>CM024683.1:18355465-19042390 GCA_014182735.1 Corymbia maculata | reverse complement strand
ATAAACAAGGTTTCTTCCGCAGTAAGATGATTTGATAAGAATATCAGAATCGTATGCAGATGAAGAGTCAACCAAGTCAACCTGTCTTGCTGTGGATGGTTTTATGACAACAATCAAAGGGATCTGGTGTCGGAGAAAGTTCTCGATTGGATTGGAAATGGTGAGAGTGGCAGGGTGGTTTTCAGGTGGGTAATCATCATATGGTCGTTCAGGAGTACCAGGAGGGGATGGTGATCCTGGAAACTCTAGAGATTTCTTTTGCTTGCTTAAGCTTGCGAAGGTTTTCGCGAAGAACCAAGAAATTGTTCGAGGTGGAGGGCAAAGCCGAGCTAAGAACAAGAGAAGAAATGAGGATGATGCTCCAAAGGATAATTCTAGTTTGGGTGGCAAGGAAGGAGAGGGGAAAAAGGGTGGATCAATTGTGATGAACGACCGTTGGCCTGGAGGATCCGGATCTCGTCGTTTGAGTTTTTAAATTTCTGGTCTCCGATCTTCCAAATAATGGCTAGGAGGTGTCTCTGCTTGGTTTCTAGCAAATGAAGCATTTTTTGGAAATCTTTCAACATGCGGTAAGATAAATCAGTGGTCTTGTCTACGCGTTCGAGACGTGTAGCAACAGTGGCTAAAAGCTCATTTTGAGCCAAAGCATTTTCAGTTTGCTAATTCAGAACAATTTTGGCAGCAGAAGGCTGCTTTCGTTGTCCTTGCGCATCAAGACTAGTAGGGTTTGATACCTTGGGTGAGTGCTAGTATTTTTGGTGTGGGTCTCGAGAATTTTTCCAAGGAGGAAATTTCCGGTGCGGGCTGCTAGTTCCGAGATGATTCGTGGTCTCAAGTGGAGGAAAATCATCGTGGATGGAACATGCATATACCGGGTAAGACAATAGGTAGAACGGGTTTAGGTATACAGTGCTTGGTCCGGGTAGATTCAAGGGACATGAAGGATTCTTAAGGATTGGCCTATAGAAAGGCGAAGTGATTATGGGTCTAGTAGGTGGTGGTTGAGAGGAGGGAGCTGGCTTACAAGGTGGTGGAGGTGGAGTTGGTACAAGAGACCTAGATGGACCATAAGAAACAATGAACTGATATTTGCCTCCATCTTCTCCAAGAGGTCCAACAGTTGGATCTCTATCAAGATACCTTTGGTAAAGGGTATCTTTCTTTGTCTTCTTCTTCCTTGTAGAAGGTCTGTCATCCTCATCATCGTGCAGTGCGATGGATGACATACAACTGGGTCCCAAAAGTAATGCCCAGTAGGGTCTTTGAAATGATGAATTGGTTGACCTTGGGGCCCAAAAGAATGGACAAATCGTTTGTCATCTGGTTCACTTGAAACAGGATTAGTGGGGCATGGTGTAAAATGGAGGATGGTAGGAAAAATAGAGGAGGGTTCCTCCTTGGTTTTGCCGAACTTGATGGTAACAGTACCATCCTTTTCCTAGTGAACTGAGGTTCACTGGATTGAAGCGGCTTGCAACTCTAATGGAGCTTTTTGTAGTTGGTGACCCAACTATCCAGAAGGAGCTTAACAAGCTCATTTCTTGACATCTGACGAGGGACATGGATGTAGGAGGTCTGGTCATGATCGACCGAAATAACAAGGGCATCCTCAGAATTTGGGATGTTGAGATCAATGGCATGGTTTTGGACCCGGTAGATCATCCGGTAGTGTAAAATAGCAGCAATGGATCCGAGAGTCCATGGAGCTCCGGAATTTGTAGCTGAACCTTAAGAGCAAGAAGCGATTGGGATCTACAAGAGCAATGTTAAAATTTGGGAAAAGTGTAACAAAAAACGGTTCCCGCATTCATTGTTGTCCTGATAGTACCAACACAAGCTTCTTGGTATTCCAAAACCTGGTATCTAATAGGGCTATCCTTCAAGGGTAAAAGCCTTTTCGGCCATGAAAAGTTAAAGCAAGACGGATGGCTCCAAAATGGAGATGAGTATAGCCTTATTGGATCCATTGAGATGGAAACTCGTGAACTGAGAGTAACAAACTATTCTTGTTCGCCTGTTCGAATGGGGTGTTGGTCAAAACGGGAAGATCGAACATATTCTTTAACAAAGGTGGAGGGGTATGTTTGATCAAGTGTTTGATAGACCGAAGGGAGAGAAGGAAGATTGTTTAGCGAAAGCAAAGTCTGGTATGGGTTCATCATGGGGAGTCGGGTTTCGAAATCTTACTATCCTCTCAGGAGGTAAGCAACCTCATAAAGATAGTCTATCTTTGAACATGAAGACTTTCGAAGTTCGGGTGGAGACTGGAGAAAAAGATTAGAAGTAAGAGAAATGGGAAGAGAAGGGGAAGATGAGTCTGAGGTTTCCATAAGATGAGAGGTTCTCTTCTAATAACAGAACGTGATAATGATCAAACTAAAATGATTCAAACAAATCCATGGCTCTGATACCATAAAGGGTACTGTGATCCAAACTCAAGAGCTTGAGTTGCAAACTTGTGGCAAGTATGCTATTCCACACATGGCCCTCTTGGCCTTAATAGGGACTGCTTGTTAGTCACCAAATTTCTTCCCAAACTCTGAACTTGGACCAAAGTAGACTCTAAAATATCGGAATTTCTGATGCACAGGATCCCCTAAGGGCAAGTGTAGAGCATACTCCAGGATTTCTTTCAATCACAGTGTTTGTTCAGAACCATCGTTCTGGACTAGAAGAGAATGGGAGTGTTTAGAAGATCATGTTGGAGGAAGAGCACACAACACACTTCTTATTTCATTCTCTGGTTTTTACAATGGGGACTCCTTGCTCTTATATAGGCGAATGAGGATACAACAGACAAAAGCAGGCAGACTGGCCATACTAGGACGTAATTATCGGAGCAAACCTAGCCACTTATGGGCTACACACATAGGGAATCCTAAAGAAATCCCGTGACAGGCTATGAACAGTAGTTTTCTGCCTGGTGCTACAAGAAAAACATACCGAATGAACAAGAAAATGATCGGGATGAATAGTGAACAATGTACAAAGGACCGGTGTATAGTGTTTTCAGGACGGCTTTTTATATGTCTCTTCCGTCTCTAGCATTGTAGTGGTCATAGTCCGAATCATCAGAGCTATGATGAGCCAATTGTTCTCTGTAGAGGGCCTCTTCTGCATCTGGTCTGGAACTTCCATCTTTTCTCTTTTGAAAGCACGGATGAGATTCTCAATTTCCTCTACCGACAAGTCTCGGTGGATGAGATGAACTAGCACCGAAAGAACCGGAAAAAGGGGCGTAATTTGGGGTGTTTCCCAAGGGTCTTGTGCAAGTGGCCCTCCCCATGGATCATAGGGGGTGGAGGAGTCTGGATTATTTTGCCGAAAAGTATGAAAAGCCTCTTGGATCTGTTCTTTCGTGAAATCCCAAGCCACTTATGGGCTACACACATAGGGAATCCTAAAGAAATCCCGTGACAGGCTATGAACAGTAGTTTTCCGCCTGGTGCTACAGGAGCAAAAGTAGAAATTGAGAAATTTAACGAGAGGAACAACTTTGGGTTATGGAGCGTCAAGATGAAGGCGTTATTAATAGCCCAAGGTTTAGCCAAGGCATTGGAGGGCAAGGCCAAGTTGCCCGAGACAATGCAAGATGTTGAAAAGGACGAGCTAATGGAGAAAGCCATGAGCATAATCCCCGTTGAACTTATCGGATGAAGTGCGATAGAGGTGGCCGAGGAGAATGATGCGGCGGCATTGTGGACAAAACTTCAGGCCCTCTATGTGACGAAGGGTTTGAACAATCACTTATATATGCTGAAGAGGATGTTTCAATTCCGATACATCAAGGTACGTCCATTAGATCCCACCTAGATGAGTTTAATAAACTCATGATGGACTTGAAAAATGTCGGCAAGATTTTAGATGATGAAGAGCAAGGCATGATGTTGCTGGTGTCTCTACCGGAGTCATGGGAGCACTTTACTGACTCCTTGTTACAGAGGCGTACAACGATTACCTCAGAAGAGGTAAAATCCGCCCTGTTTTCAAAGGAGTGGCAAAGAAAGTTGCGTAACGATAGTCTAGCGCAAGGCGTGGCGCGAGGATTGATGATTCGAGGTAGAGACTAACATCGGAGGCCCAACTACAGTAGCAGAAGCAAAAGTAGATCGAAGTCACGACATAGAAAATCAAAAGGTCGCATCAAGTGCTTCGAATGTCACGAGGAAGGGCACATACGGAGAGAGATTGTCCAGTTGAGAAATAAAGGCAATGGGGCAAAATGTCACAAGTAGTGTGGCAAATGTTGCCGAGGAGAGTACCAAAGCCATGCCAAGGCGGTCTTATGTGTGTCTACAAGCTCGTCAGAGACGGATGGGTGCTAGATTCCGGATGTTCCTTTCACATGACTCCTCATAGGAACCGGTTCACTACCTACCGACAAAGATGGTGGTAGAGTTCATATAGGGAATAATGCAGCCTCGCAAGGTTGTGGGAATAGGGAACAGTTCGATCCGGATGCATGATGGCGTAGAATAGACACTGACAGACGTGAGGCATGTACTAGAACTCATGATGAGCCTCATTTCCTTGGGCGCACTCGATGACATCGGGTGCAAGTACACTGCTGAAGGTGGAGTATTAAAGGTCTCTCGAGGTGCCATGACAGTAATGAAAGGGAAGAAGATGAATTCTCTTTATCATTTACTTGGGGAGAAACCGTGACCGGAGCTGCAGCAATTTCATTAGGTGAGTCGACTCGAGACTTGACTCAATTATGGCATATGTGGTTAAGGTGCATGAGTGAGGGTGTATGACGATGGTGAGTGAAAAGGGGTTGTTGAAAGGTCGAAGACAGGGAAATTGACCTATGTGAGCACCGCATCTTTGGGAAGCGTCGTGTCAAATTTGGCACAACTATACATTCAACCAAGCAACCAGTTGAATACATTCATTCAAACGTCTGGGGACCGTCCTCAATTCCATCGAAAGGAGGTGCCCGATATATGCTGACATTTGTCGACGATTATTCAAGGAAGGTATAGGTATACTTCCTAAAGCACAAATTTGAAGTATTCGATCGGTTCAAGAATTTTAAGGCATTGATTGAGAAGCAGTCAGGTAAACAAATCAAGTTCCTGAGAACCGATAAAGGCATGGAGTTCTGTGGTAAGGATTTTACTAAGTTCTGCCAAAAGGAAGGGATTGTGAGACACCACATAGTTCTTGGAACACCATAGCAAAATGGCGTTGCGAAACGGAAGAACAAAACTCTACTTGAGCGAGCTCGGTGCATGCTTTCGCATGCAGGATTAGGTAAGGAATTTATAAGCCGAAGTAGTAAATATGGCATGTTACCTAGTTAATCGATCTCCATCATCTGCCATCGAGTGGAAGACTCCTGAGGAAGTATGGTTGGGGAAACCTATTGATTACTCCGTATTACGAATATTCGGATGTCCTGCGTATGCTTATGCGAGTGATGGTAAGCTTGAGCTGAGGGCGAAAAGTGCATATTTCTGGGTTATGCACAAGGGGTGAAAGGCTACCGGGCTGTGGTGCACTTATCCCGCATCACCTGGTTTTCTAATCAGCAGAAATGTAATCTTCGACGAGACTACAATGCTTCAAAGGAGGAGTCTTGAGACTCAACCAGCAAAGCAAACGGATCATGGTGTCAGAAGTGAGGTGGAGGTTCAGGTGGAGCCCCCGGAGACCTCAGAGGTAACAGAGGAGGAGACTGCAGATGAGGTCGCAGTTCCTGAAGACGGTGATAGAGAACAACCAGCAGAGCCGCAGCCCAATATAGCCACGAGCAGACAAAGAAGGCAAATTAGACCACTGGTACGTTATGGTTATTCTGATATTGCCTATGCATTGACTGTAGGAGATGAGGTGGAGACAGATGAGCCTTCGTCCTATTTTGAAGCGATGGCTAGTACTAAGTCGTCGCAATGGCTAGAGGCTATGAGTGAAGAAATAGAATCACTCTATCATAATCAGACATGGGAGCTAGTCAAAGTACCTAAAGGCCAGAAGATAGTCGGATGCAAATGGGTCTACAAACGGAAAGAGGGCATTCCCGGTGTTGAGAGACAACCAGGTTCAAGGCAAGACTTGTTGCGAAAGGGTATACTCAACGAAAGGGCATCGATTACAATGAGGTGTTCTCTCCTGTGGTAAGACATACCTCTATTCGTGTATTACTTGCTTTGGTTGCTGCACAGGATCTTGAGCTGGAGCAGCTAGATGTGAAAACGACGTTTCTTCATGGTGAGTTGGAGGAACGAATTTACATGAGGCAGCCAGAGGGATTTGCTATTCCAGGTAAGGAAGACCATGTTTGCCTATTAAAGAAATCTTTGTATGGGCTGAAACAATCTCCTAGACAATGATACAAGCGTTTTGATGCTTTCATGGCTAGTTAAGGCTATTCGAAAAGTCAATTTGATAGCTGTGTTTATTTTAGGAGATTGAATGATGGGTCATTGATTTATTTGTTATTATATGTGGATGACATGTTAATAGCAGCTAAACATATGTCTGATATTAATGCACTGAAGGGGCAATTGAGTGCTGAGTTTGAAATGAAAGATTTAGGTGCTGCTAAGAAAATATTGGGTATGGAGATTTTGCGTGACAGGACTGTAGGAACGTTGCGTTTGTCTCAAAAGAAATACATTGAGAAGATTGTGGCGTGTTTTAACATGTAGTCAGCAAAATCTGTAAGTACTCCTTTAGCTGCACATTTTAAACTTTCTGACAAGTTATCACTGCAGACTGAGGAGGAGAAGGAGCATATGTCCCGTGTTCCTTATTCTAGTGCAGTGGGTAGTATAATGTACGCCATGGTATGCACTAGGCTTGACATTTCACAAGCTGTAAGCGTTGTCAACCGTTACATGAAACGCCTAGGTAAGACGCATTGGGAAGCTGTGAAATGGATCCTTAGATATTTAAAGGGGACAGCAGACATTGGCATTGTGTACCGGAGGAACGACAATAGCAAGTGAAACCACGGGATATGTGGATTTGGATCATGTCGGCAACTTGGATGACCGCAGATCACTAGCGGGGTACGTGTTTACGCTAAAGGTGTGGTGCGAAGTTGGAAGGCATCCTTACAAGATGATGTTGCCTTGTCTTCGATCGAGACAGAATATATGGCACCGACCTTTGTAGCGAAAGAGGCGATATGGCTGAGGGGTTTGCTCGGACCTTGGATTGGAGCAGAAAAAGTGTAACCGTACACTATGACAATCAAGGTGCGATATATTTGGCACATAATCCAATATATCATGAGCGAACGAAACATATCGATATTAGGTATCATTTCATCCATAATATCATAGCAAATGGTAAAATTGTTGTGAAGAAAATAGCAACAACGGAGAACCCGGCAGACATGATGACAAAGCCTGTTCCTTCGGCGAAACTCGAGCTCTGTTTGAGCTTAATTGGCGTTTGCAGAGAATAAGTGCCCGTCGAGGCATTGGGAGAGCCATACATGGAAAAATGAGCACTATAATTTGGCTACAAATGTCGAGCTAAGGTGGATAATTGTTAAAATTATGTCTCGAGTTTGAGCCCATGTACAATACTCGATAGACACGCACAATATTTTAACAAGGAGGAAGCACGTTCATGGAGCATTTGATGAACAAGGATGCGTGATCACAACATCCGAACATTTCTTTTCGGCAGAATATATTCCGCACATGATCACGTCGGAAATCAAAGTCATCATCTCATTTGTTGACTTTTATTTCCAACCCTTTTCTCACCCTTGTCTTGTTCTGAAGAGTTGAACGCCACACACTTCAACAATATTAAATGCAAGTCTTGACTTTTCCCTTCCTTGTCTTCTACACACACATGACTTGGACGTCCAACTTTCTTCCTTCCTTTAATGCATGCACATGGTGCATGCATGCCCATGAAAAGTGGAGGGCGTAGCTAGCTTCTTCAGAACTTGTCTTGTGAGAGCTTTTTTATTATTATCCTAGGAGGGGAAGGCAGGAGCTACGCCCAGCATTTTCTTCGCCGGTGCATGATGACATTAATTGGCATGAAGCGTGTTTGCATAAAGTGGCAGCCTTTGACAAATTGAGGAGTTCTCTTCCCATATAGAAGAAGACCGTCGGAGGCCGAAAAGAAGTAGAGAGAAGCTGAGCGGTGAGAGCTCTAGAGAGAATGAGCTCAGAAAGATTTGTGCGTGAGTTTATTGAATTGATTTATTAAACACTGTAGGTATTAGGTATACATTAGGGCTGGGAAACACTCGAGCATGTAAGCGTGTGTAATCTTGTAATTCTTCGATTTATAGTGGATTATTTTGTTGGCTCTCCCCGTGGACGTAGGTTCCAAAATTCGGACTGAATCACGTAAATTCTCGGTGTCCTTATTTTATTTGTTCCTCGTTTTATTTCTTCGTTAATTTCTACCGCTTCCGACATAATTGCAAATCGACAATCCGCTTCCATTGCGCCGCCGATTTCAACACCCCTTGCTCTTGATCTTAGAATGCAGTAGTCACCCGTGCTGCTTGTACCCATATTGGCCGGCGATCGGCTGCGGGACACGGGACGTGATTCCTTGCCAACGGCATATCTCGTGCAGGTGGTGTGTACTTCCGGAGGAATTGTTTGCCAGGTTCAACCCGCTAAGACGCAAAACTCTAAACTGTGCCCATGGAAAAAAAATAAAAAATCAGGGCATTTGTATGTATATGATGTAAACTGGGTTTCAAGAAATATACCTAAAAACAAGAAGAATGACGGAATCGATTCTTATTGAAAATGACACCACCCGCTCCCAGTTGAGGGCACCCTAGCGGGTTTTTGGGAGGGTAATTTGAACTCATATTTTATTAGTAATTTGACTTTTGACCCATGAATATCTATTGTTGCCTATAGTTAATATCTTTTTCTCATGACCAGGGTTCTAACATGTCGAGATGTTGATTATAGTAGAATTCTGCATGATGTACTTTATTAGATGTAGCTCTAATTTAAGAGTGAATCATGATAAACCCCTGTGTCCTAATTTCTCCTGCTCACATTTACTCCCTATTTCATTGCGTTTGTGCTTAATCCTAATGACATATGTATCCCATCACTTAATGCATCCACAAAAGGGATAAGCGCATTAGAAATCGTAAAACTTATTACGAAATTACGATTGAGTTCTAAAATTTTTAAAAATGTAATTAAATCCTAAAACTGTTACAAAATAATAATTGAGTCATGAAACTTTCAAAAGTATAATTGAGTCCTAAAACTTGTTATGAAAGTACAATTGAGTTATAAAACTTTCAAAAAGTATAATTAGTAGAAGCACTTGATTGAATTAATTTGATAAGTTTTAGGACTTGATTACACTTTACAAAAGTTTTAGTATTAGATTACACTTTCATGATGAGCTTTATGACTTTTAGTGCACTTATCCCTATCCAAAATAGGAAGATGAGGAAAAACAACTTGAAATCACCGAAATAACTATCCGATGGTAGTCCAAAAGCTTGAGGCAATCTCTCCTTTTCATTAAAGGCTGGAAATCTCTGCCATACTTGCATTTCAAATAAATCATAAATAGTGCTTCCTATGCTCTTTTTTCATGAAAGGTTTGTACACTATTTGACTTCAGACCTTGCAATCATCATCGATTCATGCTAGTTACCTACAAAAATTTATTACTAAAACTTGCCTCGTAGTTACCCTTCCCATATAGAAAGGAGAGATGAGGGTTTGAATTCTCATCTTCTCAAGGGATTGGGATTGGGATTGGGATGTTTAGCTTCAGATATAAGTTTTAACTCCCATGCTTTGTATAGAGGTAAGATAAAAGTCTAAGAGTAAGTTGACATTAGAGTAGGATAGAAAAAAATTACAAAAATTTATTTTACTTATGCCTAGTTTTAGAGATGCTTTTGACATTTGAAGTTGCGCTATATGTTTAATATAGGAGGAATCATTCATAAGTTATCACCTGATGATAAGTAAGCGAATTTTGCAATGTGATTAGACTACCAGAATATGGATCTTCCATTTTGCAGTGATTAGTGCTTTTGCGATTTGTAAATTACAAAGTAATATCCTTTTTGGGTTTTGGTCATTTCATTTGGAAAGCGAAACAGAGCTATTACGCGATGGTAATTCGGCAAATTTGCCATGACGTAGAGTAATGGGATATGAGATATTTTTTATCATATGTTTTCATTCTTTGAGGACTATAAACTCAAAGCGCATTCATATGATGAAAATTGAATAATTTATAGAATATTTTCCATAAATCCAATCTTTTGTATTGTTTGGAAAAATTCATTGACAGATATGTTTTGATTAACGGTAATGAATTTCTAATTTAACAATTAATGAAGATATCTTGCATTCATATAATTTTTCAAAGATATAATACTTGTTTTAGGAAAATATTGTTCAAATCCTTTATTTTCTGCAAAATAAATTCACTTTTAACACACTTCTATCTTTTCTCTATTTTGTGAAAAACAATTTAGTCGGTTTTGGTCATGTTTTTTGTGTGAATATGTTGTTAACATAATGGAATTACTTTCTTTGCCACATTTTTTATTGTAGCTAAAAGGTTATGGCTCCGTGGAGGTTTGTTCATGGGGACCGAGGCCGGTCTTCAATGAGATCGAGTAATACTACAGTTGGAAGCTGGGCCTTTAATTTGGAATATTAAGAACCGAAAGAACCGATTTGATTCGATCCAATTCCGAGGTTGAACCGAGAATCGGTCACTCTTTTTCATTACTTTTTGCCTCATAACTTTTTTTCCCACCACTTGGAACCTCATCGAAATATTATTTATTTCATGTTTTGCTAATTTTTTTGATGAAATAATAAATTAAAAAATATATTTAGTTGGTCTAGTCTAGTTCCTCATTGGAATCGGGAATAAGACTACTTAGACTGGAATCAGAACTGATTGACACTTTAAAAATTAGATCCAACCGACTAGTCCAATCTCGGTCCAAGCGATTTTTGGTTCGAACGGTTTGTTTTGCACACCACTAATTAGAGCATCACACTAGTTAGAAGTGTGGAAGCTAAAATGTAATGTACTAAAGAGTGTTGTATATGGACCGACATTGCCATGCTACATTGCAAACATGATTTCTAATATTATCCAGCTCAACAATATGTAGATTAATTCGAAGTCAACTTTGCTCACCTTGAAATCTCTATGCATGAATCTAAGGGAAAGAATCCCATTTGAGACATGAGTCCCTTTAGGGAGCAGTAATTTCTTGGATGTTTTTCTTCCAGTACAAAAGTTTTGCAAGATTTGGCTAGCAAGAGGCAGCGATCCTCTCAGTCAAACAACGCTGGGCAACCAAAGTCAATTTTAGATTATGACATGGCTTAGAAGGCCTAGAGCTGATACTGATTTACTGAAAACCTTGCACTCCAGCCAACTTTAGAGTTCATTTTGTAATGTTTGTCAAACTTAGACTACAAAAAAGCTGAAAGTCTTGGAGGTAAAATCCTTTTAACGGGAAACATCCTTTTTGAAAGGTTACAACCTTCAACAGGCTCAACCTAGAAACTAACACAGTTAGTCACTGTTCAAATATAACAAAGGCTTAATCCAGAAGCTCTTTAGTCTTCTATCGCTCAAAAGATAACGAAGCATTTTTCAGTGCAATTTTCCTTAGTCCACGTCACGAGAAAATACAAGTCAAACGATTCCTAAAGGCTCACTTGAACAGTTAAATCATGTCTTGAGCTTGAATTACTTATGGACATCAGTCGGCTTGTTAAAGACAAAGGAAATCTTGAAAATATGCAAGTTTGGACCGATCAAGAAATGCGTCCTTTAAATCTCGTACGGTGGAAGACGTCTTCAGCAAGAGGCAAAATATTGGACGCTATAAGACAAAAGATGCGCTCACATATTCTACAATTTATATATATCATTTTGTGGGGGTAAAAATGTATATGTCACAAGAGGACAAGAGCAAAGATTGCTTTTGTTTTTTTTCTTTTGAGATCATGCCACGAAAAATCTTAAATTTTATCACGTGTGACACATTTACTCTAAACTTTTTTTTTAATACAAAAAACTCCAAACTTCGTCCTGTGTGACACATTTATCCCAACTTTTGTCCCGTGTGACACATTTACCCTAAACTTTTTTGTGCCACCAAAAACCGTAAACAATGCCACTTGTGACAATTTCACGCCGAATTATATTACTTATAACAAATTTACCCAAAAGTTTTTGGGCTGAAGGGCATTTTCGTCATTTTTTTTAATCGAATGGAGGAAGCCGGCGAGGCCATCCTTGCCGGCGCCGTCCCGAGTCGCGAGGGCCGCGCAGGCCTAGGTGACCCTCGTCGATAACAGCAATCGATCTAGGAGTCTGAAGGGCTCCAGTAATCTGTAGCTGGACCTTAAGTGTAGTAAGCAGGTTGGGTTTTGCAAAAGTAATATTGAAATTTGGGAAAAGTGTAACAAAAAGACCTAAGCGACCCTCGCCGACGTCGGGCGAGGGCCGTGTAGGCCTAGGCGACCCTCACCGGGCAAGGGCACCCTCGCCGACTCAAGCGAAGGTCGCCCGCCCGATCTAGCGAGTGTGACCCGGCGAGGGCGAGGGCCACCCAAGTTAAATCCAACGAGGGTGGCCCTTCGCCGGATCCGGCCGCCTAGGCCCGAATTGCCCTCGCCCGACTCGATCCGGTGAGGGTGGCCTCGCCAGCTTGCCTCAGTCGAGAGAAAAAAAAAAAAGAAAAGGGAAAAGGATGAAAATGCCCCTCAATCAAAAAGTTCGGGATAAATTTGTCACAAGTAGCATAGTTTGGGAGTTTTTGAAGGCACAAAAAAAAATTAAGGGTAAAATTGTCACAAGTGACATAGTTTGGGATTTTTTATGCTACAAAAAATATTTAAGGTACATGTGTTACACGGGATAAAATTTAGAATTTTTTATGGTATTTATTATTTTTCTTTTTATCTCTTGCAAAAGCCGTATCTGGACTCTTCTTAAAGTGGCGTACGAAAGGAGTACTTTGCCGCATGTATCTTGTCGAACAGTAAAAATTGTTTTTCTTTAAGCCGCACAAGAGAAAAGCACATGCATACGTTCCTCGAAGAAGAAAAGAGCCGGGTTGCGAAGTACGCCGACGTCCTTATTTTTGCCGTACAAGGAGACCTTGAATGCACCGCCATTTTGGGTCGTGAGTTTACGCCCACTTGAGTTTATTTATTTGTAAACTTTGATTTAAATTTAAGTATAAGAAATACTCGAGCATGTAAATACTTGTAACTCAAAATTTTCAATCATAGTAAATTATTTTGATAGTCACTCTTTTTCATAGACATAAGTATCAATATTCGGAGCAAATCATATAAATTTCTAGTGTTTTTATTATTTCTCATTAATTTCTCTAGTATTTCGTGTTGATGTAAATTGCACGATTTTGATAGTTTCGATGTTAATATATTACAACATGAACACTTTCATGAGCTTATCAACTTTGAACACGACTTACATATATTTGAATTAACCAAATTACTAGCATACACATGCTACTGCAATTTTACTGCAAATTCTATATGAGGAAAAACAAATGCAGAATTTTGATGATCATCTTCCTTCAACCATAGAATTCGTTATGGTGTTCATGGAGAAGATACTTTCCCCTCGCGCCTCGTTATCGTGACCGGGAGTTCCACTTTGGAAGGTGAATGTAGGAGGCCTCGGTCGAGGAAGATCGGATTCACCGCTCAGCATCAGAACTACGGATAACATGTTGGGTCGGTCCGTCGTGTGGTCCTGGACACAGAGAAGCCCTACTTGAATGCATCTCATTGCTTCTGATGGCGGACAAGTATTAACTATATCTTCATCCCTTAGGTCTGGTCCTCTATCTTCACTCCATAGTTGCCATGCCTGCAAGAACTAGAGAACATAGAGAACGGAAATAGCTGAAAAGAACATAGAAGGTCACTTGAGACTGTATTCCTCGCACTTACATAGGAAAGAAGATTGAAATGCTGGCCACAATAGTATAAGCTCGTGTTCTTTTTGCCAATGATGATCTCAAGAAGCAACACCCCAAAGCTATAGATATCGGATTTCTCAGAAAAGATACCTCCCATGGCGTATTCCGGAGACATATATCCTCTGCAATTGATTATCATGTTAATCGATGGAGTTGTGGAGTTTCCTAATTGAATTTATAATTTCAGTAAGAAGGCTTGAAAACTAACAGTGTTCCTACGACTTTGTGAGTATTTAGCAAAGCTTGAGTGCCTTCGAAGATCCGCGCCAGCCCAAAATCCGAAATTTTTGGGTTCATTTTCTCATCCAAGAGAATATTGCTTGCCTTCAGATCTCGATGGATAACTCGAAGGTAAGAATCGCGATGCAGATACAGAAGCCCACTCGCAATCCCTTGAATGATGCGGAAACGTGTATCCCAGTTGAGTTCTGCTTTCCTTTTTGAATCTAAGCAAGGAAGAAAAGGAAAAGAATTCTTGACCTTAAGTACTTCTAAGATGTCTATATTTTTCCATCAGCACAAGCATGATTTGAAAATAGTGAGACCTACCAAATAGAAAGGAATCTAAGCTTTTGTTTGACAAGTATTCGTATACTAAAATCTTTTCTTCTCCTTCGATGCAGAAACCCATGAGTCTGACCAGATTTCGATGCTGAAGTTTCGATATTAGAACGATCTCATTCTTAAACTCCTCCATGCCTTGGCCTGAGCTACTGGAAAGTCTTTTGACAGCTATCTCCTTTCCATCATTCAGCATTCCCTGTTTCCGAACTCAAAGACCTGTCAGACCTTGGATAATGTCATAAAATTTCCCTAAACGAACATTTTACAGACAGCTTTTACCTTATAAACGGGTCCAAACCCTCCTTGGCCAAGTTTATTTGTTGCATCAAAGTTGTTAGTTGCAAGAAGTAAGCTACTAAAACTGAACAGCGTAAATTCGGATGCCTCATCTTGCTTCAGCTGATCTTTCCATGCATTTCCAGGAGACATTTCTCCTGTTTTATTAGTTATATCTGGCCAGTCAAGTGCCTTAGGAATTTTGGCAAAGTTTTTAGATTACATTTAATGTGAAATTAAGCATTGGACATGAGCTGCTCGTACCTCTTTTGCTGGCTCTCCACTTCCAGAGACCAAAAATAGCAGTTCCTACGAACATGATGCCAAGGATGGTACTTATGCTGATGATAAGTCTTGCTCCTGTCGACGTGCCTGACATGAGAAAAGAATTGTAAGACAAGCGATAAAGTTCAAATGAATCTCATAGTGAAACTTCTTATACCTGTATTGTCATGTGCGACCCGAATATATACATCTTGCCCAGCTGTTGAAAACTCCTGAAAATCGATGAGATCTTTAGCCCAGACCAAACAACCTATTGTGCTGATGTAAGAATAAGCCAAGCAAGAACAATTATTCATGCACTGGCTTTGGCATCCTCCTACATCTCCAATGTGTAATAAATATTCCGCAGAATTGGGCACTTTCATCTGGTTCATGTGCACGAAGACATCTTTCTTCACCTGTGTTGAAGGCGTCCTGCTTGTGTTCTTCTGGCAGTTCAATTCTGCTTCTCTAATGCACCCTCTGGTCCAATTCCCTCTGTTCCATTCCTCTTTCGATCGTGGCATAAACCCTTTTACGCAACGGCAGATAGGAGAGTTTATTGAGTTGCAGACACCAAACGGACCACAAGTTCCATAAACTTCACAACCGTTGCTTGGTGCTGCCTGAGATTTCAACCAACTATTGGATCCATAATCCCATATCATTACTGCTAGAATTCCTTCGGATGAAATGGAGGCATAAGCAAGAAAAGAGTTGTTATCAGAATCACAAGAGAAATAAGTGGTTCCCTGCTGAGGATCTTGCTGGAGAGCATACCCGCTATGGTATGAGGAATCCATTTCTGGTATCCCGATGAATGTCGATTTATCCCACGGTCCACTTCTCCAATAAGAGGTCCAGCCATTCCAAGTGAAAAGTTGCGGCGGGGTCTCCGACGTAATCCCAGTGGTGAAATTTCCTGACGATGGATCGTTGTCGTTTTTCCAGGAAAGTAAAACCCGTCTCTCTCCAGTTCTCGTGTTTAGTCCTATCTTCATGTTTGGTAGAATTGTATCAGTTGGATCATCGAAGCTTGCCCATACTTCAGTAGAATTCTTGTCTTTTAGAACAAAGTTTCCACCATCTGAAAGCATTGCTGCTGTATAATTTGACTGGACAGAAACATTGGTGGACCAAACTATGTTCTGTTGTCCATCCACGAGCTTCAAATTCCCATCACTGCCTATCGTTAATTTCGAGGACCGGTCTGCAGACGTGAGCGGCGAATCCCTATTGGCCACCCACACGATTCTAGAAGGCCTCAAGTTCTTGTACCATATGCCAACATACTGATTTTCCGACCCATTCGGCGTGAAGAACCCAAGCTCGAAGATTTGGCCTGAGGAGACGAGAGTTTGGTTCTGAAAGAGCGGCTCCGATGGAGTAATATTGTGAACGGCGCCACTAGCTATATCTCTCACCGGAAGTAGGAAGAAGAAGACCAAGAAAGAGCACCAAGGAGTCATTAGTCGCATATTAAGAATGACTGAATGAGCCTCACAAGCTCCGCGGCTCTGTTTTATTCTGCACTTTCTGCGGCTCAAGAGCAGATAATCAAGATTTTCTGCTGAGGTCAACTTCGTGGCTCAAGGGCGGCCACGTGCTGGCTGGGTCCGCCCCAGCTAACATCAATTGTAAGAAAAAGAAGAGTCAAAAAGTCAAAATGAAGAAACGAAAGAGGGGCTGCTCGCTCAGTGAGGATAAGAACAAGGTGAGAGAGAACAACGAGAAGAGCACGCCAAGGGGACGACTTTGCTAATAGGCCAAATGCTTTCGGAATGGGCTCAAATGTCGGTGTTTGTTCACCGCACCGAGGGTTACGGGTTGACCGGTTTCATTCATTCAGAACCTTCTCCGAATTGTCTCTCTTTTCTTTTTTCCAATTGCGGTTAGGGTTTTCTTGTTTGATGAATTATTAGTATTGAGCCTCTAGTATGTAACTAAATAAAACACTTTATATGTCCTACTATGTTAAGTGATTAGCGGAAATTTTTAGGCAGTCCGTGAAATCTTGATGTTATTGACTTTGTCTTTTTAATATTCCAACATCATATTTACTTTTTTAAGGTTGTATTACTGCTGGTTATTTCTAGGGTTAAAGTCAATTTTGGTCAATTTAGTTTTGGGGAAAATATTGATCTTGAATTGGATTAGTTCTCGATGAATTGTTTCTCAGTTCTGTCGACGCCCCATGACTATTGTTTTCACCGGAGCATATTTTCATTGACTATTAAATGTGGGGATAATTCCTCGCCAATGTTCAATTTCATTGACTATTAAATGTGGAGATTGTTCCTCACCAATGTTCAAATTCGACTCAGACTCTCGGTTTACACCTACATCACCCTCCCCCACAAAATTCGAATTATCTTATCTATTAACCCATACAACGGGCGAGATCGAAGTGTAGTGTAATAAACTATTTAAGGCCAAGCATCTATGTTAGAAGTTAGAACAATTTTGAGTAACTATAATTGCAAGTCAACACAAATAGTCGTTTCATGTTACGTGCAATGTCATTCTTATAATGTCTAAAACGTAATGCATCCCTAGACTTTCAATTGCTTAGATTTATATCAAAATCAAACCAAACTTGGAGATAAGTATATCTAAGCCATTTAAATTGTCAAATTACCTACAATCATAGAACCTTAATAAATTATTGTAATTGCTCAAAAACTTATTTGATTGTGCTTGCGGGAGTCCTAACTCTATATTGATCAAAACTTATGTCCAAGGCCACATTTATATATTTGCCTATAACTTCACCTTGATTAATCAATGAATTTTGAAATTTGATAGTAAGTACACAATCTCTTTCTTTTTAATCAAGCTTCAACCCGGAGCATCCTAGATCGAACCAAATCAATTGAGCCAATTTTTTCACGATTTAGGACTAGCCCATTGATTGAGCCTAGTATATCTAGCCTCGATTTGTTTGACGAGCTGGATCATTGCTCGACTTAACAGTTAATTTACTCCAAACAAACTATGTGTTGCTTCTTGACACTGCGATCTCGAGTCAATTGATGAGTACAACTCGTGAGTGAGAACAGTGGAAACTGCATCTTTAACGGTGGGGCGTCGACCGGGCCATGACACCGAATAGAGGAGCTCTTGCTTGAATCCGAGTCCATGATCGATGCGTGTACTTTTGCCCAGGTCCCCGCAATGATTTGCCAACCCGGAGATCTCCTTTGCTTCTCAGTTTAGCCAAGGGATTAGCGATCGTCTCCCGTGTCGATCACGATGGCTTTAGATCTGGAAGAAGCTATGCTACAGCTGAGAAGGATGAGGTTCAGTCGAGAGGAACACCTTTCGACGTGGCTAAACATTCGCAACGATGGTACATTGAGATGACGCAGTGATTGTTGTTTGTCTGGCATTTTAGCGAAATGCTCCAAGAAAAGTTGTGAATGCAGTTGCTGATGACGATCTAAATAGAAGAAGTTGATTGGAAACCACTTGTTACATGTTGGGCCTATCCACAGCGTGGCCTGGTACATAGAGAAGGCCGCATGTGAATGCGTCGAATCACCTCTGATGGAGAAAACGCATCCTTAATGTGATGATTGTTATGTTCCACAATTGCCTAGCCCAGCATTGCCTTCGCCCTGGCATAGTCGAGGGTTGACCTCGCCTGTGGCTAGGCCTTGCTTGTGGCAAGCGACAGTGAGCCTTGCCTAGGCTAAGCCAGCCTACGCATAGCCAGTGGCTGGTCACCAGCAAAAGGAAGAAGGAAAAAAAAGAAAAAATCGAAAATAAAAATATCTAACAAAATATTTAAACATTATTAAAAAATTTCCACGAGGGGAATACCATATATGTCAGATGGCATCTACATCGGTAATATCTAGTCAAATTGGCTAGAATGATTGAATCGACACTATGCCAATATTTTTAGCATTAAATTGATAGCATTAAAAGGTTTAGTACTAAATTAGCACCTATGCAATAGGTTTAGGACATTTTTGACACATTTCCCCTTTGTTTGCTAGGACAATCTCTACGAGTAGTATTTTGAAGCTATAGACATCAGATTTCTCATATAATATTCCACCCATGGCATATTCAAGAGACTTATAGATGTTGCATAATTTTAACATTTCAAATTTTCTTCCATAGAATGTCATAATCATAATAAAGTATAAGGCCTAAAACAAAGATTTGTGGGATGCACTTCAAAAGTTAGAAAATCCTTAGTTTGAAAGATGGAAAACTTAAGTGCCCTATCAACTTTGTGTGTGTTTATAAAGGCTTGGGTGTCTTCTAACATCCACGCCAGCACAAAATCAAAAATTTCCAGCAATCATTTTTTCGTTCAAGAGAATGTTGCTCCCTTTTAAGTGTTGATGAATAGTCCTAAAACAAGAATCGCAATGGAGGCTTATCATGAGTCCTCTAGCAACCCCTAGGATGATGTGCAAACGTATGTCCCAGCTCAATTCTGCCTTCTTTCTTGAATCAAAGCAAGGTATTGTTGTAAAAAGTGATGAGAAAATTTGTCTAAAGCACTCAAGAGCACCCTTAAGGATATTCCGCTCCATGGAGTATAAAACTCAGTGCGATAGGCTCTAGTGACTATCATCCTAAGATACAATAGACTGTCTCCTATATTCCATATTGAACATAAAAGGAACAAAACAATGTTGTGTATAATCCAGCAAAGAAAAGAAAAATGAAAGATTTTTTTGAAAAGAAAAATATTCTCTTCTTGATTCATAGTATCTCTAGATTGTCTTTCTAGTTTTATTTTCATATTTAGATAAAATTGAGTTGTTAAAGAGCTGTTAAAAAAACCACTATAGAATAATGGATGATTTATTTGATAAATAATTTAGATGTTACAAAGTGATTGAAAAAACTGTTACATGACTGTTAAAAAGCCGTTATATAACCGTTAAGATAGTGATGACCTTCAATGTGGTCATAACTTTTGGAAAAGTTATCAATTTAAATATTTCAAAAATTATTGAAATATCCAACAATCCCCCCATATTTCAGAAGATTTTTGAAATTAAAATAAATAAAATAATGATGAATTATTAGAGTGCAAGGCATCGGAACTGGTGCTTGCTAAGCTATGAACCAGCCCTTAAAAGAATCAAATATAATTCACGAAATCATTGATGAATTTTAAAACTTCTATGAACCAAAAAATTTCTTTTGTGAATTATAATTTTCACCAATCATATTGCATTCTCACAATTTTGTTGTTCAACACGGTTTTACGCTAATAGGCCATGCACTTGCTTGGTTTATTCATAAGTGCTCTAGAGATTATCGCCAATAATCTCATAGAAGTGGCCCCACTCCATACTTATATTGGTGATTCCATCGAGTGTATTTTGTAGCTT
Organism: Corymbia maculata; assembly: GCA_014182735.1. Lineage (NCBI taxonomy): Eukaryota > Viridiplantae > Streptophyta > Magnoliopsida > Myrtales > Myrtaceae > Corymbia > Corymbia maculata. The sequence goes on along the minus strand of CM024683.1, from coordinate 19,021,957 downwards.
AAGACACCACAAATAATGGCTATGGAACTCATTAAGAGCTTAGCTCAACCTCTTTTTTTTTTGCAGTTTTGCACTATTCTCACCTTAAATGAGGGATAATAATTTTTAATATTGCATTACTAAAACAATAAGTGATTTGTTATTACCCTTATGAACCTAATTCATTTGATCACCAATCACATAGGGCGGGTTACCATCACTCTTGTTTTTCCTCAATTGGTTTTACTCACATTCCCCTCGATGTATCATAAATTAATTTTCTTTCCATAGGTTTAGTAAGAGGATCGGCCAAATTCACTTTTAACTTTACATAATTGCTGGAGATAATTCCATTTTTAAGCAACTACTTTATCACATCATGTCTCAATCAAATGTGTTTATTTTTACCATTAAAAGATTTAGTCTTTGCAACGGCTATTGCTGCTTGGCAATCATAGTGCATAGACATAGAATGTGTTGGTTTCATTCCCAAAGGAATATTCGCTAAGAAATTCCTTAACCACTCAGCCTCATTGCCAGCCAATTCTAGGGCCACAAATTATGACTATATGGTGGATTTGGCAAATTTGGTTTGTTTGACTGAATTCCAAGTTATAGTACCTCCACCAAGGGTGAACACATATCCACTCATGGATTTTGTCTCCTTAGAATCTGAAATCCAATTGGCATCACTATATCCTTCTAATATAGTAGGAAATCCACTATATGAAATATCATAATTTAAGATTCCTCTCAAGTATTTCATCACTTTGCTTAAGGCAATCCATGATCATTATTGAGATTTTGTGTATATATGCTTAGTCTACATACATCATAAGCTATATCGGGTTGAGTATAACTCATCAAATGCATCAGACTCTCAATAATCTAAGCAAACTCGGACTAAGCCACAACATCTCCCTTCTTTTTCAATAATTGGATATTAGAATCATAAGGAGTACTAATAAGATTGACATTAAAGTGATCATATTTTTTAAGTAGCCTCTCCATATAATGCTCTTAAGTAAGCATTAGGCCACTGTCACTTTTTACAATTCTAACACCCAAAATAGCATTAGCTTCTCCCATGTCCTTTATGTCGAATTTAGAAGTCAAGAAACATTTTGTTTCATTCACAACCTCAATACACGTACCAAAAATGAGCATGTCATCAACATATAAGCTAATAATTATAAATTCGCCATCAACAATTTTTGTATATACACATATATCTACTCCAATAGAGGAAAATCCATTATTAAGTAGAACCTCATCGAATTTTCCATGCCATTACTTTGGGGCTTGCTTTAATCCGTATAATGGTTTAACAAATTTGCAAACTTTGTTTTCTTGGCCAGAAAAAATACAGCCCTCAGGTTGCTCCATGTAAAGTTTTTCTTCTAAATCACCATTTAAAAACACCGTTTTAACATCCATTTGATGAACAACAAGTTTGTAAAAAGAAGCTAAAGCAATTAAAACACAAATAGATGAAATTCTAGTAACTAGAGCAAAAGTGTCAAACTAATTGATATTTTGTTTTTGAGTAAAACCTTTTGTAACCAATCTTGCTTTATATTTATCAATACCATCAGGATTATATTTCCTTTTAAAAATCCATTTTACAACCAATCGGTTTAGCACCGGTGGTAAATGAACCAATTTCCAAGTTTGATTTTGTGAAATAGAATCAATTTCAATTTTTATGGCTTCTTTCCAAAAACTACTTCTTTAGAAGATATTGCTTCATAATAAGTCAAAGGATTATTATCAATAAGATAATTATAAAAATCATTCCCAAAAGACTTTTACTCCTTCTTAATTCATCATTTGAATTTTCAAAAACATTTTTATGAAGAGGCGCTAGAGAAATAGTATCAATATTTAATGGAAAAAGATGCTCAAAAAATTTTGCTTTCTCTGTCTCAACTATAGTATTATTATCAAGCATGTCACTTTTTAAGGCAATAATCCATATGTAGCACTATTTTTGGCATAACCAATAAACATGCGGTCATATGTCTTAGAGCCTATTTTCCTTTTCTTAGAATTAGGAAGCATAACCTTAGCAAGACACACCCCCACACTCTCAAATATTTTAAATTAGGACAATAACCTTTCCATAATTCTTAAGGTGTTTTACCCTTCTTTTTTTATGAGATATTCTATTTTGGATATGACAAGTAGACAATATAGCTTCACCCCATAAATTATTAGGAGCTTTGGAACTAACAAGCATGGAATTCATCATTTCTTTCAAAGTCCTATTTTTTCTTTCAGCTATTCCATTTGATTCGGGGGAATAAGGAGGTGTAGTTTCATGAATTATTCCTTTTTCACAAAATTCGTTAAGCAAGACATATTCTCCACCTCTATCTGATCTAATTCTTTTTATCCTTCGATTTAATTGGTCTTCTACCTCTGCTTTATCCAAAAGAAACATATCAAAAGCTTCATCTTTATGCCTACGCAAACAAACTTTAGTAAATCTAGAATAATCGTGTAATATTGTTTACCTCCTCTAGTCATATTGTTTTTGTGAACTAAACTCAACAAATCACAAGACTTTTTTGTTAATTTTGTTTCTGCACATGTTATACATTTATTAAAACATGTGTTTTTAATTCCAGAAATTAAACCTTATTTTTGAATTTTCTTGATATAAGAAATACTAACATGACTTAATCTACCATGCCATAAATCAAGAGATTCAACCAAATAAGCAAAAGAGATAGTATTTCATTGATAACATTGGAAACGTTAAGACCAAAAATTCCCTAATAACAGTAACCCTTTCCCACAAATACGTTATTTTTGGTCATTACAATCTTGTCAGATTTGAGTGACACCTCCACCCCAACCTTCCCCAAAAGAGCTATTGAAACCTAGTTTGCCTTTATGTTAGGGACACGCAATACATCATTCAAGGCCAAAGTCTTGCCAGATATGAGCTTGAGCTTAAGCTGTTCTTGAATCGCCAAGAAGGCATTTTTGTTTGCACAAATATGCCTAGTAGCACCTGAGTGTACCATCGACTCTTTCATGTTGGTCACAATGTTGACTTTCAACCAAGTTGGCTTTTGGTTTATTTGGATTGTCATTTACATTTTTCTCTTTATGCAATATGTTGCATAATGACCTAGTTTCCCACAAACAAAGTAAGAGCTTTTCTTTTTGAATGTGGGGTGAGCAACTTTGGGTTTGTAATAAGGTTTTTTGTTATTTTACCTGTTTTGGTGCAGTTGAGGTTTGTGTTGCACCACATTTGCCCTAGTAGCAATTTCATTAGCTTTGGCAACTTTGATTTCCTTGTGAGTTGTGTCCTCAATGAAAATATGCACAACCAAATCAGCTAGTGACAATTTCTTGTCTTTGTGCTTGAGTTGTTGCTTGTAGTCATTCCAAGATTGAGGTAGCTTTTCAATTAGCAATCCCTCAATAAATTCTTCTTGCAAATTGATATTTTTCACCTTCAAGTCCTCTACCAGCTTGTGATATTCATTGATTTGTGTCTTGATCTCCTCATCCTTGGACATTTCCCATCGATAATAATTTCCATTCACAAATTGTCTACCCACATATTTAGCAGTGTAATTTACAGTCATGGAGTCCCATATTTGTTTTGCTTCCTTGTATGGATAGTAGACATTGAACAATTCCTTAGAAAGCGTACTAATAATTGTGTGCCTACATACCTCATTAGCATGTATCCAGCATATCATCAATTGGTTCGACCTCCATAAGTGTGAAAGCCACGCCATGCACATCTAGAATAGAATGAGCTCTTTCTTGCCACCTTTTGAAATTGTTGCCATTAAAAACTTCAATCTTTGATATGTCAGGGAATAGTTTGGCATAGGACATATGTGGTAGTGTTAGAGCCGGCTTTGGTGACGGCAACAGCGACAGCAACAACATCGACTTGGTTTTCCATGGGGATTATCCTTAAGATTGTTGTAAAAAGTGATGAGAAAATTTGTTTAACGCATGCAAGAGCAACGTCCTTAAGGATATTCCGCCTCTCTTACAAAACTTGGTGTGATAGGTTCTAGCGACTATCCTTCCAAGATACAACAGACGTCTCATATATTCCACACTGAATATAGAAGGAACAAAACAATATTGTAATCCAGCAAAGAAAAGGAAAAGGAAAGATTTTTTGAAAAGAAAAATATTCTCTTCTTGATTTAGAGTATCTCTAAATTGTCTTTGTAGTTATATTTTTATATTCAAATAAAACTGAGCTATTAAAAAAAAATTGTTATATAGCCGTTGTAGAATAATGGAAGATTTATTTGATAAAATAAATGAGATGTTACAAAGTGATTAAAAAGAACCGTTAAAAAGCCATTATATAACCGTTAAAATAATGATGACCTTCAATGTGGTCATTGTAAGAAAATCAAACCGAATATTCTTCTGATGTTTGATGAACAAAAATTCAAGCACAATTAGAGTTTTATGTGGAAACAGGATCGAAAAATAAATCTAACCTCCAGCCATTGTTTGAGTTTGCGTTCGTCAGAAATGTACAAGAACTTTACGGCGATCCAACCGCAATTAGGGTGCACTCTACTAACCCAATTCCCTCACGTACCGATGGTGTATTCCAAATGAGAGGGTTTGTGTTAGACCTTATGTTCACCCTTCAAAATTGAATGTTCATCTTTATAAACCGTCTCCCATCAAGACGGTTACCAAATTGTCATTTATCACTAAAAGGTATGAAGCATGAAAAAAACCGCATGTGAAATAAGCGTTCGTCAAAAGTAAAAATATGAGTCAATATTAACGTAAGTTTTATTTAAAACTATACCCCAAAAATGTGGAATCACATATTAATATAATATTCTCCCACTTGATCCCAACATTTTCATGAACAAATTATCCAACCAATCCACGAAACTTTATGCTTCAGAAAATAAACAAAGTGCATGAATCATGGGGACATGTCCTGTCTTCCATGTATCACAATGCATCTTATTCCTTTTATGTTAGCTTATATGTGACAACATGTCTTAATGAATAAACTCTATGTTTATTCCAAAACCAAGAATAATTGTTATTCTCATAAATAACCGAATGTATACACCAAAAGTTGAGAATAACATTACAACTAAATAAAAGTTTTTTACAACAAAGATCGTTCACAGGATGATAAACTACATAATGGGATCTAATCCCATACTAACTACATGATCCTTATATTTCATTGATGGCATGCCTTTAGTCAAAGGGTCGATTATCATCAATTCAGTGCGAACGTGCTCAATGACCACTTTATTCTCCTTAACACATTCCCATATGGCTAAATACTTTATGTCGATATGCTTACTTTGACTACCACTTTTGGCAATTTTAGCCATAAAAACTACAGCTGAATTGTCACAATATATCCTTAATGGCTTAGAAATAGAATCAATAATTCTAAGCCCAAAAATGAAACTCTCCAACTATACACAATGCAAGGTAGCCTCAAAACAAGAAACGAACTTAGCCTCCATAATGAAAGTAGCAATCAAAGTCTACTTCGCACTTCTCCATGACACGGCTTGGCCAGCTAACATCAAAATGTATCCAGATGTTGATTTTCGAGAATCAACGCAACCAGCAAAGTCTGCATTCGAATAACCAACTACTTCCAAGTTGTCAATCCGTTCATACATAAGTATGTGACATTTAATACCTTGAAGGTTTCTCATCACTTTCTTTGTAACTTTCCAGTGGTCCATACCCGAATTACTCTAATATTTTCCTGACATTCCAACAACAAAAGTAATATCAAGTTGAGTGCAAACCTGAGCATACATTAGGCTTTCGACAGCAAAATCATATGAAATGTTTTTCATGATCATTCTTCGGGCACTGGTTCAAATTGAACATCTCACCCTTCACAATTTGTGCTATAATTAGTAAACAATTTTTCATTTGAAATCTCTCTAAGACCTTATTGATATAGGCTTCTTGAGATAGTCCTAAAACTCCTCAAGGTCTATTTCTATGGATCTTAATGACAATGACATAAGATGCCTCACTCATATCATTCATGTCAAAACTCTTAGAAAGAAATTGTTTCACCTCATATAGTAACCCCTTATCATTGGTTGTAAGTAGAATATCATCCACATATAGCACAAAAAACAAATTTTGCTCCTACTAACATTCTGGTATATACATTGATCCACAGCATTTTCTACAAAACCAAATGAATAGATCATATCATGGAACCTTAAGTACCATTGCCAGGAGCCTGTTTCAAGTCATATATAGATTTCTTAAGCTTGCACACCAAATGCTCACTTTTACTAGAGGGGAATCCTTCCAGTTGTTTCATGTACACCTCCTCCTCTAATTCCCCATTGAGGAATGCCATTTTCACATCCATTTGATATAATTTCATATCAAAATGAGTGACCAATGCCAAAATAATATGAAGAGAATCTTTCTTAGATACAGGAGAAAATGTCTCCATGTAGTCAATTCCTAACTTTTGAGTGAATCCTTTAGCAACAAGTCTAGTTTTGTATCTCTCAATGTTGCCTAATAAGCCTTTCTTAGTTTTGAAGACCCATTTACAACCAATGGCCTTCGCACCATTAAGCAACTCAATTAAATTCTAGACTTCATTTGATAACATAGAACTCATCTATTTATTCATTGTATTGTACCACTAATTGAATTCATCATCACTACTCATGGCTTGTGACAACGTTTCAGGATCCTTCGTAGCTCTAATATTATAGTTAGATTCTTGTAAATACACAATATAATCACTAAGAATTGTTGCTTTCCTCATTCTAGTAGATCTTTTTAATGTTGTATCAACTGGTTGTTCAACAGTTTCTAGTACTTGCTGAACAACAGGATTTACTAGATCAATATCAGCAGATTGTGGAACTTTAATAGTTTGTTGTTCAATAACTGGTTGAATTGTAGGGGCATTATGAACAATAACCAACTTAATGCTTGAGGTGGAAGATTGAGTATTTAAATGATCATTTTCAAGAATAAGTTCATTCAAATGATCGCTCCCACTAATCAAGTCATTTTCAAGAAACTTAGCATTTATTGATTCCACAATCCTAGTTGTGTGAGATGGACAATAGAACCTGTACCCCTTGGACTATTCGGCATATCCAATGAAATACCCACTTATAGTCCTTAAGTCTAACTTTTTTTTTTGTGGATTATAAACTCTCACTTCAGATGGGCATTCCCAAATGCGTACATGTCTCAAACTCGGCTTCCAACTCTTGAATAACTAAAAAGGCGCATTTGGAACAACCTTGGTTAGAATTCGGTTCAATATGTACATTACCGTCTTAAGAGCTTCAATCCACAAGGACTTAGGTAGTTTAGAGCCATTAAGCATACTTCGTACCATGTCCAATAAAGTTCAGTTTTTTCGTTTTGCTATACCATTTTAGTTTGGAAAACCAGGCATAGTGTATTGGGCAACTATCATATTCTCTTGAAGAAATTTTACAAATGAACCAAGTGCTTGTCCATCCTCAATGTATCTACCATAGAATTCTCCATCTCTATTTGACCTGACGATCTCAATTTGTTTACTGCACTGTTTCTCTAGTTCCGCCTTAAATACGTTAAAGGTATCTAATGCTTCATTTTTTTTATGAAGCAAGTAGAGATACATGTAACGTGAATAATCATCAATGAAAAAGATAAAGTATTTCTAACCATACGAGTCCATATTCGGACTACAAATATCCGTATGTATGTACATCTTTTGGCACATTTCTTTGTCTTGTTGGTTTGCTTTCCCTTTATACAGTCCACACAAGTATCAAAATTAATAAAATCCAAAGTACTAAGTACTCCATCATTTACTAATCATATAATTCTTTCTATGGAGATATGTCTCAATTTCCAATGCCACAATATAGAGGAATCTTCATTCACAACACATCATTTCACACCAGCATTATCATGAACATGCATCGTATTATAATAGGCATTGTCTTGCAAATTAATTCAAAAGAGACCATCAGACAAAGCACTACTCTCTAGTTTCGCCTTAAATCCGTTAAAGGCATCTAATGCTTTATTTTTTTTTATGAAGCAAGTAAAGATACATGTAACGTGAATAATCATCAATGAAAAAGATAAAGTATTTCTGACTATACAAGTTCATATTCGGACTACAAATATCCATATGCATAATTTCTAATATGTCTGTACTCCTTTTGACACATTTCTTTGTCTTGTTGGTTTGCTTTTCCCTTATGCAGTCCACACAAGTATCAAAGTTAATAAAATCCAAAGTACTAAGTACTCTATCATTTACTAATCATTTAATTCTTTCTATGGAGATATGTCCCAATCTCCGGTGCCACAACATAGAGGAATCTTCATTCACAACACATCATTTCATACTAGCATTATCATGAATATACATCGCATTATAATAGGTATTGTCTTGCAAATTAATTCAAAAAAGACCATCAAACAAAGCATTACTCTCAACAATTTCATATTTAAACAACAAATTGAAGTTTGAACTTGAAAAGTAAAAAGAGTAACCCAAAGGTATAAGTCTTAACACTAAAATTAAGTTTCTAGAGAAATTAGGTACATAAAAAGTCTTTTCCAAATTCAAAACAAAGCTACTATCAATAACTAAATTGCATGTCCCAATAGCTTCCACATGCGAACGCATCTTGTTTCCTAAATAAATGCATTGTTCACTTCCCACTAGCTTCCTGTGGTTTTGAAAACCCTGTAAGGAATTCAAAATATGGATTGTAAAACCAAAATCAATCCACCAAGTGTTGTGACTCACATCAGCCATATTAGATTCATAACAAACACAAGAGATTGTATTACCTTTTTTCTCAAGCCAGGCTTTAAATCTGTCGCAATTCTTCTTCATATGCCCTTTCTTTCTACAGAAGAAACATTTGGATTCTTTCTTAATGTGAACTTAGGGAGGTATTTTACCTTTTCCCTTCTTCTTGCCATGACCCTTATTATTTTCTTGTGTTGCCAAATGAACACTTTGTCCCTATTCCATAATTAACATTTCTTCCTCTTGAACACACATGGTCATAAGTTCATTAATTGACCATTTATTTTTATGTGTTATAAGATATCTTGAAAGGTGCATACTGTTGTGAGAGAGTGTTTAGAATATAGTATACAAGAAAATATTCAGATATTTCAACCTCAAAGTTTTTCAGCTGAGTTGCAATATCCCCCATCTTCATGATGTGCTCACGCACACCTCTAACACTAGTGAGCTTCATGGATGAAAACTTAATAATCAAAGTCATAACATGCTCCTTTTCTAAACTCTCAAACTACGCATAAATGGTTTCCAATAAAGCCTTAGCATTGTTATGCTGAGCAACCAAACCACGGATACTATGAGACAATCTTGACCTTATGAACATCGCACTAAAGTGATTGGACCGCTCCCATTGTTCATAAAGGGTTATCTCAACTGCAGTGCTCGTATTAGTAGGAGTAAATAGTTCATCTTTCCTTATAGCATAATCAATGTCCATGCACCCCAATTGAAGAAAACTTAACTTCTTCCAAACTTTATAGTTTTCACCATTCAACATGGGAACATTACTCTTAAATTCAGAGAAATTCACAGGTTGCAAAACTGTACATCAAATAATCATGCTTATGTCACAAAATATGAGGCAGAAATTATATAAATCAGGCTTTACCAATGTAAAACATGGCATAAAATATGAATCACATAACATAAAAACTGCTTGTGGACTGTGTTTAATTTAAATAGATTCATAATAACTTTATAAAAAAACTATCATATTATATCCATTTCCTTAATCCCTGTGGGTAAATTAAGAAAAATAATATGATATTTCAACCTAATTAATCATATTAATATAATGAAAATTCATGTGAGATAAAATTCATCATATTAATAAGATTAATTACAATCAATGTCCATTTCTAAATGTGATCTCGAAGGCTCTTATATATAATTTAACTAATTAAAGATGTTGTGGCTACTCTATAATTAATTAAAATATATGGATCACTAGACATTTTGATTTCATACAAAAATACTCACAAAATGCATCAAGGTCAGAATGGTAATTTAACACCACAAGGACAGAACAATAAATACATTAGCTAGTGGAAAAATAATAAATTAATTCAGCCAAGGGGAGAACCGTAAATTAAAATGGCAAGGGGCAAAATCGTGATTTCGACAAAATGGCAAAATAGTAAAATGGCGGGTCCGCGGCCAAGGCACGTGCAGCGCACGTACCTTCTTCCTTTGCACGATCGACCAATTTTTGGTCATTTTTCACCGTCTCTGCCACAATTCCGCCATCCATTTCTTCTCTGGCAACCCATCTTAGACCAAAATAATTATTGGGTGTCGGAGAACACATTAGCGCGACCGCATGAACCCAAACATCGGCAAAAATGATCAAGAAATTGGTTTGAATCAAGCAAAACCCTTAGCCACCACAACTTCTGCCGCGTGATTAGCCTCCGACGGTCATCGATATGCCGGAAAAAGTTATGGCCATTCTACCCCATGGCAGTGCGACCATACTGGTCCAATCTCGGCGATAGGTCGTTAGAATTTTGCCAAAAATAACAAATTTCTCTCCAAACCCCATTTCCGATTTAGTGTTCATTTTAAATTCTGAAAAATGCACCCAAAAATTCGCAAAAACAAGGCAGAGGCACTAACATGCTCTGATACCAAATGTAAGAAAATCAAACTGAATATTCTTCTAATGCTTGATAAACAAAAATTCATGCATAATTAGAGTTTTATGCAGAAACATGATCAAAAATATAAATCTAACCTTTAGCCATTGTTTGAGTTTACGTTCATTAGAAATGTACAGGAACTTTACAGCAATCCGACCGCGATTAGGGCGCACTCTACTAACCCAATCCCCTCGCATATCGATGGTGTATTCCAAATGAGAGGGTTTGTGTTAGGCCTTGCATTTGCCCTTCAAAATTGAACATTCTTCCTTATAAATTGTCTCCCATCAAGACGGTTATCAAATAGGTGGTTGTCACAAAAAGATACGAAGCATGGAAAAAGCCGCACATGAAATAACCGTTCGTCAAAAGTAAAAATGTAGGTTAATATTAACAGTAAGTTTTATTTAAAACTATACCTCAAAAATATAGGATCATATATTGATATAGTAGTCATAACTTTTGTAAAAGTTATTATTGTAAATATTTCAAAAATTATTGAAATATCCAATAGGTATCTAGCAAAAAGAAACTCTAGTTTGAGTGCTAGCTCTTATTTTCCCCATAAGAAAATGGAAATAAATTCTTTAGAGAGGGGGAAACCTAAGAAAAAGAAAGGTGTCTAAGCTCTTGTTCGACGGGTATTCATGTACCAAGATTTTCTCCTCTCCCTTAGAGCAGCAACCTAGGAGTCTGACTAGATTTCGGTGTTGAGGTTTAGATGTTGGTAGGATCTCATTCAGGAACACACCTCATGCTGAGCCGCTTAAAAGCCTTTTAACGGCTATCTCCTGCCCATCCTTCAGCTGTTTCCAAATTAAACGAATCATTAGACATTCAGCTTAGACAAATGACCTGTATGTCATGCATACAAAAGGCTTTACCTTATAAATAGGGTCGAAACCTCCCTGCCCGAGTCTATTGCTTGTGTTGAAGTTGTTCTTCCGCAAGCAATCAGAACTTAAAAGTGTCAACTTCGATGCATTATCTGTCCTCCGATGCTTTTTCCACACATTCCGTGCTTCTTCCGATCCATGGATCGTGGCCCCTGAGTAAAGTAGTGCTAGGGTTTTCATTGTCTTAAACTTCCCTGCAATTTCATGTATGTAGAGCAAGCAGGTTTCGTTGCAAAACAAATTAAGCAAATAAAGGCACAATAGATGAAAGCATTGTTCTTTATGTGATTCTAGAATTTGGGACAAACAATCCTTTATTAGAGCCCGCAAAGGCAACCCTCGCCAAATCCAGTGAGAGTCAAGCCCTGGCCAAACTTGGCAAGGGCCACCCTCGCCTAGGCCATGAGGCTCATGCCTTGCTGCCCTTGGTGAATCTGGCAAGTGCCGCTTTCGCTTGGGCATCGAGGTTTGGGCCCTCACCAAATCCGACAAGGGCTACCCTCACCTAAGCCACAAGGGTCATGCCCTCACCAGGCCCCACTTGTGGCCAGTGAAAGCCATGATGCCCTCATCATTGCCATCTTGTGGGTAGTCACCAACTATAGTAGGTACTAGCCATAGTCCAAAGAAAAAGAATAGGAAAAAGAAAAGTAAAATAAGAAAAAAGGAAAAAAATTTAAAAAATCAAAAATTTATTAAAAAGTTATTTTAAAATGTCCACATTAGTGCTGGTGATGTCACATAGGACAATCGCTATCCACATCACCGATTGCCAGCTTAAATTGATCGAATTAATTGAATTAGGATTAAAACTGAATTGGTACCAACGCAATATGTTTAGGATTTTTTTGGTACTTTTTCCGTCTTCATGTGCAGGATGAATAAATAGTTGTGATAAATTGTTGAATATCTATGAGCTCTTCACCCCTGTTATGGTGAATTCAAATTTTCATCGCTGCTTATCATTAAGCTTGCAAATCGCTCCGCATCTCCGAGGGGTTGACCCTTGTTGTCCTTTACTAGGTAAACATATTGCAAATGAAAGAGGATAGACGTGTAATGCCTTGTTTAGTTCGGCTTTGCAAAGAGGCTTCCAGCCTCTAAAAGACTTTGGCCAAATACACACCCGTTTGGTTCAATTTTTTGGAGAACTTTGGTTAGATGCAATTATATTTCCAAAGAGCTCTAAGAGCCTTTAGCCTAAGGTAAGTTTTGAGGTACTTTGGGAAGTTGCACATTGGAAATACACATTCGATATTGTTCACATCATTGTTCATCTTCTTCTCCAGATTGCCAGCCAAGGGATTGCCCATGCTGACAATTGCTGCTTGAGGGATTGCCCAACCGCAGCGACCACCGCCCGAGGGTAACGACCACTCGACAACCAATGCTTGAGGTTGGGTGACCTCAACATCGACTAGGTCACGGCGCCTTGGTTCGTGCAACCCAAGTTTGACTAATGCTTAGGCTTGCAAACCCAGGCGCCACGACCTAAGTGACCCCCACTAAGGTCCAATGACCTCAAGTGACGTTGGGTCATGCAATCCAAGGGTTGCCTAAGGTCGCGTCGCCTCTCCTGAGGTCGCACAACCTTAGGTAAGGTTGTCCAGCAATCAAATTTGGTTGCCAGAGGTTGGCCAACAGCCATTTGGCCGCTGATTGCTAGATTATAGATATAAATATATATATATATATATATATATATATATATATATATATCATTAATAAAAAAAAATTAGCAAAAGTCCTTTTCAAAATGTGAACCAAACGGCATTTAAGCCAAAAATGTTTGGCAATGCACTTTAAAATTACAATTTACCAAACATTATTTGCATTTTGAAAAATTCCTTTAGCCCAAAGGTATTTGTAATTTCCTAAAGACATTTGCCCAAAGCCAAACTAAATGGGGCCTAAGTGTGTCTCCTCGTGGAAGTGCACTCACTCAAGCACACAAGATAGGGGTGGAGATTAAAGACTCCATGCAGAAAAGAAAACTTTTAGGAAAATATTTTTTAGGATTTTTCGCCATTTGTTTAATGGAAAATGAATTGATTTGGGAAATATTTTTTATTAACGAAAAAAGTCTTCTAAAAAGAGGGGAAAATATTTTCTGCTTTTCAAAATGAAGAAAACATTTTCCTCTCACTTTTTCTTATCTCACACCGATGTTGACATTTCCATCTTTCTTTTTCTATTTTTTAATTATTTTATTTTTATTTTTATTCTTTTTCTTTGCCTTCTTTCGTTCTTTTTTTTTTTGCTTTTACTTTTACCTTTGTCGGTTACTAGCCATAATGATGGTTAGGTCTGTTTTGGCAACTTACCAATTTCTTTTTTTTCGTTCTTTTGTTCCCTAGAATAGAAAATGAATAGAAATCCATTTGGTAACGCCAATCGATTTTTCTATTCCGGGAATAGAAAGTTATTCTGGAATAAATTTGGAGTAGAAATGAGAAGTAGAAAAATTAGCTTCTTATTTCTCGGGAACAATTTCTAGAAACTATTTCTTAGGGACTTCTCATCCTTATAACACGCAGCCACCCACCCGCCGCTTGTTGCCGCCACCGCCACCCACCACCGCCCGCCGTCGGTCGCCGGTGCCGCCGCGATCGCCGATGCCGCCACCGCCGCCGCCGCCGCGTCGCCGCCGCCGCTTGTCGCCGGTGCCGCCACCGCCGCTGATCGCCGCCGGCCGCCCGCCGCCGGGTCGCCGGTGCGCCACCACCGCTTGCCAATCTTCGCCGCTTGTCCCGGCCGCCCCCACCCGCTTGCCACCGGCCGACCGCCAATTGCCATCCTTCGCCCGCGGCCGGCGAGGTGGGTGGTGGGGTTGGCCACCGTGACCGGTGGGCGGTGGGGCTTGGCCACCAGAACCGGTGGGCGGTGGGGTTGGCGACGGCGACCGGCGGTGATCGGCGGGTGGGTGATGGGCCACCGGCGACAACCGGTGATGGCAGCGACTGGCGACGACCGGCAGCGATCGGCGGCGACTGCGACCGGCAGCGACCGCGACCGGCGGTGACCGGCGGCTACCGGTGGCAATAGCGACCGGCGGCGATGGGGGGTGCGGACGGCGACCGGGGGCGCCGGCGACCGACCCCGATTCTCGTCCGCACCCCACCGCCACTGGTCACTACCGCTGTCAAGAAAGAATAAAATAAAAAAATTTGTCGATACCAAACGCATTTCTATTCTTTTTCTATTCCGAGAACAAGAAATTTTTGTAGTTACCAAACGCCATATTTTACTCGAAATTGTTCCGTGAAGTAGAAATAGAAAAGAACTATTTCTTAAAATAAACTGTTCCTAAGTAGAAATGTTACCAAACGCACCCTTAGTGACTGGCCACAAGTAAGCATCGATCTCCCCAACCTCTAGCAATCTTAGCGCCCACCAAATCAACGAGCTTGAGGCTTGCTCAATCGTGCTGAGCTAGGCCTTGAGCTTGCAACTCACTTTGGTTGCCGATCTAGCAGGAGGTGAGCTTGAGGCCTCGGGTCTCACCAAATCACTAGCAAGTAATGAGCCGGCTTGTCAATTTGGCAAGCGGTGAGCTCAAGCTCACCTTTAGCTGGTTGAAGACAATCAAAAGAAAGAAAAGAAAACAAAAAAAAAGAAAATTTAAAATTTTGATTTAAAAATAAAAAATAATTAAAAGTCAATTTTAAAAATAAAAAGTTTGGGTCAAATTTATCACTTGAACTAATATTGGTGTTTTTTTTCTTGAATTTGCCATTAATCTCTATGTCATTATAGCATACATTACATTCAAAGAAACTATGACATGATAGCCCAAAAAGAAAAAGAAAAGAAAAGAAAAAGGGAAAATACCACAAAAACCTCAAACTATGCTACTTCAAGTAAATTTACTTGAACATTTTTTTCGTGACGCTAAAAATTCCAAATTATGCCATTTGGGACAAATTTACTATAACATTTTTTTTTTATTTTTACGTCATAAAAAATTTTAAATTTGTACTCGTGTGACATATTTACTTCCAAACTTTTTAGCCAAAGGGCATTTTTCATTTTTCATTTTTTCTTTTCTTTTTTCTTCTTCTTTCCCTCCATTGGCCATGGCGGAGGGATTGGAGAGGGTCGCCAGCAATGGTCATCCTTGCCCGACCACAACACCGGCAATGAGGACCAGCCTTGCTCAACGGAGGATAGAAGAAGAAAAAGAAAAGAAAAGAAAAGAAAAGAAATAGAAAAGGGAAAAAATTGAAAACGCCATTCAGCCAAAGAATATAAGGTTAAATATATCATACAAATACAAGTTCAAGGTTTTTTATATCATAAAAAAAGGTTCAGGATAAATTTGTCTCAAATAACATAGTTTGGGGATTCTGGTATCACAAAAAAGTTTAGGTAGATTTGTCTCGATTGGCTTAGTTTAATGTTTTAGTGTCATAAAAAAATGTTTAGGGTAAATTTGTCCCAAATAGTATAGTTTGGGGCTTCTTGTGGTTTTTTCCCAAGAAAAAACAAACAACCCCACATGAAAGATTACAATTGCATTTTGTGACAATAGAACAAAAATAATATTATGTAATTAGCATTTACCTACCCAGAAAATAGAGAAATAAAAAAGCAATCAAATAACATTAATTGATTCCAATAAGCGCAAAGGTCATAATTTTTTAATGCTGTAATTTGAGAGAAACTTATTGAAAATTATGGCCCATTTGTTTCCTGAAAAAATTCACATTATGAAAAATATTTTCATAAAAATAGATCGCTTTAAAAAATTTATAAACAAAAAACATCATTGTCTATGAATAAGTTTAAGTATCAATTATTATCAATAATAAAAATAGTTTTTGCTAACAAAATAAAGCAAACGTGCTCCATCACCAGAAGCAGCAAAATAAAGGGAAATCATGTCACGTGAGAGAAGCATGTTAGGTGAGAGCGTGACTTTTATTCATTCTCTTAAATCACTCTTAACCACAAAATTTATTGTGATCGGTGCACACGTTTGAATATTACTAAATCTTGTTATATCAAGCTTTCTGCTCTGACATTTGAAGTTGTACCGTAGACCTAGTATAAGAGGAATCATTTATTGGTTATTACACGATGATAATTCGATAAATTTGGCATGAGGTGGAGGAATGGGATATAAGATATTTTATCATACATTTTCATTCTTTTAGGACTATGAACTCAAAGACACATTTTTATGAATAGAAATGAATAATTTGTAAAACACTTTAATAATTTTCATCTTCTATATTGTTAGAAAAATTAGTCAACGAATATGCTTTCGTTAATAATAACATGTCTATGATTTAACAATTGCATTGACGGTGAAAACATTTTGCGTCTGCATAATTTTTTCAAGGATATAATATTCACTTTAGGAAAATATCTTTCAACAAGTGCACGTTTTACAGACTTCTATCTTTTCTCTATTCAATACAAAATAATTTAGTCAGTTGCTTCTGTTGTGTGTGGATAAATTGTGACGTAATGGAATTTTTTATTTTTTATTTTTGCTGTACTTTGTCTCCCGAAGTTGCTCGCTTACAGCCTCGATCTCAGGGATTCTAGTTAGCTTCTTTTTTGGCTGAACCATCTTTTGCGGATACGAAACAAACTCAGCATACACAGCGCAACTGCTCAGAAAATGGCGGATCTTGGAATCCAGAAACAGTTGAAGACGCTTAGATTTTCTTTTGACCGAATCTCTCTATATCTTTGTGCATGGTAAGGGGTCAGGATCGTTCAAAAATTGGAGAGGAGAACGAAAGAGGTAAAGGCAATGGAGTTTGGAACTGCAGAGGGAAAACGAGGAGAGGAAAGGAGAGACTCATCAGCCCATTCCTAGCCCGAGATCGTGAGAGAAAATGAGAATGAGAGGGAGAAAGAGGGGGCTTATACTGCAGCAGGGACGCCATGATGGCAATCAAACATCCACTGATGTCACCATCATACCAATGGCGGTTGTTTCATGGCCGTCATGGCCATGCCTGCTGTATCTGGTTTCTGAATCTGGATTCAGGAAGAGAGAGAGGCTATCGGTTTGCATTTTGGCAGATTTCAAAGAGGCGTCCTGGGTTGATTTGACTCTTTGCTCACCGATGTCTCCTTATTCATCCGACTGCACTCATCAATGCACGAGAGAAATCTGTTTATAATGGAGCTACCGGAGAACCAGTATACTGAGACGTCCCTGATTTACCTCCACTGCAGATTGTAATGCTCACTGTTGGGAGCGGGGTGATGTTCAACCCTCTGTTGCCATCAGAAAACTTTCACGGGTTTGTACATTGCAAGATCTTACTTACCCGTGATGCTCCTTATTGCAACCAGCCTTATCCTAGCTTATAAATGAAGGGCCTTTTACGTTACAGGTGTAGCTCACGCTTTTAAATTCTCTCTTTTAATTTATTTATTCATTTATTTTGGCATTAAGTTATTCATTTGCAAGTCGATAGCATGGAATCGTAGATTTTGGAATTGTTGTAGAGAGAAAAGCTTGTCAGATGAAGATAAGAACATATCGGGTGCTTTTTGGCAAGGTAGTTCTTCCGCAAGCTAATTAGTTGATGAGTGTTACAGCCAAAAGGAATTTGTTGACGATTGTGGTGATTCAACTAAAAAAAGGGGATTGCAGTTTTTGAGTTATCTGAATATATATATCACAACTTCAATCAGCATTATAATATTTATTTGGAATAATCATACAAATGAGCCATGAACTTTTATTTAATGTGCAATGTTGTCTTTGAAGTTTTTATCTATTTAATATATTATCTTAACTTTTGATGTATATTCAATTTAGCCTTTGGATTATATAAAAATATACAATGTTTAATGTAAGAACAGTACATATAATCTAGAGACCAAATTAAACAAGTCTCAAAAGTTTAGGGATCACGTTGAATAAATTAAAAGTTCATGGACAACATTATATATTAAGCCAAAATCTAAGGACTATTTGTACCATTTCTTATATTTCTTTATGAGTACTACAGGTTTATTTTTTTGTCGGTCATACTTAATACATATCTTAACTCTCACTCTTAGACTTTAAATATGTCTATTTATAGGACATGGAAGTCAAAACCCACATTTGAAATTAAATCGTTCCCACCTCAACCCCTTAAGAATGTGGAGATCTCTCTTCCCATATGAGAATGGTGGCCACTAGAGCAAACCTCGGTGGTTTATGAGTACTCTAGGTTAGCTTCATTAGATCTGGATGACCTTTTCTTCCACTAAATTTTCTTTTTGTCTAAAACACTGGGAAATTGGGTAAGTAAAATTTTATTATAAAAAAATATCATTAAGGGGAGCTAAACCTAGCACAATTGAGGTAATAAATTCATTCAATGTAACAATTTGAACTAATTGTATCGATCCAAATTGACGAACTTACTAGTTCGATTTGCATCATGAGCGAATCTCTAGAAGGCTCTTGTTGCATTGTCTAGATGTATGCATGAAAATATCTATGGTATGTTGAAATTGTAGCATTATTCATGGAGAGGGCATTGTCCAAAAGAAAACTTCTCTAGGTGTCAATTGCTCTTGCAAATGGTCAGCACAAACTTTCAAGGCTTACATAAAACCTAAAATCATATATATGTTTTTCATTTTGTCGAAATCAATTTTACAATATAGACACTTATGGCCTCCCCATCTATGCTCAGCAATAACAATTTCTTTGGCATTATGACCTTTACTAAAACGATGTCCATAGATCAAATTATTTCGTGTTGGATTTTCACTCGATTGTCTATGACTTTATTATGTGTGCTTGAGGTAATAATTTAGTATAAATGTATTATTATGCTATAAACATTAAGTATTTTGATTTAAATTGTTTTTCTTTCTAAGAGGCGAAATAGAATAATCCGATGAAAGCATAACAATTATACATCTGTGATAGAGTTTTGCTAGTTTTAATTATGGTAAATTAACTCCTCTAGTTATTAAGATTCATTATTTTGTGTTGTTGCTATTGTACTACTTGAACAAGGATAGCCATGCACGTGAGAAATGCTCTATTTTGGACTCTAAGGTCTCTATATCTCTCTCCTAGGGAATATAACCTGGTCTAGCCACTGAACTCATGAGTTTTTTCAAGCAAAACTTGACGGAAAGGTAGAAATGGACGCAGCTTTTTAAGTTTGGCACTCCTAGAATTTACCAGCCATTGGGATTACAGTTTGGAGATCCAACGACTCCTCCGCTCCAACCTATAAATATATGTCGTTCTCTTCTTTTTTATCCTAAGCTGACACACCTCCAATACCTCCATTCCAATTGATATTTTATCATATTTTCCTAGCTAACAACCTCAAAACATCATGGGTATCTTCACTTTCACAAATGAATACATTTCCACAATCCCTCCAGCAAGATTGTTCAAGGCCATGATGTTGGATTCACGTAACCTAATTCCCAAACTCATGCCTCAAGCCATTAAGAGCATTGACATCATCCAAGGCGATGGAGGGGCAAGAACCGTTAAGGAAATCAACTTCGTTGAAGGTAATTATGCATGTTTTGCTATACAAAGGTATACTATGAATTGCATGGATGAGCTAAACGAGGAAATATTTACATAGAAGTATACCACGATCGATCTAAAAGAAAGGTTGAATCTATTGTTTAAGAAGTCAAATTTGAGCTGACACCAAAAGGTGGGAGCAAGAACAGACAAGTACATATTACACAAAGGGAGATGTTGAGTTCAAAGAAGAGGATGTTAAGGCAAGCAAAGGGAAAGCTTTGGGAATGTACAAGGTCGCTGAAGCATACCTCCTCCAAAAGCCTAATCCTTATGCTTGAAACTTACAAATGCTCTCTTAGATTAATTTAAGAAGCCAAATCAAAAAAGCACTCATCATATTTGCTATCTCCTGTAAAAAATATCCGAGTTCCTTTATCTTTATATTGACAAATGTCTCATAGATTTGAATAGCAATAAAGATAGGTACTTTTTTACTTATTAGGTGGTCCTCACATAAAATATAAATTTTTCTTTTTTAATTAAGATTTTTCATTAATAATAGACCTGCACGCATTAATGACTCCATGAATAAAAAATATTAGCTGAGCTGGCCACAACACGTGCACCCCTGCCAATAAGAAACCTCCATGTGGCTCCACATCAGCGAGTGGTCCCCACCGTTCCTTGCTCATAGCTAAAATGAATTTTCTATTTCTTATTTAAAAATTTCCCTAATAGTAGGCCTGCACAGATTGATGGCTACACCTGCTATTCACTTTCTCTCTCCTACTTTTTCTCCTTCTGAAGGAAGAAGACCGACGACGATTTGTCTCTCCCTTCCTCTCGTGATTTCAAATTTTGGGCTCCCTCATCTTCACTATCTCTGCTCTGGTTCTTGTTTGGCTCGTTCGCTCTGTACTCTCTTTAAATTCCTTCTCATCCGAAATTCCGATTCTGGAAATTTTTTCTGACAACTCTAAGTACGTTCGATTGTGATGAACTGCAAGTTGTGGCTTGCAATTTTAACGAGGCAAATCTTGCGGGCTGAGGTTGGTTTAGAAGAGTGTTTTTACTATATTTTCTGGGACTTTCGAGTCTTGTTTGATTGCTTTAGGGATTCTTTTTGGTTGGGATGAAGCTGCAGGAGAATCGCGTCCTTGTTTTTGCTTGTTTTAATTGGCTTTGCCTTTGCTTTTAGAGCTCACGTTCTGGTTTCGCAATTTTGTCTCCTTTTTACCAATTCCTAAATACATATTAACAGTTGCAATTAAAAGTTTGATTATTTCACCAAACCCAGAAACAAAAATCCGATTTTGCTTTGATTGACAATTCCCTTCTTGCAAAAAAATAAATAAAAATTCAAACGAAATTCTCATCTGAATTTTATGTTCCTTAAAATGAAGAGATTGTGGAATAAAGACTTCGACACAGATGCATTGAATGCCAGTAACAGTGCAAACAAAACTCAATTTCATCGTTGATGAACTACATCCAGTATAAAATACAAAAAAGGCACTATTCTCGCTTGAATTGAATAGTGCTAGGACAGTATTAGCCCCCCTACATTGAACTCAACCACAAGAAGAACAACTGGTAAAAGCATCCAGATTATCATAGGTTACTCGACTGCAGGCACAAAACTTGCAAAACACAACTATTCTCAATGAAATTGACAAAGAAAATGGATGGCTTTGACTAAAAAAGGAATCCTCAATATCTAACGAAGAATCTGGAGAACCATATCGCTGGGCACCCTGGCCTTCTGCTAGGCCCTCCAGGCGTTCCTGGCATCGGTGGGCCGCGAGAACAGCCGGCCCGACCCCATCCTCCTCCGGGTGAAGGACCAGAAGGAGGACGACGTGTGCTACCTGCTGGACCCGACCATGCCGCTCAGGGCCCTCATGGCCGAGTACTGCGTTCGCAGGGGACTCCCGTACGGCGCGGTGGCACCCGGGTCCCGGAAGCCAAGTCGGCGGAGGACCTCGGCATCGACGACGAGAACGTCATCGACGCCTGGGCCGATCAGCTCGGCGGCTAGGAGCTAGGGTTGGTGCTTAGCAGTGTGTTTGTGTGGTCTGCGTGCTTTATTTGTGTCTATAGCTGAAGTTTAAGTAGGCGGAGAAGAAGAAGAAGAAGAAGAAGTAGAAGTAGGACGAGATGATGGCTGTGTTAAATTTTGATGCACTGCTTGCTTTGAGTTCATGGGCGATGTTCATGGCTGAAAAGTTGCGAGCTTTCCTTGCGCAGTCTGCTTTTGTTTCTGGGTTTTGCGTTTCGCCATTGCCATTGCTGGAGCTTGATCTCTCCTTTCTTCATACCAAGAAACAAAAGGCTTGCTGCGTGTTATCCTGTCAGTTTGAGTCTGGGCTTGAATTTTCATACCCTGTTCGGGGATTTAACTCGCTGCCATCGACATTAGTAAAGACTAATCAGATTTTTCTCACTTTTATGAAAAGACACTCCTCCCTCGCGCGCAACTCTCGAAATTACTCGGTGTCAGGGAGGAGGCACCTCCTATGACGCTCTATACTCGCCTGTCGCCTCCGATCCATCAATAGTCTCTGCTAAGATGATCCTCCTTGGGTTGTGTCCATCGCTCAACCGACGTTGCTTCCTCTTCGTCTACTCTCTCCTCTCTCTTCTCCATTTACGTCTCCAATTCAATCAGCTGATGGGAGCGGAACCACCGCGGCGAGAGAAGGCGTAGAGGGGCGGTTCTATCTGCCACGACCACCGTAGGGGTTAGAGAACGGGGAGACATTGACTACGGGTTTGTGCTTTGTTTAAGAAAGTATACTTCCTGTGTATAAACTATTGATGCATTTTCTTGTCAATGAGCTTTCAGTACTCTTTTGAAGATCAGATTGGAGATGAGGTCTTTGATTTTCTTGTTTCAGAAATTTAGAGTTAAGCCCCTGCTCTTGATCTTAGATTGCAGTGGTCACCGGTGCTGCTTGTACCCGTATTGGCCGGCGATCAGCTGCTGGACACGGGACGTGATTCCTTGCCAATGGCATATCTCGTGCAGGCGGCGCGTACTTCCGGAGGAATTGTTCGCCAGCTTCAAGCCGCTAAGGCGCAAAACTCTAAACCGTGCCCATGGAAAAAAAAATAAAAATCAGGGCATTTGTATGTATATGATGTAAACTGGGTTTCAAGAAGAATACCAAGAAGAATACCCAAAAACAAGAAAAATGACGGAATCGATTCTATCGAAAATGACACCACCCGCTCCCAGTTAAGGGGCACCCTAGCGGGCTTTTCTTTTTC
Organism: Corymbia maculata; assembly: GCA_014182735.1. NCBI lineage: Eukaryota > Viridiplantae > Streptophyta > Magnoliopsida > Myrtales > Myrtaceae > Corymbia > Corymbia maculata. Next base: position 18,998,623 of record CM024683.1, on the reverse strand, counting down.
TTTGGGGGTTTAATAATTTGAACTCATATTTTATTAATATTGGCTTTTGACCCATGAATATCTATTGTTGCTTATAGTTAATATATTTTCTCATAATTGAGGGTTCTAACAGGTTAGAGATGTTGATTATAGTAGAATTCTGCACGATGTACTTTATTAGATGTAGCTCTAATTTAAGAGTGAATCATGATAAATACCTGTGTCCTAATTTCTCCTTCTCACATTTACTCCCTATTTCGTTGCGTTTGTGCTTTAATCCTAATGGCATATGTTTCCCATCACTTAATGCATCCACAAAATAGTTAAGTGCATTAGAAATCGTAAAACTTATTACGAAATTACGATTGAGCTCTAAAATTTTTAAAAATGCAATTAAATCCTAAAAATTGTTAAAAAAAAATTGAGTCTTGAAACTTTCAAAAAATACAATCGAGTCCTAAAACTTGTTACGGAAGTACAATTGAGTTATAAAACTTTCAAAAAGTATAATCAATAGAAATGCTTGATGGAATTAATTTGATAAGTTTTAGGATTTAATTATACTTTTCAAAAGTTTTAGTACTAGATTACACATTCGTGATGAGTTTTATTACTTTTAGTGCACTTATCCCTATCTAAAATAGGAAGATGAGGAAAAAACAACTTGAAATCACTGTAATAACCGTTCGAGAGTAGTCCAAAAAGCTTGAGGCAGTCTCTCCTTTTCAATGAAGGCTGGAAATCTCTAACATACATGCATTTCAAATTAATCAGAAATAGTGCTTTCCATGATCTTTTTTCATGAAAGGTTTGGACACTATTTGACTTCAGACCATGCAATTATCATTGATTCGTGCTAGTTACCTACAAAAATTTATTACTGGAACTTGCCTCAGTGGTTACCCTTCCCACATGGAAAGGGAGAAATGGGGGTTCGAATTCTTATCTTATCAAGGGATTGGGATTGGGATGTTTAGCTTCAAATGTGAATTTTAACTCCCACACTTTGTAAAGAGATAAGATAAAAGTCTAAAAGTAAGTTGACAGATTAGAGTAGGATAGAAAAAAAGTCCAAAAATTAGGATAGAAAAAAAGTCCAAAAATTTATTTTACTTATGCCTAGTTTTAGAGATGCTTTTGACATTTGAAGTTGCACTTTATATTTAATATAGGAGGAATCATTCATAAGTTATCACCTGATGATAAATAAGCAAATTTTGCAATGTGATTAGACTACAAGAATATGGATCTTCCATTTTCAGTGATTAGTGTTTTTGCAATTTGTAAATTACTAAGTAAAATCCTTTTTGGGTTTTGGTCATTTCATTTGGAAAGCAAAACAGAGCTATTACGTAATGGTAATTCGGTAAATTTTCCATGACGTGGAGTAATGGAATATAAGTTTATCATATGTTTTCATTCTTTGACGACTATAAACTCAAAACGCATTGATATGATGAAAACTGAATAATTTATTAAATATTCTCCATAAATCCGATCTTTTATATTGTTTGGAAAAATTCATTGACAAATATGTTTTGATTAACGGCAATGTATTTCTAATTTAACAATTAATAAAAGTATTTGCATTCATATAATTTTTCAAAGATATAATACTTGTTTTAGGAAAATATTGTTCAAATCCTTTATTTTCTGCAAAATAAATGTACTTTTAACACACTTCTATCTTTTCGCTATTTTGTGAAAAACAACTTAGTCAGTTTTAGTCACATTTTTTTGTGTTAATATGTCGTTAACATAATGGAATTACTTTCTTTGCCACATTTTTTATTGTAGCTAAAAGGTTATGGCTCCACGGAGGTTTGTTCATGTGGATTGAGGCCAGTCTTCAATGAGATCAGAGCAATACTCCCGTTGGAAGCTGGGTCTTTAATGTGGAATATTAAAGCTGGAGGTGATCAGTTCTCAATCCGATCCAATCTAATTTCAAGGTTGAATCGGAAATCAATCACTTTTTTTTCATTACTTTTTTCCTCCTAACTTTTTTCCCTACCCCGTGGAGCCTCACTGAAATAGTATTTAATTCACGTTTTATTAATTTTTTTGATGAAATAATAAAATAAAAAATATATTTAGTCGGTCTAGTCAGGTTCCCCATTGGAATTGGGAATAAGACCACTTGGACTAGAATCAAGAACCAGATTGACACTTCCAAAAATCAAATCAAACCAACCAGTTTAGTCTGGTCCAGGCAATTTTCGGTTCGAACGGTGAGTTTTGTACACCCCTAATTAGAGCACTACACTAGTTAGAAGTGTGGAAACTAAAATGTAACGCGCTAAAGAGTGTTATATATGGACCAACATTGCCATGCAACATCACAAACATGGTTTCTAATATTATCCAACTCAACAATATGAGTTAATTCAAGGTCGGTTTTGCTCACCTTGAAATCTCTATGCATGAATCTAAGGGAAAGAATCCCATTTGAGACATGAGTCCCTGTATGGAGTAGTAATCTCTTGGATTTTTTTGTTCCAACACAAAAGTTTTGCAAGATTTGGCTAGCAAGAGACAGCGTTCGTTTCAGTCAAACAACGCCTGGCAACCAAAGTCAATTTTAGATCATGACATGGCTTAGAAGGCCTAGAGCTGATACTGATTTGCTGAAAACCTTGCACTCTAGCCAACTTTAGAGTTCATTTTGTAATGTTTGTCAAACTTAGAGTACAAAATGGTTGAAAGTCTTGGAGGTAAAATCCTTTTAATGGAAAACATCATTTTTGAAAGGTTACAATCTTCAACAGGCTCAATCCAAAAACTAACACAATTTGTTACTGTTCAAACATAACGCAAGCTTAATCCAAAAACTCTTTAGTCTTCCATCATTTAAAAGATAACGAAGCATTTTTTAGTGCAATCTTCCTAATTGTGGTCATCAAGTCTATGTCACGAGGAAATACAAGTCAAGCGATTCCTAAAGGCTCACTTGAATTACACCAGTTGGCTTGTTAAAGACAAAGGAAATCTTGAAAATATGCAAGTTTGGACCGATCAAGAAGTGCGTCCTTTAAATCTCGTACGGTGGAAGACGTCTTCAGCAAGTGGCAAAATATTGGACGCTATAAGACAAAAGATGCGCTCACATATTCTACAATTTATATATATTATTTTGTGGGGGTAAAAATGTATATGTCACAAGAAGACAAGAGCAAAGATTGCTTTTATTTTTTTCTTTTTATCTCCTGAGAAGCCATATCTGGACTCTTCTTAAAGTGGCGTACGAAAGGAGAACTTTGCCGCATGTATCTTGTCGAACAGTAAAAAGAGTTTTTCTTTAAGCCGCACAAGAGAAAAACACGTGCATACGTTCCTCGAAGAAGAAAAGTACCGGGTTGTGAAGAACGCCGACGTCCTTAATTTTTGCCGTACGAGGAGACCTTGAATGCACTGCGATTTTGGGTCGTAAGTTTACGCCCACTTGAGTTTATCTATTTGTAAACTTTGGTTTAAATTTAAGTATAAAAAGTACTCGAGCATGTGAATGCTTGTAATTCCAATTTTTCAATCATAATGAATTATTTTGATATTGACTCTTTTTCATAGATATAAATATTAATACCCGGACCAAATCATATAAATTTCTAGTGTTCTTATTATTTCTCATTAATTTCTCTAGTATTTTGTGTTGATGTAAATTACACGATTTTGATAGTTTCGGTGTTAATATATTATAACATGAATACTTTCATCTTATGAGCTTATCAATTCTCAACACGACTTACATAAATTTGAATTAACCAAGTTACTAGCGTACACATGCTACTTCAATTTTATTGTAAAATCTATATGAGGAAAAACAAATGCAGAATTTTGATGATCATCTTCCTTCGACCATAGAATTTGTTATGGTGTTCATGGAGAATATATTTTCCTGTCGCGCCTCGTTATCGTGATTGGGAGTTCCACTTTGGAAGGTGAATGTAGGAGGCCTCGGCCAAGGAAGATCGGATTCACCGCTCAGCATCAGAACTACGGATAACATGTTGGGTCGGTCCGTCATGTGGTCCTGGACACAGAGAAGCCCTACCTGAATGCATCTCGTTGCTTCTGATGGCGGACACGTATTAACTATATCTTCATCCCTTAGGTTTGGTCCTCTATCTTCGCTCCACAGTTGCCATGCCTACAAGAATTAGAGAACTTAGAGAGCGGAAATAGCTTAAAAGAACATAGAAGGTCACTTGAGATTGTATTCCTTGCACTTACATAGGAAAGAAGATTGAAATGCTGGCCATGGTAGTATAAGCTTGTGTTCTTTTTGCCAGTGATGATCTCAAGAAGCAATACCCCAAAGCTATAGATATCGGATTTCTTAGAAAAGATACCTCCATGGCGTATTCTGGAGACATATATCCTCTGCAATTGATTATCATGTAAATCAATCAAGTTATGGAGTATCCTAATTGTGTTGTCAAGTTTCCTAATTGAATTTATAATTTCAGCAAGAAGGCTTGAAAACTAACAGTGTTCCTACGACTTTGTGAGTATTTAGCAAAGCTTGAGTGCCTTCGAAGATCCGTGCTAGCCCAAAGTCCGAAATTTTTGGGTTCATTTTCTCATCCAGGAGAATATTACTTGCCTTCAGATCTCGATGGATAACTCAAACGTAAGAATCGCGATGTAGATACAAAAGCCCACTTGCGATCCCTTGAATGATGCGGAAACGTGTATCCCAGTTGAGTTCTGCTTTCCTTTTTGAATCTAAGCAAGGAAGAAAAGGAAAAGAATTCGTGACCTTAAGTACTTCTAAGATGTCTATATTTTTCCAGCAGCACAAGCATGATTTGAAAACAGTGAGACCTACCAAATAGAAAGGAATCTAAGCTTTTGTTTGACAAGTATTCGTATACTAAAATCTTTTCTTCTCCTTCAATGCAAAAACCCTTGAGTCTAACTAGATTTCGATGCTGAAGTTTCGATATTAGAACGATCTCATTCTTAAACTCCTCCATGCCTTGGCCTGAGCTACTGGAAAGTCTTTTGACAGCTATCTCCTTTCCATCATTCAGCATTCCCTGTTTCCGAACTCAAAGACCTGTCAGACCTTGGATAATGTCATAAAATTTCCCTAAACGAACATTTTACAGACAGCTTTTACCTTATAAACGGGTCCAAACCCTCCTTGGCCAAGTTTATTTGTTGCATCAAAGTTGTTAGTTGCAAGAAGTAAGCTACTAAAACTGAACAGCGTAAATTCGGATGCCTCATCTTGCTTCAGCTGATCTTTCCATGCATTTCCAGGAGACATTTCTCCTGTTTTATTAGTTATATCTGGCCAGTCAAGTGCCTTAGGAATTTTGGCAAAGTTTTTAGATTACATTTAATGTAATATTAAACATTAAACATGAGCTGCTCGTACCTCTTTTGCTGGCTCTCCACTTAAACATGAGCTGCTGTTCCTTCGAACATGATGCCAAGGATGGTACTTATGCTGATGATAAGTTTTGCTACTGTCGACATGCCTGGCACGAGAAAAGAATTGTAAGACAAGCGATAAAGTTCAAATGAATGTCATAGTGAAACTTCTTATACCTGTATTGTCATGTGCGACCCGAATATATACATCTTGCCCAGCTGTTGAAAACTCCTGAAAATCGATGAGATCTTTAGCCCAGACCAAACAACCTATCGTGTGGACGTAAGAATAAGCCAAGCATGAACAATTATTCAAGCACTGGCTTTGGCATCCTCCTACATCTCTAATGTTTGATAAATATTCCGTAGAATCAGGTACTTTCATCTGGTTCATGTGCACGAAGACATCTTTTTTCACCTGCGTTGAAGGCGTCCTGCTTGTGTTCTTTTGGCAGCTCAATTCTGCTTCTCTAATGCACCCTCTGGTCCAATTCCCTCTGTTCCATTCCTCTTTCAATCGCGGCATAAACCCTTTTATGCAACGGCAGATAGGAGAGTTGTTCTTTAGAAAACAACACTCTCCTCCTGGATCAAGTACTGCACACTCCTAGCTTTGCCCTCAGAAGTTCAAATCAACCAACATGAAATGACTTTGTGAATATATCTCGCAATCTGGTTTTCTAAACTGCAAGTACATTAGTTTCACCTCTCCAGCCTTTCCCGCACTTCTCTCAAGAAGTAATACCGACCTTAAAATGCTTTGTTCTTCCATGAAATACTGGATTTTCTGAAATGGCCGAGTAGCTTGATTATCCACAAATACTTCTATGTTTTCTTCTTGCTGCATATTCAGATCATCCATTAGCTTCTTCAACCATAATGCTTGATTCACACCTGCAAAGTGGCTGCAATGAACTCGCTTCGCAGCTTGATTGAGCCACTATCTCCTGCTTCTTTGAACACCAGGAAAAACATGCCGACCCAAATGTAAAGTAATAACCTGAAGTGCTCCTCATATCATCTACCGATCCTGCCCAGTCACTATCAGAATACCCTTGCCACTTAAACTCCTGAACTCTGCAAAACTTAATCTCATATGAAAGAGTACCTTTCAAGTACCTCAACACCCTCTTTGCAGCTACCATATGCAACTCACTTGCACAATTGAGAAATCTAGACAAGACACTTACAGAAACATGATGTCCGGGTCTAGTTGCAGTGAGATACATAAGACAGCCAATCAAACTTCTATAAACTCTTTTATCTGCAAGTTTTGATCCATCCTTCTTTTGAAGCTTTTCCTTTTGACCCATTGGAGTACTCATACTCTTGCACTCCTCTATGTTGAATCTCCTTAGGATCTCCTTCAAGTACTTCTTCTGACAGATAAAAACTTCATTCTGATTTTGCCTAACCTCCATTCCTAGAAAATACGACATCTCACCAAGATCAGTCATTTCAAACATTTTCATCATCTCTTGCTTAAATGCGTAATCCGAGCATCATTACTCCCTGTCACCAGCATATCATCCACATAAAGAGACACCACCACTAAATCAGATACTAACTTCTTGACATATAGAGTGGATTCACTGAGGCTTTTCTTGAAACCTAGGCCTAGCAAGTGTTTATACATCTTACTGTACCATGCTCTAGGAGCTTGCCTCAAGCCATAGAGAGCCTTTCTCAACAAATAAACTTTCTCCTCCTGGCCTGGTGCAACAAAGCCTTCTGGTTGCTCAACATAAATCTCCTCCTGCAACACTCCATTAAAAAATGCAGATTTCACATCTAACTGATATACCTTCCATCCTTGTTGAGCTGCCAAAGCAAGAATCATTTTAATTGTATCTAGTCTTGCCACAGGAGCAAAGGTTTCTGAGAAATCAACTCCCCAAACCCGTGCGTATCCCTTCACTACCAACCCGACCTTATGCTTATTTATCGAGCCATCGGGATTAAATTTGGTCCTGAAAATCCATTTTACTTCAATAACCTTCCTGTCTTCAGGCCTGTCCACTAGCTCCCATGTTTGGTTCTTTTCTATCATAGCCAACTCTTCCTTCATTGCATTCATCCACCTTTGATCACTTTTAGCTTCCTCATAACCTGCAGGTTCCAAAACAGCCACACTGCACTTATGATATATATCAGTTAGAGATTGGGTACCTCTAATTGGAACATCATCCACCAGCTCGTCAAGTTCCAATGAGACCTCCTTGTGCTTGCCTTGTGGCTCATTTGTCCAGTCCCATTTCTCATCTTCCAAGAACTGAACATCCCTACTAGTAATCACCTTCCCTGTCTGTGGTTGATAGATTCTATAAGCTTTTGACACTAAACTATAGCCAACAAAGATCCCAGGTTCAGCTTTCTCTCCCAGCTTGTCTCTCTTGACTTGTGGAATATGAGAAAAACACAAACAACCAAACACCTTCAAATTTCTTAGAATTGGTTTGACACCAAACCAAGCTTCAAAGGGTGTCTTCTTCTCTAATACCCTTGTAGGTAGTCTATTTAGCAGAAAAACTGCTGTGTTTGCTGCTTCTGCCCAAAACTCTTTTGGTAGATTTTTCTCATGCAACAGACACCTAGTCATCTCCATAATGGTTCTATTCTTCCTCTCACTAACTCCATTTTGCTGTGGAGAGTAAGGAGGATGCTTAATTCCAGCCTCCTCACAGAAAGAGTTAAACCTCTGTGAAGTGTATTATGTTCTATTATCAAATCTGATGACCTGAATTTTGCAGCCACTTTGGTTTTCAACCCATCTCTTAAACTTCAGAAATACCTCAACAACTTCTAACTTTTGCTTCATGAAATAAATCTAGCACATTCTAGTATAATCATCAATGAAAATGATGAAATACCTGCTGCCATTTAGTGAATGAGTCACTTGTGGACCACAAAGGTCTGTATGAATCAACTGCAACTTCTCTGTAGCTCTCCAAGTGGATTCCTTGAAGGGAAGTCTTGTCTGCTTACCCAGCAAACAAGCTTTGCACCTTGTGATCTGCTCCTCCAAGCTTGGTAACCCAGTTGCCATTTCATTCCTCTGCATGAACAACACGCCTTTGTGATGAAAGTGCGCCAACCTCTTGTGCCATATTTCTGAATTATTGGCCTGACACTTGAATGCCATTTGCTCCTTCTCAAGAGGATCCAAAGAAAAACTCTTCTGTTGCATCTTTATCTTGAACAACTCCTGACCACTAGAGTCAAAGATCAAACACTTCTCATATTCAAATATCACCTTAAATCCCTTTTCTACCAACTGCCCCACGCTCAGCAAATTCTGATCAATTTCAGGCACATACATCACATCAGAAACCAGCTTTGTTCCAGCACAGCTCTCCATTGCTACAGTCCCTTTACCTTTCACTTCTAAGTACTCCCCATTCCCAATCTTCACTCTTGATTTTAATGACTTGTCAAGGTCTATAAACAGCTTTTCATCACTTGTCATGTGGTTTGTGCAACCACTATCAACAAGCCAACTGTCACATGGAGTACTAGAGGAGAAACAAGAGGCAACAAATAGTTGATCTACCTCTTGCTGGATTGCAACATGTACCTCACCTTACTGTTGATTTCTTTTCTCTTTGCAGAACTTCTCAATGTGTCCAAGCTTAGGACACTTTCTGCACATTACATCCGGCCTCTTCCAACACCTAAAGTGTGGATGATTCTTTTTCCACAAAGTCTTGACATGAGGAATATCTTCCCCAATTGTTCTTGGAGTTGCCCGCATTGTTCTCTCTTGCAACAGCTTCTGAACCACCACTGCCATTGTCTTTCTTCCCTTTCCACTTGTTGACTCTTCCTTCTACATTCTGCTGTTCTTTGGCTTGCAAAGCTCCTTCGTACTTCCTTCCCGGCCTCATTAACCTCCTCTCGCTCTTGTGCTTGCAAAGCACTTAGCAATTCTCGCCAACTTGATCTGAGACAAATCCTTGGTATTCTCCAAAGAGGCAATGGTTGCCTCAAACCTTTCGGGCAAGGAGACAAGAATCTTCTGCACTAACCTATTATCAGAGAGGTCCGTGCCTAGAACTCTTGCCTGATTTGCAATGCTTACCAACTTATCAGAATACTCTTTAATTGTCTTAGACTCCTTCATCTGTAGTCTTTCGAATTCTGTGATCAGATTTAGCTCCTTCATGCTTCTGATCCTCTCATCTCCTTGATACTCGGCTTTGAGGAAGTCCCAGATAGCTTTGGCTGATTCACAAGCCATAATTATGCTGAAAATGGCAGGTGAGACAGCAGCATATAAACAAGATTTTGCCTTTGCTTTCCTTGTTGTCCTCTCCTTGTGAAATTTGATCTGATTGATGGTTGGATTGTCAAGAAGGGGAGGAACTTCATAATCTTGTTCCACAGCTTCCCAAAAATCACAACCCTCTAGATAGGCTCACATTCTCACTGCCCAGGCTTGATAATTTTCTCCATCAAACGCTGGTGGAGCCATTGCTGAAAAACCACTCGATCCTGCCTCCATCTTGCTTTTAGCCTCTATGGATGCAGACACACCTCTCAATCAATCTCACAAGTCACTCACAGCCCCTGAAGATCAAGGAGGCTCTGATACCAATGTTGTTTTCTAAAGAACAGAGAAGGAGTTGACAGCAAAAATTGACAGCAGAAACTACATTTCTTACTTAGAAAACTGAAAAATGCTTAAATACATACTAAAACTTAACCATAAACCCACGTTGCCCACTAACAGCTTACTTGGTCCACAAAACCAGAAACAAACTAACAGAACAACAAAAAAAACGTGTAGATAACTGCTCCTATAAAATAGGATTGACCAAGTAAAATGACAATAAACTAACTCCTAGAAAACAGGACATCAACAAACTGACTTAACCAAACAAAGAAAAAACAGATGGTGTGGTCTTGATACATCAACAAGAGTTTATTGAGTTGCAGACACCAAACGGATTGCAAGTTCCATAAACTCCACAACTGTTGCTCGGCGATGCCCAAGGTTTCGACCAACTATTGGATCCATAATCCCATATCATTATTGCTAGAATTCCTCCGGGTGAAATGGAGGCATAAGCAAGATAAGAGTTGTTATCAGAAGCACAAGAGAAATAAGTGGTTCCCTGCTGAGGATCTTGCTGGACAGCATACCCGCTATAGTATGAGGAATCCATATCTGGTATGCCGATGAATGTCGATTTATCCCACGGTCCACCTCTCCAATAAGAGCTCCGGCCATTCCAGTGAAAAGTTGCGGTGGGGTCTCTGACGTAATCCCAGTGGTGAAATTTCCTGACGATGGATCGTTGTCGTTTTTCCAGGAAACTAAAACCCGTCTCTCTCCGGTTCTCGTGTTTAGTCCTATCTTCATGTTTGGTAGAATTGTATTAGTTGGATCATCAAAGCTTGCCCATACTTCAGTAGAATTCTTGTCTTTTAGAACAAAGTTTCCACCATCTGAAAGCATTGCTGCTGTATAATTTGACTGGACAGAAACATTGGTGGACCAAACTATGTTCTGTTGTCCATCCACGAGCTTCAAATTCCCATCACTGCCTATCGTTAACTTCGCGGACTGATCTGCAGACGCAAGCGGGGAATCCCTATTGGCCATCCACACGATTCTAGAAGGCCTCAAGTTCTTGTACCATATGCCAACATACTGATTTTCTGACCCATTCGACGTGAAGAACCCAAGCTTGAAGATTTGGCCTGAGGAGACGAGAGTTTGGTTCTGAAAGAGCGGCTCCGATGGAGTAATATTGTGAACGGCGCCACTGGCTATATCTCTCACCGGAAGTAGGAAGAAGAAGACCAAGAAAGAGCACCAAGGAGTCATGAGTCGCATATTAAGAATGACTGAATGAACCTCACGAGCTCGGCAGCTCTGGTTTATTCTGCACATTCTGCGGATCAAGAGCAGATGATCAAGATTTTCTGCTGAGGTCAACTTCGTGGCTCAAGGGCGGCTACGTGCTGGCTGGGTCTGCCCCAGCTAACATCAATTGTAAGAAAAAGAAAAGTCAAAAAGTCTACATGAAGAAACGAAAGAGGGGCTGCTCGCTCAGTAAGGAGGAGGAGGAGAAGAAGGGAGTAAAAACGAGAAGAGCACGCCAAGGGGGCGACTTTGCTAATCGTCCAAATGCTTTTGGAATGGGCTCAAACTTCGGTGTTCGTTCACCGCACCGAGGGCTACGGGTTGACCGGTTTCATTCATTCAGAACCTTCTCCGAATTGTCTCTCTTTTCTTTTTTCCAATTGTGGTTAGGTTTTCTTGTTGCACGTGTTAATTGTGATGAATTATTAATATTGAGCCTCTAGTATATAACTAGAGAAGACACTTTATATGTCCTACTATGCTAAGTGATTAGCGAAAATTTTCAGGTAGTCTGTAAAAGTTTGATGTTATTGACTTTGTCTTTTTAATATTCCAACATCATATTTACTTTAAGGTTGTATTACTGCTGGTTATTTCTAGGGCTAAAATCAATTTTGGTCAATTTAGTTTAGGGGAAAATATTGACCTTGAATTGGATTAGTTCTAGATGAATTGTTGCTCAGTTCTGCCAACACTCCACGACTGTTGTTTTTACTGGAGTAAATTTTCATTGGCTATTAAATGTGGAGATAATTCCTCGCCAATGTTCAATTTCATTGACTATTAAATGTGGAGATTGTTCCTCGTCAATGTTTAAATTCAATTCAGACTCTCCATTTACACCTGCATCACCCTCCCCCACAAAATTCGAATTTGCTTATATGTTAACCCACACAATGGGCGAGATCAAAGTGTAGTGTAATCAACTATTTAAGGCTGGGCATCTATGTTAGAAGTTAGAACAATTTCGAGGGACTGTTACTATGTAAGTCAACACAAATAGTCGTTCCATGTTATGTGCAGTGTCATTCTTATAAAGTCTAAAATGTAATGTGTCCCTAGACTTTCAATTGCTTGGATTTATATCAAAATAAAACCAAACGTGGAGATGAGTACATCTAAGCCATTTAAATTGTCGAGTTACTTACAATCATAGAACCTTAATAAATTATCGTAATCGCTCAAAAACTTATTTGATTGTGCTTGCAGGAGTCCTAACTCTATATTGATCAAAACTTATGTCCACCTAAATCAAGGTTTAGGCCATATTTATATATTTTCCTATTAACTTCATGTTGATTAATTGATGAATTTCCAAATCTCATAGTAAGTACACAATCTCTTTCTTTTTAATTAGGCTTCGACCCGGAGCATCCTAGACCAAACCAAATCGATTGAGCCAATTCTTTTCACAATTTAGGACTAGTCCATCAATCAAGCCTAGTATATCTAGCCTCGATTTGTTCGACGAGCTTGATCATTGCTCGACTTAACAGTCAATTTACTCCAAACAAACGATGCGATTGCTTCATGACACTGCGAGCTCGAGTCAATTGATGAGTACAACTCGTGAGCGAGAACGGTGGAAACTACCTCTTTGACAGGGCCATGACACCGACAAGAGGAGCTCTTGCTTGGATCCGGGTCCATGATCGATGCGTGTACTTGTGCCCGGGTCCCGCAATGATTTGCCGACCCTGAACCCCTTTGCTTTAGCATTCTCATCGATCTCCTTTGCTTCTCAGTTTAGCCAAGGGATTAGCGATCGTCTCCCATGTCGATCACGCTGGCTTCAGATCAGGAAGAAGCTATGCTACAGCTGCAACGGACGAGGTTCGGTTGAGAGAAACACCTTTCGACGTGGCTAAACATTTGCAGCGATGGTACATTGAAATGAAGCAGTGATCGTTGTTTATCTGGCGTTTTAGCATAATGCTTCACGAAAAGTTGTGAACGGAACTGCTGATGATGATCTAAATAGAAGAAGTTTCATCGGAAACCACTTGTTACATGTTGGGCCTATCCACAGCATGGCTCGGCATGCAGAGAAGGCCGCACGTGAATGCATCGAATCACCTCGGGCATCCTTAACCACCTTGACCATTATGTGACGATTGTTATGTTCCATAATTGCCTTGCATGATGTCGCCTTCACCTTGGCCTAGGCAAGGGCCAGCGACAGTGAGCCTCACCTAGGCATAGCTGGTTGTTGGTCATTGGCAAAAGGAAGAAGGAAAAGAAAATAAAAGAATTGGAAAATAAAAACATCGAACAAAATATTAAAATACTATTAAAAATTTTCTATGTCAATGCCAGTAATCCTACATAGGCCAATTAGCGTCGATGTCAATAATATCTAGTCAAAATTAGCCGGAATGACTGACTTGACACTATGCCAAAATGTTTAGGATTAAATTAATACCATTAAAATGTTTAAATTTAAATTAGTACTAATGCAATAGGTTTATGACATTTTTGACACTTTTCCCCTTTGTTTGCTGCTCACAATCTCTAGGAGCAGTATTTTGAAGCTATAAACATCGAATTTCTTAGACAATATTCCACCTGTGGCATATTTAGGAGACTTGTAGATGTTGCATAATTTTAACATTTCAAGTTTTCTTCCACAGAATGTCATAATCATAATAAAACTATAAGGCCTAAATCGAAGATTTGTGGGATGCATTTCAAAAGTTAGAAAATCCTTAGTTTGAAAGATAGAAAACTTACAGTGTCCTGTTAACTTTGTGTGTATTTGCAAAGACTTGGGTGCCTTCTAACATCCGCACCAGCCCAAAATAAGAAATTTCCAGCAATCATCTTTTCATTCAAGAGGATTTTGCTCACTTTTAAGTGTCGATGAATAATCCTAAAACAGGAATTGCAATGGAGGCTCATCATGAGTCCTCTAACAACCCCCAGGATGATGTGCAATTGTATGTCCTGGCTCAATTCCACCTTCTTTCTTGAATCAAAGCAAGGTATCTGATAGAAAGAAACTCTAGTTTGAGTGCTGGATCTTGTTTTCCCTGTAAAAATATGGAAATAAATTCTTTAGAGAGGGGGAAACCTAAGAAAAAGAAAGGTGTCCAAGCTCTTGTTCGACCAGTATTCATGTACTAAGATTTTCTCCTCTCCCTCAGAGCAGCAACCTAGGAGTCTGACTAAATTTCGGCGGTTTAGATGTTAGTAGGATTTCATTCAGGAACTCTTCCACACCTCATGCTGAGCTGCTTGAAAGCCTTTTCACGGCCATCTCCTACCCATCCTTCAACGGTTTCCAAATTAAACGAATCATTAGACATTCAACTTGGACAAATGACCTGTATGTCATGCATACTGAAGGCTTTACCTTATAAACAGGGCTGAAACCTCCTTGCCCGAGTCTATTGCTTGTGTTGAAGTTGTTCGTTTGCAAGTAATCAGAATTGGAAAGTGTCAAATCCGATGCATTATCTCTCCTCCAATGCTCTTTGCACACATTTTGTGCTTCTACCGATCCATGGGTCATGGCCCCCGAGTAAAGTAGTGCTGGGGTTTTGACCCATGAATATCTATTGTTGGCTATAGCTAATATCTTTTTCTCATGATTGAGGGTTCTAACAGGTGAGAGATGTTGATTATAGTAGAATTTTGCATGATGTACTTTATTAGATGTAGCTTTAATTTAAGAGTGAATCATGATAAACCTCTGTGTCCTAATTTCTCCTTCTCGCATTTACTCCCTATTTCATTGTGTTTGTGCATTTAATCCTAATGGCATATGTTTCCTATCACTTAATGCATCCACAAAAGGGATAAGTGCATTAGAAGTCGTGAAACTTGTCACGAAAATTAAGTTCTAAAATTTTCAAAAATGCAATTAAATTCTAAAACTTCTCACAAAATAGTAATTGAGTCCTAAAACTTTCAAAAAATACAATTGAGTTCTAAAACTTGTTACGAAAGTACAATTGAATTATAAAACTTTCAAAAAATATAATCAATTGAAATACTTGATTGACTTAATTTGATAAGTTTGAGGATTTGATTACACTTTTCAAACATTTTAGAACTAAATTATACTTTCATAATAAGTTTTAGAACTTTCAGTGCACTTATCCCTATCCAAAATAGGAAGATGAGGAAAAAACAACCTAAAATCACTAAAATGACTGTGTGATGGTAGTCCAAAAAGCCTGAGGCAGTCTCTCCTTTTCAATGAAGGTTAGAAATCTCTGCCATATGTGCATTTCAAATTAATTGGAAATAGTGCTTTCTATGCTCTTCTTTCATGAAAGGTTTGGACACTATTTGACTTTAGACCATGCAATTGTCACTAATTCATGCTAGTTACCTACAAAAATTTATCACTGAAACTTGCCCTAGTGGTCACCCTTCCCACATGGAAAAGAAGAGATGAGGGTTCGAATTCTCATCTTCTCAAGGGATTGGGATTGAATGTTTAGTTTCAGATGTAGGTTTTAACTCCCACGCTTTATAAAGAGGTAGGACAAATGTTTAAGAGTAAGTTGACAGATTAGAGTAGGACGGAAAAAAGGTACAAAATTTATTTTACTTATGCCTAGTTTTAGAGATGCTTTTGACATTTGGAGTTGCACTATATGTTTAATATAGGAGGAATCATTCATAAGTTATCACTTGATGATAAATAAGCAAATTTCGCGATGCGATTAGACTACGAGAATATGGATGTTCCATTTTTCAGTGATTAGTGTTTTTGTGATTTGTAAATTACAAAGTAATATCCTTTTTGGGTTTTGGTCATTTCATTTGGAAAGCAAAACAGAGCTATTACGTGATGGTAATTCGGCAAATTTGCCATGACGTGGAGTAATGGGATATAAGATATTTTTTATCATGTGTTTTCATTCTTTGAGGACAACAAACTAAAAGCGCATTCGTATGATGAAAAATTGAATAAATTATAAAAATATTTTCCATAAATATGATCTTTTGTATTGTTTGGAAAAAATCATTGACAGATATGTTTTGATTAACGACAATGTATTCTAATTTAATAATTAATGAAAATATTTTGCATTCATATAATTTTTCAAAGATATAATACTTGTTTTAGGAAAATATTGTTCAAATCCTTTATTTTCTGCAAAATAAATGCACTTTTAACAGACTTCTATCTTTTCTCTATTTTGTGAAAAAAAAAATTTAGTTGGTTTTAATCACTTTTTTGTGTGAATATGTCGTTAACATAATGGAATTACTTTCTTTGCCACATTTTTTATTGTAGCTAAAAGGTTATGGCTCCGTGGAGGTTTGTTCATGTGGATTGAGGTCGGTCTTCAATGAGATAAGAGCAATACTCTAATCGGAAGCTGGGTCTTTATTATGGAATATTAAAGCTAGAGGTGATCAATTCCCTATTTGATTTGATCCAGTTTCAAGGTTGAATTGGGAATCGGTCACTTTTTTCCTCATAACTTTTTTTTCTCACCACTTGGAACCTCACCGAAATAGTATTTAATTCATGTTTTACTAATTTTTTTTTAAAGAAATAATAAAGTTAAAAAGATATTTAATCGGTCTCGTCTGGTTCCCTATTGGAATTGGGAATAAGACCATTTGGACTGGAATCGGGAATCGAATTGACACTTTCAAAAACTGAATCAAACCGACTAGTCTAGTATGTTCCAAGCAGTTCTCGGCTCAAACAATCGATTTTGCACACCCCTAATTAGAGCATTACACTAGTTAGAAGTGTGGAAACTAAAATGTAACGCGCTAAAGAGTGTTGTATATGGACTGACATTGCCATGCTACATCGCAAACATGATTTCTAATATTATCCAACTCAACAATATGTAAGTTAATTCGGGGTCAATTTTGCTCACCTTGAAATCTCTATGCATGAATCTAAGGGAAAGAATCCCATTTGAGACATGAGTCCCGGTAGGGAGTAGTAATCTCTTGGATGTTTTTCTTCCAGCACTAAAGTTTTGCAAGATTTTGCTAGCAAGAGATAGCGTTTGTCTTGGTCAAACAACGCCTAGCAATCAAAGTCAATTTTAGACCATGAAATGGCTTAGAAGGCTTAGAGCTAATACTGATTTGCTGAAAACCTTGCACTCCATCCAACTTTAGAGTTCATTTTGTAATGTTTGTCAAACTTAGACTATGAAATGGCAAAAAGTCCTGGAGCTAAAATCCTTTTAATGAGAAACATCCTTTTTAAAAGGTTAGAACCTTGAACAGGCTCAACCCAGAAGCTGACACAATCAGTCATTGTTCAAATGTAACATTGGCTTAACCCATAAGCTGTTTAGTCTTTTATCATTCAAAAGATAATAAAATATATTGTAATGCAATCTTCCCAATTGTGGTCATCAAGTCCATATCATGGGGAAATACAGGTCAAGTGATTTTGAAAGGTTCACTTGAACTGTTAAACCATGTTTTGAGTTTAAATTCTTATGGATATCGATCGGTTTGTTAAAGAAAAAGGAAATCTTGAAAATATGCGAGTTTGCACTGATCAAGAAGTGCGTTCTTTGAATCTCGTATGGTGTAAGACATCTTCAGCGAGAGGCAAAATATTGGACGCTACAAGACAAATGACGCTCTCACATGTTCTACAATTTATATATATTATTTTTTTGGGTAAAAAGGTTTTTGTCACAAGAGGACAAGAACAAGGAGTGCCTTTCTTTTATCTCTCGTAGGAGCCGTACTTGGACTCTTCATAAAGTGGCGTACGAAAGGAGTACTTTGCCGTGCAGTAAAAACAAAATTCTCTAAAAAAAAATATCATAACAAACCTCAAACTATGTCACTTTAAATAATTTTATCATTAACTTTTTTGTGCCATAAAAAACCCTCAAAATATATCATTTGGGACAATATTATCCTAAAAAATTTTTGTGCCACAAAAAATTCTAAATTATATCACTTGGGACACATTTACCTCAAACCTTTTAACGTAAAAGCATTTTCGTCTTTTTACTTTTTACTTTTTTTTGTTCTTCCTCTTTCCTTTGCCATGGCCAGTAGAGGGAACCGACGAGGGCCACCCTCGCCAAGAAGGGTCGCCCTCGACCGGGCGAGGGCTGCCCTTGTCGGATTTGGTAGGGGTGGCCCTCACCCTAGGAGAGAGATGCCCTCGCTAGCTCAAGTGAGGATTGCCCTTGCTGGACGCTAGAGAGGGCCGCCCTTGCTGAACATCGCCACCAGCGAGGGTGGCCCTCGCTAGCTTCCCTCTACCGGCCATGGTAGAGTGAAGAGAAAGAAAGGAAAAAAGAGAGTAAAAGACAAAAATGCCCTTCAATTAAAAAGTTTGGGATGAATGTGTCCCGAGTGGCATACTTTATGATTTTTTGTGGCATGAGAAAAAATTCAAGGTAAAATTGTCTCAAGTAGCATAGTTTTGGGTTTTTCGTGGCATTTTCCCTTTTTTAAACCACACGAGAAAAACTGATGCATATGTTATTCGAAGAAGAAGAGAGCCAGGTTGCAAAGAACGCCGATGTCCTTATTTTTGCCGTACAAGGAGACATTGAATATACGGTGATTTTGGGTCATGAGTTTACAGGGGTTAGGATACTAGGAGTGCCATAACTTTCGTACGGCGCTCACTTTGGTACAAAAACTTTTTTTTTCGCTCACTTGAGTGCCACATCGGAGTAAAATCGTTCAGTGAAGTGCTACTTCCGGCCAAAAATCGTTCAATTAAGTGCCAAAATGCATACGTGGAATTTTTTAATGATTTTTCTTTTCTTTTTTAATAAATTTCAACGCCAAAGTGGACTTTTCGGGCAAAACGACGCCGTTTCTACTTTTTTTTTTAAAAAAATCGATTTTTTTTTTTTTTGCTTTTTTTTTGTTTTTTAGGGCCGGCGAGGGCCACCGGTGACCCTCACCGGCCTTAAAGAAAAAAAATAAAAAATAAAAAATTAATAAATATATTAAAATATTGTTCACCGGTGCCACGTCAGCTTTTCTGGCGGTCACGTCAGAATTGGCACTCAAGTGAACGTTTTTTAAAACTTGTGGCACTCAAATGAGCGAAAAAAAAATTTTGGCACAAAAGTGAGCGTCGTGCGAAAGTTATGGCACTCCTAGTGTATTTATCCCTGAGTTTACATCCACTTGAGTTTATTTATTTGTAAATTTTGTCTTAAATCTAAGTATGAAAAGCACTCGAGCATGTGAATGCTTGTAATTCCGATTCTCTGATTATAGTAAATTATTGCTACTAGCTCTTTTCATGGATATAAGTACCGATATTCCAACTAAATCACATAAATCTCTGGCGTCCTCATTATTTCTTATTAATTTCTCTAATATTTTTGTGTTAACGCATATTGCATGATCCTAGTAGTTTTCGCATTAATATATTACAACATGAACACTCCTTCTTATGAGCTTTTCCACTCTGAACATGACTTACTTAAATTTGAATTAACCAAATTACTAGCGTACACATGCTACTTCAATTTTATTGCAAAATCTGTATGAGGAAAAACAAATGCAGAATTTCGATGATCATCTTCCTTCGACCATAGAATTTGTTATGGTGTTCATGGAGAAGATACTTTCCCCTCGCGCCTCGTTATCATGATCGGGAGTTCCACTTTGGAAGGCGAATGTAGGAGGCCTCGGCCGAGGAAGATCGGATTCACCACTCAGCATCAGAACTATGGATAACATGTTGGGTCGTTCCATTGTGTGGTCTTGGACACAGAGAAGCCCTACCTGAATGCATCTCATTGCTTCTGATGGTGGACAAGTATTAACTATATCTTCATCCCTTAGGTCTGGTCCTCTATCTTCGCTCCAAAGTTGCCATGCCTGCAAGAATTAGAGAACATAGAGAGCGGAAATAGCTGAAAAGAACATAGAAGGTCACTTGAGACTGTATTCCTCGCACTTACATAGGAAAGAAGATTGAAATGCTGGCCACGATAGTATAAGCTCGTGTTCTTTTTGCCAGTAACGATCTCAAGAAGCAACACCCCAAAGCTATAGACATCGGATTTCTCAGAAAAGATACCTCCCATGGCGTACTCAGGGGACATATATCCTCTGCAATTGATTATCATGTTAATCAATCAAGTTATGGAGTATCCTAATTGCGTTGTAGAGTTTCCTAATTGAATTTATAATTTCAGCAAGAAGGCATGAAAACTAACAGTGTTCCTACGACTCTGTGAGTATTTAGCAAAGCTTGAGTGCCTTCAAAGATCCGCGCCAACCCAAAGTCCGAAATTTTTGGGTTCATTTTCTCATCCAGGAGAATATTGCTTGCCTCCAAATCTCGATGGATAACTCGAACGTAAGAATCGCGATGCAGATACAAAAGCCCGCTTGTGATCCCTTGAATGATGCGGAAACGTGTATCCCAGTTGAGTTCTGCTTTCCTATATGAATCTAAGCAAGGAAGAAAAGGAAAAGAATTCGTGACCTTAAGTACTTCTAAGATGTCTATATTTTTCCATCAGCGCAAGCATGATTTGAAAACAGTGAGACCTACCAAATAGAAAGGAATCTAAGCTTTTGTTTGACAAGTATTCGTATACTAAAATCTTTTCTTCTCCTTCGATGCAGAAACCCATGAGTCTGACCAGATTTCGATGCTGAAGTTTTGATATTAGAATGATCTCATTCTTAAACTCCTCCATGCCTTGGCCTGAGCTACTGGAAAGTCTTTTGACAGCTATCTCCTTTCCATCATTCAGCATTCCCTGTTTCCGAACTCAAAGACCTGTCAGACCTTGGATAATTTCATAAAATTTCCCTAAACGAACATTTTACAGACAGCTTTTACCTTATACACGGGTCCAAACCCTCCTTGGCCAAGTTTATTTGTTGCATCGAAGTTGTTAGTTGCAAGAAGTAAGCTACTAAAACTGAACAGCGTAAGTTCAGATGCGTCATCTTGCTTCAGCTGATCTTTCCATGCATTTCCAGGAGACATTTTTCCTGTTTTATTAGTTATATATGGCCAGTCAAATGCCTTAGGAATTTTGGCAAAGTTTTTAGATTACATTTAATGTGAAATTAAGCATTGGACATGAGCTGCTCGTACCTCTTTTGCTGGCTCTCCACTTCCAGAGACCGAAAATAGCAGTTCCTTCGAACATGATGCCAAGGATAGTACTTGTGCTGATGATAAGCTTTTCTTGTGTCGACATGCCTGACATGAGAAAAGAATTGTAAGACAGGCGATAAAGTTCAAATGAATGTCATAGTGAAACTTCTTATACCTGTATTGTCATGTGTGACCCGAATATATACATCTTGCCCAGCTGTTGAAAACTCCTGAATATCGATGAGATCTTTAGCCCAGACAAAACAACCTATTGCGTGGACATAAGAATAAGCCAAGCAAGAACAATTATTCATGCACCAGCTTTGGCATCCTCCTACATCTCCAATGTCTGATAAATATTCTGCAGAATCAGGTACTTTCATCTGGTTCATGTGCACGAAGACATCTTTCTTCACCTGTGTTGAAGGCGTCCTGCTTGTGTTCTTGTGGCAGCTCAATTCTGCTTCTCTAATGCACCCTCTGGTCCAATTCCCTCTGTTCCATTCCTCTTTCGATCGTGGCATAAACCCTTTTATGCAACGGCAGATAGGAGAGTTCATTGAGTTGCAGACACCAAACGGACCGCAAGTTCCATAAACTTCACAACTGTTGCTCGGTGATGCCCGAGATTTCAACCAACTATTGGATCCATAATCCCATATCATTAGTGCTAGAATTCCTCCGGGTGAAATGGAGGCATAAGCAAGATAAGAGTTGTTATCAGAAGCACAAGAGAAATAAGTGGTTCCCTGCAGAGGATCTTGCTGGACAGCATACCCGCTATAGTATGAGGAATCCATATTTGGTATGCCGATGAATGTCGATTTATCCCACGGTCCACCTCTCCAATAAGAGGTCCAGCCATTCCAAGTGAAAAGTTGCGGTGGGGTCTCCGACGTAATCCCAGTGGTGAAATTTCCTGACGATGGATCGTTGTCGTTTTTCCAGGAAACTAAAACCCGTCTCTCTCCGGTTCTCGTGTTTAGTCCTATCTTCATGTTTGGTAGAATTGTATCAGTTGGATAATCGAAGCTTGCCCATACTTCAATAGAATTCTTGTCTTTTAGAACAAAGTTTCCACCATCTGAAAGCATTGCTGCTGTATAATTTGACTGGACAGAAACATTGGTGGACCAAACTATGTTCGGTTGTCCATCCACGAGCTTCAAATTCCCATCACTGCCTATCTTTAATTTCGCGGACCGATCTGCAGACGCGAGTGGCGAATCCCTATTGGCCACCCACACGATTCTAGAAGGCCTCAAGTTCTTGTACCATATGCCAACATACTGATTTTCCGACCCATTTGGCGTGAAGAACCCAAGCTCGAAGATTTGGCCTGAGGAGACGAGAGTTTGGTTCTGAAAGAGCGGCTCCGACGGAGTAATATTGTGATCAGCGCCACTAGCTATATCTCTCACCGGAAGTAGGAAGAAGAAGACCAAGAAAGAGCACCAAGGAGTCATGAGTCGCATATTAAGAATGACTGAATGAACCTCACGAGCTCGGCAGCTCTGGTTTATTCTGCACATTCTGCGGATCAAGAGCAGATGATCAAGATTTTCTGCTGAGGTCAACTTCGTGGCTCAAGGGCGGCTACGTGCTGGCTGGGTCTGCCCCAGCTAACATCAATTGTAAGAAAAAGAAAAGTCAAAAAGTCTACATGAAGAAACGAAAGAGGGGCTGCTCGCTCAGTAAGGAGGAGGAGGAGGAGAAGGGAGTAAAAACGAGAAGAGCACGCCAAGGGGGCGACTTTGCTAATCGTCCAAATGCTTTTGGAATGGGCTCAAACTTCGGTGTTCGTTCACCGCACCGAGGGCTACGGGTTGACCGGTTTCATTCATTCAGAACCTTCTCCGAATTGTCTCTCTTTTCTTTTTTCCAATTGTGGTTAGGTTTTCTTGTTGCACGTGTTAATTGTGATGAATTATTAATATTGAGCCTTTAGTATGTAACTAGAGAAAGACACTTTATATGTCCTACTATGCTAAGTGATTAGCGGAAATTTTCAGGCAATCCGTGAAATCTTGTTGTTATCGACATTGTCTTTTTAATATTCCAACATCATATTTACTTTTTTAAGGTTGTATTACTGCTGGTTATTTCTAGGGCTAAAATCGATTTTGGTCAATTTAGTTTTGGGGAAAATATTGATCTTAGTTCTAGATGAATTGTTGCTCGGTTCTGCCAACACTCCATGACTGTTGTTTTTACCGGAGTAAATTTTGATTGGCTATTAAATGTAGAGATAATTCCTCGCCGATGTTCAATTTCATTGACTATTAAATGTGGAGATTGTTCCTCGTCAATGTTCAAATTCGACTTAGACTCTCCGTTTACACCTGCATCACCCTCCCCCACAAAATTCGAATTTGCTTATCTGTTAACCCATACAATGGGCAAGATCAAAGTGTTGTGTAATCAACTATTTAAGGCTGGGCATCTATGTTAGAAGTTAGAACAATTTCGAGGAACTATTATTGTGTAAGTCAACACAAATAGTCGTTCCATGTTATGTGCAGTGTCATTCTTATAAAGTCTAAAATGTAATGTGTCCCTAGACTTTCAATTGCTTGGATTTATATCAAAATAAAACCAAACGTGGAGATGAGTACATCTAAGCCACAATCATAGAACCTTAGTAAATTATCGTAATCGCTCAAAAACTTATTTGATTGTGCTTGCAGGAGTCCTAACTCTATATTGATCAAAACTTATGTCCACCTAAATCAAGGTTTAGGTCACATTTATATATTTGCCTATAACTTCATGTTGATTAATCGATGAATTTTGAAATCTGATAGGAAGTACACAATCTCTTTCTTTTTAATCGGGCTTCGACCCGGAGCGTCCTAGACCAAACCAAATCAATTGAGCCAATTTTGTTCACGATTTAGGACTAGCCCATCGATCAAGCCTAGTATATCTAGCCTCGATTTGTTCGACGAGCTGGATCATTGCTCGACTTAACAGTCAATTTACTCCATACAAACGATGCGATTGCTTTATGACACTGCGAGCTCGAGTCAATTGATGAGCACAACTCGTGAGCGAGAACGGTGGAAACTACCTCTTTGACAGGGCCATGACACCGACAAGAGGAGCTCTCGCTTGAATCCGGGTCCATGATCGATGCGTGTACTTGTGCCCAGGTCCCCGCAATGATTTGCCGACCCAGAACCCATTTGCTTTAGCATTCTCGTCGATATCCTTTGCTGCTCAGTTTAGCCAAGGGATTAGCGATCGTCTCCCGTGTCAATCATGCTGGCTACAGATCCGGAAGAAAATATGCTACAGCTGCGACGGATGAGGTTCAGTCGAGAGGAACACCTTTCGACGTGGCTAAACATTCGCAACGATGGTACATTGAAATGATGCAGTGATCGTTGTTTGTCTGGCATTTTAGCGAAATGCTCCAAGAAAAGTTGTGAATGTAGCTGCTGATGACGATCTAAATAGAAGAAGTTAATCGGAAACCACTCGTTAATGTTGGGCCTATCCACAGCGTGGCCTAGCGGCATGCAGAGAAGGCCCCACGTGAATGCATTGAATCACCTTGGACATCCTTAGCCACCTCGACCATTATGTGACGATTGTTATGTTCCCCATTTGCCTTGCTCGGCATCGCCTTTGCCCTGGCCTAGGCAAGGGCCGGCCTCGCCGGTGGTAGGTGATGGTGAGCCTCACCCAGGCTAAGCCAGCCTAGGCACAGCCAATGGTTGGTCACCAACAAAAGGAAGAAGGAAAAAAAAGAGAAAAAAAATCAAAAATAAAAATATCGATTAAAATATTAAAATATTATTAAAAATTTTCCATACCAACGCCAGTAATGTCACATAGGCCGACCAGCGTCGATGTCAATAATATCTGGTCAAAATTGGCTGGAAGGACTATAATGACACTATGTCAAAATTTTTAGGATTAAATTGGTACCATTATAATATTTAAAATTAGTACTAATACAATATGTTTAGGACATATTCGACACTTTTCCCCTTTGTTTGCTGCTGACAATCTCTAGGAGTAGTATTCTGAAGCTATAAACATCGGATTTCTTAGACAATATTTTGCCTGTGGCATATTCAAGAGACTTGTAGACATTGCATAATTTTAACATTTCCAGTTTTCTTCCATAGAATGTCATAATCACAATAAAATTGTAAGGCCTGAACAGAAGATTTGTGGGATGCACTTCAAAAGTTAGAAAATTCTTAGTTTGGAAGATAGAAAACTTACAGTGTCCTATCAATTTCGTGTATTTATAGAGACTCGAGTGCCTTCTAACATCCGTGCCAGCCCAAAATCAGAAATTTCCAACAATCATCTTTTCATTCAAGAGGATGTTGCTAGCTTTCAAGTGTCGATGAAGAATCCTAAGACAGGAATCGCAATGAAGGCCCATCATGAGTACTCTAGCAACCCCCAGGATGATGTGGAAACGTATGTCCTAGCTCAATTCCACCTTCTTTCTTGAATCAAAGCAAGGTAGCCGACAGAAAAAAAATCCTAGTTTGAGTGCTGGATCTTGTTTTCCCCGTAAGAAAATGGAAATAAATTCTTTAGAGAGGGGGAAACCTAAGAAAAAGAAAGGTGTCCAAGCTTTTGTTTGACGAGTACTCATGTACTAAGATTTTCTCCTCTCCCTCAAAGCAGCAACCTAGGAGTCTGACCAGATTTCGGTGTTGAGGTTTAGATGTCAATAGGATGTCATTCAGCAACTCTTCCACACCTCACGCTGAGCTGCTTGAAAGCCTTTTAACGGCTATCTCCTACCCATCCTTCAGTTGTTTCCAAATTAAATGAATCATTAGACATTCAGCTTGGACAAATGACCTGTATGTCATGCATACAGAAGGCTTTACCTTATAAATAGGGCCGAAACCTCCCTGCCCAAGTCTATTGCTTGTGTTGAATTTGTTCGTTCGCAAGTAATCAGAATTGGAAATTGTCGACTCCAATGCATCACCTTGCCCCTGATGCTCTTTCCACACATTCTGTGCTTCTTCCGATCCATGGGTTGTGGCCTCTGAGTAAAGTAGTGCTAGGGTTTTCTTTGTCTTAGATTTCCTTGCAATTTCATGTATGTGCAAGTTTCGTTACAAAATAGATTGAGCAAATAAAGGCACGCTAGATGAAAGCATTGTTCTTTATGTGATTCTAGAATGTGGAACTAACACTCCTTTATTAGAGGCTGCAAGGGAGACCCTCGCCAGATCCGGTGAGGGTTGAGCCCTAGCCAGACTTGGCAAGGGCCGCTCTCACCTAGGCCATGAGGGTCATGCCCTTGCTGCCCGTGCAAATCCAGCAAGGGGCACTTTCACTTGGGCGGCAAGGGTTGAGCCCTCACCAAATCTAGCAAGGGATGCCCTCGCCTAGGCCACAAGGATCATGCCCTCCCCGGTCCGCGCTTGTGGCCCGCAAAGGCCACAATGCCCTCATTGGTGCCTGCTTGTGGCCAATCGCCAACCATAGTTGGTACTAGCCACAATCCAAAGAAAAAGAATAAGAAAAAGAAAAGAAAAGAAAAGAAATTAAAAAAATTGAAAATTTGTTAAAAAGTTATTTTAAAATGTCTACATTAGTCCCAATGATGCCACGTAGGACACCGGTGATGCCATGTGGGACAGTCGGCATCCACGTCACCGATTTTTTGCTTGAATTGATAGAATGAATTGATTTAGTACTAATGTGAAAATGTTTAGAATTAAATTGATTCGATTGAATGGTTTAAGACTAAATCAATACCAACGCAATATGTTTAAGATTTTTTTGGTACTTTTTCCGCCTTCATATGCAAGATGGATAAACAATTGTGGTAAATTATTAAATATCTATGAGCTATTCACCCCTGTTGTGGTAAATTCTTATTTCCATCACTACCTATCATTAAGCTTGCAAATCGATCCATATCTCTTAGGGGCTAACCCTTGTTGTCCTTTACTATATAGGTAAACAAATTGCAAATGAAAGAGGATAGAGGTGTAAGGCCCTATTTGGTTCGGCTTTGCAAAGAGGCTTTTAGCCTCTAAAGAACCTTGACCAAATACAAACCCATTTTGTTTAATTTTTTGAAGGACTTTGCTCAAATGCAATTATATCTCCAAAGGGCTCTAAGGGCCTTTAGCCTAAGGCAAATCCGGAAGAACATTGGGAAGTTGCACTTTGGAAATACAAGTTCAGCACTATTCACGTTACTATTCATCTTTTTCTCTAGACTATCGGCCAAGGGATTGCCCATGTTGGCAATTGCTGCCTGAGGGATCACCCAACCCTAGCAACCACCACCCAAGGGTAACGACCACTTAACGGTCGCTGCCCGAGGTTAGGCAACCTTAGTGTCGCTTGGGTCACAGCGCTTGGGTTCACACAACCCAGGTTTGACCAATGCCTGGGTTATGCAAACCTAGGTGCTGTGACCCAAGTGACCCCCACTAAGGTCCAGCGACTGTAGGCGACGTTGGGCTGCGCAACCCAAGGGTTACCTAAGGTCGCGTCACCTCTCCTAAGGTTGCACAACTTCAAATGGGGTTGTCTAGTGATCAAATTTGACTATTAGAGGTTGGCCAACATCCATTTGGCCGCTGATTGCTAGATTAAAAATATATATATTTAAAACTTTTTCTAATAAAATTTTTAACAAAAGTCATTTGCAAAATGTGATTTGTACCAAACGACATTTAAGCCAAAAATATTTGGCAATGCACTTTAAAATTATAATTTACCAATCGTTATTTGTATTTCGAAAAACTCCTTTAGCTCAAAGGTATTTGCACTCTCCTAAAGACATTTGCCCAAAGCCAAACTAAACAGGGCATAAGTATGCCTCCTCATGGAAGCGCACTCAAGCACACAAGATAGGACTGGAGATTGAAGACTCCGTGTAGAAGAAAACTTTTAGGAAAATGTTTTTTTGGATTTTTTGCCGTTCGTTTCATGGAAAATGAATTGATTTGGGAAATAAATTTTATTAACAAAAAAAAATTTCTTCTAAAAAAGTGGAGAAAATATTTTTCGCTTTCAAAGTGAAGAAAAAAATTTTCCCCTCACTTTTTCTTATCTCACACTCATGTTATCATTTCCATCTTTCTTTTTCCCATTTTTAATTATTTTTATTTTTATTTTTCTCTTTTTCTTTGCTTTCTTTCTTTCCTTCCTTTTTTGTTTTTACTTTTGCCTTAATTAGTTACTGGCCATAACGATGGTCGATGACTAGCCACAAGTGAGCCTCAAGCTCGCTAACCTCTAGTAATCTCAACGCCCGCCAAATCGACGAGCTCAAGGCTTGCTCAATCGTGTTGAGCTAGGGCTCAAGCTT
The DNA here is from genome assembly GCA_014182735.1 of Corymbia maculata. NCBI lineage: Eukaryota > Viridiplantae > Streptophyta > Magnoliopsida > Myrtales > Myrtaceae > Corymbia > Corymbia maculata. The sequence goes on along the minus strand of CM024683.1, from coordinate 18,970,036 downwards.
GCAACTCGCCTTGGTTGCCAATTTGGCAAGAGGTGACCTCGAGGCCTTGAGTCTTGCCGAATCACTAGCAAGCGGTGAGCTTGAGGCCTCGAGTCTTGCGAAATCACTAGCAAGCGATGAGCTGGTAATTTTGCAAGCGATGACCTCGAGCTTGCCTTTAGCTGGTTGAAGGAGATAAAAAGAAACAAAAATAAAATAAAAATTTTAAAGTTTTAAAATTGAGATAAAAATAAAAAATAATTAAAAAGTTAATTTTAAAAATAAAAAGTTTGGGCCAGACTTATCACTTGATCTAATATTGGTGTTTTTTTTCTTCGAATTTGGCATTAATTTCTACGTCATTATAGCATACACTACATTCAAAGAAACCATGACATGATAGCCCAAAAAGAAAAAAAGGAAAAATACCGCAAAAAACCTCAAAATATGCTACTTGAGGTAAATTTACCTAAACCTTTTTTTCATGACATTAAAAATTCTAAATTATGTCACTTGGGACAAATTTACCATGACCCTTTTTTTTACAATACAAAAATTTTAAATTTGTACTCGTGTGACATATTTACTCCCAAACTTTTTGGCCAAAGGGCATTTTCATTTTTTTCTTTTTCTTTTTTTCTTCTTCTTTCCCTTCGTTGGCCATGTTAGAGGGAAGTTGGAGAGTGCTGCCAATGATGGTTGCCCTCACCTGACTACAATGCCGGCAACAAGGGCCGGCCTTGCTCAGTGGAGGAAAGAAGAAGAAGAAGAAGAAAAAGAAAAGAAAAGAAAAAATAGAAAAAAGAAAAAAAAATGAAAATGCCATTCGCCCAAAGAGTTTAGGGATAAATATATCACACAAGTACAAGTTTAGGGTTTTTTATATCATAAAAAAAGTTCAAGATAAATTTGTCCCAAATAGCATAGTTTGGAGTTTTTGGCGTCACAAAAAAGTTGAGATAAATTTGTCTCAAGTAGCTTAGTTTAATGTTTTAGTGTCATAAAAAAATGTTCAAGGTAAATTTTTCCCAAATAGTATAGTTTGGGGTTTCTGGTAGAGGTGTAAACGGTTCAATTCGGTTCGATTTTTTTGAAAAATCGAACCAAACTGAATCGATAAGGAATGATACCAAACTGAATCGAAACTGTCCCGAACCGAACCAAAAATGCAATTTGGTTCAGTTGGGGATGGTTTTTCAGTTTTCCTATTTTTACTTTGCTAATTGGGACCTAAGTGAGGAAGGGATGATAAAGAAGAGAGATTGTTCACTTTTAATTAATAATTCTGATTTGGTTTAGTTAATTGAATGGAACTGAAAAGTTAATAGTTATTTTTCAGTTGACTGAACCGAAACAAAACCAAACCAAAAACACACAAAATTTCGGTTTGGTTCAGTTCGATTTTGGATTTCAATTCGGTTCTTGACACACCTAGTTTTCGGTGGTGTTTTCCCAAGAGAAAAAAAACAATCCCACATGAAAGATTACAAGTGCACTTTGTGACAAGAGAACAAAAATAATAATATTATGTAATTTGCATTTACCTACCCAGAAAATAGACAAATAAAAAAGCAATCAAATAAGATTTGTAAGGACCTGAGACTTGCTGAGTAATATTGTCCGCTTTAGGTTGAGGCTCGCACGGCTTTAAAACGCATTACTTAGGGAAAAGGGATCCCAACCTTATATACTAGCCCATGACTCCCTCCCTAAACAATGTGGGGCAAGACATGCGACCCCCTCCCTTGCACACGTCCGAGGACTGAGGCGTGGACGCACCGCCATCCCTCCTCCTCACGCACCATTGCCCGAGTCGTCACATTCTCCCCCCCCTTTCGGGCATAGCGTCATCGCTGTGACCCCACACACGGTCAGGAGTTAACTCTGATACCATTTGTAAGGACCTGGGGCTCACTGAGTAATATTGTCCGCTTTGGGTCGAGGCCCGCACGACTTTAAAACGCATTACTCAAGGAAGAGGGATCCTAGCCTTATATACTAGCCCATGACTCCCTCCCTAAGCAATGTGGGACAAGCCATGTGACCCCCTCCCTTGCACATATCCAAGGACTGAGGTGTGGACGCACCGCCATCCCTCCTCCTTGCACACCGTTGCCCGGGCCGTCACAAGATTAATTGATTCCAATAAACGCAAAAGTTGTAATTTTTTTATGCTGTAATTTGAGAGAAACTTATTGAAAATTATGGCCCATTTGTTTTGCGAAAAAATTCATATTATGAAAAATATTTTCATAAAAATAAATCACTTTAAAAAAAAATTTAAACAAAAAATAAATCATTGTCTATAGATAAGTTTAGGGGTAAGTACACTAGGAGTGCCATAACTTTCATACAGCGCTCACTTTGGTGCTAAAACTTTTTTTTTCGCTCACTTGAGTGCCACAAGTTTTAAAAAACGTTCACTTGAGTGCCAATTTTGACGTGGCCGCCGGAAAAGCTGACGTGGCCGCCTTAAAAGATGACTTGGCCGCCGGAAAAGTTGACGTGGCGTTGGTGAACAATATTTTAATATATTTTAATATATTTATTGATTTTATTGATTTTTTTGATTTGTTTTTTTGATTTGTTTTTTTCTTTTAGGCCGGTGAGGGTCACCGGTGGCCCTTGCCGGCCCTAACAAAAAAAAAGAAAAAAAAAATTGAAATTTTTTAAAAAGAGTAGAAATGGCGTCGTTTTGCCTGAAAAGTCCATATCGGCGTTGAAATTTAATTAAAAAAAAAAAGAAAAATCATTAAAAAATTCCACGTATGCATTTTGGCACTTAACTAAACAATTTTTGGCCGGAAGTGGCACTTAACTGAACGATTTCACTCCGATGTGGCACTCAAGTGAGCGAAAAAAAAAGTTTTGGCACCAAAGTGAGCGCCGTACGAAAGTTATGGCACTCCTAGTGTCCTAACCCCAATAAGTTTAAGTATGAATTATTATCAATAATAAAAATATTTTTTCTAACAAAATTTTGTTAAGTTTGATTGGTACTCTCTACATAATCCCGCAATGCCATAAATCTTGAAACGGTACTTTAATAAAATCCTCCGAGCGCAAGCATCCCTTGCTAAGAACATGCCCCTACTAGGAAAGTCTTAACAAGTAATTCCTTATCTCATTTAAATCTAAAAATGCCACAGTTTTTTTATTTATATTGATTACCTAATCAACTCTTGTGCTTATCGTCAATATAACATTAACTCACAAACTCAAACTCAAGCTTTGCCCAAGAATAATTTTTTTTTCTGGTGGGATTCAAAGAACAGAGGGGCACAGTGATGAGGAAGAGAATTTGATCAAAATTTCTATCATAGTGTAGATTATATCAGCAATTTATCTTATTTATCAAATTGACAGTGAATTGAAGGTGCTTTTTTTGGGGTTGGGATTGGGGTTGGCGTGGGGAAAGGGGGATGAAGAAGAGAAATGGTGTCTAAGTTTTCTTAAAGACGATCATTTATATTGCTTAAAAAAATGAATGAACAAAAAATAGTATTGTTTACGAAAAAATCTATACATAAATTATTATTGCTGATGAAAATATATTTCATCAATTAATTATTTCAAAAGATATGAAATGATCATTTTTGAGAAAAAGAATTTGAATCATTTATTTTTCGTAAAATAAAATTTTCTTTTAATCAACTTACTCCATTTTTTTTGGGGAAAATTTCAAAAAAGGATCCGAAATGAGCATATTTTCTCAAATAAGGACTCAAAGTGGCTAAACTAATCTCAAATAAAGATTTCAAATTGCCAGGCAGCCAAATATTCGTCGGTCGGCGAGCATGTGGCATTTTTGGTAACCTGAATAAGGGCAATTTTGTCAAAAAAAACATTGATAAAAATTAACAAAATCCCCCTAAAAAAATCTTGATAGTCCAACGAAGAAGACAAAATCTTGAGCCTAAGGGAAAAAATGAAAATCCCCCTAAAATCTCCCTAAAACAATCTTGACGGTTCAACTTTCTTTTTTCTTGACTTCAAATTTTTCCTACCTTCGTTTCTTTCCAACGAAGAAAACAAATCTTGAGTAAAACAATCTCTTCATTATTCAAACACACATGAAGAGATGTTTTTTTTTTTTTTTGAAGGAATGCAAGACCAACAACATAATTTTTTTCTCTTTATCGTTAGTTGATATGGATGGGTTTTTTTGTTGTTGTCATGATGTTTGAAGTTGGAGGGTTACCCTAATATTACAGCCATGTCCTCTTATTCGATGGCCCTCTGTAGATTTTGAGACTCTTTCAATTGATGATTTGTGTTTTGACCATGAAAGAAATTGATTATTTGTACTCTCTTGAAATGGTACTTTCCCTTTTTAATCTCATATATATTTATCCTTCAAAGGTTAGGCTCGTGGTTAATGTATCTAAGTTTTATGTTCCTAATATCGACGATGCTTTTACCCTTGCTGCATATCCATCAATTTGATAGAATTATCAACTCTTGACATCATTTGACTCCATTTAGCGAGCTGCAAGCACCACTTCCATGGTGCTTGAACTTTGGTTAAACTGGATTCCAAACTCAAACGGAAATACCATTATGTTTTCAGAGTATTAATCAAAGCTCAATGGTCCAAGACGTGAGTTTCTCTGCCCATTGAACTTGATCTATCAATGGCCATTTAGACATCATGCCCAAATGCTTTAGATAGCATAATTTAGACATTTTTTTTCAAACATCCCTTGCAAAGCTCAAATTGCCATGGATGAAATACTGCCTTTGCATGATAATCATTTAATTGTATTAGGTCAATAGACTAGGCTGTTTCAAAGAATCTTTTGATATTAATGCTTTATCAACTTATTATATACGATTCATTATCATGGTAGAAATAAACTTCTTTGTCTATTGAAACCCATGGAAATGCGGGTGTATTACTTGAGTCTCTCAGTCAACATATTCTCATAGGGCAACAAAGAGAGAATTTCAAATTTCCATCTTTACAGTATCATTTTTAGTTCTAGATAGAGAGATCACGACATAGACTTTCTTGACATCAAAATTTACATTTGCAGCAGCACTTCTTCCTCAAAATTGATTTTGTACCATACTAACTCATGATTGTCCCTCATTATTACACTTCATTGTTGTTTTCTCGAACCCAATTGCAGGAAATTGCTTTGCATGCTCCTTGACATCGTGGCGAAGTTTACAACCCGATCGTAGCAATCTTTGATTGAAAGTGAGGGGCACACTACACTGTGGCCAGGAAGTCCTTTAGCTATGTTCCTGTTAGACAAAATTTTGACATTGAATAAAGAAAGCGTGAACCAAAAAGAGGAAGCAGTACAGAAAAAGCATTAAGCATGTTTGATTGCATGAGGTGATTTGAACCAAGTAAAATTGGTAGAGAAAAAATGAATTTGGTAGAACCATTCATCTTTGGTTACAGCCTTGATTTTCATTGGCCAACTGATGACGGCATCAAAGAACTCAGCTAATTTCACAAAGTCCTCTTCGATAAGAAAGCAACAAGATGGACAAATTCATAAGTACCCAACATAAAAACCATGAACCTGAAAGCATAATTTAGTCCATAAGATGCCTCCACCACCAGAAACCATGGCAAATACATGTCCTATAACACAACAATGTGAACAGATTTCATCGCCCTTTCAACTACAAAATCATCAATTGACACCATAGATTTGAAATCAAAAAAGAGGGATGGGTAAAGGATAGTACAAGTGAAGTGCCCGCATTACCTACAAGTAAAGGGTAGATGAACTATAATACTTGCGTAAGTTCTTCAAGATATATCTAGCAGGCTTGTCGAAAGGAGGGAATGTGAAGTTTCTACATTTTCTTTATCTTCGAGTTCACTAAAACCAAATGATTTTTAGTCCCCCTTCATAAAAAAAGAGACAAAGGCAAGAAAGTAATACAAAGTATTCCTCGAACATCTCAATGTTGAGCACAATTCGAATCCACTTCCACAGATCCAACCGACGGACATAGAGTACCAAACGATTTTCAATCCCCCTAAAACAAGTTCATGAAAAAAAGGAAACAAAGACAAGAAAGTAATATAGAATATTCCACAAACAAATAGAAAAATATTGATCCGTTATGCAAAAGGAACCGCAATCCCCCATCCAAGCAGTGAAGCTACAAAGGTCTCATTGTATAAAAGATGAATGCATTGGAAAGTGGCAGAGTTAGTACCACTAACATCATCTGTCACAAGAGCACTGCACGCGATGCCACAACGTCAAGGACCTCTGCGATCCTGTAGCACAAGTGCTGCGGTCAAGCTACAAGAGAATTTAGAAAATCCTCTAAATAATATAGTGCAAGGAGAATTTCCAAATCAAAGAACTTGAGAAATTACCGAGTAGTCAACGCATCTAGGCAGGTCATGATTGAATATCATGACGCCACAGAGCTGCTCAAGAGAATAGACGTCCAAAGCTACACGGACCCAACCGAGAGACATAAAACATCTTGATCTCAATGACCCACATCTTGGGCATAATGCAAATCCACTTCCAGAGAGAGAGAGGGGTAGGAAGGGGGTGTTGGCACGTACATTTAGAACTCAAGGAGTCGGGGATCTTGCTTCATTGACAAAGAATTTGGACTCTCCGAGTAAGAGGGGACAAATAGCCTAAAAGATGAAGTGCAGAAGAAGAGGGTGAGGAGTTGGATTGTCAAGATTGTTTTAGGGAGATATTGTTTTAGGGAGATTTTAGGGGGATTTTGATTTTTTCCCATAGGCTCAAGATTTTGTCTTCTTCATTGGATTGTCAAGATTGTTTTAGGGGGATTTTGTTAATTTTTATCAATGCTTTTTTTTGACAAAATTGCCCTTATTTAGATTACCAAAAATGTCACACGCTTGTCGGCCGGCGAATATTTGGCTGCCTGGCAATTTGAGGTCCTTATTTGAGACAGGTTTTGGCCACTTCGGGTCATTATTTGAGACAGTGGCCACTTTGAATCCTTATTTGAGAAAATAGGCTCACTTTGGGTTCTTTTTAAAAAATTTCCCTTTTTTCTATGGTAAAGTCCCCCCAAAAAAAAAAAAGGCTTATGAATACCGATGGAATCATCCCCTATACGGTGGGTCCCACCCAAACGCCTATCTTCGAATGCATGTTATTACAACGACGAAGATATCATGTCACGTGAGAAAGAAATCAAACGTGCTCCCTGTGACAGCGTCGATCCCTGCCTTTTCCTTCCACGTGGCATCAGCCCATCTCCTCTCCTCATGGTGGGAGGAATATCATGTCACGTGAGCAGAAAGCAAACGTGCTCCGACACCAGAAACAGCAACAAAATAAAGGAAAAACGTGTCACGTGAGAGAAGCATGTTTCGTGAGAGCGTGACTTTTATCCATTCTCTTAAATCACTCTTAACCACAAAATTTATTGTGATCGTTTGAGTAGTACTAAATCTTGTTATATCAAGCTTTCTGCTCTAACATTTGAAGTTGTACTGTAGGTCTAGTATAAGAGGAATCGTTTATTGGTTATTACGCAATGATGATTCGATAAATTTGGCAAAGGTGGAGAAATGGGATATAAGATATTTTATCATACATTTTCATTCTTTTAGGACTATGAACTCAAGGCACATTTTTATGATTAGAAATAAATAATTTGTAAAACACTTTCATAAATTTGATCTTCTCTATTGTTAGAAAAATTAGTCAACGAATGAATATGTTTTCGTTAACAATAGCATATCTATGATTTAACAATTGCATTGACGATGAAAATGTTTTGCATCTGCATAAGTTTTTCACTGATACAATATTGATTTTAGGAAAATATCCTTTGTATTGTTTGGAAAAATTCATTGACAAATATGTTTTGATTAACGGCAATGTATTTCTAATTTAACAATTAATGAAAATATTTTGCATTCGTATAAATTTTCAAAGATATAGTACTTGTTTTAGGAATATTTTGTTCAAATCCTTTATTTTCTACAAAATAAATGCACTTTTAACACACTTCTATCTTTTCTCTATTTTGTGAAAAACAATTTAGTCGGTTTTAGTCACGTTTTTTGTGTGAATATGTTGTTAACATAATGGAATTACTTTCTTGCCACATTTTTTATTGTAGCTAAAAGGTCATGGCTCTGCGGAGGTTTGTTCATGTGGATGGGCCGATCTTCAATGAGATTAGAGAAATACTCCATTCGGAAGCTAGGTCTTTAATGTGGAAGATTAAAGCTAGAGGTAATTAGTTCCTGATTCGATCCGATTCAATTCCAAGATTGAATCGGGAATCGGTAACTTTTTTCCTCGTAACTTTTTTTCCCACCACTTGGAACCTCGCCAAAATAGTATTTAATTCACATTTTGCTAACTTTTTTTATGGAACAATAAAATAAAATACATATTTAGTCGGTCTAGTCTAGTTCCCCATTGGAATCAAGAATAAGACCACCTAGACTGGAATCAGGAACCGAATTGGCACATCCAAAAATCGGATCAAATCAACTAGTCCAATCTGGTCCAAGCGGTTCTCGATTTGAACGGTTTGTTTTGCACACCCCTAATTAGAGCATTACACTAGTTAGAAATGTGGAAACTAAAATGTAACGTGCTAAAGAGTGTTGTATATGGACCGACATTGCCATGCTACATTGCAAACATGGTTTCTAATATTATCCAGCTCAACAATATGTCAGTCAATTCAAGGTTGATTTTGCTCACCTTGAAATCTCGATGCATGAATCTAAGGGAAAGAATCCCATTTGAGACATGAGTCCTTGTAGGGAGTAGTAATCTCTTGGATGTTTTTCTTCCAGCAAAAAAGTTTTGCAAGATTTGGCTAGCAAGTGACAGTGTTCGTCTCAGTCAAACAACACCTGGCAATCAAAGTCATTTTAGATCATGACATGACTTAGAAGGCTTAGAGCTTATACTTATTTGCTGAAAACCTTGCACTCTAGCCAACTTTAGAGTTCATTTTGTAATGTTTGTCAAACTTAGACTACGAAATGGCAGAAAGTCCTGGGGCTAAAATCCTTTTAACGAGAAACATCATTTTCAAAAGGTTAAAACCTCCAACAAGCTCAACCCAAAAACTGACATAGTCCGTCATTGTTCAAATGTAATACAGGCTCAACCCAGAAGCTGCTTAGTCTTCTATCATTCAAAAGATAACAAAATGTTTTTCAATGCAATCTTCCCAATAATGGTAATCAAGTCCATGTCATGGGGAAATACAAGTCAAGCGATTCCCAAAAGTTCACTTAAACTGTTAAATTATGTCTCAAGTTTAAATTCTTATGGGTATCTGACTCGCTTGTTAAAGAAAAAAGAAATCTTGAAAATATGCAAGTCTGCACCGATCGATAAGTGCGTTCTTTGAATCTCGTACGGTGGAAGACGTATTCAGCAACTGGACGCTACAAGACAAAAGACGCTCTCACATGTTCTACAATTTATATATATTATTTTGTGGGGTATAAAGGTATTTGTCACAAGAGGACAAGAACAAGGATTGCCTTTCTTTTTTTGTAATTTATCTCTCGTAAAAGCCGTACTTGGACTCTTCTTAAAGTGAGGAAAGAATATTATGAGTGTTATAACTTTCGTACGGTGCTCACTTTGATGCTAAATTTTTTTTTGCTCACTTAAGTGTCAAATCGGAGTGAAATCGTTCAGTTAAGTGCCACTTTCGGCCAAAATGCATACGTGGATTTTTTAATGATTTTCTATTTTCTTTAATAATTTTTGACGCCAACATGGTTTCGGAGGTGACCCTCGCCAACCAATGTGGACTTTTCATGCAAAACCAACATCGTTTCTCCTCATTTCGCCTCTCTTCTTTTTGCCCTTTTTTTTTTTTTTTTTCTTTAGGGTGGCGAGGGTCATCGGCCCTAAAGAAAAAAAAAAATAAATAAGGGCAAAAAGAAGAGAGGCGAAATGAGGAGAAACAATGTTGGTTTTGGTCACCGGCCCTAAAGAAAAAAAAAGCAAAAAAAAAATTGAAAAAATTCCAAAAAATTAATAAATATATTAAAATATATTAAAATATTGTTCACCAATAGCCACATTAGCTTTTCCGGGGGCTAAATCGGAAGTACCACTTAAGTGAATGTTTTTTTAAACTTGTGGCACTCAAGCAAGCGAAAAAAATATTTTGGCACCAAAGTAAACGCTGCATGAAAGTTATGGCATTCCTAATGTTCTTCCACCTCTTAAAATGGGTACGAAATGAGTACTTTGCCGCATGTATCTTGTCGAACAATAAGAAAGATTTTCCTTTAAAAGAAAAATATCATCAAAAATCCCAAACTATATCACTTTGGATAATTTTATTTTGAACTTTTTTTGTGTCATCAAAAACTTCAAATTATGTCACTTGGGACAATTTTATCCTAATTTTTTTTGTGCCACCAAAAACCATAAACTATGTCACTTGGGATAATTTTACCTTGAACTTTTTCTTATGTTACAAATAATCCTAAACTATGCCACTTGAAATACATTTACCCCAAACTCTTTAACTAAAATGCAATTTCGTATTTTTACTTTTTCCTTTTTTTTCTTCGTCTTCTCTCTGCCATGGCCAGTAGAGAGAAGCCGACAAGGGCCACCCTCGCCGACGATGGTGTCTAGCAAGGGCCAGCCTTGCTAGGGAAGGTCGCCCTCGCGGACTCAAGCGAGGGTCGCCCTTGCCGGATGCCATCGCTAGCAAGGATGGCCTTCGCCGGCTTCCTTCTGCCATGAAGAAAGGAAAAGAAAACAAAAAGAGAGTAAAAAGACGAAAATACCCTTCAATTGAAAGTTTGGGGTAAATGTGTTTCAAGTGACATAGTTTAGGGTTTTTTGTGGTACAAAAAAAAGTTCAAGGTAAAATTGTCCTAAATGGCATAGTTTGGGGTTTTTGATGGCACGAAAAAAAGTTCAAAGTAAAATTTTCCCAAGTGGCATAGTTTATGGTTTTTAATGGCATTTTCCCTTTTTTAAACCACACAAGAGAAAAACGCATTCATACGCTCTCAAAGAAGATGCGAAGAACGCCAACGTCCTTATTTTTGCCATACAAGGAGACCTTGAATAAATGGTGATTTTGGGTCATGAGTTCACATCCACTTGAGTTTATTTATTTGTAAATTTTGGCTTAAATCTAATTATGAAAAGCACTCGAGCGTGTGAATGCTTGTAATTCCGATTCTCTGATTATTGTAGATTATTGATATTGGCTCTTTTCATGGATATAAGTATCGATATTCCAACTAAATCACATAAATCTCCGATGTCCTTATTATTCCTTATTAATTTCTCTAATATTTTCGTGTTGACGATCCTAATAGTTTCCACGTTAATATATTATAACATGAACACTTTCATCTTATGAGCTTATCAACTCTAAATACGACTTACATTAATTTGAATTAACCAAGTTACTAGCATACACATGCTACTTCAATTTTATTGCAAAATCTATATGAGGAAAAACAAATGCAGAATTTCAATGATCATCTTCCTTCGACCATAGAATTCGTTATGGTGTTCATGGAGAAGATACTTTTCCTTGGCACCTCATTATCATGACCGGGAGTTCCACTTTGGAAGGCGAATGTAGGAGGCCTCGATCGAGGAAGATCGAATTCACCGCTCAGCATTAGAACTATGGATAACATGTTGGGTCGATCCGTCGTATGGTCCTGGACACAGAGAAGCCCTACCTGAATGCATCTTGTTGCTTCTGATGGCGGACAAGTATTAACTATATATTCATCCCTTAGGTCTGGTCCTCTATCTTCGCTCCACAGTTGCCATGCCTGCAAGAATTAGAGAATTTTTTGTGGTATTAGCCCTTATCTTATATGTAAGAATACGTGTAAAATTTAGATTCGAGGGACTTATAGGTCACGACTCGACCCTCAAGTCCGCGACAACCCCTATTTTACTTGTGGTCATTTGATTTGCGACTTCCCAGGATCCGTTGCCAACCGTTCATTATTAACTTTTGAGTTATACACATGCAAAAGCAATTTCAAACTCCACCCAATCAACAACAATAGCAAAGATAGCAGAGAGACACATCATCAATAACAAAAGCATCACTTTATTTATTTAATGATTAGCCCTAGGAAGTTTACATGTATAGGCCCTTACAATGGGCAACTCCCTATACGCCAACAAAATGGGGATAGCAGAGCCAAGGTTAATCTACTCCTTTCAAAACACCGCAACAAACCGCGCCACTTGTCGGTTCTCCATCCTACAGACTTGAAAAGTCGTTATACAATAACCAGTGAGATAAAATCTCAATAAGTTAATAACCTAAACCTCGGTTAGGAGATCTACTTGCCTCAGGTATGCCCTAAATGTGCAATCTTTCTATCGCCAACAATTCAATAATAGAAGAACACCCATTCGACCATTATCAGATGCATGATTATGCCAAAACTCATATGCAATCATTTACAGTTAACAGTTGCAATTACAAGCATCCTTATCTCGCCCTTAGCACATACGCAACCTACATGATACAGTTTATTGTATGCCCACCTCAATGCAAGTTTCAACCTCAACCAAGCAAATAACAAGCCTCTTGGACCACTCAACAAAGTCTTCTAGAAGCCAAGGGCATAATGGGAATTTCACCAATCCCATGGACCCTAGGTGGGCCAAGCCTTGTGGCTGAAAAGCCCAATGGGCCTTCAGTTGGGCCCATTTCCCACAGCTCAATTTTCTTGGCCCGTTATCCCTTTTTCCAACTTTTTCCAATCTTACTGTAAAAACTTGAGGATCAATGAGGCGGTGTCCGAATAATTATTCGTGAGATCCTTGGAATTTTGATATCCGAAATCGGATTAAAAATCGGGATTAAAATCCATCAATTACGACTTTAGCACGACATAAACTACTAGGCGACTTTTAGGATTTTTACGCGAAATTAACTCGTGGTCAAATATTTTCAATCCACATTTGATTCCTTAAATCCTTGGATAACCCTCGGTTGTCATGTAATCTCAAGGAATCAATTTCTCATCCCGAGTACAAAGTCAAAAAGAAAATCGGTTTATCATTGATTATCGTGAGTTTCGAGGTCGTGTGAAATTTCCCTCAATCCGGTATCGTACTCCTCTATGATCGATTTATTTCCGTTCGCTAATTGTTGTAAGGGTATGGTACTATCCCTCTTTAATTCTTATGGTCGAGAGATATATCCTAGATCAAATTCCCTAGCCTTACGCATATTGATCCCTAATTACCCTTCCGAATAGATCAGTTACCATTGAGTGATCAATTAAAGATGGTCGTAACTAATAGTGCATCGAGAAATAACCTTTTTTATTAATCTTAAAATGGGTAGAAATTTTAGGATGTCACACTTACTAAAATGATTAATTATGGAGCCATTCATGTTTTGTCGCAACAAAATCAAAGGAACTGTCTTTTAAATTATATATGGCTTTTAACTTATCAATGACTCTATTAGTAAAAACAAAGATAACTTAATAAACTATGTGCCTTGTTTATGATTGTTGGATCGATGATCATGTATAACACACATTCACACGCAATAATTATCATTAAAATTTAAAAGTTATATATCAATATCACAAACTTATTTCCTTTAGGAAATTAAATGGAAATTTTGGCACATAAATTATAATACTATGATCACACAAATATTTGATGGAAGAAAAGGAGTTTTATATCTAAAAAAAGAAAAAGGCATTTGATGGAAAAAAAATTTACTGATAGGAGGGGAAGAAATAAAGAGCAAAATAGAAAGTTGATATAAAATTAGTGACATGAAAGTTAAAAGGAAAACAGGAAAGAAGAAAGGAGGGAGAAAGTGACACAAGCGATATCTTCTAAAAATCTACTTTAGTTTACAGAATAGGTAAATGGATGCATATTTATGATTTTTTTTTCACCAAAAGATGCATTATTAATTTAAAAGGCGAAAAAAGAGAAGAAAAAACATTTAAAACAGATATAAATGATTCGGAAGTAGGTCATGAAAAAGAGTTGAGAATAGGTAATGCACCCTCCTCTTCCAAGGGAAAAGTATAAAAAAAATCTTAAACCTATTACATTTATACCAATTTAATAATAAACATTTAATTAAACCAATTTAATTCTAAAAATTTTCAAATTAGTGTCAATTTAGTTCATCCAGTCAATTTAGACTGGAAATTGCTAAGCACTATCAATCCTTACATGGATATTTTTAGATAATTTTTTAATAATTTTTAATTTTTATTATTTAAAAAAATCATTTTTTTCATTTTTCATTTTCTTATTCTTTTTCCTTTTAGACTATGGCTAGTATCGACCATAGGGGAGGGTCACCCTCACTGAATCTAGTGAGGGCATGACCCTCTCCACTTGGACAAAGGGGCCCTCACCAAATTAGGGTAGCAAGGGTTGAGCCCTCACCAGAGGTTGTGAGGGCAACCCTCGCCAAATTCAGTAAGGGTTGAGCCCTTCCCAAATCCAGCGAGAGCCCCCTTCGCCCTAGCCACAAAGGTCAAGCCCTCCCTAGATCCGGTGACAGTTGTGCCCTCGCCTATGGCTGGTCATCACCCATGGTCGACACTAGCCACAATCCCAAGGAAAAAGAATAGGAAAAAAAAAATAAAAATAAAGGAATATCAAGAAAAAATGAAAAATATTTAAAAAGTTGAAAAATTATTTAAAAAATGCCCAAGTCAGCACTAGCAGTGCTATGTAAGACAATTAGCATTCACCTTAGCAATTTTCAGCATAAATTAGTTGGATGGACTAAATTGGTACCAATGTGAAAATGTTTAGGACTAAATTAATCCAATTAAAATATTTAAGATTGAAATGATACTAACACAAGAGGTTTAGAACTTGTTTGATACTCGCCCCTCCCATATGGGGTTCAGTATCATTTCACCAGCAACATACCCTTGCTTCACTGTGCCCAATAATTTTTTATCAGCATATTTTAATCATTTTTCAATAATTGAAAGAGATTATTCTTCATCTACCTATTTTAATTATGTAATAACTTATTGGTGAAGGCATTTCTTTTAATGATTACCGGAAGACTCCACAAATTAGTGACTCTCTTCATCATCTATCATGTTTTTCTCTTAAGTGGCCGTAGCTTTCAAGGGAATGTTAAGGTGCTAATTGTAAAATTGACATGTTAAAGGGACAATTTGCCACAAAAGCAAAACTTTTGGGCGGGAGTGGATTTTACGCCGTATGGATTGGATGTAAAAATTTTGTGCATTTTCCATCAGACCATCATTTGGAGTGGTATACCGTCTTGAAAAGGAACGCAGCAAATTGCTCATGAACGCCTTCCAATCTACCCGTCAGCCCACCTGTCACCACATCCGAACCAACTTATGTTCATGGACTCCGTTCAACTCGGTGGCATTTTTCCACCAAGAACGTTTTAAAAACTCTTGAACTCCCGAATTTGGAATATCCTATTTTCAAGCAATTCACAAGGTTCAACAAGCAATCGATATCTCACAATACATGTGTAGTACTATTCGTAATAGCAGTCTTTAATATCTCGTTATAACAATAGAAATATGATTTAGAGAAAAAAATTATATTTTATAGGACTTCTTTTCGTAGTTATGAATTTCATCGAACCCAAAAATGATATATTGGAAGAAATCTTTGGGGCTTATAATATCAATATATCGATTATTTCGCTCCTCCACAGCAAGTGAAACATCACTATCCGTCATTTTACTTTGTAAACTAAATTTATGGTTCTTAGTCATAGTGAAATGTGTAATATGGCCCGATTGAATGTGGTGATGGATAGACAGCTTCAAGCGCTTTCTTCCCCAGTTATCAAGCATCGTCAGCAAATTGCTCCATAGCCGATAACTTTTTTCAGTAATTCAAGTTTTTCTTATCCTTATACGTCAATCGGTTCGATTCTATGAGTTTAGGAGTTTGCTACTTTATTCAATTTTTACTATTCAAACCTTAGTTAGTGCATTCAGGTGTCTATTGACTTTGGTCTTTAAATGCATGGTATATTGACGCATCTGATTTTGTAATAGGATTGAGCATGACAGTCCTTTCCATTAAGTGTCTATGTGATGTTTTCGTTTTTTATTATGACCCTAGTTAATGACCTATCCATCAAACTAAACCGAGAGCGACATAATCAAGGAAAGAAAACATGGAGAAATAGAAATAAGCACGCCAAAAGCGATTTCGATAATTAGATATAAAGTGAAGTGATTTATAATTTCCTTTTCGCAAATCTTTAAACATGATTAAGGTCTAGCCATCCTAAATACAATGCATGATATTTGTAAACCTAGTGGTAATGTGATTTATAATTTCCTTTTCGCAAATCTTTAAAAAAAAAATGGAGTCTCTATACCACGAAACCATGATGGACCTTATTAATCCGCAAAAATCAAATATGATGCAACGTGTAGCACACTTTTCTTACTTTTGTTTTTATCCTGCTTACTATTTGTCACTTGCACAACACCTGCATATTCCCTCACTCATTCGTCCAAAACACTCTCCCTTTGTTCTCCTTACTATATATATCTCTGGTGAATTAGGACAAGAAGACCGGCTATTTCACGGAAGACGAATGATTTAAAAAGTATTTTCATAAAATTAATCCCTTATATTATTTACAAAAATAATAAACAAATGAATAAAAAATATTTTTTTGAAACTATTAGATTAGACATAAATTTCTGTCAATGTGAAACCGTTTTTAAAAGCTAATTATGTTGAGCAATATAAGAAATAATTTTTTGAAAAATATTTATCAAATTATTATTTTTAAAAAAAATAAAGCCTAAATTTAATTTTTGAGCATTCCCGCACTTTTCATTCTTAGGTGGGTGGAGCACGACACAAAAGTAGGGAATGCTATTCATTCTGGCTACTGGACTTCAACCATGACAGCGCCCTAAATTGTCCGAAGGAGGACGACATGGTCATGAAGCTTAGCGCGACCATGGCGGGTCCGAAGCCGATCGGGTCTTGGAAGTGACGAACTCCAGTGAGGGTTTTCGGCCATCCAGCTCACGGTTCTACAAGCGGGCTTAGCTTCGAATCACCGCTTTGGCATAGTGAGGCAGGCCGGAACGGAGTAGCTTGGAATCGAGACAGATTCGAGGATTCTGGGAGGTATTGCAGTATGCATGGGTGTCGCCGGTGTAGGACCACAAAGATGAGGCACCGCCGTGAAGGAGCTCGCCGGTACACCACCTGCAGCTTGTCCTTTTTCCAACTATTTTCACGCCGTTTCGAGCTCTCTCTCTTGTTTCAAGAGGGGAGAATTGCCAAAAAAGACCTAAACTTATTGTAATTGTGCCAATTTAGTCCTAAACTTTTTTTTTTTACCAATTCAGTCCTAAACCTTTTGCGATTGTATAGCTGACGTGGACTCCGGCCAGCACCGGCGACAATATTTTAATACTTTTTTTATTATTTTTCGAATTTTTTATTTTATATTTAATTTTTCTGTTTTTTTATTTTCTTTTTTTTTCTCCCCCTCCCCTCCCCCTGCCGGCGGCCAGTGAGGGTTGCGGCCCCCATTAGACCGGCCACCCCCTCGGGCGGCTTCGCCTGCACTGGCCGAGGCACAGGGACCGCGGCGGGGGCCTCGCCATGGCCCGGCCGCGGGCGGCGGCCTCGCCGCGGCCGAGCCATGGCAAGGTCGGCCTTGCCCGGATTTGGGTGAAGCCGGGGCCGCGACCCTCGCCGGCGGCCCCAGTGCAGGCGAGGGCTTCGCGGCCCTCGTGCGGTGGCCGGTAGCCTCGCCGACGCTGGGCGGCCATTGCTACCGGCGTGGGAGGAGGGGAGGGGAGAGGAGAAAAAAGAAGAAAAAAAACAGAAAAATTTAAAAAAAATAATAAAAAAATTTGGAAAATAACAAAAAAATCAAAAAAATATTGTCGCCGACACCGGCCGGCGTTGACGTCAGCTCCGGCCGGCCAAATTTGGCCGGATTGACTAAATTGGCACAATTGCAAAAGGTTTAGGATTGAATTGGTCAAAAAAAAAAGATTTATGATTGAATTGGAACAACCCTAATAGGTTTATGACTTTTTTGGCAATTCTTCCGTTTCAAGAGGATAGGACCTGGTTTGGGACTTTCTAGCTTTGATGTTTTAGTTCAATTCTCCGGTTTAGTGGAGACTAGATAGGGGGATTAATACCACCCACTTGGGTAGCGCTGCTAGTTTGCGTTCTCTTCCTCTCGCAAAAGGTCGAGAATTCGAATCACATCTTCATTATAGAGTGACTTAACTGATTTCACGTATGTGGTGGCTAACACGTGTGGCCCCCAGGGTTTACTCTCCCGGCTGTCAGCGGAGTGCGGGTTCCCTGGGTCATTAAAAAAAAAAAAAGATAGGGGGATTAATAATGTGCCTTTATGGAATTAAGCAGGTGATTAAGAGTGTATTGATTTTACGGAAAATAAGTGATTTAGAAAATATTTTTAAAAAAATGATTATTTATATTGTTTGGGAAAATTAATGAATCACTCATAAAAATAATTAGGCATGGATTATTATCGATGATAAAAATATTTTTTAAATTACTTATTTTTTGCGAATCCGAAAAGTTTAAATTATTTTGGACGAAATTCAAAACTAAATAATAAGAGAATGCATGAAAATAAGAAATACGAATCCAAACTCATACGATTAAGATAGTTTTGGTTAGGGATTGAACTATGTTGACACTGATGAATTCAATTTCTAAATTTTATGGAATGCACGGATGACTTTTATAAGAAGGTGGAAACTAGTTATTTATATATAATCGATAATACTTCTAACTTTCAATGTACAAACTATTAGCATCAATAAAAAAAATTTAATTCAAGAAATTCTAAACAAAACTATCCGATTAATCCGTAAATCATATTAATTTTTCCAACTTTTCATTAAAAAAGGACCTGCATGCGAAAGAGAGAATGAACACGGGCGAGGGCGCGATGGGGAGGGTTTTCGGCCGTTGATGGACCGATGATCCAACGGCGCACAGGTGCCTACTTCCTGGAGGAATACCGATACGGTGGATATGAGCAGCTCGCGGCTTCGCAGTTCGCATTATCTGGTTAGGCGATGGAAGCTAGAAGAACCCTAATTACCTGATCGTGGGAGGCTTATCGCCTTGGTATCTCAAGGTGGGATTTTTCTCTCTCTGTTCATCTTTCGGGTGCTATCTTTTTACCTTCCGATGGTGCCGAAGAATCGCTTTTGGCTGGTGCTGTTGTTCGTGCTTGGTAGATGCTCGAAGTTCGCTCTCTGTCGTGTTCAAATATGTTGTTTTTTTGTTTTGTTTTCTTGCTTGCTTGAACCTTGACGATCGCTTTCTTCGGAGGGTACGAATTGGTTTCGCATTTCTTCCGAGTGTTCGAATTAAGTTTTGGGTTTCGAAGATCAATCTCTGATGGAGTCTCTGCTCGAGCTTCTGCGCTGCCTGACCATTTCTGGGTAGCTGAGGTATTCGCCGGAAAAGGTGTAGATTCATTGTGTTGGTGATGCATTGTGCTGTTCCTATTGATTCTCCGCATTTTTATGGGTCGAGTTTCGTTGAAATCTATGGCGACTTGGGTAAGTTTCAATTTCCGAGCTACGACAGAGAGTTCACTCTTGGTTCATTGGGAAGGAAATGCGAGCATGAGTTCATCTGTGACTCAGTGAGCCGAGGTTGAGTATCTTGATTGATATTTTAGATCCAGTTTGAGCTCAAAAGACAATGCTTGATTAATCTCTTATCGAGTTTTGAGCAATGAGGTTGTGAATTGAGTCAAGCTCAAGCACGCTTTCAGCTAGTTGCATCCAACACTGCTAATTCATGGTCGAGAGGCTGGAAATGCTTAAGGGATTTGTTGCAAAATTGTCTTGCCATTTGCATTTTGAAGGCTGGCTAGTTGTTGGGATTGTTAATGACTTGGGAGTTGGCTCTTCATGAGCAATCTTATGGCGTGGGAAAGAGTTCATGTCATGAAACTTTGCACAAATCCTTGGAAGATTTCTTGTCCCCTGCTTTGGGACTGTGAGCTAATTTCATGTTGCACATTGAGTAGTGATGTGTCGTGTAGGATATTGATGTTTTGCACTTATCTCCTGACATCTGCACAAATTAGTTTTCCTGAATGATTGTATTACTTCCCAATAGGTTTGCTGCACCAGAACATATCCTCAGCATCCACCACTCTTGTAAGAGGAGACAATGATGGCCTGTCATTCTCACTCCCAATTATCCCCAGCAAGCGGAGGCCATGCAGGGCCCCGCGAGCATCCAAGGATGTTCCATACAGTTTTAGATTCCCTCCTATGACCAAGAAGCCGATGTGGTGGTGGAGAACCTTAGCGTGTCTCCCTTACTTGATGCCTCTCCACGAGACCTGGATGTATGCCGAGACGGCTTATCATCTTCACCCCTTCTTAGAAGACTTTGAGTTTCTGATGTACCCGTTCCTCGGGGCCATCGGGAGGCTGCCGAGCTGGTTTCTAATGGCTTACTTTTTTGTTGCCTACTTGGCGGTAGTGAGGCGGAAGGAGTGGCCTCACTTCTTCAGATTCCATGTGGTGATGGGCATGCTGTTGGAGATAGCCCTGCAGGTGATAGGAACGGTGAGCTGTTGGATGCCGCTTGCGGTCTACTGGGGAAAAGTGGGAATGCATTTCTGGACGGCCGTGGCGTTTGCCTACCTGTTTACTGTGTTGGAGAGCATAAGATGTGCCCTTGCAGGAATGTATGCCGACATCCCATTTGTGTGCGATGCCGCATATATCCAGATTCCATATGACTAAGGGTTGTCGATTCGCAAGAGGAGGTGGTTTCAAAGGAGTTCTACAACAGACTGAGTGACAAAGGTTTTGATCTTATATCCTTTTGGTACAGAAATCACTTCCTCTGCCTGTGGTTGAGCTCATGTTGCTCTGCTCCCTCCTTCTTTGTGTTAGCACTCCAGCAACAATTTAGCTTGAAGTTTGCACATTCTTAATAGATCGGCCTTTTCCTTTTCACCTTATCCGTTTTCCTGTCTCGGGATGTCATTCATTGAGAATTTTGTTAAGTCCATCAGAAAATTATGTGTACAATTTGAACGACGAACGGTTTGCAGGAAGAGAACTCAAATCTTGATATTTGTTCTCTAACCAACAAGCATCACCTGAAATTTCCTCACTCCAATAGCTGCTACATAATGTTTCCTTTAAGGACGTCTGATTTGGAACTTACGTCAGACTTTCTTGCCTTTTGATGCCTTACAAATTTTAATTTTGACATGATTCCAAGCTTAAAATATATGGCCACATACGCCTCGGGGGCTGGTATCCAAGAAAAATAATAATACTAGAATGATAACCCCGACGAGGTCTCTGGACTAAAAAGATTTAACAATCACAAAATTATCAATATTTTTTATTACGCTAAAAATATGATATCCTAACTTGTGTAGTAGTTTTGTAGTTTTCAACATTTGTGATACTCTATATAAATCTCAATGTACTTAAATATATCTTTGAAGAAAGTTTAGACAAATTTGTACGCGTATATTTAGATATTTGAAGAAATATCTATCAACCAATGAAAAATTAACTCAAAAGGTTACCTTTATATGTAAGAGTACGTGTCAAATATATATTAGGGTTACTAAAACGATTAATTCTAGGCCATTCAAGTTTTGTCGGAATAAAACCAAAGAAATAATCTTTAAGAAATACTCTTGTCAACTCTAAATATTTCAACGACTCAATTAATAAAAGAAAGATAATTAAAACAATCATGTTTCTTGTACACTATCATTAAAATTTTAAAGCTGTATATTAACAGTGTGAACTTATTTCATTTAACAACTTAAATAGAAATTTTGATACTTATAAATTATTAACGTCACAATTCATACTTGCACATTAAATCATGTTCATTATGATTATGCCCATAGTTTATGAAAGAGAAAGGATTATAAAGCGCAGCTGGAAGAATAAGGTAGAAGAAATTTGGTAAAGAAGGTAACAGAAAGGAGGAGGAGAAACAAAGAGCAAAAGTGAAAGTTGATATATAGTTGGTGAAAATTTGAAATTAATTATTTTCATTCTCAATTGTCATTCTAAACTGTGGTTCTATAATTTATTAATTTAAAAATTAAGACCAATTATTTTATTTTATCATTGATATGTTTAACTCGGACTAAAATTGGAAGGGTGTTGACGTCTATAATATATATATTGCAATTGATTTTAAAATGCCAAGGGCTAAATTGTAAAAATTGAAATGTTAAGAGGGACAATCTGCCACTAGGGATGTGCAAATGAACCGGGAACCGCCCGGACCGCCCGGAACCGGACCGGACCGGCCCGGAACCGGTGGTTCCTAAAGGGACCGGTCCGGTTCCCGGTTCCATGGGCGGATTCGCCCGTCCATCCATCCGGACCGGACCAGGTATTATAATAATTATATATATTAATTTTTATTGTAAAAATCATTTTTTTTAGTTGAAAAAAAATTAAAATTTTGAAGCCCCACGTTTATAATTTTTATTGTTCTATTTGAGGCAACCTACCAAGAGAGGTAAAGACAAAAAGCGAGAATATTTGCGAAATCTCTAAATAGACCATCTTTTCGATACGTGTCCAATGAAGTTTCTTTTCTTCGCCCGCACATTTTGTGAGGCCAGGTTCTGCCCATAGATCCACTCGGGAGCCGGACCGGACCGTGGTCCGGTTCCGGGTGGATCCATGGAACCAACGGGCGGTTCCGGATCCCATTTTTTGGAACCGGTCCTTAGTGGGCGGTTCCCAGTTCTAGGGTGGGAACCGCCCACCCGGACCATGCACACCCCTATCTGCCACAGCTGCAAAATTTGCGGCCGTACGGATTTGAATATTTGTCCTCGTTCCTCTTTTCAGCCCACTCTGCGACCTCAGGCCCGCACCATTCGCATCCGAGCGGAGCCCATCGCCACCGAGCGCCGTCCAATCTCCGCCGCCGCCGCCGCTCTCACCAGGTACGGCGACTGAAGCATCACTTATCCCATAATTAACTTTGTGAACTAAATTTGTCGTTCTTGGTCACGCTGAAATCTATAAAGATACCTGATTGAAGGTGGTGATGGACAGACAATTTCTCTATTGCAATCGGAGCGTCTCTTTGGCCAAACTATTGCCCACTACTCAACTTCGACTATTCTCTTCGACAGTCATCAAGGGTCGTCGGCGAAATTGCTCCATAGCCAGTGCTTTTATCAGTAATTGGAGTTTTTTTTTTTTTTTTTTTTTTTTTTTTTATCGTTCTGTGTTAATTAGTTCCATTCCATGTGTTCAGCAATTCACTATTTTATGTATTTTCTGCTGTTTGAACAGCTCCTGTTAGTTCATTCGGGTTTTTCTTAACGTCTGCCTTTAAATGTGTTGTATGTTTATGCGTTTTGATGTTTTAATAGGATCGAGAGTAAGTTGTTCCATGAAGTCGTACAAGTTGTCTGAACTTACTCACGGCGAGGTCAATAGTTTGAAGGCCCGGCCCCGTATTGATTTCTCGAAAATCTTTGGTGTGGTGAGTTTTGAGTTCACATGACACTGATTGTTGCTTATACTAAATTATGTTCATCTATTAGCTTTTGACAGCGAAACTGATTGCTTAGGGCCATTTCCTCGTTTAGGTCAATCCTATTGTCAATGACATCCACAGTAGAGGTGATGCTGCAGTCAAAGAGTTTGTGTTCTCTCTAAATTTCTTGTTTAAAATGATGTTCTTTGAATTCCGTTTGGCATTCTCTCGACAACGCAGGATTTAAGAAGTTAAAAGGAGTTCTTTGTTCTTTGTGATGATGTCGACACTCCTTGGATGATAATGTCCAGCTTGTTTGCTTCCATAGGTACACTGCAAGATTTGACAAAGTTGAGCTGGAGAAGATAGTTGAGAATGTGTCTGACCTTCCAGACCCAGAGGTGTCTTAAGATAACATGCGCTTTTCAAATACTCGTCTTTGTTGGCCTTCGCCTTTCTATGATGTCATCAGTTTGAGGGATATAGAATCCAGACCTAACATTTGCCAATTTTGCAGCTTGATGCAACTGTAAGAGAAGCATTTGATGTGGCCTATGATAATATATATGCCTTCCATTTGGCTCAAAAATCCCCTGAAAAGAGCATTGAGAACATGAAAGTAAGAAGGAATGTTGTTTGATTTCTCCTTTTAAATTTAGTAATCTCATTTTGGTTCTTAGATATTGTGATCCTTTAGGGTGTCAGATGTAAAAGGGTGGCCAGGAGCATTGGCTCTGTAGGCCTTTATGTTCCTGGAGGTACTGCAGTTCTACCATCAACAGCACTTATGCTTGCAGTTGTAAGTGGATAAAAGCTGCATCTTCTGTTATTTTTTTGCCACTAAAAAATAATTTGATTTCCATATATCAAAAATTGGATTTACTTGACATCTGAATTGTTGCACGCTTCAGCCTGCACAGATTGCTGGGTGTAGAACTGTTGTTCTTGCTACTCCCCCAAGTCAGGATGGCAGCATTTGCAAGGTAAATTTCCCACCAGAAAGATGTTTTATCTAGGTGATAAGCAATATGAGGTGATTACACATTTCTATTATTTTATTGCCTGAAGGAAGTACTTTACTGTGCCAAGAAAGCTGGTGTGACTCACATCCTTAAAGCTGGAGGAGCACAGGTTTGAATCATGACACAGACTACTATTTTTTTTTTTTATTTGTTTCTTTCACATGGTTAGGCTTTCTTAACATGTGGTATTTTTCTGCTATGCAGGCCATAGCTGCCATGGCATGGGGAACTGAATCCTGCCCGAAGGTACTTTTAATTGTTATCAATGAAATCCTCTGTAATCAGGACATTTTAGAGAAACACCTCAATCTTTTCTCCAACAAATGCTTAGGATTGCGAAGTGCAGCCACATAGTTATTGAATTCAGCGAAAATCCTGATTAGGGTTGTACCTTAAGGTCATGAAAAGAGAAGAAATTAGTAAATTGCATATGAGGTCTTTGGGCAATTACATGGTTCATCCATTTCTCACCCTACTCGAGCAAAAGCATGTGGCAAAGATTAATAATAGGGTGGGACTAGATTTTGTTGAATAGCCAAAATTGAAGAGAGAAGTTTTTGGTTCAAATTCTTCTCTCATATACGTGAATACGAGAATATCGTCGGATTGGTTAATTGTTCGGTTGCTTGGAAGAAGCATAACCAGGCCTCCTAAGGGATCTAATAACAGCTATGTGAATGGTTGGTTGAATTTTTTGGTTACACGTAGATGTGGATGCAATTAAATGGACTTGGACCTTCGCTACCAATGAGTTTATGGGCTTGGTTATTTCTAAAGAAATTTGTGCGCTTGAGTATTTAGATAAGGAAAAATGACCAGAAGGGGAAAAGGGGGTTGAACAGTATCAATTAAAATTATGTTCTGTACTTAAATTGCTTTCAAAGTGATAGAACTTGTTCCCTGTTGTTCAGTCATTATGAAAAGAAATGTCATCTGGTCATCTAATGGTTATCATATTGGTGTGCTTTTGGTAGGTTGAGAAGCTATTTGGTCCTGGAAATCAGTATGTCACTGCAGCAAAAATGATTCTCCAAGTATACTTGAGCACTTTTTTCAGTCCTTTCCACAAATAAATGGCTGGAACCTGATACCATTTGCTGAATTTATTATCCATCAATTAACACCTCTTGTGTAATCTCATCTCCTTAACAGAACAGTGAAGCAATGGTTTCCATTGACATGCCTGCCGGTCCTTCGGAGGTTCTTGTCATTGCAGACAAGTATGCTAGTCCAGTTCATATAGCAGCTGATCTGCTATCCCAGGTGCTTTTACTTTGTGAAGTGATTTGATATGTCTAATAAATCAAACAACTTTTCCAAATGGTGCTGCATTCAATCCGTGTTGAACAGATTCTAAATCCACTGTCTTGAAATGTATTATGTAGACATCTGCATTGGTACAATGAGTTTGCCTTGCCTTCTTTTTAAGAAATGGGTGGAAAATTCTTCTACTCATTATTTGGAAATCAAATAGGTTGGTGTTTGTTTCTCTATAGATTTACTACTTGTAGAAGAGAAAATAAACAAAAAGAAAAAAGTTGACTATGTTGTAGTTTGTCTCACTCTTAATCAATGTTTTTAAATGTTACAGAAGTTGTAGATGATCTAAATGCACATAGCTTAAGACATTCACTAGACGGTAGTTACTAATAAGGCAAGTGAGTTTCATATTGCATCTTGGAAGAAATGATCTGCCATGAAAAATTTTCTCAAGAGAAGGAGAGTTAGGATATGTTCTCAAGGGGAGGAGTTAAATCCTCATGGAATTCAAAACACATCTTGTATTGGACAGATTCAGCGAAGTGGTTCCAATGGCTTGCCTTAATCTATCCAGAAAAGGAGGAAAAAGATCAAAATGCTAATACAGAGGACAGAAAGGAGGAAATTTCTTGTCCATGCTTTTTGTTTGGCAGAAACTTTCTTTTGCCATCCGCCCTTCCTTGATTCTCATCTGCCGTGCCTGTGGCATGATTGTGTTTATGTGATCAGTTTGTTTCCTTGCTTCTTCCATGTAGCTTTCTTATGTGGCATTATCATGATCATTTGATCTCTATGAATTAAGGTGCATTGTTTTCATAAAAGTTCCATTCCGTAGATCCTTAATATGTCAAATCTGTGAAGAATAAGATGGCTTTATTCTAGATGTAGGCTGAGCAATGGGCTTCAAATACAATGTTTAGCACAATGTCAGGCGCCACAATTTGTGCAATGAAATTCTTTGGGGGACTTAGTTGTTTCTTATAGGTTAGAAGTTCTGAAGGTTACTTTCAGCTTTCTTTATCGCTGTTGGAACCTTGAGCACTGTGTGGGATATGAAAAGGATGCCTCCACAATCCGTTTATGGTGGGGAATCTATCTCAATGGTAACGCAATGTGATTCTAAGTTTTTCTTTAGTTCCATGCTGCCCTTCGAAGAAAAAAGAAAAAAGAAGGACCACCCTTCTGGCTATTGGACATCTTGTAATGGCATCAAACATGGTTCAGTCGTGCTTCTTGTTTTTTTATATGAAATGCTTACATTTCCTGTTTCATCTCTATAGCAAATACTAGTTTGGACTTACTGGAGTGTGAGGGTAGAGGTAGCTTTCCCTTAGTCTTATCATTCAGTCCATTATTATCTACCAAACCTTATAATGGGAGAACAGAGAAGCACTCTACCAAGTATTTTAATGGTTTTATATCCTCTTCCTAGTGCCAGGTGTCTTAAGATACCAGAGAGTTTCGTTACTTTCTTTGATGTGTGTACAAATGTATAGAGTTGTGGTACTAACTGCATTATGGATAAATATTCCAGCTCTGCTATTTTTCTTTGGTTTAATTATCTCTGCTCATTTCCTGAGATAAATACAGCTGTCTAACTTGTAGACTGGACTGAATTGCTACAACGTGGTAAAATCTAGGTCTTTGCAGCAATAGTTCAAGATGTCACATTTGGCAGACCTATTAGTTTGATGCTTAAGGACCTTTGGATAATGCTTGAGAATTTCTGTTCCTTTCCAAAACTCTTCTATTC
Organism: Corymbia maculata; assembly: GCA_014182735.1. Lineage (NCBI taxonomy): Eukaryota > Viridiplantae > Streptophyta > Magnoliopsida > Myrtales > Myrtaceae > Corymbia > Corymbia maculata. Next base: position 18,942,521 of record CM024683.1, on the reverse strand, counting down.
TATTAAAATACTTCAACTAGATCCTTTTTTATAAACCTTCATCAACTTTCAGAATTGATCCATTAAATTTCCTGCCTGTAATACTATTTCAGTCTTCTTGGGCACTTGTCAGTCCCAAAATAGTACTTCCACTCTTGATTTACTTCTGGTCTGGTTGTTTTACATCAGAAAGGAAGCAAGGCATACTCAAAAATCAACTTGAAAGTGTCTGTTTTTCCCTTGATTAGTCGGATATACTTTTGTTAGGGAATTATTTGCAATTTTCTGGAACTTTATGCCGTAAATTCAAGTTCTTGCGAACAATGGCAGATGAAGTATTCTTTTTTCATTAATTCATTGACTTGATGATTGATCTTTCTAGAATTGCTCCATGCTGTGTCATTTACTCTCAGCCACCGTCTGCTCACATTATACTCCTGTGATTATTGCCCACACATGATGCACATGGTTTTATCATTATGTTCCCTGTTCATATTGTCTAATTTGTCAACACATTATTCATCATTGTCAGGCTGAACATGGTCCTGACAGTCAAGTTGTTCTTGTCGTAGCTGGCGATGGAGTGGATATAAAGGCTATTGAGGAAGAAATAATCAAGCAGTGTGGGAGTCTTCCAAGGGGAGAGTTTGCTTCAAAAGCTTTAAGCCACAGCTTCATTGTGTTTGCTCGTGATATGGTTGAGGTTACACCACTTCTTGCTGTTGAGAATATCTTACGTTTTATCTTTGCATAGAAGAATTTGAGATCTGAACTTTGGGATTCTCTGATGTCCATGCTCTAAGTCAGATGTTTTCCCAAGTATGAGAATAGTCTATTTGTATCTCCTAATACCTGAGGAAATAAAGTATGGACATTTGGGTGCTTTATAAGGTTGCATGCAACGTACACATCTGGTGTGATGGCTAGACCTATTTATAGTTCTTTAAAGTCCAAAACTGATAGCATTTGGATTATCTTAAGGGGTTTTCACTTCCTTTCTGCAAAAGATTCTCATGCGTTGCTTCGCAACTTCATTAGTTTAGTTGGAGTCATTTCTGTTTCCTTGTTCAATCTCACACGTTCATTGCTTCTATTTTCATGTTTTTTATGTATGCACCAATTCATGCATTCGCTCGCTATTGACATTAATAGAACTTCTTATATCTGCAGGCAGTTTCCTTCTCAAATTTGTATGCCCCAGAGCATCTGATCATCAATGTAAATGATGCTGAGAAGTGGGAGAGCTTTATTGAAAATGCAGGTATAACTTGTGGATTGCAACATCACTGTGTTTGTAGGTTTTTCCTTCGTCATCTATCATTTTTTAATATCATGTCTTGTAACATGTTGCTCCTGATTGTGTTTTATGAATAGTTGGTATAAAGTCATCTTTCCGTGATAAAAACTGAATGATATTTCCAATATGGCTTTGAGCTTGCCCAAGTTTGGCTGAAAGCCTCAGAAAGTCTTTGGACTTTTAAGATTCCATGGGTTGGTTGCACTTTGAGATCTAACTCTTTCCTCCCAAGTTGGATTTACATACAATTTACTACATGGCAAGTTCCTTCCAAGGCCAGTCTCACCTCATTTGAGTCCCTTGAGCTTTCCTCCTATGATGACTTTCTAAAATCCATCGTAAGCTTCTTTAGATTTCTGTGAACTAGATATGGTAATGGCAAGTTCCTAATAATCAATTTACACAGTTTGTGCTTATATATGAATATTACCTATTTCATTATCTAAGTTGATATTCTAATTTGAGTAGTGAAGAAATTGCTATTCTTTACTCCTGGGATCAAGAATTTCTATATAACATTGCCAACACAGTTCTATGCATAATATTATGAAAAATTTATACAAATTTTTTACTGCTAGTTGGTCTTGACAATAGGTACGAAAAATATCTAAACAAATCCAGTTTTGTTTTTTAATCTGTCGAGGTATGGAGCCAATTGTGACTAAGTGGCTGGGGAGACTAAGAGTAAACTGATTGAGAGAGTAGTCAGCACTGTGGATGGAGCCCAATAACTTCAGTATTCAGCTATCACTAGAAAAGAAAAACTATGAAGCATAGTGCCATGACCGCTGAGAAATTTTTAAGATTAGAATATTTCTTTTTGGAGAAAAGTTGTTCTCTATTTTTGTCTTGCAATTGCTTATTAACTGGCCATCCAATGTTAACCACTTATAATCAGATCCTGAAGATTGTTCAGGTATTTGGAAAGGGGGGTCAGTAGATCAAATCCTCATTCCTCTTTTGTGCTAGTGTTAGAGAGAGGATATTTGTGTCAGAGAATGAGTGCTAAATCGGCAGCATCCTATTTTACTGCCAGCATGTGCTAGCTCTTTTGTGATGAGCAGTTCTTTCCTTTATCATGCAGGCTCTGTATTTTTAGGTCAGTGGACACCAGAGAGTGTTGGAGATTATGCCAGCGGGACAAATCACGTCCTTCCGACTTATGGGTATGCACGAATGTATGGCGGAGTGTCTCTCGACTCCTTTCGGAAGTACATGACAGTTCAGTCCTTGACAGCAGAAGGGTTGAGAAACCTTGGCCCATATGTGGCAGTTATGGCCGAAGTCGAGGGATTGGAAGCCCACAAGAGAGCTGTTACCCTTAGGCTTGAGGACATTGAAGCGAAGCGAGCTTCAAATGTCCAGTGAGTCCAATGTCCTTCTCTCATCTCTCTTTGAACAATACTCTAGATGGAAACTATTGTTTTCTGGGCATCTGAAAAATGGTGTCCAGTATTTTGTACCCAAATAATTTGTTGAGGGTTTATCGTGTCATGTTTGAGGGTTCTGATTGTTCAGAGGAGGTGAATATTTCTGTTACAATTTAGACAGTAACATTTAGTATCTGATTAAATTAGAGTAGCTATGGGTGCTTAATGTCAGTCTTGATGCTACGGTTATCCAAGCTCAAGGGTGGAGAGATTGTGACTACTGTACCCACAATTGGTATGTTGTTTTAAGAAACAAGTACTTCACCGTCTGAGTTCATGGTTAATGGATGCAGTAGTTTTCTGCGAGTTTGTTGTTGGATGTTGTGGAATTTACCTCTGGGTATTATTCAGTGCGAAGCTCGTACATCTAATTTCTTGTAGGTTTTGAGGCAGTGGATAGAAAACATCAGGTTGAGCATTTGGGATGTCTTTTGTCAAGTCTTGGGATAAACCCGAGTGTGCAGAGCTTCACCCAGAATTTCAGGTCTTTGATCAAAATTGCATGGTCGTTATAAAACTGGATATGTGCTCGTGCTATCTACGCGTCCATTCTTAAGTGTTCTACTCGTGCTAAGATTTTGCATGCAAAAGATGTGCTTGTGGTAGCTCCTCTTCTGATTACATCTTGTTGCTAAATTAGCACACAAACATACATAATCGAGATCCATCAAAACCACCTTGTCTTTCGGTTTTCCCCTTGGCTAAATCTGGGGAAGGCCATCCATGGTGTGGCAGAAATCGTAGTGATTCATTCTTTTGATGCATGGTCTATGACTTGGTATCTGCATCATGTCTTCATTGGATTTTGTTTAAGTGCTTATGGACGGTGTTGTGCTGAATGAGGATTGCTCATTCAGCACATAACATTGGCGCTCTCTTTTTGCTATACCAGAGAATGCAATTCAAATTGTGGCAGATATTGTGGAAGGCAGATAAAAAAAGGTAGGAAGTGAGAATAGGTGAAAGTGAGGCTAGTATGGAAATGTTACTCTTCCTCGTGTGTGCTTTGTCAATCTACTAATTTTAATCGTACTAAGATCAGCAAGTTGGCTAGTCTTCCACGGTTCTTACGCGGAAATCAATTTTTACATTTAGATAACTAAAATGATAATGTAAAAGAGAAATTAGAAAGCTTTATGAATTGACCAGAAATCACTTTCCTCTTCTTCCTCTTGTTGTGTTTTATTTTTATTTTTTTGGGGGAGAGAAATGGTAGATGTACTTAAGTATATTTAGTCAATCAACAAAATTAAAAACCTTGGTCACATCAAAAGTACATTTAATCAATAAATTTGTCATGTAAGTAATAAGTAAAATCATATCAAGGGAAAGATGTGATGTAACTTAAGAATTGTATAGGGGTTGACGGATCAATGCACTTTTCGATATTATCAGGCAATAGTTGAGAGATTTATAACAAAAAAAGTTGCAAGATGTACATCTTCTTTATTTTTAAATAATAAATAAATATAAATAAATAAAATCTCATTAAATGAAGCGTCCCATCCACGTCATGATCATTCACCACCCTAAAACCCACACACTTGAAAGCTACTCTCCCTCTCCCTCCCTTCTCACAATTTCAAATCCATCGTTGGAAACATCCATCGCCAATCTCATGTGCAGAATCATTGAAGATTGAAAATTCATATGGGCTGTGATTGACAATGAAAGGCCCGGCCAATACCAAGTGAAGCCATCTCTAACACGTCCCATGTAGGCCACTACCCTTATAAAACATTAATTTTTATTTGATAAAATAGGAACGATACAAAGAAAATTAGCATGATCTCCGTGCAAGAATGACACATAAATCGAGAAATGGTCAAAAAAATTTATTGGTTTAACTTATTGAAAATTAGCATGACCTCTGCTCAGCCGTTGACTTGTAGCATTAGATATTATGTTTGATTGTGCTGGTAATTTTGAAGATGTGGATGTGATGATATAACTCTGGCATCTTGATGCAATATGCAGTAACAGGTAGCATATTAATTTTTTATGGAGAGACCCCCACCTTTTGAAATAGAAGATAACAACAATCCTCCACAACTTGCTTTATCTAGTTTTTGTGCTGAACTTAAACTGTCAATGTTTTTGGCGCCTTGTCCGATCCCGTGCTCTGTGTTGCTCAGACAGACCATCACCAAGGAAGGTACCTTCAATGAGTTTGCCTATGTCTTTTGTCTAATTTTGCTTTATTGACGTTTATTTGACTACGTGGAGATTTAGTATACATCGGTGGGAGACTGGTGATTTGGTTTTAAAGCTACTGATACCAAATTTGAAGTAAATATGGTGGAACCATCTGACTGCCGATAATACCATCTTGCAAGGCATACTATCTTGAAGCACGTTCTTCATGAGTCATTTGTATCGATTGCTTAAGCAGATTTGCCAGATCCGTGCCTCATCCTATGTTAAACCATTGAGGATTGCCCCTGTGTGATCTCCTCTTCTCGTTTGTGTTTGTGGTATTGAGGATAGCCGGTATAACCAAAGACGATCCCTGAATGAGGCTCTTGCTGACAGGCTGAAAATGAGCAGAATCACAGCAAGGGGTTAGCTCGAATTCATCGTTGCTATGCTTTTAGAGCTGAAAAACCATGCATCTGTAGGTGGCTACTTCTAATGTTTGTTGATTAAAACTCAGTTGCCGTACTTGGATGAGGAAAATATATAACCAGATTATTAGGTAGTCAGAACTTCAGAAATATCACTAAATGAGACTGCAGATGAAGACGATGAGAACTTATTCATTCTATATGCTTTTAGATGTTTTCTGATTTGTCGATAATGCGGCCATTCTTATACTGAAGATTGTGATTTAAGCAACTAATTGTTCTTAGTCTTTAGTTGTTTTATCAGCTAAGAGATGAAGCATAAGTTTTATTTCTTGCTAAAACCAAAACTCATCCAGTTGGTTTCGCCGGCATTATCATAGTTAAATGATCTCCAAGGTGGATGTTCTGTTAAACATTTTGCACATCGATAAGATCATACCTGTCCAGTAAATTGGATTTTGAGTGAAACTTTAAAAGTTTGCATTGCAATTACCATGTGCTTAACTTGTGCATACGACCTGTACATATTTATCTATTCAAAGAAAGAAAGAAAAGCATTAGGCTATTTGTGCGTCGAATGATTAAAGCTGCTACTAACTGATGTAGATATTGCATATTGGATCAACAAGATAATTAATCAATGCACGATTCTCACTTGTTTTACCAATCAATTAAAGTACTAATCATCTTATTTTTTGAATAAATTATAGCAAAACTTGTTGTCGACAAATGAATTTTCGCAATTTGTCTCATAAAAGATTCCAAAAATTGACCCAACCCCTAAAGGAAAGTTTGCATTACATGATTTAGCATCGCATTTATTCAATATAAGATATGTCCACTTCCAATAATTTCCATCCGAGTTAGCCTCAACAAAATCTTCAGAATATGCTCGGCCTCATGAGGGACAAATAAATTGCATACGTGAGAATTTCTTGCTTTGGTTGCTAGCTTTTTCCTTTTTAATACTCGACAAGAAATGTAGGGGAAAATAGGAAAAAAATAATTAAGAATCAAAAAATTATAAAAAATTATATACATTAGTATCGGCTAACGTCTACATCAGTAATATCCGGCCAAAATTAGTCGGAATGATTGAATTGGTACCAAGTCAAAAGGCTGATAATTGAATTAACACGATTACAAATTTTAAAATTAAATTAATACAAAAAAATAGTTTTATGATTTTTCTTATACTTTTTTCGAGTCTAATCTATTGAATAGTTATGACTACATCAATTAACACAAACAACCTCTTTTGATATTGATTTACTACGATAATGCCGGTGAAATCAATCGAATGAATTTTGATTTTAGCTAGAATTAAAATTTATGCTCAATCTGTCAATATCTTCCAATAAAATAATTGAAGATCAGAGCAACCACTGCCTTCAGTCTAAGAATGGCCGCATCATCGATGCATCAGGCAATGACTTCCATTGGCGGGTGAAGCCTTGCTGCCTTTTTTTTTCTTCACAGAACAAAAAGATGGTAAATAATAAGATGGAAGTGAGGAATTTTTTAATATATTTTAATATTAAAACGAAGAGTACATAAGCCTATTATTAATGTAAGTTTTTATGAGATGAGTATTTAAGTTAACAAAATATCAATAAGAATATATATATTTAAAGAGAAATATACGCACAATCTTAAAAGGCACATATAATCAATAGAATTATCAAATATTCTAATATAGGAAATTATATGAAAATATTTCTAAACACCTTTAACAGATATCCCATCTCGGCCATGGTCGGTTAGTTCCCGTTGGTACTTCACCAAAAATAACTAACTCGGACTCTGCTTCTTCAATCAATTTCGCGCAATTTTTCTTCAAAACCTCGGCGACGTTGATCGATCAGGCGTTCATCACTGGCGTTCGTTGGTCGTCTAGGGTTTGGAGTTTAGAGAAGAAGAAGGAGAGATGTACCCGCCGCTGCTAGCGAACGAGTCTTCGCACCTGCCTAAGGGTTCGGAGTAGGTTCTTGAAACAGTCGTATAAGGTTCGGATCATGCTGCCGATGAGCATCCGATGCGACGCCTGCGGCAAATCACATTTGCCAGGGGACCAAGTTCACTTCCATGAAGGAGGAAGTCGTTGGCGAGGTCGGTCGGTGCTTGCACGCCTTCGATTCTGTTGTTTCTCCATCTTCTTCCAAGTTCGAGTTGTGATGATGCTTTGGGGGGTTTTTTCTCTCTTGTTTTTTCTGCAGACGTATTTGGGGAATCAGAGATTCGGGTTTTACTTCAAATGCACCAAGTGCTCTGCTGTGCTCGCGATCAAAACCCAGCCGCAGCATCCCGATTGCGTGGTGGAGTCAGGGGCGACTAGGGTAAGAAGATTCTGCCTTCCTTATTGAATTGTTGTTAGGTTTCTTAGAGTTGGATGGACTTTGGGAAGAATTGAACTTCACTTTGTACTTTTCTATTTGGGTTTGCGCCAGGTGACGGAGGCTGATGAGATGAAGCCCTTGCAGAATAGCACGTCCGATTCCAAGAGAGAGCTGGATATTCTCCCGGTCCACGACGAAGTGAATTCCTTAAAGGTAAGTCTTTTGATCTTTCTGCATTATTTATTTTCTCTATGGTTTGAGCATGGATTTGTGCTGTCGTCCCGGTATGATACTATTGCATGCTGATTGATTGATTTATCACCACAGTGGACTGCAAAGGTTTGAGTTGTCTCGCAAAAATAACCTTATTTTCATGGACTGCAAAGGTTTGAGTTGTTTCCCATTTAAATCAGCATTAAATATGGCAACAAAAGGTCAGTGGTCGTTTTATGAGCCCTCGCATTGAGGATATAGGGGTACCGTCCACATCACCATTCTTGACCTCTGTGGTCTTCTTGCTTCTACTTCCGGTGTTAAGTTTGGTTGCCTTCATGGGTGCTTTTATTACTTGATTGTCAGGCCTTTTATTCCATGAGCTATGACTTGGAGATCATTATCCGTATTGTGGTCCAATTCCCATCCCTGACGGACAACAGAAATTTGGACGAACAGCATACTTGCTTTCTTGTTGGCTACCTTGAAGCCTAGGAATCTTATTAGAACAGTCTTGAATGTGTTATGCATGAGTTCTGGCTGAACTTGTCATTTGCTTAATAAGGTGCCCATGTTATGGTTTATTTGAGAATGTATATGGTACTTTAATCTACATATAATCCATGGATATATCTAAAATTTTGAGCTTGTTTGAAGATGCCCTGTTGCAAATGCTCTATTTTTTGTGACCATCAATCCCTGATTCAGTATGAATTAAGTTTACAATTGTCTTGCTCCCAAAAGTTCTCAAGTAATTTTTTCATGATTCCTTGCCCTCTAAAGTTGCTGATTCTTCAAGAACATGCAATTGTCTGATGATGCACACAACACGGAATTAAGCACATCAAGTGACCGGGACTAAGCAAAGAAAAGCATGCTATCCAGCTCAAATACTCAATGCTTATGCATCTAATGCAAAAGACGAGCCTGTTAAATGCCTGTATGTGCATGTATTTCCAACTCCAAATGGAAGTATTCGCCAAACTTCTCAGAAAGAGCGTGGCTTACTGGTTTTCTGATTTTGTATACTCTGTCGATAAAACCGATGGTACCTCGATTGGATAATAAGGAAAGATGGACGTGCTCTGTGGTTTAGATTGTGTTCTCAAAAGAATTACTAGTGTTGTTTGTTTCTCCCCTCTACCTAAGAATACATATTACCAAGTTGGTTTCTTTTGCTTCATGTGATTTGTTAGGATAATTTTGCCGTTGTTTTAGATCTGATGAAGCATAAGTTGTTGATTTAATGGGAATTGTCTTTTGCTGTTGAGGCCTAGAGAAAAGCTTACTTATATGCTGCTTTGATTTGAAATGCAGAAGGGAAAATTTTCGGGGGAATTTTCGGACGAGGCAACAGATTCCTTGTCAAAAGCTACTACCAGTGACATCTCAAATGACAAAGGTATGTCGCATTTTTCCAACATGTCTTCTTCAATTATGTTTGCTCTCTATGGTTGGGATTTATGGTATTAATGTCTTTCTGAATGATGGATGTGTGGAAGTAGATAGGCTAGGCACTTCCCTTTCCTTGCAAGTGCCTTGGATTGTATTAATTGTGGTTTCTCTTTGTGGAAGTAGACTTGACTTTTAAGAGGTAACTTTTTCCATGTCACAGTGGTTGTATCTGTGAGTTTTCCGATGATGTTTTCGTGTCTTTCCATCATGTTTGTGGTGTTTCAGGTTTCCGTTAGAAGCAGATATTGCTTGGTTGTTACATGAGGACCTATATTTTATGGAAAGCATCTAAGTGCATTCTTGTCTGATGGAGTCACTCATGTTTTTGTTCCTTGTTCATTGACTCATGTTTTTGTTATGTTTTACAGGAAATCCTGCTGGATCGCTGGACCAGAGCGAGTGAAGAATGGTGGTCTAAGCAGCGATGACGGGGATTGAGTTTTTCCATGTGACAGTGGATGTTTCTGTGAGTTGTCCAGTTATGTTTCCTTGTTTTTCCATCATGTTTGCGGTGTTTCTGTTTTCCGTTAGAAATAGATATCGCTTGGTCATTGCATGAGGACCTAGCATCTTAGTGACTAACGAGAATGGTGGTCTAAACGGTGATGATTGGGATTGAGTTGCAAATGATACCATCCGTTTTCTTGCTGTATCAGCAGAAAGCTTTCTGATTCTATCTCTGCTGTAATTTCTGACTGAACCAGGGATTGATTACCAGATTAGTTTTTAATTGATCGTGCATTGTGGGCGTTGATTGGGTGTGGTGATCTAAGATGCTCCTTCCATTAAAGGATGAGCATATGGCTGTAGACTGCATCTTTGTTTTGACTTTGTAAACTGCTGATGGTGATATTGTTGCGATTCAGGGCAAGTCATCCATTCAAATTAGATGTATTCTTTCAAGCACTAAGCACGCTTCAAGGGGGGTGTGTGGAACATATGACGGAGTACTACCCAATTGCCAAAGAGAAAAGTAATATGATATGCATAGAAATGTGAAGGGAGATGTATATAATTGGGCGACTTCCCTATTTTTGCTTGCAAATATATGTGTCCTTTTACTTAATGTGAATTATTGGAGATCTTTAAAAAATATATGTTGATGGGAGAAGTATGATTTTTGTATTTCCGTGATTTTTCGAAACTTAAGATACCTTCTCTCTACTTCTGATTCTCTACTTCTGATTCTACAGAGTTAAAAGGAAAAAAATGACTTGGCCTGGCCTAGAGAGAGTTTATAATTCTACTGAGAGATGTTGTGAATCGATTCTCATACCCCAAAATTAATTTAGCCACTGATAATAAAATAATGGGTACAATAGTTGTGCCAGGGCAGTTGATCGACACGTGTTTGATGGGGGCTCATACTTCAGATTTTCAGAAATCGCTTTTTGTACTCATTCTCTTCCATAAATACAATCTACCTTGTTTCCATTACGTCTTTCCTTAATAAACAGAGGTTGAGATCTTGGTTTTTATGGAAGTCGGTCATTCCTTCACCAGGATCTAGGCCTCCGTCAGTTGGCCAGCGACGGAGTAGTCAACGGAGGCCGTGATCTTGTTGCGGGGGAGGAAGGTGGCATGCTGGAAGTCGAGCATCTCTTTAGGGAGCTTGTCGGGCTGGGCCTCGGCGAGGTCCTAAGTGAGGATGGTCTAGGTAATGCTCATGCCAACATTGTCAATCCCGACTACGGCTATCTTGGGCAGCGGGGTGTTTTGGATCTGCTTGGGGAAGGCTTGGGTCAGGTCCAAGCCACCGGGGTGGAGGTAGGAAGCTAACGGAGCTCGTGCATTTGCTTGCAAAACAGAAAATTGGGATAGAGCGATTGTGTGTTGAATTTGAGGGATTAGAGGAAGAGAGAGAAATTCGAGGACGAGTGAAGATGTAGGAAGAAGAAAGAGGGAGGGGTGTCGATAGAAGAGAGAAAGTGAATGAGGAAGAGATTTTTGAAAATTTTAAAATATGGTCTCATAGACAAGTGTCGATCGACGGATGGACTATTGTACAATAGTTGTGCCAAGTCAGCAATACAATAGTCCACCATCGTGGAATCACATTAATTAGCGGGTAAAGAAATAAGCAGACCACGATGACTTTCCACAAAAATCATATATTTCCATTTAGTGCATAACTTATGTCGAACCCAAATGACTAGATTAACAGAGTTGACTTTATGGAGAATTATTCATTTTCTACTCTTTAGTTTGTAACATTCTACACACACGAACACCTACACCTACGAACGCACCAAACAAACAAAAGACTACGGTAATGAATTTCGAAGAAGGATATACGCAACCCTAGCAAAAAAATAGAAAAAAACATGCCTAACTAGGGGGTGAGCATCGGTCCAAGGCCAACCCTGGACCAACCTTGGACCACCCAACCCTGCCGGTCCTAGTCCGGTTCCTGAGGGGACTGGGTCGGTCCTTAGTCCGGAGATCCTTGAACTAGTACTGTGCAGGTTGGTCCTGAGTGAGGATGGTCTAGGTGATGATCATGCCAACATTGTCAATCCCGACAATGGCGATCTTGGGCAGCGGGATGTTTTGGATCTGCTTGGGGAAGGCTTGGGTCAGGTCCAAGCCATCGGGGTGGGGGTAGGAAGCTAACGGAGCTTCGTGCATTTGCTTGCAAAACAGAAAATTGGGATAGAGCGATTGTGTGTTGAATTTGAGGGATGAGAGGCAGAGAGAGAAATTCGAGGACGAGTGAAGATGTAGGAAGAAGAAAGAGGGAGGGGTGTCGATAGAAGAGAAAGTGAATGAGGAAGAGATTTTTGAAAAATTTAAGATATGGTCTCACAGACAAGTGTCAATCAACGGATGGACTATTGTGCAATAGTTGTGCCAAGTCAGCAATACAATAGTCCATTGTCGTGGACTCACATTAATTAGCAATGAAAGAAATAAGCAGACCACGATGACTTTCCACGAAAATCATAATTTTCCATTTAATACATAACTTTTGTCGAACCGAAATGACTAGATTAACAAAGTTGACTTTACGGAGAATTATTCATTATCTACTCTTTAGTTTGTAACATTCTACACACACGAACATCTATGAACGTGCCAAACAAAAAAAAGACTATGGTAATGAATTTTGAAGAAGAATATACAGAACCCTGGCAAAAAAGAAGAAGAAAAAACATGCCTAACCTAATCCCATATTATTAGATAGAATCTATTAAACCCACGTAGAAACATCTCTACTTATGCAAGCTGGGCTTGACTGTTTGGACATAAGTATTTTAGGTGACACATATATATTGTGATAGTGATACATAATGTAATTGATTAATCATCATTCAACGTGTTGGCGCGTGTGATGGATTCATTGTACTTGGTGCCAATGTGTATATATCTTCCTATCGAATGGTTGGTGACCCGTGTGATATGATGCAACATTCCTAGAAGTGAACCACCAAGGAAAAGTTAGTGGATTACAATGCAAGTGGAGGTATGAACGATAAACAGTTGCCTAGTGTAGACTCTTCCAAGCACATATCAATCACAACTTCGAGGTTTGAATTAAATCATTTAGACATGCAATTCAATTAATTTAGATGTCGTTACTAATCTAATATGGGTCCATTGGAAACCCTCGGGTAAAATGCAAAAGTGCATTTTACTTTGGCTAACAAGCAATTTCATGGATACGGAGATCTGATTACGCTAAATAAGTCTATTCATAGATACAGGAACTTGACTAAGATAAATCTCATGCCATTTTGACATCTTTCCTCTTTATTTCGAAAATATTTTACAAATAGTTTTGTATTTTAATCCTAATCATATTATGCATAATCATGTGGGCTGGCAATCGTATAATTTAACACTCCATTATCAAAGCAGGGAAAAAATTGTATGAGGAGATAGAAAAGGCCTTGATGTGCTAAACAAAAAGGAAAATTCTAGCATCATCCAATTGTCTTTAGTTTTTGGGTTAATACCATGAAAAATCCTTAAATTGATACACTTGTGATAATTTTATTCAAACTAAATTTTTTACAACCAAAACTCCAAATCGGGTACATTTATAACAAATTTACCCCAAATGACCACTAAAAACCCCAAACTAGTACACTCGTAACAAACTTATCCTCAAACTAATTGTTTGACTGCTAAAAATCCTAAATCGATACATTTGTATCAAATATATCCTCTGTTAAATTAGATTAATAACACAAAAAATCATAAACGTCATACAACTATAACAAGTGGAAAGTAAAATACCAAACTAGTACGTCAATAAACTGTCATGTATATTCAACTCGACAATTTGATAATAAAATTTAACGAAAATTAACAGAGGATAAATTTGTCACGAATATAACAATTTAGGATAAATTTGTCAAAATTAGACCAGTTTGAGATTTTTTATTATAAAAAAATTAATATGGGATAAATTTATCACAGGTATACTAATTTAAGGTTTTTCGTGATATCAATCTTTGACTTCTTTACTTTAAGCTCTTGTAAGGGTACTTTTATTTTTAAACTTGCTTATTAGGAAAATCTTTCCGCACTTTCTTTTGTTAAATTATGTTCCAATTCTAACCACACTGTCCCTATGCAAAATTGAGTCGTTTTCAATGCTTTCCATGTTCACGTTTAGACGGTGAAACCAGCTGGATCTTGATGAGCATTGCTTGAAACATTATTCATTTTTTTTATAAGGTTGTTGCTATTATATATTAGGGTGCGTTTGCTACATTTTATGTATACCATAGATTGTTGTCATATTGTGGAGCATATTAACTAGGCAATGAACGCACAATGCTTCCTCCGCGGGTGATGTGCTCCATCCGACTATCCCAGGCCCTTCAACAAGTATCCTGTGCTCAAACAGATCCAATCGGCATATCTTTGTTCCCTCGATGACTTCATTGCTTGATCTGACCTGACTTCTGCAGATCGTCATCTTTGTCTCCTGTTGAACATGAAGAATGTGATGATGTTGCAAAAGGGTCCCTCTTTTGTTTCCTTTTCTCAATAGCCCTCGGCCAGTGGTACTTTGAAAAAAGAAAGAAAGAAAAGGCCCCATTTTAGGGGTAAATATTCCTTTTTTGTCGCCATACTTTTTCTAATAATGTTTATTTGTGCATACACTAATGGATTCTTATTCCACACTAGATTTGTTACGTTGTGTGATAGTGTTACAGATTTAATTCTCCAATTCACTTTTTCATGAGATACAAATGTTCTTACGACATCTGTGGGATACTAAAATGAATGGAGATAGTTAATAAAATTAGCATTATTATAGGTGCTGAGGAGCAAAATGAGAAAAAAGTTAGAGATTCCTTTTTCCAAGGTTGGACAAATCTAGAATGCAAAACGAAATCAACCTTGTTCTCCAAATAAATTACAACACAAAACCAGGGATGCAATTGAGATAGTTGTGACTCGGCCTCGGAATGTAATGGCTCGCCACTCCCCCAATTTATCCCATCTCCATTCGAAGATGATTCCCCTGCCAAAAGACACCGCTATAATCTAGGTGAGTTTTTAATGATAACAAAAACAAGTAGTAACTTAGACATGGTGCTTGACTTTTCATTAAGCGTGTCACTGGAGATGGAAGATCTACCTCTTGTGTGGCATGACGAATGGCATTTCCTTGGCCCTCTGTGATTCTCATCTGCATTCTCAATCGAGAGTAGCTAATATTATAGTTGATCCAAATTTTGGCCCTCCAGATAGGTCGGAGGCTTTAGTGCAGATTCAAGTTATAGAACATGTGACATGGCCAAATTCTTCTGTTGCTGATAGGGTCATGTCTGGATGCTTCACAGTTGGAAGTGCACGGAACGCTTTAAGAGTTAACGATTGAGAGTGCCTTGGTGTCAACATAAAAATCAAAAATCAAAAATCAAAATAATCAAAATAAAAGAAAGAAGAAGAAGAGAGAGTGCCTCGGTGCTAACTTGTTTGGTTCAACGCATGTGCACCAGGGCAATTGTTTATTGTGTGGTTTGCCATGCACAATAGGGTGGCAACTGAAGATGAATATAATAATACTTTCTTGTATTTGTGATTGGGGCCTTTTGGCTTGTAATCTACGTACTCTCAGCTTACACAACTAGAAAACAACTATTGTCTTCCGAAATAGTCATCGATTGGCAACAAATGGAGCTTTCCATGTCTACTGGTACTCCTCGCAAAAACCGAGTTTTATCATCAACGTGGAATATCGATTTCCACTAGATATTCAGATAAACTCAAAGTACAGCTTGTTTTATCAACAACGGTGAATTTAGAGGCTTCTACCGTCTACAATCATTCCTTTGTAGCTTCATGCGGACACATCAACTTAAAGCTAGAAAGATGGCATTAGCATGCAACCTCATATACATGCTGATATTATTTGTGGAATGCTCCCAAGTAAAAAGATGATGATGCTTGCGGTTCATTCATTTTCATGAAGATGGTCATTTCATGTTGTAGAATTCATTGGCTTGCAAGAAATCCAAATGTGGTCAAAAAATTTCAAAGTCTTCAGAATTAGAAACTGTCTAGTCTACCCTTGATCCACATATATTCCCTACTATAGCGACCAATGTACAATTAAGGGGGGAAAGCCTAGAAACGATTGTCACTCTACACTCGTTTGGAAATTTCTTTTCCACAATGGAATCGCTATGGTTAGCATGAACCACATGGGAACCACATACTTGAAAAATTGTCCAGGACGCCAACCTTCCTTTTAGCTTATATGAAGAGAAGTAGCCATTAGGACAGCATTATGCTGCATCTGACAAAAGGCTGTCATTCCTGAGTAATGGGTCGAGTGAAGGCTCACGCCCCCGAAAGTCAATGAAAACCTGGGTATAGCAAAATTGGTAGCACATCAAGTAGAAAAGAACTAGACCGATAGATGTCAAATAGAGGTGAAAGCTGAATATGGATCATCAAGGTAATAGTAAACAATAAAAGTGTGAACCACGAATAGCAAGAGCAGATGATGCAAAATGACAACTTCCGAAGTTGCAATGCAGCTTTTCCACCTCCAAGAGCAAGAATCGTCTCTCGGAACTTTTGCCCTATCCTTTTGACAGCCTGTCAACCGCGCTCAATGGATCATGATAAACGCAAACAATCAATTCCAAAAACGAAAGCAATATTTAAGAAGGGGCTCTATTACTAGAAAAATAAATGAATCGACCGGGACTTGGACAAACATGAAGGTGCATTTCTCCCCCATGGGGGGCTTTCAGATAAGACGAGAGCAAAAGCCAGACACTCAAAAATATTTTTGAGATATTGCTGGTGCAATAGTGACCTCAAACTCAAAACATGTAGATTTAAAGCATCTAATGAGCTTCCTCGTCAATGGCTCACTTCCTCCTTGTTTGATCTCAGGGATAACAAGTAATTTTTCCAAAACTTTGGGAGTGACACAGTCAGGCCAATGCATAAAAAAGAAATCTCATTGATAGGAAATAAGCCATGTATCAAGGCTGAAAGGGTATGGAAACAGGATTTGGGGCCTATCCATTAATGGAAAGAATATGAGGCATTGTTGTGCTGCAGTAGTGAGAAGAGTGCAAGCACGCAATCTCACAGGTCTGGGCCTGCCTGACGTACAATCATTAGAGAGTGATGGACATAAGTGTTTAAGAATACACAGTTTGCAAGCAGATAGGCTTCCCCTCTTTGCTCAGACGTTCACTGGATTACTCACCACTAGTCCACAGGGGAAATATAAAGCGTTTATTACTGGCACTGCCTTACACACGAGCAAACCAAACAGGAATGGCAAACACAAGGATCTAGTTGCCTTTCTAGCAGGCATTATTTCTATTTCATATATGTCCACAACTTCTCGGGCATACCTCACTGTCATTTAAACCGGCATCCTCAAATGTGGAGTAAGCATTTGCAGATAGCATCTCTGCCCACTGAAAACCGAAACATTCGCGATCAGAACCACGCGCTTCATGGAAATAAATTAATCTCAAGCACGAATATGGATAAACCAGTACTCAGAACTGACAGCCCACTCCAAGGAAAAGGGCCGTGTTATACTCAGAGAAACTGTTTCATCATCTATTAGAAGGTGGCCAAATAGGACCTGAAAAAAAAAATATCTGGCGTAACCCACGGAAAAGAATAACCTATACCTTGTAACCGTAATAACCAGCTGCATGTGGACCTGAATGAAAGCGAAAAGCAATAGATTCACACCCATGTAAGATTAAGATGATCCAATAAGGTATACATACTCTCAAAGAACCATTTTGATGGTTAGGAAGACGAACCTGAAAATATATGGTCAAAACTACAAAGGAATCGATCCTCAGGAAATGGAGGAATCACCTAGGTTTTTTCACAAACCCTTCGATACACATCATGTACAGATTCTAACCCACCAGGAACATATTTTGCATGAAGCTGTAGATCTACAATTCCGCATCTTATCTGAGAAGTTCCACAAACAATAAAGTAAATAATAACAAAGTTATACCCAAAACTACATCAGTATGATTCCAGAAGAGCGACTTTTCAGCATATACAATTTCTGGTTTTCCAATAATCTGATTTTACTTTGCTAAGGTTAAACGAACAAGTAAACTTTTTGTTCCCTCACTGTCATAAGGACGTGAGCTGACGACGTATGGAGCCCTCTTCTTTTGGGTTATTACTTCAAAAATTTGTGCCTGTATGGCCACAAACAGGATAGACAGTGGAACCTCAATAAACAAGAGTGTAGCATTCAGCTCTTAATAAATGCAGCACCATGAGGACAAGGTACACGTAAGAAAAGGGCAATGCATGCTAGAATAGCTTACTTCTCTTCAAAAGCTATTAAAACAGTCCTAACTTCCAAAAGCGTCACAGAATAAGAAGCTAGAAATGGTGAATCATCTTCAGTTGCTTCTTAACCAGACGAGAAGCTGAAGAACTTGGCTGGACCAATTCTACAATTGCTTTGGTCAGGGGTTTGTGATGCCTAAGAACCATAGGCATCAAACCAAATGAAAGATGCAAAAGGGAAAAGACAGAAAGATAGATTGGAAAGGGAAGAATTAGACGGCATGAACCTTTTACCACTGGCATAACATGCAAAGTGTCAATAGGCTCCCGTGGACTTATTATATCTACTTTTCAGCTCATATTTCCTTCAGCACCACCCAGAGAAAATTCACTTATTATAGTTAATGAATAAATAACGTCCCCAGCTAATTACCAGTCAGCTCAAGTAAACAACAGCAAAATCTAGAAAGTTTTGGAAGAAATTTATTGTACTCAAAATTATACAGATTTTTTTTTTCTTTTTGTAGAGAAAAATAGTCATGGGAAAAGGGAAAAGGAAACGAACAGTTCATGCCTAAAACGTCGGCAATGTATGTAGATGCGTACGAAAGAACAAAACAACACAAGTTGTCATTAATCAGAATTAACCTGTTCAAGGTATTTAGTGCCTGCTCGAAAAGTAGAGTCGAGGACCGATCGACATGAAGCTTCAGGGAGGCTCTCAGCAGTCTTATAATGCTTTGTGATTCCCATCAAGGTATCCCTGCAGTTCAAGGGTAACATAATGGCCAAGAATATCTCTGCAGGGAAAAAAGACACTGCAATCATCTTTCAACTAGAAATATGCCTTCAACTAGAAATATGCCTGCGCCTCACCAGACTTTATTGATAATTGTTCATAGTTTATCATAGCACAATATTGAACAATTCTTGAACATAATTATGTCAAGTTTTTACAGTTGAATTTGAAAGCTTTGCATGTCAATTTATACGACAACTTGTTTACTATGACTAAACCAAAGCAAAAAAGATGATGTCGGTCTCAATGTTTTCCTTAACATAAGATGTTAAAAGTATTTTTGTTCAAGGAAACAAAATAGTAAAAGATAATGATAAATAAAATAAGAGAAATATTGTATTGAGATGAAGTGTTCCCATGTTGTAAGAAAGAATTGGTTATATTATAAATGCTTCAAGTTCATTGTTCAAGCAAGAGCTCAGTCCATTTTACATTAGAACCTTTTGAGAAACAAAGTATTCAGTATTTTTCATAATCTACATCATCAAATAGAGGATAGCAGATAGAGTAAATATGTAGACAGTTTCTTTGGAAAGGACCAACCATGGGATCGACAGGTGCAAAAGTAGCTTGGGCTGATGTTTGCCTTCTCACCTCGGAAGGAGGACTTGGCTTGAGAAGAATTAGGGATAGCAATAAAGCGGCCATGGCTAAACACATTTGGCTGCTATTCACCGATAAAGAATCATTATGGTATAAATGGATTCATGCCACTTACCTCAAAAGATAAAATTTTTGGATTTCTTCTATCTCGACCCATTGCTCTTGGGCCTGGCGGAAGATTCTTGTGCTAAGAAATGAATTCCAACCCCATTTTAGATGGAAGATAGGAGATGGTGTCCATACATCATTGTGGTTTGATCCTTGGCTTGAGGTTGGTCCCCTCAACTTGATCTTCTCGGACAGTTATATTTACCAATCAGACCTTCTCAAGCAAGCGAATGTTAGGGACTTATACTCACCGGATGGGCTCCAAATCCTACAAGACTTGTCATCATGGCAAATTTTGGTTTCCCCACTTTCGCATGATCAGGACATCTTCAGTTGGGTGGAGAATTCTTCTGGAAAATTCTCGATGGCTTTAGCTTGGGCTACTATTCGCGGTAAAGCCAACCTAGTTTCCTGGTCTTCTTTTATCTGGGACAAGACCTTAACCCCTAGACACCAATTCCTTTTGTGGCTTATTTCCAAGAACCGTCTTCCAACCCAGGTACTTCTCATGTCCTATGGCAAAATACCCACCTCGGTTTGCGCTTTCTGCAATTCTAGGCCTGACTCTATCAACCACCTGTTTTTTGAATGCCGCGTCCCCAACTCCCTTGCTAATTTTTGGGCCGCTAAATGTAATCTTCCTTGGATTAATTCAGCTTGGCCAGACAACCTCCTTTGGGTTAGTAATGTCCTTTCTGGCAAGGGGTTTTACAGTCAAATAGCTCGGTTTTCTTTTGGCGCTCTTTGCTATATCATTTGGAAAACCAAGAATGATATCATATTCTATGGCCGAAGCTTTCAAATTCCTTCTATGAAGCTGCAGCTATTCAAGGCAGTAAAGGATAAGGCCCTAGCTTTCAAAAGGGTTGAAGACAACCCTAGGAATAGGAGGATGTAACACCATTTTGAGGTATATTAGGCAAAAGCAAAGACCATGGGTACACCAATCGATCACACAAACAAATAACATTATGTTTTTTAGCTGAATCAGGAATTTGACTCTAATCAATTATACAGTACCGAGGAGATGGAAATCGTCTAGTCCAATTGCATTCATTCCCCGACGAATGCAGCTCCAAACTCATTTCAACCGAAAAAGAAGCAACAAAAAACAAAACAACAAAGATACAGACTTTCACATCTCCGAACAAGGCAAACTAGGGATCTGCTTCCATGTGACAGCAAAGTACTCCTTGCTGAGCTAGGGGGCTGGCTTCATGGACTTCTCCGCAAGCTTTCATTCAGCAAGGCAAACCTCGTCGTGGTTTTTTTTTCTTAAGCTTTTTTAAGGACTTGCTTAGGTCCAAACTAAAATGGTACTTTAACATTGAGAATTGAATGCTTCGATCGATTATCTTTGCTATGCATAACTAGGGTAAAGATGTTACTATCATGTCCGTAATTAACTACGGAAGCTCCCGATCATATGAGAGGAAGGATAGATGCACTGAAGGTCTCGGACCACATAAAACTCAATTGATAGTTCGATTCACATCATGAGCGAATCTCTAAAAGGCTCTTGTTGCATTGTCTAGATGTATGCATGAAAATATCTATGGTATGTTGAAATTATAGCATTATTCGTGGAGAGGGCATTGTCCAAAAGAAAACTTCTCCAGTTGTCAAATGCACTTGCAAATGGTCAGGACAAACTTTCAAGGCTCATGTAAAACCTAAAATCATATATATCTTTTTCATTTAGTTGAAATCAATTTTACAGTATAGACGCTTATGGCCTCCCCGTCTATGCCCTGCGGTAATGATTTCTTTGGCATTATGACCTTTACTAAAACGATGTCCATAGTGTATTATTCCGTGTTGGATTTCACTCGATTGTCTATGACTTTATTATGTGTTTTCGAGGTAATAGTTTAGTATAAATGTATTATTATGCTATAAACATTAAGTATTTTGATTTAAATTGTTTTTCTTTCTAAGAGGCGAAGTAGAATAATCCGATGAAAGCATAATATTTATACATCTGTGATAGAGTTTTGACAGTTTTAAT
The DNA here is from genome assembly GCA_014182735.1 of Corymbia maculata. NCBI lineage: Eukaryota > Viridiplantae > Streptophyta > Magnoliopsida > Myrtales > Myrtaceae > Corymbia > Corymbia maculata. The sequence continues at coordinate 18,920,966 of CM024683.1, read as the reverse complement.
TATGGTAAATTAACTCCTCTAGTTATTAAGATTCATTATTTCGTGTTGTTGCCATTGTACTACTTGAACAAGGATGGCCATGCACGTGAGAGCTGCTCTATTTTGGATTCTAAGGTCTCTATATCTCTCTCCTAGGGAATATCACCTAGTCTAGCCACTGAACTCATGAGTTTTTTCAAGCAAAACTTGACGAAAAGGTAGAAATGGACGCAGCTTTTTAAGTTTGGCAATCCTAGAATTTATCAGCCATTGGGATTACAGTTTGGAGATCCAACGACTCCTCCGTTCCAACCAATAAATATATGTCGTTCTCTTCTTTTGTATCCTAAGCTGACACACCTACAATACCTCCATTCCAATTGATATTTTATCATATTTCCCTAGCTAACAACCTTAAAATATCATGGGATCTTCACTTTCACAAGTGAATACATTTCCACAATCCATCCGGCAAGATTGTTCAAGGTCCTGGTGTTGGACTCACATAACCTAATTCCCAAACTCATGCCTCAAGCCATTAAGAGCATTGACATCATCCAAGGCGATGGAGGGGCAAGAACCGTTAAGGAAATCAACTTCGTTGAAGGTAATTATGCATGTTTTGCTATACAAAGGTATACTATGAATTGCGTGGATGAGCTAAACAAGGAAATATTCACATATAAGTATACCACAATCGATCTAAAAGAAAGGTTGAATCTATTGTTTATGAAGTCAAATTTGAGCAGACACCGGAAGGCGGGAGCAAGAATAGACAAGTACATATTACACAAAGGGAGATGTTGAGCTCAAAGAAGAGGAGGTTAAGGCAAGCAAAGAGAAAGTTTTGGGAGAAAGCTTTGGGAATGTACAAGGTCACTGAAGCATACCTCCTCCAAAACCCTGATGCTTATGCTTGAAACTTACAAATGCTCACTTAGATTAATTTAAGAAGCCAAATCAAAAAAGCACTCATCATATTTGCTGTCTCCTGTGAGAAATATCGGAGTTGCTTTATCTTTATGGCAAATGTCCCATAGATTTGGATGGCAATACAGATATGTACTTTTTTACTTATTAGGTCGTCTCCACCGCTCTTTGGGCACATAAAATATGAATTTTCTCTTTCTTATTTAAAATTTTCCACTAATAATAGACATGCACGCATTAGTGACTCCACCAAACCTACTGCGGTCAGAGTCATTTCACTTTATCTCTCCTTCTTTTTCTGCTTCTGAAGGGGGAAGACTGACACTAAGTCGAGCCATCTGTTTGTGGGATGTTCCTATCATTTTGCAGGGAGAACAACAAGTATGAAAGCTTTTCTTACTTGGCGTAGCTTTCTCTACACTTTGTCTCAGAAAAACCTTTTTCTTTGCCACCATCACCGCTCTTTGCTCAATTATTTTTTTCTACGTGGATAGTTACAGCATATTTGAAGTTTTTCAACTTCAGTATGCATCACTGACGTATCTGTTCTCTCTAAGGTTGTAGGAACAATTGGTTATGCAGCTCCAGAGTACGTACATATAGGCCATCTCATGCTAAGAGTGACGTATGCAGCTTCAGGGTGGTTCTTTACGAACTTATCACAGGAAGACGGGCAGTGGAAAGGAATCTACCTCGGAGTGAGCAGAAGCTTTTGGATTGGGTCACCTTATGTTTTGGAATAAAAGAAATTCTCCCTTATTCTAGACCCACGACTCGAAGGACAGGATTGCATCAGGTCAACTCAGAAACTTGTTTCTCTTGCCAATGAGTGCCTGATGAAGCAGCAAAAATCACGCCCTAAACTGAGTGATGTGGTCGAGATGCTCGGAAACATCATTAGCAAACTATCCCCAGTGGAGGATGTTGTTCTTGAACCAGGAGAAACTAAAGCTCAAGATGTGAAGGGAGAGGCTGCAGAGGAGATGAAGGTCGATTCCGGTAAACAGGGAAGTAGTAAGTTGAGGAAAGTGTTTGATATTAGAGAGATAGTCAACTTGAGAAACTCCATAGGGAAGTTGGATTGGAGAAATTGGACTCCTAGATTGGTAAAAACTTCGTGACTCAATGTCACATTGATTATGTCATAAAATACAAAATGCACATGCATCTGTGCTGCCCTAATGATATGGAGATTGTGAGAGATGCGAACAATTTCGTCATGATGTAGCAGTATCAGAGTTGTATATATATTGGAGGTGAACCTGGTTCTTCAAATGCAAAAAACATATTTTAATTTTTTACTTGTAGATCACCTCAGTAAACCAGTGAATATGGCTTTTATTGTTGTCTAACAATAGCATTCCAGGAGTATCAATATGAACGATGACTTGGGGATGAGATAGCTCCGGTAATCTTTTCACATGGATAAATTTTGATCCGACAAGAAGCAAATTTACTGTGGTCAAGATTGAAAAAACTCGTTCATTTTCAAGGATGGTATCGTTTTTCGTACGTTGGCTAGGCCCATTCTTCTCTGGACATCTAGCTAGTTGTCTTGAGCCAGCTTGTGTCATGTTTCCCTTTTGACATTATCAATCCTTGCATAATTAATTTACATAAGAAGTTCACATCGTTAATTCTAATAGGATTTGCGAGAACTTGGCCGTTTTCCTGAAAAGCAAGCATTCGCATTTCGCATGAAACATCACAACACATAAATGTCGGAATCATTGCGTCTGAGGTTCTTTCTTTACATGTAAAAAGAATTGCAAGATAATATGGCAAAAGACAAGTGACAAGACCATAACAAACCCATCCCGAAGAGATTGATCGAACAGAATACATCTCAAGCTGAACCAAAAGAACCTTCCCCCAGAACACGATCAGGACGGAAGTTCCTAGCAGCCATTCTGAGGTCAGCATAGCTAAAACTCTTCACATTTGACGACTGCAAAATCTCACCCTCACTCCTCGTACTCAAGGCTGGCAAACTGATAAGGTCTTGCTCCTGTTACTGCTCAGATCATTCTCGCCGGTGCCAATGCTTTTTGCATTTGTCCCTACGCCATGAAATATTCTCTATTATATGCAAAGCAATACAATCTACTGGGCAAAAGTACAGCGGGAGTGCCAAAAGTTGGCACAAAGGGACACTTAAGTGCCAAAAGTTACAAAAGCTACACTTAAGTGCCACTTTTTAAAAAAAATGGATCACTTAAGTGCCAAGTCACCGGAACCCCACCGGAAATCCTACGTGGCAATTTTTTATTAATTTTCTTGCTTACGTGGCTCGCCGGAAACGAATCGGCCAAAAATCAGCCAAAACGACGTCGTTTTGGCTGACGTGGATTTTAAAAATTATTAATTAAATAATATTAAATAATTATAAAATATATTTTATTATAAAATCGATTTTATTTTTAAAAAAAAAAAAGGGGGAGGGGGAAGAGGGGATTGGCGAGGGCTATGCAGCCCTCGCCACCGCCGCTGTCGCCGCCCCACCTCGCCGGAAGGGCCGGCGAGGGTCGGCCGGGTCGCCGGGCCCCGGCCGGCCTCCGGTGAGGGCTGCGTGCCCAGCCGGGCCAAGGGCCGTCGGCCGCCTGCACCGGCGTGCTGGTGCAGGCGGCCGACGGCCCTTGGCCCGGTTGGGCGAGGGCTGGCGACCCTCGCCGGATCTGGGGGAGGGTCGCGACCCTTGCCCCAGATCTGGGCGAGGGCGCGCAGGCCCTTGCCGGAGGCCGGTCGGGGCCCGGCGACCCCGGCCGACCTCGCCCACCGTCGCTGGCCCTTCCCGGCGAGGTGGGGCAGCGACGGCGGCGGGCAAAGTGAGGGCTGCACAGCCCTCGCCGATCCCCTCTTCCCCCTCCCCTTTTTTTTTTATTAATAAAATCGATTTTAATTTTTAAAAATCTGACGTGGATATTTTTATAAAAAAAATTGCCACGTGGATTTTTTTATTTTGAAAAAAATGCCACGTGGATTTTTTTATTTTAAAAAAAATGCTCTGTCAGCAAATTAAGTCGCCGGAAAATTGACACGTGGCAATTTGGCCAGAATTTTCGCCGTTGGCACTTAAGTGATCCCTTTTGCTCCGATTTTGGCACTTAAGTATACCTTTTGTAACTTTTGGCACTTAAGTGTCCCTTTGTGCCAACTTTTGACACTCCAGAGGTCCGCACCTCCAATCTACTGGCAGAACTTTCAAGAATCTCTTGATATTGGAAGAACTACTAAATGCACATCCGCATACCCAAGAGAATTCAGCAGCTTTCAATAGGCATTGCAACTTTCACGTAATCGACAATTCCCAGCAAAAAGGGGAAAGAAAAAAATTATTCATCTCTTCTGCAAGAGATAGAAAAGGGAACACTATTCCGTGTCTTATTTTCAATCTGTAACATGTACAGTTTTAGGACTGTGATTTACTCAGAACGCAGAAAGAAATCTATGCTGTGTCCAATTGGTTCCGATCAACAGAATTAATTGGTCTACAAGGTTTCCCGTATCAACGGTTCAACTCAATTCAACACAAGATGCCAGACAAGTAATTTACTGTTTTGCTATACTTCTAAGAGAATTTTTCTAGACAACAGAGGAAATTTTAAAGGCCCAAAGCTGGCTTCGCCCAAGTCCACAGGGGCATTCATACTAGAGGAAGTATGAGGTGAAAAAGAGTATTCAGCATAGCACTACCGGCCTAGAAATAGCACTTAGAAACTGGTCAAACTATTCAACCACTCCCACTTGAACTAGATTGGATATATATATATGTACTAATAGCCATAAATTCCACTCCATCCCCATGACACCGAAATAAAATAACATTAATGGACAGCACATAGCTGAATAATTAGTTAGGAAAGGAGATCTTATAGAAAGTGACGACCAGAAAAGGAAGAAGAATTCAGCTGCATCGAGCAGCTGGCGGCTACTGCACAATACACAATCTGCACTTAATTGACAACGAAAATGAAGACAGAAAAGGGTGACCGAAAAATCCAGTACCTGTGTGACATGGGCTCTCAGCCTTGATTCGAGCGCTCAAGCAAATCCCCATCAAAACCGAATTTTGAGAATCACTTTCCCTGCCACCCACAGATGACAAAAGCATTCCTTTACCCGGAGAAGGTTAAAAACCAATAGCTACCAAAGCTCAAGAACGAAACGAAGCAGATCTGAGGTCTGAAAGAGGAAAGGGAGCTTCGCATGCAAACCCAATTTGAAATTTAACGAGACTGACGAAAAACCGAACCTTCTCTCACCTCACCTCAACTCAGGAAAACTAAAACGGGAGACGAGAGAAAGCTACATCATGAACAGAGAGAAGAGGCGAGGAAGGAGGAGAAAATGAACAAACTTCTTGAAAACCTCGTTGCAGTGGCCTGACAGCTTGAGAGGGCTCGACAGAGAATCGTCTTCAAAACTCTTCGTCATAAAAGCCGCCGCTGCTGGTCAAATTTGTCATTTGATAGTGGAAAATTAGGATAAAGTTCGAGAGGGCTCGATAAGTCATCGACTGTATCTTCTTCAACATCGTCAACATCTACAAAACAAAACCAGGACATCAAGGTCTGCACATGACTGACTTGCACGTTTTCATTTCTTTCGACTCCTACTTAATTTCATTGTTCCTTTACCATTGCCCCAGCATTCTTGTCCGATCGATCCAGCGTATTGCTGTACACTTCACCAAGTAAATTAGTTCCACGCAGTTATTCGCAATCTAATACACAGGCAGGAAAATGGTGGAGCCCAAAGTACCGGGGACGTAGCCAAAGCTCTTAAGGCGTTCCTCAAGCTGAGTGAGGTCGCTCTGGTTCTTCTTGAGAACCTGGTTGCAGTGACCTAACAGCTCCTCAAACGACATGGTCCAAACGACATGGAGTTGAGCAAATTGAGATTGCTGCTCGCAGTTGACACGCGTCGGTTCAGGCATGAATGAATTCGAAGAAGCTGAATCTGCAATCGAAACACCAAAAAATTAATCAGCCGAGAAGAAGGGAAGGCGAGAGAGAGAGAGATGGGACGGCGATCGATGGATTGCTGAAGGCGTCGACGCTACTCTTCAGGTGGTTGCAGAAATGGGATCCCCAAAATCTCGGCCACCCCAGCAGATTAATGCGCATAGGAAAGCTACGTCGGAGTAGAGATGGAGCGAGCTCTAGAGCAGAGAGCAAGCAAGCGTAGGAGCAGAGACGGAGCGAGCGTCAGGCGACGGCGGGGAACGGCCGCTTGACAAACGCTGGAGCAGCAATGTTGACACCTAAATTTTGATTAATCATTTGTAATTTAATGCACAAAAATTTAGGGATTAATTTTAACCCCTAAACAAAAAAATATTAGGATTAAATTGCATAGCATATAGTTTTAGGAGCATTTATTATTGCATTCGCATTGGACATGTGGCAAATGGGCTTCAATTGATGGTTCTAAGCTTTAATTTAACAAATTGGACTAAGCCCGCGGTGAAAGAGAATTTGGCCAGGCCCGTTAAGGGGTGATGAGTTGGAATATGAGAATGTTCCCGAGAATATTCGCATTATTCTTTCAATATTCAAGGAAAGTGTCAGATGAAATATTCCCATTTAGGGGTGATGAGTTGGAATATGAGAATGTTCCCGGGAATATGAGAATGTTCCCGAGAATATTCTCATTATTCTTTCAATATTCAAGGAAAGTGTCGGATGAAATATTGGAAAAATATTGCACGTGGGATACAAGAGCTAAATAGACAATATGCAGATTTATCATCTTTCCTTAAATAACATAGTCCTCTCACCTATAAAAAGGGGGCCACAAACACTGAAAAGACACACACAAAAAATATAGCCACAATTGAGAGAAAAGGAACGGCAACGCAATAGAGAGAGAGAGAGAGAGAGAGAGGAGAAAAAGCGTCTCTTTTTGCTGCAGGTCTTGAAGGTCGGCTCACAAAAGGAGGTCTCTTCCCAAGAGACAGGGTAGGTAAAGTTCCTATCTAAATTAATTCTTGAATATTTTGTTTAAAGTATTGCATGCTTGATTGAATTCCCATTAAGTGATGTCGTTGTGTCGTGTTAAAAAATCTCAATAATAAAAAATATTGAGCCGCGAGACGTCGGATCAGGTTTTTGATTGTTTTGATTTTCTATCTTGGGTCAGGGATAAATTGTGTGCTTTACATGATCGGTTGCATTATATGTCTTGATTTTTTTAGTAAGATTACGAAAAATGCATAAAAAAATCTGTCGCATAATAGGGTAGATTAATGCATTTCATGTCAGATTAGTCTTATAGTTTACATTGCATATGATGTAGAAGCTTAGGAAATTTCGTTAGTTAAATAGTTTTTTTTAACAAAAAGGACATAAAAATAAAAATATAAAAAATAAAAGATCATGCATATGCATATAGCAAAATACATCATTCATCCCACATCATGTAGCACATGCATATTTAGATAGATTGCACACATGTTACAATAGATTTCAATTAACATATGTTATTAGAGTTATGCCATTTGAATTGCACGTCATATGTTGTTAGAGTAAGAATCATGCATATTAAACCTAGACTAGAGTTATATATATAATTAATTTTAGAAAAATAAAAAAGAGTAAATGTCATCCCATTTAGAATTTATGTTTAGGTCATGCATTTTAGTTATAGCTTATTTTGTTTTAAGGTTGATTATGATTTTTATATTCGTCTTTTTGGATTTACTGAATGTTATTGATTGTGATTTGCATGACCACTCATTTCCATGTTAGTGGCTTAGGTTAAAATCAACCAAGATTGCTTGCAAAAAAAAATATATTTTTGAAACTTAAAGAGAAAGGGTACCGAAAGGGCGCTAGTTTAACTTAGCGTAATCATGTCCCCGAACCTATTGAATCTCTGGTTCGCAGAAGTAAAATGTACTCCCACATTTTACTTGGGTGTCTAATTGACCCGAAACCGATTAGTGGCGGCTCCAATAGGTAAGATAAATATCATAGTTGAATCGAGTACCAAGTTGCGATTGGTAGGACTTGGGAGAGTTCGTGCTAAGCACTGCGTTTAGTAATCCATCAACCTCCTTCGGGAAGGTCGCGACAGCTTGGCGACTCCGCTGGGGACATGAGTTAAAACTCATAGTGGACATAGGCCTAATTTTTCTCTTTTCAAAAATACTTTTTTTGTTTGGCAGCATGGATACCAGGTACGCCCCTAATATGAAGTGTTAAATGTTTTTACAGAAAAGAGTTATAAGGGGTGTAGTGTTTGCTAACCTTTTGTTTTGCAGGAAGGTGTTGATGTTGAATTTTTTTTGCTCATATTGAAGTGATGTTTGCATTATTAATTGATGTGCATGATTTTTAAATGGTTTTAGCACTACACTTTGCACACACTACCTGCCGTCGAACCTGAACCGCAATTAAGGATGTTAGGATGATGTTGAGAAATGATCCAACCTTGAACGCGAGACTGCGATGTAGAGGTTGCCTTTCTCAACTCCGAAATTTTTTTCTTGGTGTCAAAATGTTTATCCTTGTTTGCGAGATCGCATGACTATAGGATTTTCTTTGACCAAGCCGGAGCTAAGAGGACCCGACCTTTGTACGTGAGACTGCGACTAGTCGGATCATTCCTCTTAGCTCTAATTTGCTAAGCCCTATAATTTAGGTGTCGAACCTCACATCTCATGTGTATGTCTATGTGGTTGCCATTTTTCCTTCAGGAAGTAAGTATTCTTACCTTACACTATGCAATCTATTTATTTTATCATTTTTTTTGGGTCCATGACAAAAGGTCAATTGTATATAGAAAAGATTGTTTTTATTTTCATGTCTAGGAGTTCAATTTCAATTTTAGAGTGTTATTTCAATTTTTCAAATTGATGTTTTAGGAATTTAATTCCCTAGGGAGTCATTTTCATTTCTTAGGTTAATGTCTTTGGAATCCAATTTCACTTAATAAAATGCACGATCGATCGTTGTCATGGACCAATTTCATTTGTCATGATGCTTACTGTGTTGTTTTTTACATCAGGTGACATTGATACAACACGGCTCACCCAAGATCACCTATTCGTACTCGTTCTAGAGCAGCAACGGCCAATAACACTGAACAAGCACGTGTTACTGAACAAGCTCGTGTCACTGCCCTTGAAACGGAAATGAAGCAAGTCCTGAATGTCCTTGAGCAGCTGTCTAAACAAATGGATTCCCTCAAATCGAGCATTGTCCCATCAGCTCCGCAAGTTGAAGTGGTGTTACCTCAACAACCTCCTATTGGTGATTCGAGAGATAAGGGCAAGAATACGATTGCAATCGACCCGTCAAACTCCGGTGATGCTCCTATAGTCAAAATCACTGACACGCCTCAAATTGTTGTTGATGATGAGGTACAAGTGATGCACCCAGTCGTACCAAAAACCGAGCAAGAAAAACGCTTGGCGAAAATTGAGGAAAAGCTTAAGCAACTACAGGGTTCAGAATGCCAAAGCCCAACAGACTTGTCTCTTTATGCAAAAGTCAAAGTACCGAAGAAGTTCAAAATGCCTGACTTTGAAAAGTATGATGGCACCTCTTGCCCAAAGATCCATCTACAGACTTATCTGGTTAGGATGACCCAATATGTTGACAATGTAGTCGTTCCAAGCGAGTTTGACAGGGCCGGCATTGCAATGTTACATCATGAAAAGAATTAATCTCTTAGAGACTTGGGAGGATTTGACTGACGCTTTCTTCAAGCAATATAAGTGTAATATCGATGTTACTCCATCTCGGGAGGATTTGATTCGTACAGAAAAGAAGAGGACAGAATCTTTCAAGGCATATGTCACGAGGTGGCAAGTCGTGGCTTCTCAAATCAGTCCTGAACCAACGGAGAAAGAATTGATGGATTTGTTTATGAAGACACTCCCGCCTGAATATCGAAGTCGGATGCTCGGTTCGACTGCTGAGTCATTCAATCAGCTAATCCCTGTTGGTGAACGAATTGAAATGGCCTTGCGTGATGGATGGGCGTTCGATCAGACCAACTCGTACAAGAGATTCTCAGTCAAGAAAGATAAGGAACCCGTAGCGGAGGTTAATGCAGCTTATGTCCAACCACCTCGCTCCACCCAGAACACCCAGCAAGGAGGAGCGCGACCGTTTTATGGTCAACAGAGGAACTCTTCTAGGCGTCAGTTCACGCTACTTCCTAAACCTTTGTCTAAGATTCTGCCGATCCTCCAAAAGAAAGGGTTATTGGCTAAAGAGCCTATGCGGACCAATCCCAGTGTTTCCCCAACTACGACTCGTCCAAGACATGTGATTATCACATGGGGGAAATAGGGTATTCTGTTGATGATTGCTATACGTTGAGACACAAAATCCAAAATCTTTTGGATGCTAAGGTGGTCTCCTTTCGCGATACACAACCGAACGTCCAGAATAACCCACTCCCTGACCACGCGGAAGGTATAAATGCCATATTCAGTTTTGATGCTGATAGGAAGAAGAACTTGAAAGTACATGTGGATGACGTTTATAATAGTTTAGTTTGTGCCGGGTATTATTCAGAGACAGAAAAACCTACAATGTCTCAGAAGAAACAAAGAGTTAAGGCGATATCCAACCAAGGCATGATTGCATATGCGGACCATACTGGCATGATTTCAACTATCACTCCATTCGTTATTGATTTGGAAGAGGAGTTTACCAATCAAGGGGATGAGTTTGCTGACTGGAACATTAAAGCTGATGAGACTGACCCTCTACCTCTTGACATGCCACCATTGGAAGATGCGTTGGACGAGGATGGATTGATCATTATCGACACACCATTGTCTGATGAGGAAGAGTTAATTCTTGATGTTACGCAACCCTATGCGTATACAAGTGATAAAGCAGTGCCATGGCGTTATGATGCGGAGATAGATGTGGTCACTCGGTCGGGGCGCATCTATGCTCAAGCCAACTTACAACCTGTCAAGCCGGTCACTGATGAGGAAGCTAAAGAATTCTTAGCTGTAATTAAGGCAAGTGAGTATAATGTTGTAACATCCTGAATTTCGACCCATTCCGGGATAGATGAAATAGTTAGTTTATCAATGCACTGTTAGTTACATTTACTCTGAGTTGGCCCCTCACGAGTTAACTAACTGTTCGGCAAGGCAATTAAGGATCGGTACGCGTACGACTAGTGAATTTAATCAAGGATAGGCCGCTCGACCATAAAGATCAAAGAGGAATAATATTACACTGTTGCAGGCCAATTAGTGAACGGAAATAAATCGAGTCGGCAAAAATACGAGGTCGGATTGCGGGTGATTCCGCACGACTTCGATATTAATTGCGACAACGTTAAACCGATTTCCTTTTGGCCCTGTACTCAGTGTGAGCAATTAATCCCTCGTGATTACATGACAATCGAGGATCGCCCTGATTTGAATATGCATGATCGTGGATTGAAAAGCTATCAACCACGGGTCAAACGCGCGAGAACCCTTAAATGCCGCCCGAAAGTTAGGTCGTACTAAAGTCGCGATTGATTGATTTTAACCACGAATTTCAATCCGGTATCAGGTATCGAATTTTTAGGGATGTCGAGACTAAAATATTGGACGTGTCTCATTGATTCTCGAATTTTTCAGTAAGTCCGAAATTATTGGAAAAAGGATTTAGCGTGCCGATTTTTGAAGCCAAATATTTGGGAATTTGTGCTTCAAGGGCAAAAAGACCAAATTGCCCTTTCTAGAAGCTTGTTTGAATTTTGTCTTGTTCTCTTTTCTTTTTCTTTTTCTTTTTATTTTCTTTTCTTTTCCCCCATCTTCCTCCGCACGTTTCTCTCTCCTCTCCCTTTTCTCTCTCCTTCTCCTCCTCACGTTTCCTTGTCGGCAGCCCCCCCACTTGTCCCCATCTTATCTTATCTTTTTCTTCCTTTGACTGGTCTCCCTTCTCTCTCTCTCTCTCTCTCTCTCTCCTCCTTTTCTTCTCCTACACGATCGACGCTCCCCTTTCCCCCGCACTTCTTCTTCCTCCTCCTTCTTTTTCTTCTCCTTCTTCTTTGTCTTTCGCTGGCCGGCGCCTCTAGTTGCTTGCCGCCGCTTATCCTTCTCGCAGCCGCCACTGCTGGCGACCACCACCCGTCACCACCGCACCCCCGTCGTCTCGCCAGCTCGCCGCCGTTCGCTGGCCTCGAGCCAAACCGGCTCCGCCCAGCTGTCCTCCTCTCCTCTCCTCTCCTCCTTTGTCTTCTTCCTCTGTCCTCGCCGTTCGACCGCTGCTGCAGCTTCGCCGGACTGCTCGAGGACCACCGTTGTGAGCCGTGAGCCACCCCGAAACCGATCGCCTCTTCCTTCTTGTCTTTTGCGGCTGTCTGGCCACCTTGCACCGTTCGCTTTGTCCTTCCCCCTCGCCGCTCGCCCGGACGCCGGAGCGGCGGGCCACCACCTTGTCATCGCTCCCCGCCGCCGCCGTCCTTCGCCCGACCTCCCCAAGCCGTCCAAGCTGCCATCCTCACTTGTCCCTCTCTCTCTCTGTCCTTGGTTGGCCCGAATTGGCCACCCCCGCCGTCCGGCCGCCCTTCGCCGCCGTTCGGCCGCCCGAGACCGCCGTTGGGAGCCGTCCGGGAGCTGTCCCAGCAGTCGCCACCGTCGCCATGCTCTCTCTCTCCCTCTTGGCCCTCTGGCCGTGACTTGGACACGTGGCCAGCAGCCTTGCTGCTGCCCGCCGCCGCCGGTCACCGCCGTAGGCTCGCCGGAGGACCGTTCCTGAGCTCCTCCGCCGCGCCGGAGCCACCCCCGACCTGCTGCCATCCCCCGAGCCAGCTGGACCGTCTCTTCTCTCCCTCTTCCGGTGTTGTCCAGCCATCGCCGGAGCTGTTGCCACCTCACCGGAGCGGTTGGCCGCCGTCTGGAGTCACCGGACAGCCCGCCAGCCGGCCTTGGACCACCGCAACCGCTGGTCCCTGCGTTTCTCGGCCTTTTGCCGCGCGGACAACCGCCCTCGGCCGAGATCCGGCCCCAGTGTCGCCTCGTCCCGACGCGCCGGGAGTTCCCGGCGTTCCCCGCCGCCGCCGCCGTCGCGCTCGTGTCGTCGGAATCGCTAAACCGTGAGTCGATTTCCTAATCCTTATTTAGGGGTTAATCTTGCTTAGGAGTAATTTAATTAGTTTAATTATTGATTAGTGCTTTGGATGATGATTATTAGTGTTTTAATATGATTGATGAAGCTTGCTTAGTGTTAATATTAATAAATATTATTATTATTATTATTGGAATAAATAATAATAATTTATTATTTTCGGAATTATTAATTAAATTAATTTATAATTTCGAATTATCAATAGTAATATTGTTATTACTATTCATTGCTGAAAATTAATTATTTTTGGAGAAAATAATTAATTGTGATTATTTATTGGAAATTGTTTTAATTGAGTAATATTGGGGAAAAATTACTATGGTCTATTTTTCCAAAGTCGATAGTATTTATATACTATTTTATTAAATGACATTGGTTTATTGAAGAAGGGTTTTACTAAATGGAATTATTTGGATTGGATAATTAATTATGGGATTGAAAAATAATTATAAGTATTTTGTGGGACTTGAATTATTTTATCGGAAAAATCGACTATAGTATTATATGCTTCTTAAATGAGTATCTTTAAGTATAATTATATTTTATACTTATTTTTGGATAATTGAGTATTGTTGGAAATAGTTGATTGGCGTCGTTTTGAGGACAAGTATTTATTTATTATTAAATATACGTGATTATTTGGAAAAGTGTGCAAGTATCGTGAGGTTGATTGGTCGGAATTGATTGACAGACTGTGACTTGAATTGTTGGTTGTTCCCAAGAGTTAGGGAATGTGCGTGATTGAATGCTGATTGGAAATTGAATTTTGGAAATTGTCGAGTGAGATCGTATGACATATTGCGTGGGTTATTGGCATGTCGCATGAGCATGAGCGATATTGCATTCACGACAGAGCAAAGATATAAATGGATTGCTTGATGATGTGTTGTATGATCACATTCAATGAGGGAACCCGGCGTTGCCGGAAGACCGCCAATCCCTATGGGGTTGTGCCGTGGCCAGTGGGTCGCCTGACTTCGGTCGGATGCCTGACAGGGAGGGGTTCTATGTGGGACCGCGGTATGGGGGCGGGTCCCGGGCCTCTCTCAGTAGTGGGACTGCGGTAGTGGGTGGGTCTTGTGCTCCTTCGGGAATGCCGTCTTGGGAGTGAGCCCTTAACGTCGCCGTGTCTCGAGGTAAAGAGGACGAAGCTGGTTTAGCCAGGACACGCCAACTATAAGGTTGTGCCGTTGGCCCAGGAGGGGGCGTTAATAATCGGAGCATGTGTGGGTGTGAGACATGAGAAAGTTGTGTGAGATGCTCTGATTATTCGCATGCTCTTAATGTCATGATGATTGAATTGACAGTTTCTGCAGGTTGTGTGTGCCAAGGCCAGGTATGGTCGCTTGTGTTTGCAACTACTTATTGAACTGTCGTCTGATAATGTTGCTTGAGGTGTGGTATGTGTTGTTTGTCGGAACTAGGCTGCATGGTTAGATTGCTCCCAAGGCGAGCGAAGTTCCTAACCGGGGCTTAGGACTTTGACTTGCTGAGTTTATCTCAACCCGTCGTGGTTAACATTTTTCAGGTCCATAGGATGGAGGATCGACGCGTGTTACGGCTCGTGGCCGTCTTTGAAGGGAGTAGATTAACCCTGGCCTGTTAGTTTCATTGGCTTGATAGGAAGATGCTCATGGTAAGGGCTTGTACTTGTAAACTTCCTAGGGTTAATCAGTTAGTTAATAAAGCGATACTTTTGATGTGTTCTTGTTGGGTTTTCCTGCTATCCTTGTTTTTGTATTTGACCGGGGATTGTGTTTCGCTTCCGCATGCGTTTAATCAAAAAATAAAAATAACGGTCGGCGACGGATCTTGGGGAGTCGCAAATCAAATGACCGCAAGAGAACAGGGGTTGCCGCGTACTCGAGGGTTGGGGCGTGACAAATGTAGTGGACCAGCTTCGCAAAATGCCCGCATAGATCTCCTTGTTAGAGTTGCTCCAGACATCAGATAAGCATCAAAAGTCCTTGATGAAAGTTCTTAGTGAGATACACGTCCCAGAATCCATTGACCATGAGAAGTTGGAGGAATTTGTCGGGTCCATTTTGTTAAAAGACCAAATTGCCTTCTCGGATGAGGAGCTCCCAGATGAAGAAAGAGGACATAATAAGGCCCTTTATATCTCAGTCAGGTGTCGGGATACTTTAGTGGCCCCCGTACTCATTGATAATGGATCGGCTTTAAACATATGCCCTCTAGCAACTCTGAAACGCCTAGGGTATGATTTGGAGAAAATTCGTGCAGCCAAGACCTCTGTTCGAGCATTTGACGGGACTAGGAAAGAAGCAGTTGGAGAAGTTGATTTAGATATGCAAATAGGGCCGATGCTATTCAATGTGGTTTTCCAAGTTTTGGATATACCCATTGCGTTCAACTTCTTATTAGGTCGTCCATGGATACATGCAGCATGTGCAGTTCCTTCAAGCCTTCACCAAAAGGTGAAGTTTGTGGCGCAAGGGAAGATTGTTACAATCCAAGGGGAAGATGACTCTAAAATCTACCATGAGACAGCTATCCCCTATATCGAACCAGATCATAAAGCAGAATCCAATTATCAAGCGTGAGTTGGTTTCAACTATTCATATTTCTTGAGGCACTACTCCCCCAACCCCAGAAGTATCCAAATCTGCGATCATGGTAGGCAAGATTATGGTGGGAAGTGGCTTCGCCCCTGGTGATGGCTTAGGCCGACATGGTCAAGGCACTTGGCAACCAATTGAAGTGGGGCGAAACTCATACACAACTGGATTGGGCTATCGTGGCAGGGGTGAACGATCCCACCAAGGAAGAGGAAGAGGTCGAGGACGATTTGGCCTCACTATACCCCACATCGGGTCCACATTCCCTGGTCCTGCGACAATGTTGCATGAGGAAGAAGGGGCAATCGGTGCTCCAAGTGTTATGTCCACTGCTCAATCCAGTGTAGAAGATGATGAGGTCGAAGGAATGATCGAATTGTTCGAGCAGAATTTAGTGTTCGCCATTGATGAAGCTCGAGAGTAGGAGAATTTTAATTGTTTGCATACTCCTCTACACAGGAGTCTTTATTGCTTTCCTAGTTTGCATGTTAGGATTTCTTTCATTCCAATAATGTAATTTGCTTTTCATCCAATAAAATACATGAAGATTTTCATATTTTGAGGGCATGTTGAAATACACCAAACCGGCCCCGTGATGAAATCCTACCAAAAAGAAAACGGTATGGAGCTAATTCTCGAAGGCCTGGGCTTCCTCATGTTCTCTCAAAATTTTCCAAAAAAAGATTTTTATTTCAGCATGCATCTTGTTCACCCCGTTTGTCTCTCTGATTGTTTACTTTATGTCTTAGGCATGATCCTGCACCATCTGCTTTAATGAAGGCGAAGCCTCGAGTTTATAATCATGCATGTTTTACTTTTGCAGGGGCAAAAGATGAATGGTGTCATCAGGCTCCCTTACAAAGAGGGGCAAGATACAAACACCTTTTAGCTCGACTTTGGAATTCAATGTTTGTTGCTTGCGGGAATAGAGCCTAGTTGCTTTATCATCATAAAGCATTTTCACATGATAGTTTGCTTGTTTAATTCGCCAATTTCACTCGAGATTTGTCAAAATAGACAATTCAATGAATGGTGTGGAAATATGCTTGAATTTTCTAGAATGATGAAAGGCAAGCCTTATCCTATACATAATCTCTTGTATATACATTGTGAGATGAGTGTGAAAAATCCATGTCGGCAAGTTAAAGGGTTTTCTCGCGAAAGGGACGACAACTAAAATGACAAGAGGCAGTTTATTTCTCTATCCCAAACACTACAAGTAAACCTTTGTTTAACCCCTTTGAGCCTCATACACTTGTGGAGATTTCTTTCAAATTACCCTGTCAAGAACCACCCCATATTGGGGCAACCGGACGTAAGTTGGCATCATGTGGTGAGACAAATAGATAGAAATTTTCTTGCTCTCACTTGCATCAATCTTTGAGTATCTTATTGCAGATGAACTTAAACAATAATCCAAGTGCCTTAGGATGACGAAGAGCATTTTTTTCTCTATCCTACACACGTATATCCGTTGCATAGCCCTTTTGAGCCTAAAAATTCATTTCTTTGAACCTAGTTGGTGATCATCCCCCGCACTGGGGCAAGCAAAAAATAACCATTCAAGAAGCAGCAAGGTCTAGAGTGCCAACAAAATGTAAAGACCTTCAAAAGTCCAATTGCAAAATTGATACATTGTAGACAATGTGTCATTGGTAAAAATAGAACTAGGGGGCATGAAAAAGCAGTGTGTCTGGTAAAAGCAAGGCCAATGCCCATAGGAGAAAAAAAAAAGTCAAGATAGATGATTATCAATGGTGAAAAGTTGTATCCCCAATGGAGTGGTACTCAAAGAACTCAAATGCAAAACTTTTACAGTCAATAGAGTACATTTTGAAGACAATCCTTGACGGTGAAGATGAAGACCGGTGGTAATGCCAAGATGATCACCAACTTTCACCCATTTACACACATTTTGAGCCTGATAATCTTTTCATTTCTCAACCCGTGAACCTAGCCTACATTATGTCCCTTATAAAGTCTCTTTGATTAGGGCACTTGAATTAATGTAGGTGTTCACATGTCTTAAGCATTGCTCAAAGAAGTGTGAGCATGATTATTTCTATTTCATTTTGCAGGGTTCTTGACTTGTAAACCTAGAGATGATTGCAAAATTGTTCTTTCAATAGCCTTGACTCAAAGAGTCCCCTTGTTAAGCCGTTGACCAAGATCACATTATAATCCTGGTAAAGACCTCTCAGATTAGTAAAATCGTACCACTTGCGAGAAAGCTCGAATCCTTGTTGACTTGATGGTAAGATTGAGTGATTCTCAACAAATAGCCTTCTTAAATGAGAGTGAGTGAAAAGCCCTTTCAAACTAAAAGTCTCTCATCTAGCATTTTCAAGAAGTCCACACTATGAGTGAAAATTGTCTTGATGATAATTCTAAGCGGTGGAATGTGGGGATGAAAACATGAAAAAATATGCATGGGTCTCCTTGAGTTTTAATGTCCAAAAATGGCTTTAATTCTTCACTTTGCTGTTAAATGCACACTTGCTCTAATCATGTTTGACAGGTGGGTTTCTTCAGAGATCAAAGAGCTCCTCTTTGAAGCCTTGTTTGTCCAAATACTATTAAATCTTCAAAACACCTGATGAGAATTCTAGGTATCTGTTCTTAAGATGATTCAAAGTACCTGATGAGGATTCCAGGTATTGGTTCTCAAGTCAATCCAAATTCCTAATGAGAATTTCAGCCGAAAATTCCAATGTCCTAAAAGTATTCGGTGATAATTCCTTATACTTGAACCTTTAAATACCTGATGTGATTTCCAGGTGTTTAGTGAATTTTTTTTCAAATGTCTGATGTGAATTCCAGATATTCGAACCTTTAAATACCTGATGTGATTTCCAGGTGTCTAGTGAATTTTTTTTTCAAATGTCTGATGTGAATTCCAGATGTTCAACCTTTAAATACTTGATGAGATTTCCAGGTGGTTAGTAAATATTCTCAAATATCTTATGTGAATTCCAGATATTTAAACCTATAAACATCGGACGCGATTTCCATGTACTTAATCTCTTTTGAAATCTGATGAGAATTCCAGATCTTCAGATGTTTTGCAAGTCTCATGGAATTCATCATGTACCTCAAGATGCTCTATCGTATTAATTGGTAAGTAACTACAGGTACGCTCTTCTTCTTCTTCTTATTCTTCTTCTTCTTCTTCTTCTTTTCACACTTTGCATTAGCTTTTCCATGCATCATATCATATTGCATTTTAAAATGGGATTCATTTTCCCACAAAAAATAACATTATATTGCATATACATGGTCAAAATTTTGGTTTCAATTTATCTTTGAATGCAACCTCTGCGAGCTCACCTTCAAAGAGGGGCAGCTGTTGACACCTAAATTTTAATTAATCATTCGTAATTTAATGCACAAAAATTTAGGGATTAATTTTAACCCCTAAACAAAAAATATTAGGATTAAATTGCATAGCATATAGTTTTAGGAGCATTTATTATTGCATTCGCATTGGACATGTGGCAAATGGGCTTCAATTGATGGTTCTAAACTTTAATTTAACAAATTGGACTAAGCCCGTGGTGAAAGAGAATTTGGCCAGGCCCGTTAAGGGGTGATGAGTTGGAATATGAGAATATTCCGGGGAATATGAGAATGTTCCCGAGAATATTCGCATTATTCTTTTAATGTTCAAGGAAAGTGTCAGATGAAATATTCCCGTTAAGGGGTGACGAGTTGGAATATGAGAATGTTCCTGAGAATATTATCATTATTCTTTCAATATTCAAGGAAAGCGTCGGATGAAATATTGGAAAAATATTGCACATGGGATATAAGAGCTAAATAGACAACGTGCAGATTTATCATCTTTCCTTAAATAACATAGTCCTCTCACCTATAAAAAGGGGGCCACAAACACTGAAAAGACGCACAAAAAATACAGCCACAATTGAGAGAAAAGGAGCGGCAACGCAATAGAGAGAGAGAGAGAGAGAGAGAGAGAGAGAGAGAGGAGAAAAAGCGTCTCTTTTTGTTGCAGGTCTTGAAGGTCGGCTCACAAAAGGAGGTCTCTTTCCAAGAGACAAGGTAGGTAAAGTTCCTATCTAAATTAATTCTTGAATATTTTGTTTAAAGTATTGCATGCTTGATTGAATTCCAATTAAGTGGGGTCGTTGTGTCATGATTAAAAAATCGCAATAATAAAAAATACTGAGTCGCGAGACGTCGGATCAGGTTTTTGATTATTTTGATTTTCTATCTTGGGTCGCGGAGAATTGCGTGCTTTACATGATCGGTTGCATTATATGTGTTGATTTTTTAGTAAACTTACAAAAATGCATGAAAAAATCTGTTACATAATAGGGTAGATTAATGTGTTTCATGTCGGACTAGTCTCATAGTTTACATTGCATATGACGTAGAAGCTTAGGAAATTTCATTAGTTAAATAGTTTTTTTTAACAAAAAGGACATAAAAATAAAAATATAAAAAATAAAAGATCATGCATATGCATATAGCAAAATACATCATTCATCCCACATCATGTAGCACATGCATATTTAGATAGATTGCACACATGTTACAATAGATTTCAATTAACATATGTTATTAGAGTTAGGCCATTTGAATTGCACGTCATATGTTGTTAGAGTAAGAATCATGCATATTAAACCTAGACTAGAGTTATATATATAATTAATTTTAGAAAAATAAAAAAAGAGTAAATGTCATCCCATTTAGAATTTATGTTTAGGTCATGCATTTTAGTTATAGCTTATTTTGTTTTAAGGTTGATTATGATTTTTATATTCGTCATTTTGGATTTACTGAATGTTATTGATTGTGATTTGCATGACCACTCATTTCCATATTAGTGGCTTAGGTTAAAATCAACCAAGATTGTTTGCAAAAAAATATATATTTTTGAAACTTAAAGAGAAAGGGTACCGAAAGGGCGCTAGTTTAACTTAGCGTAATCATGTCCCCGAACCTATTGAATCTCTGGTTTACAGAAGTAAAATGTACTCCCACATTTTACTTGGGTGTCTAATCGACCCGAAACCGATTAGTGGCGGCTCCAATAGGTAAGATAAATATCATAGTTGAATCGAGTATCAAGTTGTGATTGGTAGGACTTGGGAGAGTTCGTGCTAAGCACTGCGTTTAGTAATCCATCGACCTCCTTCGGGAAGGTCACGACAAGCAACAACAAGCACGGAGTAGCAAATGGGAGCGAAAGCAGGGATTTTGAAATTTGAAAGTCAAGAATGGCTTTTCTTCTCCTTCTAAGCGAAAGAACGAAGGAGAGGAGGAGAGAGAATATAATAAATGTCTGCAAACTCTGCAGAGGAGGGAGAGAGAGTGCAAGGCTAGCTTGCAGGCTAGATGAGAGAGAAAGAGGACTTGGCGAGCGGGCTCCACAGCGCCCCCATCAATCTACGTGTCGATTCTCAATTGGTCTGGATCGCAGCGCAGAAGAAAGAAACTGAGACAGCCTCAGTAAACTCTCGACTCTCAACTCTTTCTCTGCGTCCAACGATGGACATTGCTGCTGCAACGGAGACGAAGCTGGTGTTCCTGGCGTCGGTGGGCCGCGAGAACAGCCGGCCCGACCCCATCCTCCTCCGCGTGAAGAACCAGAAGGAGGACGAGGTGTGCAACCTCCTGGACCGGAGCATGCCGCTCAGGGCCCTCATGGCCGAGTACTGCGTTCGCAGGGGACTCCCGTACGGCGCGGTGCGGTTCACCTATGATGGCACCCGGGTCCCGGAAGCCAAGTCGGCAGAGGACCTCGGCATCGACGACGAGAACATCATCGACGCCTGGGCCGATCAGCTCGGCGGCTAGGAGCTAGGGTTGGTGCTTAGCAGTGTGTTTGTGTGGTCTGCGTGCTTTATTTGTGTCTATGGCTGAAGTTAGGTAGGCGGAGAAGAAGAAGAAGGAGGAGTAGAAGTAGGAGGAGATGATGGCTGTGTTAAACTTTGATGTAGTGCTTGCTTTGAGTTCACGGGCAATGTTCATGGCTGAAAAGTTGCGAGCTTTCCTTGCGCCGTCTGCTTTTGTTTCTGGGTTTTGCGTTTCGCCATTGCCATTGCTGGAGCTTGATCTCTCCTTTCTTCATACCAAGAAACAGAAGGCTTGCTGCGTCTTATCCTGTCAGTTTGAGTCTGGGCTTACGTGCTGCCATCGACGTTAGCAAAGACTACTCAGATTTTTCTCACTTTTATGAAAAGACACTCCTCCCCCGCGCGCAACTCTCGAAACTACTTGGTGTTGGCGAGGAGGCACCTCCTAAGACGCTCTATACTCGCCTGTCGCGTCAAATCCATCGATAGTCTCTGCTAAGATGATCCTCCTTGGATTGTGTCCATCTCTCAACCGACGTTGCTTCCTCTTCGTCTACTCTCTCCTCTCTCTTCTCCATTTACGTCCGTCCAATTCAACCAGCTGATGGGAGCGGAAGCACGGCGGAGAGAGACGGCGGAGAGAGGTGGTTCTATCTGCCACGACCACCGTAGGGGTTGGAGAACGGGGAGAGATTGACCGCGGGTTAACGAATGTTCGGATCAAGTTATAGTTACCTCGCACGACTTGCGACGTCAAGGCCAGAGGTCAATGCGCCCGTCACTGGATGCTGATGGCCAAAGAGTCTCCAGATGAGCTAAGGTGGAGTTAGGAAATGCAGCGCAAGCTTTTCAGAAGTTTTGCTTACGATGTAAATCGAAATTATAATCTCCCGGAAAATTGTCGACCCCTTTATCACCAAAGCAATCACTTTGGCAATGTTGGACCCCAACTTTATGGGCATAAAACATGTAGAGGCCGCGAAAATATGGAATTTTCATTTTTGATGACTATTATTTTGTGCAATTTGTATATTACAAGTGACCCTTCTTGGGTTTCTATTGTTTCGATTGCAATTTTTCTTTTACTTTTTTTCCTTTTTTGAGCTATTATGTGATGATCAATCAGTGAATTTGCCATTAGGTTGTATGAAAGGATATAAGACATTTTATCGAATATTTTTATTTGGTAATAAAAACTCAAAGTGTGTTTGTTTTGTGAAATGTCAATGATTTATAAGATATTTTCTTTAAAATAATCTTTTGTATTGTTTAGAAAAATTAGCCAACTACAAAATATTTTGCATTTTTAATTTTGTAAAAAGATATATTATTTCAAGGAAAATTAATGATTTGTAAAAATGATTGTTTGTAGCACAGTAGCGACGGGTTTTCTGCCCCTGTGGGGAAGAAGTGATGTTTTATCATATAAAATTTTTATTCTCTTGGTAATATAAGTTAGTTACTTGCGTCTTTCATGTGGTTATGGAGAAAGAAAAATAATAAATTATTCCCTTTGCTCGAAAACCTCGATTTCTAATTCATGGACGGGAGTCAAACTTTTTTGTTACTGTAGTTAAAAGGTTATGATTCAACTAAAGAAGGGGATTACAGTGCTTGAGTTATTTGAATAAATATCACAATTTCAATCCTGCATTATAACATTTCTTTGGGATAATCATACAAATGAGCCATGAACTTTTATTTAATGTGCAATGTTGTCTTTGAATCTTTTATTTGTTTTATGTGGCCTCTCAACTTTTGATATATATTCAATCTAGTTTTTGGGTTATATAAAAATGTTCCATGTTTAATGGAAGAACAAATATTGAACATTTTCACATAATCTGAGACCAAATTAAACAAGTCCCAAAAGTTTAGCAATCACATTGAACAAATTAAAAGTTCAGAGACAATATCGTATATTGAGCCAAAATTTAAAGACTATTTGTACCTTTTTTTATATTTCTTTATGAGTACTACAGGTTTTTTTTTATCAATCCTACTCTATACTTACTCTAACTCTTACTCTCAGACTTTTACCTTACCTTTTTCCAAGACGTGAAAGTCAAAATCCACACCTGAAACTAAATTGTCTCCACTTCAACCTCTTGAAAAGGTGGGATTTGAACCTCCCACCTCCCATTTCTCATGTGAGAAGGATACCACTGATTATGAGCACTCTAGGTTAGCTTCGCTAGTTTTGGATGGCCTTTTTTTCCACTAAAATTTCTTTATGTCTAAACCTGGCATAATTGAGGGAATAAATTCATTCAATGTAACAATTCGAACTAATTGTATCGATCCAAATTAACGAACTCACTAGTTCAATTCACGTCATAAGCGAATCTTTGAAAGGCTCTTGCTACATTGTCTAGATGTATGCATGAAAATTTCTATGGTATGTTGAAATGGTAGCAATATTCGTAGAGAGGGCATTATCCAAAAGAAAACTTCTCCGGGTGTCAAATGCACTTGCAAATGGTTAGCACAAAGTTTCAAGGCTTACAGAAACCCTAAAATCATATATATCTTTTTCATTTTGTCAAAATAAATTTTACAGTATAGACGCTTATGGCCTCCCCTTCTATGCCCAATAGTAACAATTTTGACCTTTACTTAAATAATGTCCATAGATCAAATTATCCCATGTGTTGGATTTCACTCAATTGTCTATGACTTTATTGTGTGTGCTCAAGGTAATAGTTTAGTATAAATGTATAATTATGCTATAAACATTAAGGATCTTGATTTAAATTGTTTTTTCTTTCTAAGAGGCGAAATAGAATAATCCGATTAAAGCATAATGATTATACATCTGTGATAGAGTTTTGAGAGTTTTAATTATGGTAAATTAACTCCTCTAGTTATTAAGATTCATTGTTTTGTGTTGTTGCCATCGTACTACTTGAACAAGGATGGCCATACAAGTGAGAAATGCTCTATTTTGGATTCTAGGGTCTCTGTATCTCTCTTCTAGGGAATATAACACTAGTCTAGCTACTGAACTCATGACTTTTTTCAAGCAAAACATGACGAAAATGTAGAAATGGACGCTGCTTCTTGAGCTTGGTAATCCTAGAATTTATCAGCCAATGGGATTATAGTTTGGAAATCCAACGACCCCTCCGCCCTAACCTATAAATATATGTCGTTCTCTTCTTTTCAATCCTAAGCTGACACACCTCCAATACCTCCATTCCAATTGATATATTTTCATATTTTTCCTACCTAGCAACCTTAAAACATCATGGATGTCTTCACTTTCACAAATGCATACATTTGCACAATCCCTCCAGCAAGATTGTTCAAGGCCCTGGTGTTGGACTCACATAACTTAATTCCCAAACTCATGCCTCATGCCATTAAGAGCATTGACATCATCCAAGGCGATGGAGGGGCTGGAACCATTAAGGAAATCAACTTCATTGAAGGTAATTATGCATGTTTTGCTATATAAAAGTATACTATGATACGATCACCTTTTATTGTGCACAGGTTGTGAGCTTTGTGGTATGAAGAATCGCATGGATGAACTAAATGAGGAATCATTCACATATGAGTATACCATGATCAATCTAAAAGAAAAGTTTGAATCAATTGTTTATGAAGTCAAATTTGAGCAAACACCGGAAGGCGGGGGCAAGAACAAGGTGACAAATACATATTACACAGGGAGATGTTGAGCTCAAAGAAGAAGATGTTAAGGTAGGCAAAGATAGAGCTTTGGGAATGTACAAGGTTGCCGAAGCATACCTCCTCTAGAACCCCAATGCTTATGCTTAAAACTTACAAACACTCTCTTAAATTAATTTAAGAAGCCTTATGAATAAGAACTCGTCATATTTTCTGTCTCCTATGAGAAATATCCAAGTTCCTTTATCTTTATATGGCAAACATCCCATAGATTTGGATGGCAATAAAGATATGTACTTTTTTACTTAATTATGAGGGATTCCTGTAATTGACCGATGAGAGCTATTTACAGTGTTAATAGTATAGCGAGTGACAGAATCGGTTTCCAAATCTGAGCCTATAGCCAGTTTCCTCTCACATATAAAAACTGCTGATGGTTTCTTTGGCATGCACCATATGTTGAAACAAGTACTAAGGGAAGTGTTGTGATGTGAACTCTTAAAACACTTGCAAAGATGTTTACTTGAGGACATCACAAGGCTCTTAAATAAGCTTCCGATAGATATGTTACCATCCTTTTAACTCCATCTAACATCAAATTTTACGGATTGATATTGTCCTTTACTTTAAGTAAATGAAGTGAAGATGAAAGGGATATAGTTGTAAGTGTGCCCGTTGGTGGAAGCTGACTCAAGCATACAAGGTTAACCGAGAGATTTTTAAAAAAAATCAACATTTCAATTCAAAAAAGGACAACCTTAAAAATTGTGAAGCCATATCATAAGCCATTTAAGTCATCTATGCATTTTGAATCATAGCTATTTTGCATTAACTACCACCTAAATATTTGAGGTTGGTGATGTCACTATAATACCGACAAGATGCTAACAGTCAAAAAATCTCCTCAAGAAACACACTGCATCACACTACACAACTTAAACCTTTCTGGGTTTTTGCTTGCAAATGTGGGTCAATTTTATCATCTCATGGAAAATAGACATCTTTACTAATAGATCAGCCACCTGAGTGATGCTGGAGACTTATGAGCATAAGAAACATAAGACCGCAAAAATATGGATTTTTCATTTTTCAATTATTAGAATTTCTACAATTTGTATATTACAAGAGATATCGATTTGGGGTTTCGGTATTTTTCTTTCCATGAAATAAGTACACTCTTAATAAACCCTGTCGTTCCTTAATTCTATAATACATAATTAGTCGGTTACTCATACGCTAAAATCTCGATCGAGTTGAACTTCTTCTTCTTTTCATTTACGGTAGTTAAAGGTTATGAATCCAAAAAAATAGGGGACTATATTTTTCTAGTTATTTGAATATATCTGACAATTTTATCCTATATTTTAATATTTTATTGAAGAACACTCTAGTTATCTTAGCTCTGCTAGTTTGGGATTTTTTTTTCTTTTAACCCTAGCTTTCCTTACCTTATAAAAAATGAGGGATTTTTTTTTTGTCAATCCTACACTAACTCTCACCCTCATACTTTTGCTATGCCTCCTTGCAGGGCATGAGACTCAAAACCATACTTGAAACTAAATCGTCCCCACCTTAACTCCTCTAAGAAAGTAGAGATTCGAACTTCCCACCTCCCCCTTATCACGTGAGAAGGGTAGCCATTAGGGCAAACCCTAGTGATTATGGAGAATTGAATAAGTCACATTTTCATATGAAAAATATTAGTGATAGTCGCTAAACATGGCATGGCTGAGGGAATGCAATCAATTCATCTAACAATCCGACTGGATTATATTCATTCATACTAGGGAGTTGATTCCCACCAAGTGATTGGTCCTAAAGTGGCCACCTACCTTTCATAAATTCACTAGTTAGATTCAAGTCTTGAATGAATATCTAAATGGCCCTGTGCTACGTTGCCTAGATAGGACATATATCCTGAGAAAAGGGCAGCTCTGGTAATGGGCTCGCCAACCTTGAACTTTGAGCTGCGGGTGGCGTGGTATAATTATAGCTGAAATCGAGCATTTTATAATAGACAGGGGGCCCGTCATTATATATACACAGTTAACAAAATGCCTATTGAAATTATAGAATTATCCGTGAAGAAGGTTTTGTACAGAAAAAAAAATTGCTGGTATTAAATGGACCGATGAGTCATTGCGAGTCTTGAAAATTTTAATTAGAGTACATTAACTCCTCTAGTTGTTAAGATTCATTGTCTTGTATGGTTGCCATTGCATCACTTGATAAAGGACAACTGTGAACAAGAGAAATACTCTCCTTTGGATTCTAGTGCTCTCGCAATCTCTCTCCAAAACAACGAAACCCTAATCAAGCTGGTGATCTCATGAGTTTTTTCATGCAAAATGACAAAAGGTAAGATGGATTGGTACTTTGTGAGTTTGGCAACCCTAGAATTTATCGGCCAATGGGATAACACTTCGGGAACATGAGGACTCCTATGCTCCAATCTATAAATATATCTCATCCTCATTTCGTCTATCCCAAGCTCACAAGCCTCCTCAAATCCAGCCTCTTTGGTCATATTCTTCATATTCTCTAGCTAGCGACCTTAAAAACATCATGGGTGTGTTTACTTTCACAAATGAATACGTTTCCACAATTCCTCCGACAAGATTGTTCAAGGCCCTAGTTTTAGACTCCCATAACCTAATTCCCAAACTCATGCCTCAAGCCATTAAGAGCATTGACATCATCCAAGGCGATGGAGGGGCAGGAACAATTAAGCAGATCAACTTCATTGAAGGTAATTATGCATGTTTTGCTATATACAAGTATATTATGATACAATCTCCTACTATTATGTACAAGTAGTCAGCTTAGCAGCATGAAGAACCGTGTGGATGAGCTGAATGAGGAGACATTCACGTACAAGTATACCATGATCGATCTAAAAGAAGAATTCGAATCTATTGTTTATGAAGTCAAATTTGAGCCGACATTGGAAGGTGGGAGCAAAAATAAGATGACGAGCACATATTACACAAAGGGAGATTTTGAGCTCAAAGAAGAGGATGTTAAGGTGGGCAAAGAGAGAGCCTTGGGAATGTACAAGGTTGCCGAAGCATACCTCCTCCAGAACCTTGATGCTTATGCTTGAAATTTATTAGTTCTCACTTAAATTAATTTAAGAAGCCTTATCAATAAGTACTCATCATAGTTTCTGTCTTCTGTGAGAAATATTTGAGTTCCTTTATCTTTACATGGCTGTAAAAGCCCCTTAGATTTAAAAGGCAATAAAGATACGTACTTTTTTACTTAACTCTGAGGGATTCCTATAATTGCCCTATGAGAAGAGCTGTTGACAGTGATAATTGCTATAGCGGGTGACGGAGTTGGTTTCTTCACATACAACATTTGCTGATGGTTTCTTTTGTATGCGCCATTCGTTGAAACAAGTACTAAGAGAAGTGTTGTGATGAAAACTCATTGAACACTTGCAAAGAAGTTTACTTGAGGACATCACAAGGGTCTTAAAAAAGCTTCCCATCGATATGCTACCATACTTTTAACTCCATCCGAATCAAATTTTATGGATTGATATTGTCCTTTATAAGTAAATAAAGTGAAGATGAAAGGGATAGTGATGGAAGCCCACTCAAACATACAAGATTGGTCGAGAGATTAACATTCCAATTCCAAAAAGGACCATCTTAGAAATTGCGATACTATTTTATAAGCCATTTGAATGATTTGTGCATATTGAATTATAATTATTTCGCATTAACTGCCACTCGATTGTATGTGGTTGGTGACGGCATTGGAATACCGACAAGATGCTAAAAACCATAAATCTCCACACGATATACACTGCATTAGACAATGCAGCACAAACCTTTCAGGGGGTTTTGCTTGCAAATATGGACTGATTTTCATATTCTCTTGGAAAATAGACATCTTTACTACCAGATCAACCACCTCAAGAAACATAAGACCACAAAAATATGGATTTTTCATATTTCGTTGATTATAATTTTTGCAATTTGTATATTACAAGTGTCACGCCCTGACTCTTGAGCTCGCAGCAACCCCATTTCCATGGCCAATTGAAAGCGACGTCCCAGGACCCGTCGACGACCATTCGTTTTATCTTTCATTAAGCACAAGTAGAAGACGAACTATCCCCAGACAAACAAACAATCAAACAGGGATAGATGGATGAACAGCAAGAACAACAGCAACTACTCAATTATTCAATTTACTGGATTAACCAACAAAGGATCGTTTTTCGAATTACAAGCCCAACAAAAAGGGCCGATCCATCCTCTAAACCAAACCAAAAAGAAATTATGCTAATCCAACAGTATACAAAGAACCCTCGGGTTCAACACCACAGTCACTCAGACCCATCGGACTCAAACTTCATCGGGTCGATCACTGGAGGAGCGGGAGCAGGATTCTCCACTACAGGTACACCATTCTAAAGGCTTGAAAGTGGTTATACAATAACCAGTAAGATAAAATCTCAGCGAGTTCTCCCCCTAAGCCCTGGTTAGTACGCCAACTCAACTCGAGGTATCTCTCCAGAACCACCCCTCACTCAACCCAACAACAGACAGCCGGTAAACAATAGACCAAACAATAGACAGGGGAAACCACAATCAATATTCGGTTTGCATGCAACCTTACTCGGTCCGCCATACCCTACATGTCAAATCTCATACAATGCAAGCAAGACACATGGCCATTAGACGATACAGTTTATCAATCACATGCGAGTCGTGATATAAGCGATCTCACTTGGCCATTGCCACACCCTGCACGACTGTCAACTCATGCGTCAAATCATCACGACATTAAGCGCATGCGAATAATCAGAGCATCTCACACAACTTTCTCATATTTCACACTCACACATGCTTCGATTATTACGACCCCTCCTCCTAGGCCACGGCACAATCTTATGGTTGGTGGTTCCTGGCCAAGCCAACTTCGTCATCTTTACCTCGAGGCATAGCAACATCAAGGGCTCACTCCCAATACGACATTCCCTAAGGAGCATAGGACCCGCCCACTATCACAGCCCCACAAGTAACCCTTCCCTGTCAGGCATCCGATCAAAGTCAGGCGACCAAATGGCCACGGCACAACCCCATAAGGATTGATGGTCTTCCTGTAATGCCGGGTTCCCTCTCTTAATGTGATCATGCAACAACTTATCAAGCAATCCGTTTATATCTTTACTCTGTCGTGAACGTAATATCGCTCATGCTCATATGACATGCCATTTCAGTTAACACACGTATAATGTCATGTGGCAGTATCCAGCAGTCACGTACAATAGTAGCAGCCCAATCATTCACGAAAGTTGCAACAATCAACAGTTCAAGTCACAGTCTGACAATCAATTCCGACCAATCAATATCACAATATTTGTATACTTTTCCAAAATCATCACGTACCTCAATAATTACGGTACCCAATCATGCGTCTCAATATTTAATAATAAATAAGCGCGTGTTCTCACAACTACGACAATCAACCATTCTCATTTAAGAAGCATGTATTATTATAGTCAATTGTTCCGATAAAAATAATTTAAGTCCCACAAAATACTTATAATTATTTTCCAATCCCATAATTAATATCCAACCCAAATAATTCAATTTAATAAAATCATTCTTTAATAAACCAATGCCATTTAATAATGTAGTATATAAATACTATTGACATTAGAAAATTAGACCATAGTAATTTTCCCACAAAATTACTCAATTAAAACAATTTCCCATAAATAATCAATTAATTATTTTCCCAAAATAATTAATTTTCAGAAATATCAATAATTCGAAATTATAAAATAATTTAATTAATTAATACATTAAATTCAGAATTTAAACAAAACATTAATTAAAATAATTAATCAATCAATTTAAACTAAACATGCTTAATTAATCCACAAAAATCATATAATCTACCATTAAGCAATAATTAAGTACAATTAAGCTTAATAAGCAAAAATAGGCTAATCTAATTTTAATCATCTATCTAACCACCTATCTTAGGGCTAATGCAACTTAATTAAACCATCTAAACCAACATTAACACTAACTAACCCACCCTAAACAAGTTTAGGCATTAAATAGGCAATGCAAGACGATACGCTAAAACCCTGATCCTTTCCAAATTTTCAAAGGGTCCAACGTACCTCGGACTTAACTTCCCTTTCTTGCCAAATCTGGAAGTACCCCTCATCAACGATACTTTTAGAAACACACGATCGCCCACCTTAAACTCCAACGGTCTATGATGCTTATTTGCATAGCTCTTCTGACGACTTTGAGTAGTCTGTAGCCTGTCTCTGATAATTTGAACTGCATTCAATAACTGCTAAACCAATTTTTGAACCAGGGATTCCCAGTTCTCTAACCTCGTTCCATAGGCTGGAGTTCCACAAACTTGACCATTTTTTCGCTATACCACTTCAATAAGATGTTATCCTACAAGTACTCTCTTTTTGCACAGTGCGTAGTTTAGTTCATTTCTGCCCCTTTTAACATCCTAGAAGCCTGCTAGGAGTCGCTCCTTGCTTAGGCACTCTAGCCCCAGCAACCACTCCCTACCCTCGTCGGATTAGTCGTTACGAGCATCTTTAAACTACACCACTACTAGCAAAAGTCCCTTTTAGACATGTACCATCTCATAGAGGTATTATCCACTTTAGCCTGTCCCATACAAAGCCTCACGGTTTTAACCTCGTCTGAGCATCTCAAAGTGTAAAACTTTCTCTAGCTCATCAACCCATGAGCTCGTTTTCATGGGGTCACTTATCGACACTTGAAATTTGATTCACTGAATTTCTATCACATTGCTGTTCAAATTCCACAAACTACCGATTTTTCTTCCAACATTCCTTTCACGTCCATTTAATAACCAAATCAAAAATTCACCTCAACCATTTGAAAATTAGTGCAAACCAAATGTCATTTATCGCACCAAAAGCTTTCGGATACCTCTTCAAATCCTTTCGGATACCTCGAGAAGAAATCATCGATAATGTTATTTCCTCACTCATCCATCTAGCATCAAGGGATAATTAGTTCTTAGTCCACCGAAAACAAAAATCAATTCCTCAAATCCCTATTTTATATATCTCCTAAAATAGTCCACTTTGGGTAAATTCATATCTTAATCGAATCTAAGACTTCCGAGCAATAAATCATCCACCGTAATTCTTATCAAAGATTATTGTCATTAAATAGATCATCTCTTTTGATCCTATACCTACAACTCCTCAAATCATCAAGATAAAACTTATCTGACTTCTATTAAATCCAATGAGCTCAATTGTCATGACGCGTAAGCGACCAATCTTCCTTGTTGCCTTACCACGCAATCAAATCCCTTATATGATACCTTACTGCAAATCTCATATTCTCAAATACTAGACTAAATCCTCAAAACTGGTGCGGTAATCAGTTTATACTTAAGCTCTTAAAAATTTCACTTATTCGTCCATTCAAATTCTTACGTCCTTCATTAACCTTCGTATCAGAGGCATAGCTATCATAGAGAACCTTTTCACGAATTGTCTGTACTAACCTATCCGACTTAGAAAACTTCGAACCTTTGTCACTGTCATAAGTCCTGACATATTCATGACTGCATTGATCTTAGCGGATCCATATAAATTCCTTCATCTAAAATCATATGACCAATAAAACAACACGAGTAAACCCAAACTCGCACGCATTAAACTTGGCATACTGTTAATGCTCAAATGGTCTATAGCATCACCCTCAAGTGCTATTCGCGTTCCTCTAATTTCCTCGAATATTCCAACATATTGCTCACGAATACAATTACAATTTGCTCTAAATACGCCTTAATCACTCAATCCATTGAATCCATAAAAGCAACTGGCGCATTAGTTAATCCAAACGGCGGTATGGTAATCTCGTAGTGACCAAATTACACATAATATGTCGTCTTTAGTTTATCCTCCTTTTTAATCCTCAACTACTGATAGCCCATCCTTGGATCTATCTTGGAACATATCGAAGCTCCTTGAAGTGGGTCAAAGAAGTCATCCATCCTTGGTAATAGATACTTGCTCATGATCGTCTCTTGGTTGAGCTACTGAAAAGTGATGCTTAAGTGCAACGATCCATCCTTGATTTTTCAACTAACCAATTAACCTCTGTTGTCCGATAACCTTAGCAACCTTCGTCCAATAAACGAGTTACTTCCAACGACGAATTTCAAAGGGGTCAAGGGTCCTCCTCGATTTCCCACAAACTCAAAACTATCACCCACTACTTGGTTAAACTGAATTGTCTTTCCATGACAATCCACTTTCTATTGGGTGGGATGGGATTCCTTCTCCCCATCATTGGTCCCTTTCCAAATTGACGATTATCTCTAATAGGCACGAACCGCGAGCCAGATGCGGTTTTCCTCTCGATCATATTCTTTTCTATCATCTGGGCCCTCTTGTACATCTCATCAAAACTCTTTAAACTCAAGAGCACCGGCTGGCTTTCAATTCTGGCTTCAAACGATCTTCGAACTGTCTCGCCCTTTCTCTTCAAGGTTAGTATATCGGGAGTGATCAGTTCTGAGTGAGATCAACCAACAATGCACTGGTGAAATTAACGTTCATTCATCCCTCAAAGGACTCGAATTTCAGGATGTTACAACAAGAGATATCGGTTTTGTGTTTCAGTCATTTTGATTGGAAAGCGTAATGTAATCAGTGAAGAAACAAAGCTATTATGTGATGATCACATTGGCAAATTTGCCATTAGGTGGTGCAATGGAATATTAGATATTTTGTCACATATTTTGATTCTTTTGCTACCATAAATTAATGCATGATTGTCTAGTGAAGAACAAATGATTTATAAAATATTTTCCTCAAAATGTTCAATTATATAATTTAGAAAAATTAGCCATCGGACATTTTTTACTATCAACTACAGTATGCACGTTAATAATTTAAAATATTTATCAATGATACAAGTAATCATTCATAGAAAAATATTTGTCTAATCATTTTAATTTTCATGAAAAAAGTACACCCTTAATAAACTTCTATCTTTCCTTAATTCTATAAAAAGATAATTAGTCTGTTACTCGCATGCTAAAACCAAAATCAAGTTGAACTTCTACTTCTTTTCTTTTACCGTAGTTTAAAGGTTATGAATCCCAAAAAAATTAGGACACTATAGTTTTCCAGTATTTTGAACATATATTGCAATTTTATCCTACATTTTATTATTTTATTTAAGAATGCTCTAGTTATCTTAGGTTCACTAGTTTGGGACGGTTTGTTTTTCACCCTTAGCTTTCCTTTCTTCTAAAAAAATGGGGAATTGACTAAGTCGTGTTTTGGTATGAAAATATCAGTGACGGAAGCTAAACATGGCATGGCTGAGGGAATGAATTCAATTCATGTGATAATTCGACCAGATTATATCCATTCAAACTAGGGAATTGATTTCCACCAATGATTGATCGTAAAGGGGTCACCTACCTTTCACAAATTCACTGGCTCGATTCTTGTCTTGAAAGAATATCTAAATGGCTTGTGATGTGTTGTCTAGACGCAACATATATCTCGAGACAAGTGTGGAGCTTTGGTAATCGGCTTGCTAACCTCAAACTTTGAATTGTGGGTGGTGGTGTAATTATTGTGAAAACCGAACATTTTGTTTAAAAAAGGGAGCCTCGTCATTATATATATATATATATATATATATATATATATATATATATATGCACAATTAACAAAATGCCTATTTAAATTATATAATTTTTCATGAAGACGGTTTTGTACAAAAAACAAATTTCTGCAAGTATCAAATGGATTAAGGAGTCATTGCGAGTCTTGAAAATTCTAATTATAGTACATAAATTCCTCTAGTTGTTAAGATTCATTGTTTTGTCTGGTTGCCATTGTATCACTTGAACAAGGACAGCTGTGAACGTTAGAAATATTCTCCTTTAGATTCTAGTGCTCTCTCAATCTCTCTCTCCTAAACAATGAAACCCTAATCAAGCTAATGACCTCATGAGTTTTGTTAGGTGAATTGCAAGTGCACAATATTAACAAGTAATAAAGTGATGAGTGAGTATCGTTCCCACAATGACTATTTTTTTTATTTTATCTAATTACTTACTGAAAGTGATCAATTCAAAAATCTAGCTAACCAAATCGAAAAGATGAGTAAAAAGTAAACTAAACCAATTAAAATACTAAAATATAGAAAATGTCAAAACTTAAAGAATTAAAAGCTAAGTAAAATTAATCTAAAGCAAATTCAAGATCACAAAGCGTTAGAGCATCCAACTTCACTTAACCATTCATAATTAATTTTCTTAACTTTTCATGCAACAAATTAATTTCCAATTGTGTTGGCGAAATTTCCCTAAGATGAATTAAAAGCCGACCTCGGTCTAATAATCCCTAATTAGGTATGTTAACCCACACTAACCTTAGGTGAATTTAAACTACCTAAAAGTATTAAGTTCTTGTGGAAATTCCCGGATTCAATCTAAGTAGTCCCAATCTAGATCTACTACCGCAGCCACATAAATAACCTAGTGTACCTTGACCTAAATTTAATTTATGGTTCAATATCACTATTGCACATGCACACAATCTCCACCCGGTATCATGCATATATCAAAAATCATTCAAAAGTTGGCCAGACTTCTAAAAACATTAAGATCATGATAAAGAACGACACAATCAAAACAATTTTATTGCATGAAAGTCTTTGAAAATTAATCAATCATGATTAAGATCCATTGTAGCTCTAACAGAAGAAATTTAGAACATAGTAAAAATTAAATTGACAAGAATTAAAGAAGACATAATACTAAATAAAAACAAATTCACCGAATTGAGAAACAATGAGCTTCAGGTTTGTCTCCTCCTTCTCTCCTTGACATGCATCAACTCCACTAAAATAGAAGAACAAAATCTAAAACCTAAAATCTTCTACAAAGATGGTGGCTCCAAGGATTCTCCCTTCTTTTGCGGCACAAGAGCAGTTTATATAGTCTCCAAAAATTTGCCCTAGGTTGACTCCTACTAGGATTTGGAAAAAATTCCTCCTTATCTCTTTGATTTTCTTTAAACCTTATCTTTAATCATGGTCAAATTCTCCAAATATCTGATTTGGGCTGGCTTTTTCTTCATGATGAAATATTCTAAAAGATATTGTAATATTCTAGAAGATCTGAAAATATTTCATACAAAATAAAATTATGTGAGTAGCAATTAAATTCACCCAAAATTCCTCAAAATTAAGCAAATATCAAGTCTAAATTAGCAAGAATACTCTATTAAAAATAGAGTTATCAAGTTTTTTCATGCAAAATGACAAAAGGCAGGATCCACTGGTGCTTTGAGAGTTTGGCAATCCTAGAATTTATTAGCCACTGGGATAACACTTTGAAAACATGAGGACTCCTCCGCTCCAACCTATAAATATATCTCATTCTCATCTTGTTTATCCCAAGCTCACAAGCCTCCTCAAATCCCCTCTCTTTGGTCATATTCTTCATATTTCTCTAGCTAGCAACCGAGAAAACATTATGGGTGTGTTCACTTTCACAAATGAATACATTTCCATAATTCCTCCAACAAGATTGTTCAAGGCTTTGGTTCTGTTCACATAACCTAATTCCCAAACTCATGCTTCAATTCATTAAGAGTATTGACATCATCCAAGGCGATGGAGGGACAGGAACCATCAAGCATATCGACTTCATTGAAGGTAATTATCATTGTTTCCATATAAAGGTGCTTTTTGTCTAGCTTAAACATATATTAGGGCATAGACAAGTGTACCGTGATACAATCTCCTTCTATTGTATATAGGTAGTCAACTTAGCAACATGAAGATGAGCTGAACTTGGAGTCATTCACATACAAGGATATCATGATCGATCTTAAGGAGAAGTTTGAATCTATTGCTAACAAAGTCAAATTCGACCCAACATTAGAAGGTGGAAGCAAGAATAAGATGACAAGCACGTATTACATGAAGGGGATGTTGATCTTAAAGAAGAGGACATTAAGGCAGGCAAAGAGCGAGCATTGGAAATGTACAAGGTTGCTGATGCTTATGCTTGAAACTTACAAATGCTCTCTTAAATATGTTTAAGAAGTCCTGTCAATAAGTATTTGTCATATTTTCTATCTTCCGCGGGAAATATTTGAGTTCCTTTACTTCAATATTGCTGGAAACGTTCAATAGATTTGGATGGCAATAAAGATGAGTACTTCTTTACTTCATTGTGTGGATTTTAAATCCCGTGAGAAGAGCTATTGACAATGTTAATAGCTATAAGGGATAATTTTTCAAAAAGTCATAAACCTATTGTACATCGACCAATTTAGTCCTTAACTTTTTAATTTGATCAATTTGGTCTTAAATCTTTTGACAATTTACATATGTAGTCATTCCTGCCAATTTTAACTGGAAAGCGTTAACATGATGCCATAGTTTCTTGTGCGCCATCCATTGAAACAAGTATTAAGAGAAGCATTGTGATGAAAACTCATTGAACACTTATGGCATGTTTGTTTTCTGGAAAAAAATTGAAATGACTTTCATGTATTTGGTTAGCTTAAAGTAAATAATCGATGAAAAAGACTTTGCGGTCTTGGAAAACTATCATTGAGGAAAATGATTTTTCCCAAGCTCCTTCTAGATGCACACTAATATAGATCTTCAATTTACGTATTCTCTAAGTCTGCTAATTATTTGAATCTTCTTTTATTATTACATCTATTTAAGGTTGCTTTATTTTGATTACATAATAACATAAAATTCGTGCTTCATATATTAATGATATCTTCAAAATGAATGGGGATATGATTGTAGTATCTTATATTGGAAATAAAAATTGTTATAATGAAGCTAATAATTATTGAAAGTGAGAGTTGAACATACAAAAATTTTAACCATCTCACTTCCAAGTACAGCACCGAACAACTGAAAACCGGTCATTTTCCTTGAAATTTCAGGAAGTGTTCCAAATACAAACGTACCCTTATATTGTTATTTACTTGAGCACATGCAGGCTCTAAAATAAGCTTCACATAAATATGTTACTATCCTTTTAACTTTATGACATATCAATTTTGTGAATAGCTATTTTATTGATTTTGTAGGTAAATATGTTACTGGTTTGATTTGTGCTTTGCACAAATTGTCTGGAGATGTTGGTTTGATTTGTGCTTTGCTGGCTTGATTTTTTTGGGGTAATTTTTTTGGGGATTTAATTTGATAGTTTCACGATTCCGTTCTGGTCTGATTTGTGCTTTGCTAGTTTCATTTTTTTTACAACATAGTGTTGAGCATGAAGGTTTGCTAATTCCTCACAATTGGTGTGAACAACCAAGGTTCAACTGAAATGGGTCCACAAAAGATGCAAGACTAAAGCTACCTTAGTAAAGAGTATGCACATAAATGAAAAATAAGTAATACTAATGCAGTGAAAAGTTGAGCTTTGGAACCCAATTTGCAGCAAGCATGCTAAATATTAATCAACATTTGCATTGACAAACATGCAATTAATTTGTTACGGTTTGAAATCAAACAGTCTGGTTCAAATTGAGTAAATTTGATTTGGCCTTCAAACCACAACAAACGACAACGTCCTCATCCCCATTACAAATCCTCACATGATTACATGTACAAAATACACGGTGTGCCTCAAGACTAACCTCCTCAATAGGTGTTAAGAAAACTCCTAGTTTTGATGTTAACAAATCATTTTATGCACACAATAACTTATATGTTTTGCTAGGAAGAAAAGTCACAAGGTGACGTTTTCTTTTGAGTCTGCATGAAGCAGAAGATATCTTTGAGTCTGTCCATACCAGATGGAAAACTCGAGGAGACGTTCTGAGTCTACAGGTACCAAATGGAAAACTCAAGCAGATGCAGAACCTTGGTTTGATGGAACACTTATGGAAGCCCGGATTCTGATTGTATAGGCGAACAGAATCCAAGAGGATCCAATCTATCTTCAACGGTCAAAAATACTTTCCTTATGAAGTCTATCCAATAAAGGAAAGGGAAGACAAATCTCTCAAGGAGATAGCCAACGGTCGAGTGTGACTCAGAGAGTATATAAGGAGACGATGAGATCAAGAGAGAGATAGGATGAACATATTCCAAAGTCTGATTCAATTCTTCATTGGTTGTTTGAAAAAGTGTGAAATCGAGTGATCCTAGTGTATTACCAAGAAAAGTGATTTTGTGAGACATATCATCACAAAGTATTAACACTCGAGAGTGTGTAATCACCTTTGATCACATAGTGAAATCCAGCATATTGGCTAATCGCCTAGAGAGTGGACGTAGGCTTGTCAAAAGCTGAACTACTGTAAATTGTGTTTGCAAT
This sequence comes from Corymbia maculata, assembly GCA_014182735.1. Lineage (NCBI taxonomy): Eukaryota > Viridiplantae > Streptophyta > Magnoliopsida > Myrtales > Myrtaceae > Corymbia > Corymbia maculata. The sequence goes on along the minus strand of CM024683.1, from coordinate 18,881,561 downwards.
CTTCTCTACTCTCTCTATTTAATTTCTGTTTGTTGATTGCAAAAGATTGACATTGTCTGCGTATAAAATTCTTTACACCAATTCACCCCCACTCTAGGTGTTATACTAGAAATATCAATTGGTATCAGAGCCTTGTGCTCAGTGTTTTGAAGTGTTTATTACTTCAAAGTTAAAGATCCTTTATGGCTAGTATTATTGCACCAGGTCTGATTGAGGGACAGAGCAACACTCGACCACCATACTTTGATTGGAAAGAGTACAATATATGGAAGAACAAAATGAAGGCTTTTCTCAGGTCAAAGGATCCACTGGAATGGGATGTAGTCAAGAGGGGAATTGAACCCAACGCTGAAGCTGGAAAAACCACTAAGAAAGATGGCGGGAAAACAACAGAAACATCAGCCACCATCTCTCAAGAAGAATTGACAAAGAGACAAGCTTTAGACGCTAAGGCTATCTACTCTCTGTATTGTGCTTTATCTCCTAATGAATATAATCGAATCTCTTCTTGTGAAACAGTGAAAGAAGTATGGGATAGGCTGCACGTTACCTACGAAGGGACTGATCGTGTGAAAGAGACCAAAGTAAAATTTTACTTAGTCAATATGAATCATTCAAAATGAAACAGGGAGAGTCCATACGAGATATGTTCAGCTGATTTACAAAAATAGTAAATGGACTTACATATCAAGGACAGCCTGTCCTAAGACCTATGAAAATCAACAAGCTTTTGAGAGGTTTATCAAAAGACAGGAATAATGTGAAGACCTCAATATGAGAAACTCTACGAATTTCACCTCTGATAGTTGATGAGCTTGTTGGAACCCTACAATCCTATGAAGTAGAACAAATGAACGAGGAAGTGGAGTCTAGAGATAAGAAATCTATCGCTCTTAAATCTAATGCTGATTCTGATGATACAGATTCTGAGGATGAGCTAGATGATGAAGAACTTGCCTTGCTAATTAAAAAGGTAAGAAAGTTAAACAAGAAAGGCAAAAAGTTCAATAGCAAAAAGCAAAACAAATAGTCTAGACAGAGAAGAACTACTGAAGAAGAGGACTTTGTCAAAGAGGTTGTTTGCTTCAAATGCAAAAAGAAGGGTCACATAAAACAAAATTGCCCTACTTTGAAGAAGAACAAAGGCAAGTATGAAAAGTATAAGAAGGCCCTGAAAGCTAAAACCTAGAGTGACACTGAAGTTGAAGACAGTAAAGACGAATATGGAAATATTTGTCTAATGGCACACTCAAACTCAAACTTTAGAGTAGACTCTGAACCAAACTCAGACTCAGACAAAGAAATTGAGGTTAGTCATTCCGATATTCCTATTGAAGTTTCAGATTATATAAATGAGCTTTGTTCAAATCTAAAATCCACTCTAAAAAGGATCTTTGGACTCAAAAAGGAAAATCACAAGTTGAGTCAGCAAATTTTTTCTTTAAAAGGAAAGCTTATGATCTCAAAAAGGAGTTTTTGGAAATCAAGGAAAATCAAGACTCTTTACTAAATGAGAATGAATATTTCAAAATGGAACTTTTGGAAACAAAGGAAAATCGAGATTCTTTACTAAATGAGAATGAATCCTTCAAAAACGAGTTTTTGAATATTACTACAAAATTTTCTAAAGGGTCAAAAAATTTACAGCATATACTTTCCATTCAGATTCCCTACTTCGACAAGTCAGGACTTGGGTTTTATAAGGAAAGTGACTCTTTAATTGATTTTCCAAAAGTCAAGGAGAGAATTAGATAGAGACCTCCTTGTTAGGCATACAAAAATCATTTCAAAAAGAATTTTGTAAAACCTGTTGGTCGAAACAATCTCAAATGTTCTAATTGCGGAGAAAATGAATATTTTGAAAACAAGTGTCCTAAAGTCTGGAGACCTGTTCAGAAAAATTGGATAAACAAAGCTTATACTACTAACTCAAGTGGACCCAAGAAAGTCTGGATACCAAAGAAAACTTGAGTATGTGTTTTAATTGCAGGTAAGCTTCAAAAGCAAGAAAAAATGGTATTTGGATAGTGGATGCTCGAGACACATGACTAGAGACTCAAGAATGTTCGTTGGTCTGAAAAGAATTAAAGGAGGAACTGTTTGGTGGAAATACTAAGTGAAACATTATAGGACTAGGAACAATCAAGATTGGAAGTCTCATCATCAACAATGTCTCTTTGGTTAAAGGACTAAACTACAATCTACTGAGTATTAGTCAGTTATGCAATGCTGGTTTCAGAATTGATTTCAAAGAGAACTTATGTTCCAGAACTAGTCAAGACTCATCTCAATCTTTTACTAGACGAAGACATGGGAACATCTACCTTCTGGACATAAATGAAGACACTACCAAATATCTTATCTCAGTTCAAGATGAAGCAAATCTTTGGCATCACAAACTTGGACATGTCAGTATGAAACATATTTCAAAACTATTCTCCAAAAAGCTCATTCGTGGACTGCCTTCATTATGTTATAAAAAATCAGAACTATGCTCTGCATGTACTTTGGGAAAAAGGTAAGAAGCTCTTTTAAATCCATTAAACAGGTTTCTACTAATCATGCTTTGCAGCTTCTTCATATGGATCTTTTTGGACCAACTAGAACTCAAAGCATTAGAGGTAAGAAGTACTGTCTTGTTATTGTAGATGATTATTCTCACTTTATCTGGGTATTCTTTCTTTCTAATAAAGGAGAAACCTTCTCTTACTTTTCAAAATTCGCAAAAAGAGTTCAAAATGAGAAAGGTTACTCTATTTCTAGCATTAAAACAGATCATGGTGGAGAATTTGAAAATCAGGATTTTACAGATTTTTGTGATAAGAATGGTCTTCAACACATGTTCTCCTCTCCCTATACTCCAGAACAAAATGGAGTTGTAAAAGGGAAGAACAGGTCCTTGCAAGAAATGGCCAGAACTCTGCTTATTGAAAGCAAGGTGGCAACTCGCTTCTGGGCAGAAGCAGTTTCTACTTCATGTCACATCATTAACAGAGTCTTTCTAAGACTTATCCTTGAGAAAACTCCCTATAAAATTTTCAAAAGCAAAAAACCAATTGTTTCCTACTTTCATGTTTTTGGTTGTTAATGTTTTATTCTTAAAAATGCTAACAATCATCCAAGCAAGTTTGAAGAAAGGTTAGATGAAGGTATTTTTCTGGGATACTCAACCACAAGCAAAGCATATAGAATGTTTAACAAAAACACTCAAACTATGGAAGAATCCATGAATGTGAAGTTTCTGGAGCAAGATCTTTCTAAGTAAAATAGAACTGAAATTGAAGATCCAGAACCAACTACAGATCTTGAGAAATCAACATTCAACAGAGAAATTGACTCCTTTCAGAAAGTTGTCTCAAAAGAGCCTCAAGACCAAAGCATTATCCAGAAGGATACTACTTATTCACTAGAAAAACCATATGACAGTGAAGTATACAACAAAAACTGGAAGCATAAATCCAGTCATCCTCAAGATCTTGTCATTGGAAGCATCAATGAAGGAGTTCGTACCAGATCAAGAAACAAAAAGGATACTAGCATTGTGGCTCTCATTTTTGAAATTGAACCTAAAGGAATAGACAAAGCACTTGGAAATGAAAGCTAGATAGAAGCAATGCAAGAAGAACTCCAGCAGTTCAGAAGAAATGATGTGTGGGAATTACTACCCAAACCTAAAGGGAGGACCATCATAGGTACTAAATGGGTTTTCAGGAACAAAGTAAATGATCAAGGCAAGGTGACTAGAAACAAGGCAAGGCTTGTAGCCAAGGATACTCACAATCAGAAGGAATAGACTATGATGAAACTTATGCACCCGTAGCAAGATTGGAAGCAATTGGACTACTGCTTGCCTATGCTTGTTATCATAACTTCAAGCTATTCTAGATGGATGTGAAGAGTGCCTTCTTAAATGGATTCATACAAGAAAAAGTCTATGTTGAACAACCTCCTAGATTCAAGGAATCAAGAAAGCCAGATCATGTATACAGACTGAAGAAAGCTCTATATGGTCTGAAGCAAGTGCCTCAAGCCTGCTATGAAAGACTGAGTAAGTTCCTGTTAGCTTATGGCTTCAAGAAAGGTATGGTAGATACAACTCTTTTCATTAAAAAGAAAGGAAAGGATATCTTACTCGTTCAAATATATGTAGATGATATTATTTTTGGTTCTTCTAATGAACGCTTATACAAGGATTTTTCAAAGTCTATGCAGGAGGAATTTGAAATGGGCATGATGGGAGAACTTACATTCTTTCTAGGACTTCAGGTCAAACAACCTAAACATGGCACTTTCATCTTTCAAGAGAAATATGCGAAAGACTTGATCAAGAAGTTTGGAATGGAAAACTGTAAGAAGACTGAAACTCCAATGTCAACTTCCATCAAACTCGACAAGGATGAAATTGGGAAGAAAGTTGATCAGAAGACCTATAGAAGATGATTGGTTCTCTCCTTTATCTTACTGCATCTAGACCTGACATTCTTTACAATGTGTGCTTGTGTGCTAGATTCCAAGCAGACCCAAGAGAATCACATCTCTCTGCAGTTAAGCGTATAATTAAGTACATTGCCACTTATCCAAAGTTAGGTATGTGGTATCTCAAAGAAATAGGCTTTACCCTTCTCGGATACTCAGATGCTGACTTAGCAGGATGTAAAGTGGACAGAAAAAGTACATCTGAAACATGCCAATTACTGGGACAAATGTTGGTCTCATGGTTCTCCAAAAAGCAAAACACCGTGGCCTTATCTACGGCAAAAGCAAAGTATGTTGCTCTTGGCAACTATTGCTCCCAAGTTTTATGGATGAGACAGCAGCTAAGAGACTATGGAAAGGAAGAAGCAGGCATTGAGAAAAGATGTGATAACACAAGCACTATAAATCTCACCAAGAATCTGATCTTACATTCAAGAGCAAAGCATCTAGAAATCAAGCACCATTTTATAAGAGATCACGTGCGAAATGGTGAAATATTTGTACAGTTTATTGAATCAAAGAATCAATTAACAGATATTTTCACCAAACCTCTGGACAAAGGTACATTTGATTCGATTTGCTGTAGATTAAATATTATTGATCCATTTGCATAAAATCTATGAAGACAGGATATCGTCTAGAAGAAACAATAGTTTGGCAGAAGCAATATTTTGGATGGACCAATCTTCTGCAGTGCACTCAGAAGGGCTTAATGGTATTTTTGGAAATTTAAAATTTTGGCGCGTAAGTTATTTCCATATATGATCAAGCATGGTAAGTTAATATTAGTAGATAATTGATTTGCATAATTTTTTGTGCATGCCTATATTATTTGCATCTATTTTTATCAAGTTTTGAATTTTTGAATAACTACCATTTTCAGTTATTTTTATTCCAAAAGTCGTGTCTGTTCGTTTGCCCCCTTTAGAAAGGTACATAAACCCCAAAAAATCAAGTCTTTCTTCCATCAAGCTCTCGAACTCCTTCTGAAACCCTAAAGATCTTATCTTTCTCTCAAAACAAAATCAAACCTTCTTCGAAATGGAGACCTGGTCTTTCGATGAGGAATGGCTTTGAGATCCTCTATGTCCAGGTCCAGGTCTCCATCTCCTCAAAGACAATCAAACAAAATCGTAAGCAGAGGTCCGAGAAATATTGAAGGAGCAGAGACTCATTTCGACTTAACACAGTCTTTCGATGAGGAATCTCTAAGGCTTTCTCCAACTGCATATATTCAAAGGGAAGTCAATGAATCTGAGGAATCCCTAAGGCATACCCTAACCTTATCTGCTCAAAGGAATGAAAGAGGTATGTATGGACTTATTCTACTTAAACCTTCGAACCCCAACAAGATTTTGAAAATATATGAAGTATTAGTGAGGGGAGATGCTACTGATAGTGTCAAACTTGAATACCTGAGGCTAAATGGGTACTCAAATGAGATGCAACTCGTTCAGGCTGCATCAAGTGTAGCACATCCGCGTCCACAGGTTGAGCAGATGGGGGAACCCGCACAGGTTGCTCAAACGAACGAAGAAAATAGAAGTGCGGAAACTACCTAGGGAGGTAAAGATGATGATGAACATTTGTTCAGGAATTTTGAGGTTAAGATAAGGGTTGTTGCGACAGTTTGAAACACTACAAGACATTTCTGTTCCAAGGAACATAAGGCATGTTATGCTTCTTTGCTTGATAGAGGCGTAATGAATCACAAAATAGTTGATTTTGATTTTTTTGATGCTACTGATGTGAATCTTCGAAGTTGTTTTGAAAGGCTGCAGTTGGATCGCTTCTGTACTGATTCTGCTGCTGTATATCCAGAACTGATAGCCTATTTCTACTCGAATTTGTCCTTCTTGACTCCATACAAATTGCAGTTCAGTGTGAATGACAGGTTTTATGGACTTGATACTAATATTCTGGCTGACATCATAAGGGTTGAAAGGAGTGAGTTTAGGCCTATTGAGGTCTCCTATGAGATGGTATGCAAGCATCTTACAAACTCTCTTAGGGTAAACATCACTTACCCCTTCTTGAACTCAGCAAGGACAATACTGCACAAGATTGTCATAAACTGCATTCGTCCAAAGGTATCATCTAAAACTGATGTGGCCCGTTTTGAAGCAAAGATAATGTGGGCAATCAAAACGGAAGTTCCGTTCTCACTTCCTCATACAGTTCTTCTACATATGTATAGAACAGTTTTGAATGATAAGGGACAACTACCCTATGGAGCCTTAGTGACAAGAATCTTGAAACATTTCCAAATAAATTTGCCCAGAAGACTCTGCACTAAAGTTCTGTCAACAATGCCTATTGGACTCAAGATGGTCACTAAGATGAGGCTGCATGATGTTGTGGAGACTTGGAGGAGAAAATAGAAGGAACTTGCTACGACATCATCCTCTGGAAGAAGAAAAGGCAAGGAAGTGACTTCTGCAGGGCAGAGCATTAAAAGAAGGAGACAACTACTACTACATGATGAGGATGATGAAGAGGAGACTATTTCTGAAATCCTTGCTAATATGGGTCATATTGCACGCAGAATGACAGAAACAAAAGTAGAAATGCCTCCACTATCAGCAGCAGAAGAGAACGTCCCAAGTGCAGAACCACAACCGGCTAAGAATGTGGTAATGTCTGATTAGGAGGAAGAGCATGAGGAAGAAGAAGAACCTGAAGAAGAAGCACCAGAAGCAGAGGGAGAAAGAGAGGAAGAAAGAGAGGAAGAAGGGCATGGAATAGATGAGAGTCATACTATTCCAGAGACTGAAGATGTACCCAGGGTAGAGGACATACATTCACAGGGGCAACATGATCAAGCAGAAGCATCACTTCAAGGGGAGCATCAATCTGAAGGATTACGGCATCCTGAGCTTCCACTTGAATCTCAAACTGATCGTTCTGATTCTCAGAAGATATTTGATCTTTTATTGCAAATCAGAAATTAGCAAGTTGCCATGGAAACCTCATTGAATAACAGGTTGGAGACTCTTGAAAGGACAACTCAGTAGTGAATGGCATGGATGGAAACAACAATTCATCAGTGTCTCAACAAGATTGAAGAGTCGGCCAAGGATATGGAGGATTTCACCTTAGCCCGTACCCCAAAAAAGCCTTCGTCCTAATTTTCTTATCCACTACTTTTTTGGTTTCATATTTTTTTTACTTATGAACTTTGCATTATCACTTTATTTGACTGTTAGATTTTTTGACAGTGACAAAAAGGAGGAGTAGTGCAGATGATACTGGTTTTTTATTTTTGACTTGGCTAGTTTAGAGTACCATGTCACTTATCAGGTATGACTTAATCTAATGCTTATTACTATGTCATACATATACTATGCTATGCCTAACCTTGTTTTGTAGGAACAATGAACCATCTACATAAAAGGTTTTGCCACCATAAAAAATGGGGAGATTGTTGAGAAAACTCATAGTTTTAATGTTAACAAATCATTTTTTGTCACCATGAAAAAGTCACAAGGTGATGTTTTCTTCTAATTCTGCATGAAGCAGAAGATGTCTCTGAGTCTGTCCGTACCAGACGAAAAACTCGAGGAGATGTTCTGAGTATACAGGTACCGGATGGAAAATTCAAGTAGACGCAGAACCTTGGTCTGACAGACCCAGAACGAAACTACAGGACCAGATCATCAACGGTTAAGATTTTCACTTACCATATTTGAATTGATTTTGTTGTATCGAATCGATTAGTAGGATTAATCATCAGACAACTTCCAAAGAAAGATGGAACACATATGGAAGCCCGGATTCTAATTGTATGGGCGAGCAGAATCCAAGGGGATCCAATCTATCTTCAACGGTCAAAAATACTTTCCTTATGAAGTCTGTCCAAGAAAAGAAAGGGAAGACAAATCTCTCAGGGAGATAGCCAACAGTCAAGTGTGGCTCGGAGAATATATAAGGAAATGATGAGAACAGGAGAGAGATAGGATGAACATATTCCAAAGTCTAATTCAATTCTTCATTAGTTGTTTGAAAAAGTGCAAAATCAAGTAATCCTAGTGTATTACCAAGAAGAGTGACTTTGTGAGACATATCATCACCAAGTACTAACACTCGAGAGTGTGTAATCACTTTTGATCACATAGTGAAATCCAGCCTATTGGTTGATCGCTTGGAGAGTGGACGTAGGCTTGTCAAAAGCCGAACCACTATAAACTGTGTTTGCAATCTTCTCTACTCTTTCAGTTTAATTTCTGTTTGTTGATTGCAAAAGATTGACATTGTCTGCATATAAAATTCCCTACACCTATTTACCCCCCTCTAGGTGTTATACTAGCAATATCAATAGGCAACCCCATCATTATGGTTCTTTTCTTTCTTTTTTTCCTTTGACGCATGTTGAACATTAAACATGATACCAATGCAGCATCATTCATGTCTGGGCTGACATTGCGACGGAAAAGAAGTCTTGTGCCATCTCTAATCAAGGCGAACACATTTTTAGACAGTACCGATACCGGTGAACCACAACCAAAACAAACAATAACCAATAACACCATCCGAAATCAAAGTTTTCTTCTATCAGCTGATCCACAAACCACTGTGCGTAGTTTTAATTTCTGAAAGAATTATGAAAGGACTTGGCGCGAGACAAAACGAGACAAAAAAGCAAGAGAGTGAGAGTCAAAGCTGAGAGAACGGTCACTTGGCAACAGCCAGTACAGTAGAGCTGCCCTTCCTCTTCAGGCAAGCGCAATCGCATGCCTTAATGAACGGTAGATTGCAGCGCAGAAGAAAGAAACTGAGACAGCCTCGATAAACTCTCGGCTCTCAACTCTCTCTCTCTCTCTCTCTCTGCGTCCAACGATGGACATTGCTGCAACGGAGACGAAGCTGGTGTTCCTGGCGTCGGTGGGCCATGAGAACAGCCGGCCCAATCCCATCCTCCTCCGCGTGAAGAACCAGAAGGAGGACGACGTGTGCTACCTGCTGGACTGGAGCATGCCGCTCAGGGCCCTCATGGCCGAGTACTGCGTTCGCAGGGGACTCCCGTACGGCGCGGTGTGGTTCACCTATGATGGCACCCGGGTCCCACAAGCCAAGTCGGCGGAGGACCTCAGCATGGACGACGAGGACGTCATCGACGCCTGGGCCGATCAGCTCGGCGGCTAGGAGCTAGGGTTGGTGCTTAGCAGTGTGTTTGTGTGGTCTGCGTGCTTTATTTGTGTCTATAGCTGAAGTTAAGTAGGCGGAGAAGAAGAAGAAGTAGAAGTAGGACGAGATGATGGCTGTGTTAGGTTTTGATGTACTGCTTGCTTTGAGTCAATGGGCGATGTTCCTGGCAGAAAAGTTGCGAGCTTTCCTTGCGCGTCTGCTTTTGCTTCTGGGTTTTGCGTTTTGCCATTGCCATTACTGGAGCTTGATCTCTCCTTTCTTCATCCCAAGAAAGAAAGGCTTCCTGCGTGTTATCCTGTCAGTTTGAGTCTGGGCTTTAATTTTCATACCCCGTCAGGGATTTAACTCTCTGCCATCGACATTAGTAAAGACTGCTCAGATTTTTCTCACTTTTATGAAAAGACACTCCTCCGCAACTCTCGAAATTACTCGGTGTCGGGGAGGAGGCACCTCCTATGACGCTCTATACTCGCCTGTCGCCTCCAATCCATCGATAGTCTCTGCCAAGATGATCCTCCTTGGGTTGTGTCCATCGCTCAACCGACGTTGCTTCCTCTTCGTCTACTCTCTCCTCTCTCTTCTCCATTTACGTCCGTCCAATTCAATCAGCTGATGGGACCGGAACCACGGTGGTGAGAGAAGGCGGAGAGAGGTGGTTCTATCTGCCACGACCATCGTAGGGGTTAAAGAACGGAGAGACATTGACTACGGGTTTGTGCTTTGTTTAAGAAAGTATACTTCCTGTGTATGAACTATTGATGCATTTTCTTGTCAATGAGCTTTCAGTACTCTTTTGAAGAACAGATTGGAGATCAGGTCTTTGATTTTCTTGAGTCAGAAATTTAGAGTTACCCCCCTGCTCTTGATCTTAGATTGCAGTAGTCACTGGTGCTGCTTGTACCCATATTGGCCGGCGATCAGCTGCTGGACACGGGACGTGATTCCTTGCCAATGGCATATCTCGTGCAGGCGGTGCGTACTTCCGGAGGAATTGTTTGCCAGCTTCAAGCCGCTAAGGCGCAAAACTCTAAACTGTGCCCCTGGAAAAAAAAATAAAACAATCAGGGCATTTGTATGTATATGATGTAAACTGGGTTTCAAGAAGAATACCAAGAAGAATACCTAAAAACAAGAAAAATGACGGAATCGATTCTATCGAAAATGACACCACCCGCTCCCAGTTGAGGGGCACCCTAGCGGGGTTTTTTTGGGGGCGGGGGATTTTTATAATTTGAACTCATATTTTATTAGTAATTTGGCTTTTGACCATTGTTGTCTATAGTTAATATCTTTTCTCATAATCAAGGGTTCTAACAGGTCAGAGATGTTGATTATAGTAGAATTCTGCACAATGTGCTTTATTAGATGTAGCTCTAATTTAAGAGTGAATCATGAATAATCCCCATGTCCTAATTTCTCCTTCTCACATTTACTCCCTATTTCGTTGCATTGGTGCTTTAATCCTAATGGCATATGTTTCCCATCACTTAATGCATCCACAAAAGGGATAAATGCATTAGAAATCGTAAAACTTATTACGAAATTACAATTGAGTTCTAAAATTTTTAGAAATGTAATTAAATCCTAAAACTTGTTACAAAATAATAATTGAGTTATGAAATTTTCAAAAAGTACAATCGATTCCTAAAACTTGTTACGAAAATACAATTGAGTTATAAAACTTTCAAAAAGTATAATCAATAGAAGTACTTGATGGAATTAATTTGATAAGTTTTAGGACTTGATTATACTTTTCAAAAGTTTTAATACTAGATTACACTTTCGTGATGAGTTTTATGACTTTTAGTGCACTTATCCCTATCCAAAATAGGAAGATGAGGAAAAAACAACCTGAAATCACTTAAATAACTATCCGACGGTAGTCCAAAAAGCCTGAGGCAGTCTCTCCTTTTCAATGAAGGCTGGAAATCTCTGCCACACGTGCATTTCAAATTAATCAAAAATAGTGCTTTCTATGCTCTTTTTTCATGAAAGGTTTGGACACTATTTGACTTCGGACCATGCAATTGTCACTGATTCGTGCTAGTTACCTACAAAAATTTATTACTGGAGCTTGCCTCAATGGTCACCCTTCCCACATGGAAAGGGAGAGATGGGGGTTCGAATTCTCATATTCTCAAGGGATTGGGATTGGGATGTTTAGCTTCAGATATAGATTTTAACTCCCACGCTCTGTAAAGAGGTAAGATAAAAGTCTAAGAGTAAGTTGACAGATTAGAGTAGGACAGAAAAAAAGTCCAAAAATTTATTTTACTTATGCCTAGTTTTAGAGATGCTTTTGACATTTGAAGTTGCACTGTTTGTTTAATATAGGAGGAACCATTCATAAGTTATCACCTAATGATAAATAAGCGAATTTTGCGATGTGATTAGACTACGAGAATATGGATCTTCCATTTTTCAGTGATTAGTGTTTTTGCGATTTGCAAATTACAAGGTAAAATCCTTTTTGGGTTTTGGTCATTTCATTTGGAAAGCAAAACAGAGCTATTACGTAATGGTAATTTGGTAAATTTGCCATAACGTGGAGTAATGGAATATAAGTTTATCATATGTTTTCATTCTTTGACGACTATAACCTCAAAGCGCATTGATATGATGAAAAATTGAATAATTTATTAAGTATTCTCCATAAATTTGATCTTTTGTATTGTTTGGAAAAATTCATTGACAAATATGTTTTGATTAACGGCATTGTATTTCTAATTTAACAATTAATGAAAATATTTGCATTCATATAATTTTTCAAAGATATAATACTTGTTTTAGGAAAATATTGTTCAAATCCTTTATTTTCTGCAAAATAAATGCACTTTTAACACACTTCTATCTTTTCGCTATATTGTGAAAAGCAATTTAGTCAGTTTTAGTCACGTTTTTTGTGTGAATATGTCGTTAACATAATGGAATTACTTTCTTTGCCACATTTTTTATTGTAGCTAAAAGGTTATGGCTCCACAGAGGTTTGTTCATGTGGATTGAGGCCAGTCTTCAATGAGATTAGAGCAATACTCTCGTCAGAAGCTGGGTCTTTAATGTGGAATATTAAAGCTAGAGGCGAACAATTCCTGATCCGATCCGATCCAGTTTCAAGGTTGAATCGGAAATTAGTCACTTTTTTTTCATTACTTTTTTCCTCCTAACTTTTTTCTTTACCACTTGGAACCTCACCGAAATAGTATTTAATTCACGTTTTACTAATCTTTTTGATGAAATAATAAAATAAAAAATATATTTAGTCGGTCTAGTATGGTTCTCCATTGGAATTGGGAATAAGACCACTTGGACTAGAATCAAGAACCAGATTGACATTTCCAAAAATCGGATCAAACCAATCAGTCTAATCTTGTCCAAGCGGTTCTCGGTTCGAACGGTCAGTTTTGCACACCCCTAATTAGAGCACTACACTAGTTAGAAGTGTGGAAACCAAAATGTAACACGCTAAAGAGTGTTGTACATGGACCGACATTGCCATGCGACATAACAAACATGGTTTCTAATATTATCCAGCTCAACAATATGTAAGTTCATTCAGGGTCAATTTTGCTCACCTTGAAATCTCTATGCATGAATCTAAGGGAAAGAATCCCATTTGGGACATGAGTCTTTGTAGGAAGTAGTAATCCCCTGGGTGTTTTTCTTCCGGCACAAAAGTTTTGCGAGATTTGGCTAGCAAGAGACTGTTCGTCTCAATCAAACAACGCCTGGCAACCAAAGTCAATTTTAGATCATGACATGGCTTAGAAGGCCTAGAGCTGATACTGATTTGCTGAAAACCTTGCACTCCAGCCAACTTTAGAGTTCATTTTTGTAATGTTTGTTAAACTTAGACTACAAAATGGCTGAAAGTCTTGGAGGTAAAATCCTTTTATGGGAAACATCATTTTTAAAAGGTTACAATCTTCAACAGGCTCAATCTAGAAACTGACATAGTCAATCACTATTCAAATATAATGCAGGCTTAACCCAGAAGCTCCTTAGTCTTCTATCATTCAAAAGATAACGAAGCATTTTTCAGTGCAATCTTCCCAATAGTGGTCATCAAGTCCATGTCACGAGGAAATACAAGTCAAGCGATTCCTAGAGGCTCACTTGAACAGTTAAATCATGTCTCGAGCTTGAATTACTTACGAACATTAGTTGGTTTGTTAAAGACAAAGGAAATCTTGAAAATATGCAAGTTTGGACCGATCAAGAAGTGCGTCCTTTAAATCTCGTACGGTGGAAGACGTCTTCAGCAAGATGCAAAATATTGGACGCTATAAGACAAAAGATGCGCTCACATATTCTACAATTTATATATATATTATTTTATGGGGGTAAAAATGTATGTCACAAGAGGACAAGAGCAAAGATTGCTTTTGTTTTTTTCTTTTTATCTCTTGCATAAGCCGTATCTGGACTCTTCTTAAAGTGGCGTACGAAAGGAGTACTTTACCGCATGTATCTTGTCGAACAGTAAAAAGAGTTTTTCTTTAAGCCGCACAAGAGAAGAACACATGCATACGTTCCTCGAAGAAGAAAAGAGCCGGGTTGCGAAGAACGCCGACGTCCCTATTTTTGCCGTACGAGGAGACCTTGAATGCACGGCGATTTTGGGTCGTGAGTTTACGCCCACTTGAGTTTATTTATTTGTAAACTTTGGTTTAAATCTAAGTGTAAAAAGTACTCGAGTGTGTGAATACTTGTAATTCCAATTTCCAATCATAGTGAATTATTTTGATACTAACTCTTTTTCATAGATTTAAATATTAATATTCGGACCAAATCATATAAATTTCGGATGTTCTTAGTATTTCTCATTAATTTCTTTAGTATTTCGTGTTGATGTGAATTGCGTGATTTTGATAGTTCCAGTGTTAATATAATACAATATGAACACTTTCATCTTACGAGCTTATCAACTCTGAACATAACTTACATAAATTTGAATTAACCAAGTTACTAGCGTACACATGCTACTTCAATTTTTTTGCAACATCTATATGAGGAAAAACAAATGCAAAATTTCGATGATCATCTTCCTTCAACCATAGAATTCGTTATGGTGTTCATGGAGAAGATACTTTCCCCTCGCGCCTCGTTATCATGACTGGGAGTTCTACATGGGAAGGCAAATGTAGGAGGCCTTGGCCGATGAAGATCGGATTCACCGCTCAGCATCAGAACTACGGATAACATGTTGGGTCGGTCCATCGTGTGGTCCTGGACACAAAGAAGCCCTACCTGAATGCATCTCATTGCTTCTAATGGCGGACAAGTATTAACTATATCTTCATCCCTTAGGTCTGGTCCTCTATCTTCGCTCCACAGTTGCCATGCCTGCAAGAATTAGAGAACTTAGAGAGCGGAAATAGCTGAAAAGAACATAGAAGGTCACTTGAGACTATATTCCTCGCACTTACATAGGAAAGAAGATTGAAATGCTGGCCATGGTAGTATAAGCTCGTGTTCTTTTTGCCAGTGACGATCTCAAGAAGCAACACCCCAAAGCTATAGACATCGGATTTCTCAGAAAAGATACCTCCCATGGCGTATTCAGGAGACATATATCCTCTGCAATTGATTATCATGTAAATCAATCAAGTTATGGAGTATCCTAATTGCCTTGTAGAGTTTCCTAATTGAATTTATAATTTCAGCGAGAAGGCTTGAAAACTAACAGTGTTCCTACAACTTTGTGAGTATTTAGCAAAGCTTGAGTGCCTTCGAAGATCCGTGCCAGCCCAAAGTCCGAAATTTTTGGCTTCATTTTCTCATCCAAGAGAATATTGCTTGCCTTCAGATCTCGATGGATAACTCGAAGGTAAGAATCACGATGCAGATACAGAAGCCCACTCGCAATCCCTTGAATGATGTGGAAACGTGTATCCCAGTTGAGTTCTCCTTTCCTTTTTGAATCTAAGCAAGGAAGAAAAGGAAAAGAATTCGTGACCTTAAGTACTTCTAAGATGTCTATATTTTTCCATCAGCGCAAGCATGATTTGAAAACAGTGAGACCTACCAAATAGAAAGGAATCTAAGCTTTTGTTTGACAAGTATTCGTATACTAAAATCTTTTCTTCTCCTTCGATGCAGAAACCCATGAGTCTGACCAGATTTCGATGCTGAAGTTTCGATATTAGAACGATCTCATTCTTAAACTCCTCCATGCCTTGGCCTGAGCTACTGGAAAGTCTTTTGACAGCTATCTCCTTTCCATCATTCAGCATTCCCTGTTTCCGAACTCAAAGACCTGTCAGACCTTGGATAATGTCATAAAATTTCCCTAAACGAACATTTTACAGACAGCTTTTACCTTATAAACGGGTCCAAACCCTCCTTGGCCAAGTTTATTTGTTGCATCGAAGTTGTTAGTTGCAAGAAGTAAGCTACTAAAACTGAACAGCGTAAATTCGGATGCGTCATCTTGCTTCAGCTGATCTTTCCATGCATTTCCAGGAGACATTTCTCCTGTTTTATTAGTTATATATGGCCAGTCAAATGCCTTAGGAATTTTGGCAAAGTTTTTAGATTACATTTAATGTGAAATCAAGCATTGGACATGAGCTGCTCGTACCTCTTTTGCTGGCTCTCCACTTCCAGACACCAAAAATAGCAGTTCCTACGAACATGATGCCAAGGATGGTACTTATGCTGATGATAAGTCTTGCTCCTGTCGACATGCCTGACATGAGAAAAAGAATTGTAAGACGAGCGATAAAGTTCAAATGAATGTCAATAGTGAAACTTCTTATACCTGTATTGTCATGTGCGACCCGAATATATACATCTTGCCCATCTGTTGAAAACTCCTGAAAATCGATGAGATCTTTAGCCCAGACCAAACAACCTATTGTGCGGACGTAAGAATAAGCCAAGCATGAACAATTATTCATGCACTGGCTTTGGCATCCTCCTACATCTCCAATGTCTGATAAATATTCCGCAGAATCGGGCACTTTCATCTGGTTCATGTGCACGAAGACATCTTTCTTCACCTGCGTTGAAGGCGTCCTGCTTGTATTCTTCTCGCAGTTCAATTCTGCTTCTCTAATGCACCCTCTGGTCCAATTTCCTCTGTTCCATTCCTCTATCAATCGCGGCATAAACCCTTTTACGCAACGGCAGATAGGAGAGTTTATTGAGTTGCAGACACCAAACGGACCACAAGTTCCATAAACTTCGCAACTGTTCCTCACTGCTACCAGAGATTTCAACCAACTATTGGATCCATAATCCCATATCATTTGTACTAGAATTCCTTCGGGTGAAATGGAGGCATAAGCAAGAAAAGAGTTGTTATCAGAATCATAAGAGAAATAAGTGGTTCCCTGCTGAGGATCTTGCTGGAGAGTATTCCCGCTATAGTATGAGGAATCCATTCCTGGCATGCCGATGAATGTCGATTTATCCCACGGTCCACTTCTCCAATGAGAGGTCCAGCCATTCCAAATGAAAAGTTGCGGCGGGGTCTCTGACGTAATCCCAGTGGTGAAATTTCCTGACGATGGATCGTTGTCGTTTTTCCAGGAAACTAAAACCCGTCTCTCTCCGGTTCTCGTGTTTAGTCCTATCTTCATGTTTGGTAGAATTGTATCAGTTGGATCATCGAAGCTTGCCCATACTTCAGTAGAATTTTTGTCTTTTAGAACAAAGTTTCCACCATCCGAAAGCATTGCTGCTGTATAATTTGACTGGACAGAAACATTGGTGGACCAAACTATGTTCTGTTGTCCATCCACGAGCTTCAAATTCCCATCAGTGCCTATCGTTAATTTTGCGGACCGATCTGCAGATGTGAGCGGCGAATCCCTATTGGCCACCCACACGATTCTAGGAGGCCTCAAGTTCTTGTACCATATGCCAACATACTGATTTTCCGACCCATTCGGCATGAAGAACCCAAGCTCAAAGATTTGGCCTGAGGAGACAAGAGTTTGGTTCTGAAAGAGCGGCTCCGACGACCTAATATTGTGAACGGCGCCACTAGCTATATCTCTCACCGGAAGTAGGAAGAAGAAGACCAAGAAAGAGCACCGAGCAGTCATGAGTCGCATGTTAAGAATGACTGAATGAGCCTCACGAGCTCGGCGGCTCTGGTTTATTCTGCACTTTCTGCGGATCAAGAACGGATATCAAGATTTTCTGCTGAGGTCAACTTCGTGGCTCAAGGGCAACGTGCTGGCCGGGTCCGCCTCTGTGGGGCCCAGCTAATATTAATCGTAAGAAAAAGAAAAGTCAAAAAGTCAAAAAGTCAACATGAAGAAACGAAAGAGGGATGCTCGCTCAGTGAGGAGGCGAAGAAGAACAGAGAGAACAACGAGAAGAGCACGCCAAGGGGGCGACTTTGCTAATAGGCCAAATGCTATCGGAATGGGCTCCAATTCGTATTGTTCACGGAACCGAGGGCTACGATTTGATTGGTTGCATTCATTCAGAAACTTCTCCGAATTGTCTTTCATTTTTATCTTCAATTGCAATTAGGATTTCCTGTTGCACTTGTGTTAGTTGTGATGAATTATTAATATTGAGCCTCTAGCATGTGACTAGAGAAGACACTTTATATGTCATAATATGCTTAGTGATTAGTGGAAGTTTTTGGGCAGTCCGTGAAATCTTGATGCTATTGCCTTTATCTTTTTAATATTCCAACATCATGTTTATGTTTTTAAGGTTGTATTACTGCTGGTTATTTGTAGGGTTAAAATCAATTTTGGTCAATTTAGTTTTGGGGAAAATATTGATCTTGAATTGGATTAGTTCTCAATGAATTGTTGCTCGGTTCTGCCAACACTCCATGACTGTTGTTTTCACCGGAGCATATTTTCATTGAGTATTAAATGTGAAGACAATTCCTCGCCAATGTTCAATTTCATTGACTTGGAAAATATTGATCTTGAATCGGATTAGTTCTCAATGATTGTTGCTCGGTTCTGCCAACACTTCATGACTGTTGTTTTCACTGGAGCATATTTTCATTGAGCATTAAATGTGAAGACAAGTCCTCGCCAATGTTCAATTTCATTGACTATTAAATGGGGAGGTCAATTTCATTGACTATTAAATGGGGAGATTGTTCCTCGCCAATGGTCAATTTCATTGACTATTAAATGTGGAGATTGTTCCTCGCCAATGGTCAATTTCATTGACTATTAAATGTGGAGATTGTTCCTCGCCAATGGTCAATTTCATTGACTATTAATGTTCAAATTCGACTCAAACTCTCGGTCTACACCTGCATCACCCTCCTCCACAAAATTCAAATTTGCTTATCTATTAACCCATGCAATGGGCAAGATCGAAGTGTTGTCTAATCAACTATTTAAGGCCAGGCATCTATGTTAAAAGTTAGAACAATTTTGAGTGACTGTAACTGTAAGTCAACACAAATAGTCATTCCATGTTACATGCAATGTCATTCTTATAATGTCTAAAATGTAATGTGTCCCTAGACTTTTAATTGCTTGGATTTATATCAAAATCAAACCAAACTTGGAGATGAGTACATCTAAGCCATTTAAATTGTCGAGTTACTTACGATCATAGAACCTTAATAAATTATCGTAATTGCTCAAAAACTTATTTGATTGTGCTTGCATGAATCTAACTCTATATTGATCAAAACTTATGTCCACCTAAATCAAGGTTTAGGCCACATTTATATATTTGCCTATAACTTCACGTTGATTAATCAATGAATTTCGAAAACTGATAGTAAGTACACAATCTCTTTCTTTTCAATCGGGCTTCAACCTGGAGCGTCCTAGACCGAACTGAATCGATTGAGCCAATTTTTTTCACAATTTAGGACTAGGCCATTGATCGAGCCTAGTATATCTAGCCTCGATTTGTTCGACGAGCTTGATCATTGTTCGACGTAACAGTCAATTTACTCCAATCAATTGATGTGTACAACTCGTGAGGGAGAACGGTGGAAACTGCTTCTTTGACGGTGGGGCATCGACCGGGCCATGACATCGACAAGAGGAGCTCTTGCTCAAATCCGAGTCCATGATTGATGCGTGTACTTGTGCTTGGGTCCCGCAATGATTTGCCGACCAGAAACCCCTTTGCTTTAGCATTCTCATCGATCTCCTTTGCTTCTCAGTTTAGCCAAGGGATTAGCGATCGTCTCCCATGTCGATCACGCTGGCTTCAGATCTGGAAGAAGCTATGCTACAGCTGCGACGGACGAGGTTCAGTCGAGAGAAACACCTTTCGACGTGGCTAAACATTTGCAGCGATGGTACATTGAAATGAAGCAGTGATCGTTGTTTATCTGGCGTTTTAGCGAAATGCTTCACGAAAAGTTGTGAACGGAACTGCTGATGACGATCTAAATAGCAGAAGTTTCATCGGAAACCACTTGTTGCATGTTGGGCCTATCCACAGCGTGGCTTGGCATGCAGAGAAGGCCGCACGTGAACGCATCGAATCACCTCGGGCATCCTTAACCACCTCGACCATTATGTGACAATTGTTATGTTCCATAATTGCCTTGCTCGGCGTCGCCTTCGCCCTGGCCTAGGCAAGGGCCAGCCTCGCCAGTGGCAGGGGATGGTGAGCCTAACCTAGGCACAGCCAGGTGTTGGTCACTGGCAAAAGGAAGAAGGAAAAGAAAAAAAGAAAAAAAGAAAAAAAGAAAAAAATTCGAAAATAAAAACATCGAACAAAATATTAAAATATTATTACAAATTTTGCATGTCAATGCCAGAAATCCCACATAGGCCAGCTGGCGTCGATGTCAATAATATCTAGTTAAAATTAGCCGAAATGACTGACTTGATACTATGCCAAAATGTTTAGGATTAAATTGATACCATTAATATGTTTAAAATTAAATTAGTACTAATGCAATAGGTTTATGACATTTTCGACACTTTTCCCCTCTGTTTGCTGCTCACAATCTCTAGGAGCAGTATTCTGAAGCTATAAACATCGAATTTCTTAGACAACATTCCACTTGTGGCATATTTAGGAAACTTGTAGACGTTGCATAATTTTAACATTTCAAGTTTTCTTCCATAGAATGTCATAATTATAATAAAACTATAAGGCTTGAACTGAAGATTTGTGGGATGCACTTCAAAAGTTAGAAAATCCTTAGTTTGAAAGATAGAAAACTTACAGTGTCCTGTCAACTTTGTGTGTATTTGTAGAGACTTGGGTGCCTTCTAACATTTGCACCAGCCCAAAATAAGAAATTTCCAGCAATCATCTTTTCATTCAAGAGGATGTTGCTCACTTTTAAGTGTCGATGAATAATCCTAAGACAGGAATCGCAATGGAGGCTCATCATGAGTCCTCTAACAACCCCCAGGATGATGTGCAATCGTATGTCCTAGCTCAATTCCGCCTTCTTTCTTGAATCAAAGCAAGGTATCCGACAGAAAGAAATTCTAGCTTGAGTGCTGGATCGTGTTTTCCCCGTAAGAAAATGGAAATAAATTCTTTAGAGAGGGGGAAACCTAAGAAAAAGAAAGGTATCCAAACTCTTGTTCGACGAGTATTCATGTACTAAGATTTTCTCCTCTCCCTCATAGCAGTAACCTAGGAGTCTGACTAGATTTCGGCGATTTAGATGTCAGTAGGATCTCATTTAGGAACTCTTCCATAACTCATGCTGAGCCACTTGAAAGCCTTTTCACGGCCATCTCCTACCCATCCTTCAGCTGTTTCCAAATTAAACGAATCATTAGACATTCAGCTTGGACAAATGACCTGTATGTCATGCATACAGAAGGCTGTACCTTATAAACAGGGCCGAAACCTCCCTTCCTGAGTCTATTGCTTGTGTTGAAGCTGTTCGTCTGCAAGTAATCAAAACTGGAAAGTGTCGACTCGGATGCATTATCTCTCCTCCAATGCTCTTTCCACGCATTTTGTGCTTCTTCCAATCCATGGGTCGTGGCCCCTGAGTAAAGTAGTGATGGGGTTTTGACCCATGAATATCTATTGTCGGCTATAGCTAATATCTTTTTCTCGTGACCAAGGGTTCTAACAAGTGAGAGATGTTGATTATAGTAGAATTTTGCATAATGTACTTTATTAGATGTAGCTTTAATTTAAGAGTGAATCATGATAAACCTCTGTGTCCTAATTTCTCCTTCTCGCATTTACTCCCTATTTCATTGTGTTGGTGCTTTTAATCCTAATGGCATATGTTTCCCATCACTTAATGCATCCACAAAAGGGATAAGTGCATTAGAAGTCGTGAAACTTGTCACAAAAATTAAGTTCTAAAATATTCAAAAATGCAATTAAATTCTAAAAATTCTCACAAAATAGTAATTGAGTCATAAAACTTTCAAAAAGTACAATTGAGTCCTAAAACTTGTTACAAAAGTACAATTGAGTTATAAAACTTTCAAAAAGTATAATCAATAGAAATACTTGATTGAATTAATTTGATAAGTTTGAGGACTTGATTACACTTTTCAAACATTTTATAACTAGATTACACTTTCATGATGAGTTTTAGGACTTTCAGTGCACTTATCCCTATCCAAAATAGGAAGATGAGAAAAAAACAACCTGAAATCACTGAAATGACTATCTGACAGTAGTCCAAAAAGCTTGAGGCAGTCTCTCCTTTTCAATGAAGGCTAGAAATCTCAGCCATATGTGCATTTCAAATTAATCGGAAATAGTGCTTTCTATGCTCTTTTTTCATGAAAGGTTTGGACACTATTTGACTTCAGACCATGCAATTGTGACTAATTCATGCTAGTTACCTACAAAAATTTATCACTGAAGCTTGCTCCAGTGGTCACCCTTCCCACATGGAAAGGGAGAGATGTGGGTTGGAATTCTCATCTTCTCAAGGGATTGGGATTGAGATGTTTAGCTTCAGATGTAGGTTTTAACTCCCACGCTCTGTAAAGAGGTAGGACAAATGTCTAAGAGTAAGTTGACAGATTAGAGTTGTAACATCCTGGGTTCGCCACTGTACACATATTGTCCGCTTTGGGCCGAGGCCCGCACGGTTTTAAAACGCGTATGTACAAGTAGAGAACCCATATGCTTATAAGCTAGCCCAGGACTCCCTCCCTAGGCGATGTGAGACAAGAGACATATCCTCTCCTCCCTTGCGCACGTCCGAGGACCGAGGCACGGACGCACCGCCATCCCTACTCCTCACGCACCGTCGCTCGGGCCATCGTAAATCGACGGGGTTGTCACGCCCCGACCCTCGAGCACGCGGCAACCCCTGTTCTCTTGCGGTCATTTGATTTGCGACTCCCCAGGATCCGTCGCCGACCGTTATTTTTATCTTTTGATTAAACGCATGCGGAAGCGAAACACAATCCCCGGTCAATTACAAAAACAGGGATAGCAGGAAAACGCAACAAGAACACATTCAAAAGTATTGCTTTATTTATCTACTGATTAACCCTAGGAAATTTACAAGTACAAGCCCTTACCACGGGCATCTTCCTAACGAGCCAATGAAACCAACGAGCCAGGGTTAATCTACTGCCTTCAAAGACAGCCACGAGCCGTAACACGCGTCGATCCTCCATCCTACGGACCTGACAGTGGTTATTCAATAACCAGTGAGATAAATCTCAGCAAGTCAAAATCCTAAGCCTCGGTTAGGAGACCTACTCGCCTCGAGTGCGCCCTGACGTGCAATGTCTCTATCGCCAACAATTCAACAATAGAATAACACCCAATCAACCATTAACAGACGCACGCTTAGACCAAGGCTCATATGCGATTATTAACAGTTAACACTCGCAATCACAGGCGACCCTACCTGGCCTTGGCACACGCAACCTGCAAAAACTGTTAATTCAATCATCACGACATTAAGAGCATACGAATAATCAGAGCATCTCACACGACTTTCTCATGTCTCACACCCACACATGCTCCGATTATTACGACCCCTCCTCCTGGGCCACGGCACAACCTTATGGTTGGCGGTTCCTGGCTAAACCAACTTCGTCCTCTTTACCTCGAGGCACGGCGACGTCAAGGGCTCACTCCCAAGACGGCATTCCCGAAGGAGCACAAGACTCGCCCACTACCGCAGTCCCGCGCGACCGACAGAGGCCCGGGACCCGCCCCCATACCGCGGTCCCACATAGAACCCCTCCCTGTCAGGCATCCGACCGAAGTCAGGCGACCCACTGGCCACGGCACAACCCCATAGGGATTGGCGGTCTTCCGGCAACGCCGGGCTCTCCTCTTAATGTGACCATGCAACACATCATCAAGCAATCCATTTATATCTTTGCTCTGTCGTGAATGAAATATCACTCATGCTCATGCGACATGCCATTTCAGATAACCCACGCAATATGTCATGCGATTTCACTCGACAATTTCCAAAATTCAATTTCCAATCAGCATTCAATCCCACACATTCCCTAACTCTTGGGAACAACTCAAGTCACAGTCTGTCAATCAATTCCGACCGATCAACATCACGATACTTGCACATTTTTCCAAATAATCATGTATATTTAATAATAAATAAATACGTGTCCTCAAAACGACGCCAATCAACTATTTCCAACAATACTCAATTATCCAAAATTAAGTATAAAATATAATTATATTCAAAGGTACTCATTTAAGAAACATATAATACTATAGTCGATTTTTCCGATAAAATAATTCAAGTCCCACAAAATACTTATAATTATTTTTCAATCTCATAATTAATTATCCAACCCAAATAATTCCATTTAGTAAAACCCTTATTCAATAAACCAATGTCATTTAATAAAATAGTATGTAAATACTATTGACTTTGGAAAAATAAACCATAGTAATTTTCCCCAAAATTACTCAATTAAAACCATTTCCAATAAATAATCACAATTAATTATTTTCTCCAAAAATAATTAATTTTCAGCAATGAATAGTAATAACAATATTACTATTAATAATTCGAAATTATAAATTAATTTAATTAATTAATAATTCCGAAAATAATAAATAATTATTATTTTATTCCAATAATAATAATAATAATAATATTTATTAATACTAACCATGATTCACACTAAGCATGCTTAATCAAATAATAATAAAACACTAATCATCCATCATTCAAAAGCACTAATCAAGCTTAATATTAAACTAATCACCCTAAGAGAGTTTAGCACCCTAAGCAAGGTTTAGAAAATCGACTCACGGGTTTAGCGATTCCAACGACACGAGCGCGACGGCGGCGACGAGGGGAACGCCCGGGAACTTCCGGCGCATCGGGACGAGGCGGCCCGGGACTGGGTCTCGGCCGAGGGCGGCTGTCCACGCGGCAACAAGCTGAGGAACGGAGGAACCGGCGGCTGTGGCGGCATGGGGCTGACTGGTGGGCGGCCCGGCAGCTCGGGACGGCAGCCAGCAGCTCCGGCGAGGCGGCGACAGCTCCGGCGAAGGGGAAAACAGAAGCTGGAAAGGGGAAAAGGGAGGCCGTGCAGCTGGTTTCACAGGGGGAACAGCAAGCTGGGGTGGCTCCGGTGCGGCGAAGGGGTTCGGGAACGGTCCTCCGGTGGCCTGTGGCGGTGACCGGCGGCGGCGGGCAGCGGCGAAGCTGCTGGCCGCGTGTCCAAGTCACGGCCAAAGGGCCAAGAGGGAGAGAGAGAGCATGGCGACGGTGGCGGCTGCTGGGACAGCTCCCGGACGACTCCCAGCGGCGGTCTTGGGCGGCCGAACGGCGGCGGAGGGCAGTCGGACGGCTAGGGCGAAGCAAACCGAGAGGGGAAGAAAGGAGGTGGTGTGCGGCTGGTTCGTGGGTGGCGGAGGCTGGCTAGTCGGTCGGCTGGCCTCCGACGGCAACCAGGGAGGAGAGACGACGGCGAGGCGGCGGAGGTCGAGCCAGGGGCGGCAGCGGGCCGGATCTGGTTCGGCCAAGGCAGACCTGAAGGGGAGCAGCTGGCTCGGGCGGGACCGTCAGGCGGCGAGACCGGCGGACCGGCGGCGAGCTGGCTGGACGGCGATGCTGCGGCGGCGACCGGGTCTCGCCGGTGGGGGAGCAAGGCAGCAGCAGCTCCGGCCGAGGGAAACCAGAAGGAGAAGAAGAAGAAAAAGAAGAGGAGGAAGAAGAAGCCTGCGGTGGGGGGAAACGTTCGCGCGCCCGAGAGAGAGAGAGAGAGAGAGAGACACACACACACACGCACACACACATGGGCTGTCAGTGAGAGGAGAGAGAAAAGAAAGATAAGATCAGTCAAACAAGTGGGAGGAGAGAGGATAAGGGCAAGTGGGATGGGCTGCTGTCGACAAGGGGGGGGAAACGTGAAGAGGAAGAGAGAGAAAAGGGGGGAGAGAGAGGGAAAACGTGCGGAGGGGAAAATGGGGGAAAAGAAAAAAAAGAAAAAGAAAAAGAAAGGAGAACAAGACAAAAATTTAAACAAGCTTCTAGAAGGGGGCAATCCGGTCTTTTTACCCCTGAAGCGCGGTTCCCAAAAATCCGGTCCTAATCTCGGCCCAATAATCCAACTCGAGCAATTTTTGGGCTTATCGAAAATTCGGGTTGTTACAAGAGTAGGACAGAAAAAAGTACAAAAATTTGTTTTACTTATACCTAGTTTTAGAGATGCTTTTGACATTTGAAGTTGCACTGTATGTTTAATATAGGAGGAATCATTCATAAGTCATCACCTGATGATAAATAAGCGAATTTTGCGATGTGATTAGACTATGAGAATATGGATCTTTCATTTTTCAGTGATTAGTGTTTTTGTGATTTGTAAATTACAAAGTAATATCCTTTTGGGGTTTTGGTCATTTCATTTGGAAAGCAAAATAGAGCTATTACGTGATGGTAATTCGGCAAATTTGCCATGACGTGGAGTAATGGGATATAAGACATTTTTTATCATATGTTTTCATTCTTTGAGGACTATAAACTCAAAGCGCATTTGTATGATGAAAAATTGAATAATTTATAAAAATATTTTCCATAAATCTGATCTTTTGTATTGTTTGGAAAAATTCATTGACAGATATGTTTTGATTAACGGCAATGTATTTCTAATTTAACAATTAATGAAAATATTTTGCAGTCATAAAATTTTTCAAAGATATAATACTTGTTTTAGGAAAATATTGTTCAAATCCTTTATTTTCTGCAAAATAAATGCACTTTTAACACACTTCTATCTTTTCTCCATATTGTGAAAAAAAAATTTAGTCGGTTTTAGTCACGTTTTTTGTGTGAATATGTCGTTAACATAATGGAATTACTTTCTTTGCCACATTTTTTATTGTAGCTAAAAGGTTATGGCTCCGTGGAGGTTTGTTCATGTGGATTGAGGCCGGTCTTCAATGAGATCAGAGCAATACTCTAATTGGAAGCTGGGTCTTTAATGTGGAATATTAAAGCTAGAGATGATCAGTTCCCAATCCGATCCGATCCAGTTTCAAGGTTGAACTGGAAATCAGTCACTTTTTTTTTTTCATTACTTTTTTCCTCATAACTTTTTTTCTCACCACTTGGAACCTCACTGAAATAGTATTTAATTCACGTTTTACTAATTTTTTTAAAGAAATAATAAAGTAAAAAATATATTTAATCGGTCTCGTCTGGTTCCCTATTGGAATCGGGAATAAGACCATCTGGACTAGAATCGGGAACCAGATTGACACTTCCAAAAATAGGATCAAACCGACTAGTCTAGTCTGGTCCAGGCAATTCTCAGTTCAAACAATCGGTTTTGCACACCCCTAATTAGAGCATTACACTAGTTAGAAGTGTGGAAACTAAAATGTAATGCACTAAAGAGTGTTGTATATGGACCGACATTGCCATGCTACATCGTAAACATGGTTTCTAATATTATCTAGCTCAACAATATGTAAGTTAATTCGGGGTTGATTTTGCTCACCTTGAAATCTCCTAAGGGAAAGAATCCCATTTGAGACATGAGTCCCTATAGGGGGTAGTAATATCTTGGATGTTTTTCTTCCAGCACTAAAGTTTTGCAAGATTTGGCTAGCAAGAGACAGTGTTCGTCTTGGTCAAACAACGCCTAGCAATCAAAGTCAATTTTAGATCATGAAATGGCTTAGATGGCTTAGAGCTGATACTGATTTGCTGAAAACCTTGCACTCCATCCAACTTTAGAGTTCATTTTATAATGTTTGTCAAACTTAAACTACGAAATGGCAGAAAGTCCTGGAGCTAAAATCCTTTTAATGAGAAACATCATTTTTAAAAGGTTAGAACCTTCAACAGGTTCAACCTAGAAGCTGACACAATCAGTCACTGCTCAAACGTGACATTGGTTTAACCCAGAAGCTGCTTAGTCTTTTATCATTCAAAAGATAATAAAGTATTTTTCAGTGTAATCTTCCCAATGGTAGTCATCAAGTCCATATCATGAGGAAATACAGGTCAACTGATTTCCAAAGGTTCACTTGAACTGTTAAATCATGTCTTGAGTTTAAATTCTTATGGATATCGATCGGCTTGTAAAAGAAAAAGGACATCTTGAAAATATGCAAGTTTGGACCCATAAAGAAGTACGTTCTTTGAATCTCGTACGGTGGAAGACGTCTTCAGCAAGAGGCAAAATATTGGACGCTGCAAGACAAAAGACGCTCTCACATGTTCTACAATTTATATATATTATTTTGTTGGGTAAAAAGGTTTTTGTCACGAGAGGACAAGAACAAGGATTGCCTTTTCTTTATCTCTTGTAGAAGCCGTACTTGGACTCTTCATGAAGTGGCGTACGAAATGAGTACTTTGCCGCATCAGTAAAAAGAATTTTTCTTTAAAGAAAAAATACTATAAAAAACTTTAAACCATGCCATTTTGAACAATTTTACCATTAATTTTTTTGTGCAATCAAAAATCGTCAGACTATGTCATTTGGGACAATATTATCCTAATTTTTTTTGTGCCACAAAAAATTCTAAACTATGCTACTTGGGACACATTTACCTCAAACCTTTTAACTAAAAGGCATTTTCGTCCTTTTACTTTTTACTTTTTTTGTTCTTCCTCTTTCCTCTACCATGGCCGGCAGAGTGAAGCCGATGAGGGCCACCCTCGCCAAGAAGGGTCACCCTCGACCGAGCGAGGGTTGCCCTCGCCAGATTTGGCGGGGGTGGCCCTCACCCCAGGGGAGGGACGCCCTCGCTGACTTAGGCGAGGATTGCCCTTGCCAGACACTAGGGAGGGCAGCCCTTGCTAAACACTACCACCAGCGAGGGTGGCCCTTGCCAGCTTCCCTCTACCGGCCATGGTAGAGGGAAGAGAAAGAAAGGAAAAAAGAGAGTAAAAAGATGAAAATATCATTCAATTAAAAAGTTTGGGGTAAATGTGTCATAAGTGGCACACTTTATGGTTTTTTGTGGCACGAGAAAAAATTTAAGGTAAAATTGTCCCAAGTAGCATAATTTGGGGTTTTTGATGGCACGAAAAAAAGTTCATGATAAAATTGTCCAAAGTGGCATAGTTTGGGATTTTTCGTGGCATTTTCCCTTCTTTAAACCACACAAGAAAAATGCATGCATATGTTCCTCGAAGAAGAAGAGAGTTGGGTTGCAAAGAATGCCGACGTCCCTATTTTTGCTGTACAAGGAGACCTTGAATATACAGTGATTTTGGGTCATGAGTTCACATCCACTTGAGTTTATTTATTTGTAAATTTTGGCTTAAATCTAAGTATGAAAAGCACTCGAGCATGTGAATGCTTGTAATTCTGATTCTCTGATTATAGTAGATTATTGATTCTTGCTCTTTTTATGAATATAAGTACCGATATTCCAACTAAATCACATAAATCTCTGGTGTCCTTATTATTCCTTATTAATTTCTCTAATATTTTTGTGTTAACGCATATTGCATGATCCTGGTAGTTTCCACATTAATATATTAGAACACGAACACTTCCATATTATGAGCTTTTCCACTCTAAACATGACTTACATAAATTTGAATTAACCAAATTACTAGCGTACACATGCTACTTCAATTTTATTGCAAAATCTGTATGAGGAAAAACAAATGCAGAATTTCAATGATCATCTTCCTTCAACCATAGAATTCGTTATGGTGTTAATGGAGAAGATACTTTCCCCTCACGCCTCGTTATCGTGACCGGGAGTTCCACTTTGGAAGGCGAATGTAGGAGGCCTCGGCTGAGGAAGATCGGATTCACCGCTCAGCATTAGAACTACGGATAACATGTTGGGTCGATCCGTCGTGTGGTCCTAGGCACAGAGAAGCCCTACCTAAATGCATCTCACTGTTTCTGATGGCGGACAAGTATTAACTATATCTTCATCTCTTAGGTCTGGTCCTCTATCTTCGCTCCACAGTTGCCATGCCTGCAAGAATTAAAGAACATAGAGAGCGGAAATAGCTGAAAAGAGCATAGAAGGTCACTTGAGACTGTATTCCTCACACTTACATAGGAAAGAAGATTGAAATGCTGGCCATGGTAGTATAAGCTCGTGTTCTTTTTGCCAGTGACGATCTCAAGAAGCAACACCCCAAAGCTATAGACATCAGATTTCTCAGAAAAGATACCTCCCATGGTGTATTCAGGAGACATATATCCTCTGCAATTGATTGTCATGTTAATCGATCGAGTTGTGGAGTTTCCTAATTGTGTTGTAGAGTTTCCTAATTGAATTTATAATTTCAGCAAGAAGGCTTGAAAACTAACAGTGTTCCTACGACTTTGTGAGTATTTAGCAAAGCTTGAGTGCCTTTGAAGATCCGCACCAGCCCAAAGTCCGAAATTTTTTGGTTCATTTTCTCATCCAAGAGAATATTGCTTGCCTTCAGATCTCGATGGATAACTCGAAGGTAAGAATCACGATGCAGATATAGAAGCCCACTCGTGATCCCTTGAATGATGCGGAAACGTGTATCCCAGTTGAGTTATGCTTTCCTTTTTGAATCTAAGCAAGGAAGAAAAGGAAAAGAATTCGTGACCTTAAGTTCTTCTAAGATGTCTATATTTTTCCATCAGCACAGGCATGATTTGAAAACAGTGAGACCTACCAAATAGAAAGGAATCTAAGCTTTTGTTTGACAAGTATTCGTATACTAAAATCTTTTCTTCAATTTCGATGCAGAAACCCATGAGTCTGACCAGATTTCGATGCTGAAGTTTCGATATTAGAACGATCTCATTCTTAAACTCCTCCATGCCTTGGCCTGAGCTACTGGAAAGTCTTTTGACAGCTATCTCCTTTCCATCATTCAGCATTCCCTGTTTCCGAACTCAAAGACCTGTCAGACCTTGGATAATGTCATAAAATTTCCCTAAACGAACATTTTACAGATAGCTTTTACCTTATAAATGGGTCCAAAACCTCCTTGGCCAAGTTTATTTGTTGCATCGAAGTTGTTAGTTGCAAGAAGTAAGCTACTAAAACTGAACAGTGTAAATTTGGATGCGTCATCTTGCTTCAGCTGATCTTTCCTTACATTTCCAGGAGACATTTCTCCTGTTTTATTAGTTATATATGGCCAGTCAAATGCCTTAGGAATTTTGGCAAAGTTTTTAAGATTACGTTTAATGTGAAATTAAACATTAAACATGAGCTGCTCGTACCTCTTTTGCTGGCTCTCCACTTCCAGAGACCGAAA
Organism: Corymbia maculata; assembly: GCA_014182735.1. NCBI lineage: Eukaryota > Viridiplantae > Streptophyta > Magnoliopsida > Myrtales > Myrtaceae > Corymbia > Corymbia maculata. Next base: position 18,850,369 of record CM024683.1, on the reverse strand, counting down.
ATAGCAGTTCCTACGAACATGATGCCAAGGATGGTACTTATGCTGATGATAAGTTTTGCTTCTGTCGACATGCCTGGCATGAGAAAAGAATTGTAAGACAAGCGATAAAGTTCAAATGAATCTCATAGTGAAACTTCTTATACCTGTATTGTCATGTGCGACCCGAATATATACATCTTGCCCAGCTGTTGAAAACTCCAGAATATCGATGAGATCTTTAGCCCAGACCAAACAACCTATTGTGCTGAGATAAGAATAAGCCAAGCATGAACAATTATTCATGCACCAGCTTTGGCATCCTCCTACATCTCCAATGTCTGATAAATATTCAGCAGAATCGGGCACTTTCATCTGGTTCATGGAGGATTTATTTGATAAATAATTTAGATGTTACAAAGTGATTGAAAAAATCGTTACATGACCGTTAAAAAGCCGTTATATAACCGTTAAAATAATGATGACCTTCAATGTGGTCATAACTTTTGTAAAAATTATTACTGTAAATATTTAAAAAATTATTGAAATATCCAACAATCCCCCCATATTTCAGAAGATTTTTGAAAATAAAATAAATAAAATAATGATGGATTATTAGAGTGCAAGGCATCGGAACTGGTGCTTGTTAAGCTATGAACCAGCCCTTAAAAGAATCAAATATAAGTCACGAAATCATTGATAAAGTTTAAAACTTCTATGAACCAAAAAATTTCTTTTGTCAATTATAATTTTCATCAATCACATTGCATTCTCGCAACTTTGTTGTTCAACACGGTTTTACGCTAATAGGCCATGCGCCTGCTTGGTTTATTCATAAGTGCTCTAGAGATTATTGCCGATAATCTCATAGAAGTGGCCCCACTCCATACTTATATAAGTGATTCCATCAAGTGTATTTTGTAGCTTAAGACACCACAAATAATGGCTATGGAACTTATTAAGAGCTTAGCTCAACCTCTCTTTTTTTGCAGTTTTGCACTATTCTCACCTTAAATGAGGGATAATAATTTTTAATAGTGCATTAATAAAACAATAAGTGACTTGTTATTACCCATATGAACCTAATTCATTTGATCACCAATCACATAGGTGGGGTTACCATCACTCTTGTTTTTCCTCAATTGGTTTTACTCCCATTCCCCTCGATGTATCATAAATTAATTTTCTTCCCACAAGTTTAGTAAGAGGATCGGCCAAATTCACTTTCAACTTTACATAATCGATGGAGATAATTCCATTTTTAAGCAACTACTTTATCACATTGTGTCTCAATCAAATGTGTTTATTTTTACCATTAAAAGATCTAGTCTTTGCAATGGCTGTTGCCGCTTGGCAATCATAGTGCATAGACATAGAATGTGTTGGTTTCATTCCCAAAGGAATATCCGCTAAGAAATTCCTTAACCACTCAGCCTCATTGCCAGCCAATTCTAGGGCCACAAATTCTGACTATATGGTGGATTTAGCAAATTTGGTTTGTTTGGCTAGTTTCCAAGTTATAGTACCTCCACCAAGGGTGAACACATATCCACTCGTTGATTTTGTCTCCTTAGAATCTGAAATCCAATTAGCATCACTGTATCCTTCTAATATAGTAGGAAATCCACTATATGAAATATCATAATTCATGGTTCCTCTCAAGTATTTCATCACTTTGCTTAGGGCAATCCATGATCATTATTGAGATTTTGTGTAACATCCTGAATTTCAATAAGCCCGAGAGTTATTGAAAAAGGATTCAACGGGCCGAGTTTTGGAGCCAAATATTTGGGAATTGGTGCTTCAAGGGTAAAAAGACTGAATTGCCCCTTTCTAGAAGCTTGTGTAGAGTTTGTCTTGTTCTATTTTCTTTTTCTTTTTCTTTTCTTTCTCCCTTCTTCTTCTGTATGTTTCTTTCCCTTTCTCCCTCCCCTTTTGTTGACTTTTCTTCCCCCTCATCTCTTTCTCACGTCCACCACCAGCCACCCCACTTTTCCCTTTTGTCTTTCTCCTTTCCCTCTTGAGTTCTTTTCTGGTTTTCCTCCCAAAACAGCAGCTGTGCTGCTGTGTTTCCCCCAAACCAGCCACCATCGGCTGCTGTCCTTGTTGCCTTGCTGTTGTCGAGAAGCCGCTAAACCATCACTGGACCGTCACCCCCTTGTCCTCTCTCTTTTCTCTTCCTTTCTCTTCCTTTTCTTGCTGTGTTTTCTGTTTTCCTGCTGGAATCCGACCGTGCCACCGTCGCCGGAGCCGCCACTACCACCCAAAGTGTAGCCACAGAAGTTAGGGAGCTAGCCGCACACCGCCGGCCACCCCTGGTCACCGTTAGCTGCTCGTTTCCGCCGTTTTCGCCTAAAAACTCCCTTCCGCATGAACAGTAATCCGGGGGTTGTTTTGGCCCATTTTGGCCACCGTTTGTTGTCCGTTGTTGTCCCCAAGCTTACCCCTCGTAGCCCTCGTCCCCCTCTATGCGCTGGTGTCGCCGGATTTCCGACCCAAGTAAGTTAATTTCCTAATCCCTATTTAAGGGTTAATCTTGCTTAGGGGTTAATTAGTGTATTTGTATGTTTACAATTATTTAAGGTTGATTGGTTGATTATGTTGGTTAATTAAGACTAATGAGGATTAGTTAATTGACCATGGTTAGTGTTAAAGTAACCTAGGTTAATTAATTAAAGTAACTAAGGTTAGTTTCTAAAGTAACTATGGTTAATTATTAATCATAGTTGAGTTAATTAACCCTAGTTAGATTAAATTTAGTAACCATGGTTAAGTTTAATATTATTCTATTAATTTCAGGTTAGTTACTGTTCACAATTACTGTTCATGGCACTGTTCATATAGAAGCAAATTTTGGTTTCAAATTGTGTGTTATTAATTATTAAGGCTTGTTGAAGTGCAAATTGTTGATTATTCCCAAGAATTAGGGAATGTACGTGGTTGTTGATAAGTTGGAATTGAATTTTGGTTTGTCGTGATTTTCACGAGTGATTGGATTGTACCGCATGACATATTGTGTGAGTTATCTGAAATGGCATGTCACATGAGCATGAGCGATATTACATTCACGACAGAGCAAAGATATAAATGGATTGCTTGATTATGTGTTGCATGATCACATTAAGAGAGGAAACTCGACATTGCCGAAAGACCGCCAATCCTTATGGGGTTGTGCCGTGGTCAGTGAGTTGCCTAACTTCGGTCGGATGCCTGACAAGGAGGGGTTAACTTTGTGGGACTGCGGTAGTGGGCGGGTCCCGGGCCTCTATCAGTTGTGGGGCTGCGGTAGTAAGCGGGTCATATGTTCCTTCGGAAATGCCGTCTTGAAGTGAGCCCTTAACATCACCGTGCCTCGAGGTAAAGAGGACGAAGCTGGTTTAGCCAGGAACCGCCAACCATAAGGTTGTGCCGTGGCCTAGGAGGGGGCATAATAATCGAAGCATGTATGAGTGTGAGTGTGAGACATGAGAAAGTTGTGTGAGATGCTCTGATTATTCGCATGCTCTTAATGTCGTGATGATTTAAATGACAATTCTGTAGGTTGCGTGTGCCAAGGCCAAGTAGGGTCTCCTGTGATTGCACATGTTTATTAAACTGTCTTCTGCTGTCATTTTCTCTGAGATGGTGTTGCTTGATTTGATGGATTAGGTTGTATGTTAAACTCCTGAGGCGAGCGAAGTTCCTAACCGGGACTTAGAACTTTAACTTGCTGAATTTATCTCAACCCGTCGTGGTTAACCATTTTTAGGTCCGTAAGATGGAGAATTGACGCGTGTTACGGTTCGTGGCCATCTTTGAAGGGAGTAGATTAACCCTGACTTATTGGTCTCATTAGCTCGTTAGGAAGATGCCCGTGGTAAGGGCTTATACTTGTAAACTTCCTAGGGTTAATAAGTAGATAAATAAAGCAGTACTTTTAAATGTGTTCTTATTGGGTTTTCCTGCTATCCTTACTTTTGTGATTGACTGGGGGTTTGTAATTTGCTTCCACATGTGCATAATTACAAGATAAAAATAATGGTCGGCGACGTGTCCTGGGTTATCGCATCAAATGACCACGAAAGAACAGGGGTTGCCGCGTGCTCAAGGGTCGGGGCATGACATTTTGTGTATATCTGCTTTAGTCTACATACATCATAAGCTATATCAGGTTGAGTATAATTCATCAAATGCATCAGGCTCCCAATAATCTAAGCAAACTCAAACTGAGCCACAATATCTCCCTTCTTTTTCACTAATTGGATATTAGAATCATAAGGAGTACTACTAGGATTGACATTAAAGTGACCGTATTTTTTATGTAGCCTCTCCATGTAATGCTCTTGAGTAAGTGTTAGGCCACTGTCACTTCTTACAATTCTAACACCCAAAATAGCATTAGCTTCTCCCATGTCCTTTATGTCGAATTTAGAAGTCAAGAAACATTTTGTTTCATTCACAACCTCAATACACGTACCAAAAATGAGCATGTCATCAACATATAAGCTAACAATTATAAATTCACCATCAACAATTTTTGTATATACACATTTATCTACTCCAATAGAGGAAAATCCATTATTAAGTAGAACCTCATCGAATTTTTCATGCCATTACTTTGGGGCTTGCTTTAAGCTGTATAATGGTTTAACAAGTTTGCAAACTTTGTTTTCTTGGCTAGAAAAAAATACAGCCCTCAGGTTGCTCCATGTAAAGTTTTTCTTCTAAATCACCATTTAAAAACACCATTTTAACATCCATTTGATGAACAACAAGTTTGTAAAAAGAAGCTAAAGCAATTAAAACACAAATAGATGAAATTCTAGTTACTGGAGCAAAAGTGTCAAAATAAGCGATATTTTGTTTTTGAGCAAAACCTTTTGTAACCAATCTTGCTTTATATTTATCAATAGAACCATTAGGATTATATTTCATTTTAAAAATCCATTTTACAACCAATCGGTTTAGCACTAGTGGTAAATGAACCAATTTCCAAGTTTGATTTTGTAAAATAGAATCAATCTAAATTTTTATGGCTTCTTTCCAATTTATGGCTTCTTTCCAAAAACTACTTTCTTTAGAAGATATTGCTTCAGAATAAGTCAAAGGATTATTATCAATAAGATAATTATAAAAATCACTCCCAAAAGAAGTTTCTTTCCTTATTCGTTTACTCCTTCTCAATTCATCATTTGAATTTTCAAAAACATTTTTACGAAGGGGTGCTAGAGAAATAGTATCAATATTTAATGGAAAAATATGCTCAAAAAAATTTTCATTCTTTGTCTCAATTTTAGTATTATTATCAAGCACGTCACTTTTTAACGCCATAATCTATATGTAGCACTATTTTTGGCGTAACCAATAAACATGCTGTCATATGTCTTAGAGCCTATTTTCCTTTTCTTAGAATTAGGAAGCATAACCTTAGCAAGGCACCTCCACACTCTCAAATATTTTAAATTAGGACAACAACCTTTCCATAATTCTTAAGGTGTTTTACCCTTTTTTTTTATGAGATATTCTATTTTGGATATGACAAGTAGACAATATAGCTTCACCCCATAAATTATTAGGAGCTTTGGAACTAACAAGCATAGAATTCATCATTTCTTTCGAAGTCTTATTTTTCCTTTCAGCTCCTCCATTTGATTCGGGGGAATAAGGAGGTGTAGTTTCATGAATTATTCCTTCCTTTTCACAAAATTTGTTAATCAAGACATATTCTCCACCTCTATCTGATCTAATTCTTTTTATCCTTCTATTTAATTGGTTTTCTACCTCTACTTTATACAAAAGAAACATATCAAAAGCTTCATCTTTATGCCTAAGCAAACAAACTTTAGTAAATCTAGAATAATCATGTAATATTGTTTACCTCCTCTAATCATATTGTTTTTATGAACTAAACTCAACAAATAAGATTATTCTAGATTTACTAAACTATGAAAGTCACGTAATATTATTTACCTCCTCTAGTCATAGTTTGTTTTAAATCTCCTAGATTAATATGAACTAAACTCAACAAATCACAAGACTTTTTTGTTAATTTTGTTTTTGCACATGTTATACATTTATTAAAACATGTGTTTTTAATTCTAGAAATTAAACCTTATTTTTGAATTTTCTTGATATAAGAAATACTAACGTGATTTAATCTACCATGCCATAAATCAAGAGATTCAACCAAATAAGCGAAAGAGATAGTATTTCAATGATAAAATTGGAAACGTTAAGAACAAAAGTCCCTAATAACAATAACCCTTTCCCACAAATACGTTATTTTTTGTCATTACAATCTTGTCAGATTTGAATGACACCTTCACTCCAACTTTCCCCAAAAGAGCTATTGAAACCTGGTTTGCCTTTATGTTAGGGACATGCAGTACATCATTCAAGGCCAAAGTCTTGCCAGATGTGAGCTTGAGCTTGAGCTATTCTTGAATTGCCAAGAAGACATTTTTGTTTGCACAAATATGCCTAGTAGCACCTGAGTGTACCACCCACTCTTTCATGTTGGCCACGATATTGACTTTCAACCAATTTGACTTTTGGTTTAGCTGGATTGTCATTTACATTTTTCTCTTTATGCAATATGCTGCATCATGACTTGGTTTCCCACAAAGAAAGTAAGAGCTTTTCTTTTTGAATGTGGGGTGAGTAACTTTGGGTTTGTAATCGGGTTTTTTGTTATTTTACCTGTTTTGGTGAAGTTGAGGTTTGCGTTGCACCAAATTTGCCCTAGTAGCAATTTCGTTAGCTTTGGCAACTTTGATTTCCTTGTGAGTTGTGTCCTCAATGAAAATATGCACAACCAAATTAGCTGGTGACAATTTCTTGTCTTTGTGCTTGAGTTGTTGCTTGTAGTCATTCCAAGATTGAGGTAGCTTTTCAATCAGCAATCCCACAATAAATTCTTCTTGCAAATTGATATTTTCCACCTTCAAGTCGTCTACTAGCTTGTGATATTCATTGATTTGTGTCTTGATCTCCTCATCCTTGGACATTTCCCATCGATAATAATTTCCAATCACAAATTTTTGTCTACCCACATCTTCAGCTGTGTAATTTACAATCATGGAGTCCCATATTTGTTTTGCTTCCTTGTACAGACAGTAGACATCAACAATTCATTAGAAAGCGTACTAATAATTGTGTGCCTACATACCTTATTAGCATGTATTCAGCTTATCATCAATTGGTTTGACCTCTATAAGTGCGAAAACCATGCCATGCACATCTAGAATAGAATGAGCTCTTTCTTGCCACCTTTTGAAATTGTTGCCATTAAAAACTTCAATCTTCAATATGTCAGGGAATGGTTTGGCATAGGACGTATGTGGTAGTGAGGGCAACACAACTTGATTGGCAGAGATTGAGGCATCAGAGCTGGCTTTGGTGGTGGCGACGACGGCATCAACTTGGTTTTCCATGGGGATTATCCTTAAGATTGTTGTAAAAAGTGATGAGAAAATTTTTCTGAGGCATGCAAGAGCACTGTCCTTAAGGATATTCCGCCTCTCAAAGTACAAGACTTGGTGTGATAGGCTCTAGCAACTATCCTCCTAAGATACAACAGACGTCTCCTATATTCCACATTCAATATAGAAGGAACAAAACAATGTTGTGTATAATCCAGCAAAGAAAAGGAAAAGGAAAGATTTTTTGAAAAGAAAAATATTCTCTTCTTGATTTAGAGTATCTCTAGATTGTCTTTCTAGTTATATTTTTATATTCAAATAAAATTGAGCTATTAAAAAAAAAATTGTTATATAGCCATTGTAGAATAATGGATGATTTATTTGATAAATAAATTAGACGTTACAAAGTGATTGAAAAAAACCGTTAAAAAGCCATTATATAACCGTTAAAATAATGACGGCCTTCAATGTGGTCATTGTAAGAAAATCAAACTGAATATTCTCCTAATGCTTGATGAACAAAAATTCAAGCATAATTAGAGTTTTATACGGAAACAGGATCGAAAAATAAATCTAACCTCTAGCCATTGTTTGAGTTTGCGTTCGTCAGAAATGCACGGGAACTTTACGACGATTCGACCGCGATTAGGGCGCACTCTATTAACCCAATCCCTTCGCGTACTGATAGTGTATTCCAAATGAGAGGGTTTGTGTTAAACATTGTTTCATGTACACCTCCTCCTCTAGTTCTACATTGAGGAATGCCGTTTTCACATCCATTTGATGTAATTCCATATCAAAATGAGCGACCAATGCCAAAATAATACGAAGAGAATCTTTCTTGGATACAGGAGAAAATGTCTCCATGTAGTCGATTCCTTCCTTTTGAGTGAATCATTTGGCAACAAGTCTAGCTTTGTATCTCTCAATGTTGCCTAATGAGTTTTTCTTAGTTTTGAAGTCTCATTTACAACCAATGGCCTTCGCACCATCAAGCAACTCAACTAAATCCCAAACTTTATTTGATGCCATAGAACTCCTCTCTTCCTTCATGGCATTGTACCACAAATTGGATTCATCACTACTCATAGCTTGTGAAAACATTTCAAGGTCCTTCTCAGCTCCAATATTATAGTCAGATTCTTGTAGATACACAATATAATCACTAGGTATTGCTCCTTTCCTCATTCTAGTAGATCTTCTTAATGTTGTATCAACTAGTTGTTCAATAGTTTCTTGTACTTGCTAAACAATAGGATCAACTGGATCAATATCAACATGTTGTGGAACTTTAATGGTTTGTTGTTCAATAGCTGGTTGAATTGTAGGGGCATTATGCACAATAACCAACTTAATACTTAAGGTGGAAGATTGAGTATATGAATGATCATTTTCAAGAATAAGTTCCTTCAAATAATCGCTCCCACTAATTAAGTCATTTTCAAGAAACTTAACATTTCTTGAATCCACAATCCTAGTTGTGTGAGATGGACAATAGAACCTGTACCCATTGGACTTTTCGGCATATCCAATGAAATACCCACTTATAGTCCTTAGGTCTAACTTCTTTTCTTGTGGATTATAAACTCTCACTTCAGACGGGCATCCTCAAACATGTACGTGTCTCAAACTCGGCTTCCAACCCTTGAATAACTCAAAAGGTGTCTTTCGAACAACCTTGGTTTCAATATGTATACTACCGTCTTAAGAGCTTCAATCTACAAGGACTTAGGAATTTTAGAGCTACTAAGCATACTTCGGCCCATGTCCAATAAAGTTTGGCTTCCTTTTTCTACTACACCATTTTGGTTCGAAGAACCAAGCATGGTGTATTAGGCAACTATCCCATTCTCTTGAAGAAACTTCGCAAAAGGACCAAGTGCTTGTCCATTCTCAGTGTATCTACCATAGAATTCTCCACCTCTATCTGACCTCACGATCTTAATTTGTTTACAGCATTGTTTCTCTACTTCTACCTTAAATACCTTAAAGGCATCTAATGCTTCATTCTTATTATGAAGCAAGTAGAGATACATGTAACGTGAGTAATCATCAATGAAAAAGATGAAGTATTTCTGACCATACGAGTCCATATCCGGACTACAAATATCCGTATGTATGATTTTTAATATGTCCGTACTCCTCTTAGCACCTTTATTTGTCTTATTGGTTTGCTTTCCCTTTATGCAATCCACACAAGTATCAAAATTAGTAAAATCCAAAGTACTAAGTACTCCATCATTTACTAATCGTTTAACTCTTTCTATGGAGATATGCCACAACATATAGGAATCTTCATTCACAATACATCGTTTCATACTAGCATTATCATGAACATGCATCGCATTATAATAGTTGTTGTCTTGTAAATTAATTCAAAAAAAACCATCAGACAAAGTACCACTCCCAACAATTTCAAATTTAAACAACAAACTGAAGTTTGAACTTGAAAAGTGAAAAGAGTAACCCAAAGGTACAAATCTTGAAACTGAAATTAAGTTTCTAGAGAAACTAGGTACATAAAAAGCCCTTTCCAAATTCAAAACAAAGCTACTATCGAGAACTAAATTACATGTCCCAATAGCTTCCACATGCGAACGCATCTTGTTTCCCGAATAGATGCATTATTCATTTCCCACTGGCTTCCTATGGTTTTGAAAACCCCGCAAGGAATTCGAAACATGGATTGTAGAACCAAAATCAATCCACCAAGTGTTGCGACTCACATCAGCCATATTAAATTCATAACAAACACAAGAGATTGGATTACCTTTCTTCTCAAGCCAAGCCTTAAATCTGACGCAATTCTTCTTCATATGCCCCTTCTTTCTACATAAGAAACATTTGGATTCTTTCTTAATGTCAGTTTAGGGAGGTATTTTACCTTTTCCCTTCTTCTTGCCATAACCCTTATTCTTTCCTTGTGTTGCCAAATGAGCACTTTCTCCCAATTCCATAATCAGCATTTCTTCGTCTTAAACACACATGGTCATAAGTTCATTAATTGACCATTTATTCTTATGTGTTATAAGAGATCTTGAAAGGTGCATACTGCTGTGAGAGAGTGTTCAGAATGTAGTACACAAGAAAAGACTCAGATATCTCAACCTCAAAGTTTTTCAGTTGAGTTGCAATATCCCTCATCTTCATGATGTGCTCACGCACACCTCTAACACTAGTGAGCTTCATAGATGAAAATTTCATAATCAAGGTCATAGCATACGCCTTTTCTGAACTCTCAAACTGTGCATCAATGGCTTCCAATAAAACCTTAGCATTGTTATGCTGAGCAACCGAACCACGAATACTATGAGACAATCTTGACCTTATGAACATTACACTAAGGCGGTTGGACCGCTCCTATTGTTCATAAAGGGCTATCTCAGCTACAGTGCTCGTATCAGTAGGAGCAGGTGGTTTGTCTTTTCTTATAGCATAGTCAATGTCCATGCACCCCAATTGAAGAAGAATTAACTCATTCCAAACTTTATAGTTTTCACCATTCAACATGAGAACATCACTCTTAAATTCAGAGAAATTTACAGGTTGCAAAACTGTATATCAAATAATCATACTTATGTCACAAAATATGATGCAAAATTTACATAAATCATGCTTTACCAATGTAAAACATGGCATGAAAAATGAATCACATAACATTAAAACTGCCTATGGGCTAAGTGTTTAATTTAAATAAATTCATAATAACTTTATGAAGAAACTATCATATTATATTCATTTCCTTAATCCCTATGGGTAAATTAAGAAAAATAATATGATATTTCAACCTAATTAACCATATTAATATAATGAAAATTCTGTTAGATAAAATTCATCATATTAATAAGATTAATTACAATCAATGTCCATTTTCCAAATGTGATCCGAAGGCTCTTAATATATAATTTAACTAATTAAAGATGTCGTGGCTACTCTCTAATTAATTAAAATATATGGATCACTAGAATTTTGATTTCATACAAAAATACTCAAAAAATGCACCAAGGGCAGAATGGTAATTTAACACCACAAGGGCAAAACAGTAAATACATTAGCCAGTGAAAAATAATAAATTAATTTGGCCAAGGGCAGAATCGTAAATTAAAATGGCAAGGGAGAAAATCGTAATTTCAACAAAAGGGCAAAATAGTAAAATGACGGGTCCGCGGCCAGGGTGCGTGTAGCGCACTCGCGGGTAATTGCGCGCGCGTGGAGCCCACGCACCAACAGTTCCTACATGTGGGGGCCATGTGCCTTCTTCCTTCGCGCAGTCGACCGATTTTCGGTCATTTTTCACTGTCTCCGCCGCAATTCCGCCATCCATTTCTTCTCTGGCAACCCATCTTAGACCAAAATAATTATTGGGTGTTGGAGAACACATCGGCATGACCACATGGATCCAAACATCGGCGAAAATGATCAAAAAATTGGTATGAATCAAGCAAAATTCCATTTATGCAAACCCTTAGCCACTGTGACTTTCGCCGCGTGATTAGCCTCTGCCAGTCACCGATATGCTGGAAAAAGTTATGGCCATTCTCCCCCATGGCGATGCGACCATACTGGTCCGAAGCCGGGCGATAGGTCGTCGGAATTTCGCTGGAAACGACAAATTTATCTCTAAACCCCATTTTCGATTTACTGTTCATTTAAATTTTGAAAAATGCACCCAAAAATTTACAAAAACAAGGCAGAGGCACTAACACGCTCTGATACCAATTGTAAGAAAATCAAACTGAATATTCTTCTAATGCTTGATAAACAAAAATTCAAGCATAATTAGAGTTTTATGCGGAAACAAGATCGAAAAATAAATCTAACCTCCAGCCATTGTTTGAGTTTGCGTTCAACAGAAATGCACAGGAACTTTACAGCGATCCGATCATGATTAGGGCGCACTCTACTAACCCAATCCCCTCGCGTACCGATGGTGTATTCCAAATGAGAGGGTTTGTGTTAGACCTTGTGTTCGCCCTTCAAAATTGAACATTTGTCCTTATAAACCATCTCCCATCAAGATGGTTACCGAATGGGCGATTGTCACGAAAAGGTACGAAGCGTGAAAAAAACCACATGTGAAATAACGTTCATCAAAAGTAAAAATGTTGGTCAATATTAACGGTAAGTTTTATTTAAAACTATACCCCAAAAATATGGGATCACATATTGATATAACAGTCATAACTTTTATAAAAGTTATTACTATAAATATTTCAAAAATTATTGAAATATCCAATATGTATCCAACAAAAAGATATTCTCGTTTGAGTGCTGGCTCTTGTTTTCCCCATAAGAAAATGGAAATAAATTCTTTAGAGAGGGGGAAACCTAAGAAAAAGAAAAGTGTCCAAGCTCTTGTTCAACAAGTATTCATGTACCAAGATTTTCTCCTCTCCCTCAGAGCAGCAACCTAGGAGTCTGACCAAATTTCGGTGTTGAGGTTTAGAAGTCAGTAGGATCTCATTCAAGAACTCTTCCACACCTCGTGCTGAGCTGCTTGAAAGCCTTTTAATGGCTATCTCCTACTAATCCTTTAGCTGTTTCCAAATTAAACGAATCATTAGACATTAAGCTTAGACAAATGACCTGTATGTCATGCATACAAAAGGCCTTTCCTTATAAACAGGGCTGAAACCTCCTTGCCCGAGTCTATTGCTTGTGTTGAAGTTGTTCATCCGCAAGCAATCAGAACTGAAAAGTGTCAACTCCAATGCATCACCTCTCCTCCGATGCTTTTTCCACGCATTCTGTGCTTCTTCTTATCCATGGGTCGTGGCCCCTGAGTAAAGTAGTGCTGGGATTTTCATCATCTCAAACTTCCCTGCAATTTCATGTATGCAAAGCAAGCAAGTTTCGTTGCAAAACAGATTGAGCAAATAAAGGCACACTAGATGAAAGCATTGTTCTTTATGTGATTTTAGAATGTGGAGCTAACAATCCGTTATCAGAGGCCGCAAGGGCGACCCTTGCTAGATCCGGTGAGGGTCAAGCCTGGCCAAACTTGGCTAGGGCTGCCCTTGCCCAAGCCGTGAGGGTCATGCCTTGCTACCCCTAGCGAATTTGGCATGGGCCGCTTTCACTTGGATGCGAAGGGTTGGGCCCTCACCAAATCCAGCAAGGGCCGCCCTCACCTAGGCCACGAGGGTCATGCCCTCGCCGGCCCTCGCTTGTGGCCAACGAAGGCCATGATGCCCTCATCGATGCCCGCTTGTGGCCAGTCGCTAGCCATAACTGGTATTAGCCACAGTCCAAAGAAAAAGAATAGGAAAAAGAAAAGAAAAATAAGAAAAGGGGAAAATTTTAAAAAATCAAAAATTTATTAAAAAGTTATTTAAAAATGTCCACGTTAGTGCTGGTGATGCCACATAGGACAGTCGCCATCCACGTCATCAATTGGTAGCTTGAATTGATCAAATGGATTGAATTAGTACTAATGTGAAAAAATTTAAGATTAAATTGATTTAGTTGAAAAGTTTAAAACTGAATTAGTACCTACGCAATATGTTTAGAATTTTTTTGGTACTTTTTCCATCTTCATGTGCAGGATGAATAAATAGTTGTGGTAAATTGTTGAATATTTATGAGCTCTTCACCCCTATTGTGGTGAATTCAGATTTTCATCACTGCCTATCATTAAGCTTGCAGATCACTCTGTATCTCCTAGAGGCTGACCCTTGTTGTCCTTTACTAGGTAAACAGATTGCAAATGAAAGAGGATAGAGGTGTAAGGCCCTGTTTAGTTCGGCTTTGCAAAGAGGCTTTTAGCCTCTAAAGGACTTTGGCCAAATACAAACTCGTTTGGTTCAATTTTTTGGAGGACTTTGGTCAGATACAATTGTATCTCCAAAGAGCTCTAAAAGCCTTTAGCCTAAGGTAGGTTTGGAGGTACTTTGGGAAGCTGCACCTTGAAAATACAAGTTCAATACTGTTCACATCACTATTCATCTTCTTCTTTAGACTGCCGGCCAAGGGATTGCCCATGCCGATGACTGCTGCTTGAGGGATCGCCTAACCCCGGCGACCGCTGCTCGAGGGTAACGACCACTCGACAACCACCGCTTGAGGTTGGGTGACCTCAACATTGCCTAGGTCACGACGCCTTGGTTCTTGCAACCTAGGTTTGACTAATGCTTAGGCTGTGCAAACCCAGGCGCCACGACCCAAGCGACCACCGCTAAGGTCTAGCGACCTCAGGTGATGCTGGGTCGCACGATCCAAGGGCTGCCTAAGGTCGCGTCGCCTCTCCTAAGGTCACACAACCTCAGGCCTTGTTGTCCAACGATCAAATCTGGCTGCCAGAGGTTAGCTGGTGGCTAGATCGGCCACCGCAGGTTGGCCAATAGCCATTTAGCCGCCAATTGCTAGATTAAAAATATATATTTAAAAAAATTAATAAAAAAATTAGCAAAAGTCATTTGCAAAATGTGAACCAAATGGCATTTAGGCCAAAAATGTTTGGCAATGCATTTTAAAATTACAATTTACCAAATGTTATTTGCATTTTAGCCCAAAGGTATTTGCAATTTCCTAAAGACATTTCCCCAAAGCCAAACTAAACGGGGCCTAAGTGTGCCTCCTCGTGGAAGCACACTCACTCAAGCACACAAGATAGGGCTGGAGATTAAAGACTCCGTGCAGAAAAAAAAACTTTCAAGAAAATATTTTTTTTGGATTTTTCGCCGTTTGTTTCATGGAAAATGAATTGATTTGGGAAAATATTTTTTATTAACAAAAAAAGTCTTCTAAAAAGGGGAAAATATTTTATGCTTTTCAAAATGAAGAAAACATTTTCCTCACTTTTTCTTATCTCACACCTATGTTAACATTTCCATCTTTCTTTTTCCATTTTTTTATTATTTTTATTTTTATTTTTATTTTTTCTCTTTTTCTTTGCTTTCTTTGCTTTCTTTCCTTTTTTGTTTTTACTTTTGCTTTGGTTAGTTACTAGCCATAATGATGGTCGGCGACTAGCCACAAGTGAGCATCAAGCTCGCCAACCTCTAGCAATCTCAACGCCTACCAAATCAACAAGCTCGAGGCTTGCTCAATTGTGCTGAGCTAGGCCTCGAACCTGCAACTCGCTTTGGTTGTCGATCTAGCAAGAGGTGAGCTCGAGGCCTTGGGTCTTGCCAATCACTAGCAAGTAATGAGCTGGCTTGTCAATTTGGCAAACTGTGAGCTTGAGCTCACCTTTAGCTGGTTGAAGACGATAAAAAGAAACGAAAATAAAATAAAATTTGAAATTTTTATATTTTGATTTAAAAATAAAAAATAATTAAAAATCAATTTAAAAAAAATAAAAAGTTTAGGTCAGATTTATCACTTGAATTAATATTGGTGTTTTTTTTTCTTGGAATTTGCCATTAATCTCTATGTCATTATAGCATACATTACATTCAAAGAAACCTTGACACGATAGCCCAAAAAGAAAAAAAAAAGGAAACCCACAAAAAACCTCAAACTATGCTACTTCAGGTAAATTTACTTGAACATTTTTTTCGTGACACTAAATATTTCAAACTATGCCATTTGGGACAAATTTACAGTGACCTTTTTTTTACGTCATACAAAACTTTAAATTTGTACTCGTGACATATTTACTTCCAAACTTTTTTGCCAAAGGGCATTTTCATTTTTTCTTTTCTTTTTTTCTTCTTTCCCTCCATTGGCCATGGTAGAGGGAAGCTGGAGAGGGCCGCAAAAAATGGTCACCCTTGCCTGACTACAACGCCAGCAATGAGGACCAGCCTTGCTCGACGGAGGAAAGAAGAAGAAGAAGAAGAAAAGAAAAGAAATAGAAAAAGGAAAAAATTGAAAATGCCATTCGACCAAAGAATCTAAGGTTAAATGTATCATACAAGTACAAGTTCAAGGTTTTTTATATCATAAAAAAAGGTTCCGGATAAATTTGTTCCAAATAGCATAGTTTAGAGTTTTTGATATCACAAAAAAGTTTAGGTAAATCTGTCTCAAATGGCTTAGTTTAATGTTTTAGTGTCATAAAAAAATGTTTAGGGTAAATTTTTCCCAAATAGTACAGTTTGGGGCTTCTTGTGGTATTTTCCCAAGAAAAAAAAAAACAATCCCATATGAAAGATTACAATTGCATTTTGTGACAGTAGAACAAAAATAATATTATGTAATTTGCATTTAACTACCCAAAAATAGAGAAATAAAAAAGCAATCAAATAAGATTAATTGATTCCAATAAGAGCAAAGGTCGTAATTTTTTATGCTGTAATTTGAGAGAAACTTATTGAAAATTATGGCCCATTTGTTTCGTGAAAAAACTCACATTTTGAAAAATATTTTCATAAAAATAAATCTCTTAAAAAAATTTATAAACAAAAAAAAAAAATATTATCTATGAATAATTTTAAGTATAAATTATTATCAATAATAAAAATATTTTTTGCTAACACAATTTTGTTAATTTTGATTTGTACTCTTTGCATAATCCCGCAATGCGATAAATCTTGAAACAATACTTTAATAAAATCCTCTGTGCACAAGCATCCCTTGCTAAGAACATGCCCCTACGAGGAAAGTCTTAACAAGTAATTCTTTTTTTTTTTGGTCAAGTAAAAGTTGTATAGATTTCAACCAACAAAGCTGTACAGCCCTAGAGACACTCGACACTCACCACACTCACCACAACACGTCAGGTGAGTGGAGTGGTGCCAAGCTCTGAAACTACACAAAACGAAAGATACAAAACGATGACCAACTATACAAGTCAAAACAGATTAGTTGCTATCACGTGCAAAGATAGCCGGATCCAGACCCCAACATCGTTGTAGCCTTCTGTTGCTTGGTGTATCCTCCACAGAGCTAAAAGACATGGCTTTATCCTTGACTGCCTTGATAATATGGGCCTTCATAGAAGGGATATACACGATGCTACCATGGAAGATAGAGTTGTTTCGGGACTTCCATATGACATAGTAGAGGGTGGCAAAAGAGAATCTAGATAACTCTTTGTAGAAGCTCTTGCTTGAAAGGGAAGCTATTGCCCAATGAAGGGTGTTCCTCCACGATCCTACCTACCAAGACAAGTTACATTTGCCCGCACAAAGAGAAACAAGAGAATGCGATACTAGGCAACCGAAAAATAGATGGTCAATGGAATTCGAACTAGTACTGCAAAAAGCAATACTACATCCAAAATCCTACCATAGGATAACAGCATCCTTTGAGTAGGTAGTCGATGCCTCGTGATTAACCACAAATGAAATTGATGCCTAAGGACCAACGTCTTGTCCCAAATAAAAGAACACCACGAGACTCTATTAGCTTGCTTCCTAATTGCCGCCTAAGCCAAGGCTATAGAAAACGTACCCGTTGGATGCTCTAGCCAAATAAGTTTGTCTGGGAGGGGTTAAAGACTCGGAATCGGGTATTGCCATGATTGAATCACCTACATAGTCTCCTGTCCAGCCGGCATGAAGAGATCCACGACTGTGGCCTGACAAGGAAGCTCGGAGTGATAAATGTATGAATTAGAGAAGACTTCACTTAGCAGTCCTCTCGGATGCCATGGATCAAACCATAGCAATATGGAACGACCATCCCCTACGCTCCACTGAGCATGCCTTTGGAAGGTACTTCTAAGCGCGATTAACTTTTTCCACACCCACAAACATATCGTTGGTGTAGTAGCCGCCCAGAAATTCTCTCTTTAAATAAGTAGCATGGATCCACTTGCTCCGTAAGGATTCCTTGTCTGTGAATAGAAGCCAGATATGCTTCATCATAGCCACTTTGTTGTAGTCCCGAAGTTTCCTCAGGCCAAGTCCTCCCTCCTCCTTCGGGAGACAAACCTCTTCCCAAGCAACTTTTGCACCACCCAAACCAAGACCTGGCCCCTTCCATAGGAATTGGCGATAGACCTGCTCTATCTTATCAAGGACTGATCTAAGGAGAATTAATAGACTTGCCCAGTAAACTTGAATAGCATGGAGGACTGACTTGATAAGCTGAAGCCTACTAGCAAAAGATAAAAAATGATGTGTCCATGCTTGAACTCTCGAGGTTAGTAAATTCACCAAGGCGTTGCAATCAGATTTGCCCAACCTTTTCGTGATGATCGGAACACCCAAATACCACACGAGAAGGAAGCCCTCCCGAAATCCCAAGGCCTAACTAATTTGATCACGAACTAACCTGGTTCCTCCCGCAATGAAGTACTCACTCTTACTCATATTTGGCGTCAACCCGCTCCAAGAGGAGAAGAGTTGAAGCCCTTCCTTCAGGCACATTACTAAAGCAAGGTTTGCTTCACAAAACAAGAAGACATCATGAGCAAAGAATTAGTGAGAAAGGTGAGTAGACTTGCACCTCCAATAATACTTGAATTCTGGTCACTAAGCATGCTGAGATATGATCCCAAACAGCACCTCCATTGCAAGGGTAAATAGATAGGGAGACATGGGATCCCCTTGGCGTAATCCTCTACCACTCGAGAAAAATCCATATAGCTCTCCATTAATGGAAATTGAAAACTTTGGAGTCCGAACACAGGTCATATTCCACTTCACTACCTAATTGGGGAACCCGAACGCCACTAAGGTTGATTCCAAGAAGTTCCAATCAAGGGTATCATACGCCTTTTGGAAGTCAACTTTAATTGCACATTTCGGAAGGTAAGGCTCTATATGAAAACCACTGAGAAGTTCTTGTGCAAGCAAGATGTTATCACTAATACGCCTTCCTTTAACAAAAGCATTTTGTGACGGGTCTACAAGGTTCGAGAGGACAGCAGCCACTTTGTTTGCTATTATCTTAGTGATGCATTTGTAAACCGTGTTACAACACGCAATTGGACGGAAGTCCCCCACAGAGGATGCATTGGGGGTCTTGGGGACAAGAGCAATAATCATATTATTGACCTCCCTAAGTAGACGCCCGGTGGTGAAAAAATCAAGGACTGCTTCGGTGACATCTTGACCCACCACATTCCAATTCTACTTAAAGAATTCAGCGTTGTACCCATCCAAACCAGGGGCTTTATCCCTCGCTAGAGCGAACATGACATTATAAATTTCCAAAGGAAGAACTGGTCGGGTAAGAGAACGCACATGTTCTTCAGTCAATGTGTTCCACAGTCTGCCCTTGATTTCCATGTGAGATGGCTGAGTCGACAATTCTACTGGAGCTAGCAACTACTAGAAATGCTGAACAAAAGTGCTATGCACCTCCTCGGGATTTGTTACCACGTTACCCAAGTTGTCCCTAACAGACAGGATTTGATTCCTCAGGTGCCTACTGCTTACCGAGTGGTGGAAGTATTTAGTATTCTTGTCCCCTTCCTTAAGCCACCGGATCTTGGACTTTTGCCAAAAAAATGACTCCTCTTGAGCCCGAAGTTCATAGAACTTCTGACGCTGGTCTCTTTCCAATTCCGCCAATAAGGGATTATGCAGCTCTACCTGGACAGCATACTACGTAGCCCGGAGTGCTTGCCTTGACGCCTCAACTCTCCTCGAGATGTCCGAGAAAGTCTCCCTATTTAACTGCTTGAGCTGGCCTTTAAGGGCTTTAAGCTTGCTGTAAAGGCGGAACATCGGAATGCCTGTTCTAGGAATATCCCACATCTATCTAATAGTAGACTGAAAAGCTGATGTTTCATCCAGATATTGAAGAACTTGAATGGTCTCCTTTGTGTAGGCAGGGCAATAATCCTAACCACCATGGGAGTGTGGTCAGAGATACCAGGAGGCAAGAATGATGCTTCCGAGAATAAGAAGTCTCTACACCATTTGCAATTAACAAGAACCCTGTCAATCTTCCTTAGTTTCCTCCTTTCACCGGATGAGGTAGCCCAGGTGAAACGATAGCCCACATACCAAAGATCTTCAAGTTCAGCTTGTGCCAGGCATTCTTTGAACTCATCAAAAGGGGGGAGCCAAGTATCCAGACTTCCAATACAGTTTGAAGGGTTGCGGATTGCATTAAAATCACCCACCACCAACCACGGGCTATCTCTCAGCACACTACTCATATGTATCAAATCATCCCACAACGGTCTGCAGGAGACAAAAGAGTGTTCTCCATACATGACAGAGAAGTTAATCATAACCCCAGATCTGAACTCCTTCAACAAACCATGAATGGCCTAGCTATTAGCCCACATAGTCCCATATTCAACACTATTCGAGTCCTAGCCAATCCAAATGCAGCCCCGAGGGGAAAACTCATAGCTAGAAGTCCACCACCAACCCAAAATCAGACCGGAGGAGATATACACAAATTGAGAAGAAGGAACTTTCATTTCAATGAGACCGAGGCAGCAAATATTGTGAGTCTACACCAGCTTGTGTACCTTGGCTTGTCGTACCGGATTCATTAATCCTCTAATATTCCAGCAACCTATATACATATACTACTACCAGGGGTGTCAAAAAGGCCCGAGCCAACCCGACTCGACCCGGCCTGGCCCGGCCCGACCCTAAATTTAGGGTATTTTTGGGTCGGGTCAAAATATTATTTGAGTATGGAGCCGGTATCATTTAGAACCGGGTTAAAATGGGTCGGCCCATTTCTTTTTGACACCGGCTTCCTCCATGTGTTTTCGATAAAATAAACAAAGAAGAAGGAAACCCCTCTCTTTCGTTGGTCCTCCTTCGTACGTTTTTTTGCAGACCACTGAAGAGCACATTTCTGCAGAAATCTCCGGCGGTTTCCAGTCAATTCCCCCTTCTTCTTCCCCCTCCCCTCACTTTTCGGAAACTGCCGCCGGGGGCTTCTAATTCTCCTGGGCCCCACGCCTTCTACACAAAATGGTAAATGGAAAAGGAGAGAAACGCGAAAGATGCCTTGCAATATCTTCCAGTCATCCCTTCCTTCCTTCTTCTTGATCTTCATTATCCCGTCAATGGCCCATCCATCCTGATCATCACTTTACCATTTCGAGTCAATCCAAAGCAAAACTCCAAAAGGGAGCGAGTTTTCATGGTCTCCCCGATCATGGAAAAAAAGTTGCCCTCCCTTTGAAAATCTTTTGACTTTCGTCACTTGACGACTCCTCTAATTCTTCTTCTTCTTCTTCCTTCTTGTTCTTCTGTTTTTAGTTCATTCTTTCCCCCTTTCCTTTGAGCTTTGAAATGATGGCCATGAGTACGAATTTGATCAAGACTATAATTGGGTTTGGGATGAGCGCGACTTTTGTTGCGTTCGTGTGCACGAGGCTGATTTGAGATGATCCGATCCCGACCCGACCCGACCCGACCCTAAACGCTTAATGCATTTCAGGTCGGGTCGAGTCGGGTCAGGTCAAAGCATTACCCTTTACAATTGGGGTCGGGTCGGGTCATGCTCGACCGACCCGACCCGACCCGTTGACACCCCTAACTACTACTATATATAAGGAAGGATAGGGGCTTACTTGTGCTTAGCAGTCCTCCGCCTGCTCTTCGGCTTTGGACTCGGCTCCTTCTTTGCCACGGACACTTGGCCTAGACTTGTATCTGGTCCTGCCACAGGACGCTTCAAAGCCTCTGCAAGGGTATCCTTCGCTTCGATCACACTCCTGGCTGGCATGGGGCACCCCAAACCAGTTTGTTCTTCATCCAAGTTATTACCGGCATCAGGCTCCTCCTCCAAATCATCCGCCGAGGATAAGGAGTCTGATGAATTGTGCAAATCCACAAGCCATTTATCAGACCTTTGTGCTGATGGACCAACTTCCCGAGTTAGCTGCTTATTCGGTGCTCGCCTTTCATACCTACTCAGGGAAGGGATTGTGGCACCATGCCGAGTGACACTCTTGTCATAGATGGCCCCTGCCAGCTGTCTATGAGCTCGTCTGCTTGCTGGTTGGACCTACCATTCTTCTTCCAGAGCTGCAAACATTTCACCTTGCACCAGAGCAGTGGCTCCTGGGCTATGACTAGGGGAGATTAGACCATCCGCCCTCCTATGGGTTGCCAATGGGGACTGACTGCCATCGTTCTCCAATGGGGTGCTACCCACATGATATGTCCGGCCATCACCCACAGCTTTAGGTTGAATCTCAACCAAGTCAGTAGGATTATCAAGGGAGCTCTCTTTAGGCTTGCATCTGTGGCCAAATGTGCCACAAATTTGGCACGAGATGGGCCTCCACTCGTACTCCACATTCACCATTCAGGTCTCCCCGTTGAGAATGACTTCTATGGATTCATACATCTCCTTAGTGGTAGCAAGCTCCACACATACTCTGGCAAAAGATATCATCCTCATTTGCTCAATCCGCTGGTCCACATATAACGGTTTACCTATGGCACTAGCCACGGCACTTATCCCCGGAGCTGACCATAGAGCATATGGGATATTCTTTAGCCTTACCCAAACTGGCACTGTTGTATGGTTGTCCTTCTTCATTTCCAAAAGAGGATGCCATTGTTGCAAAATCAGTGGAACTTGAGCAACTGTAAAGGGGCTGCTGTCCAGGACTTTATGCCGGAACTTAGCATCCGGGATTCGAAAGAAAAAGAAACCCTAGTCATTTGCCATAATATCCACTAAATGGTGGCCCCAAGCATGCTTAAGAGCAGCTTCTACCAGCTTAAACGGGAGTTTTTTCCCCACAAAGTAGCCCACAACACACTTGAACCATAATGGATCAATCGCCTCCAACACATCCTCCATTAGCTGGACTATTGGCTTCTCATTGATCAACAGGGGGGACATAGGAAAGATCATAGCCCTTGACCACCGTCTGAGCCACATTTGCCCACGTTTTCCCTACAGGAGGTTTCTGCCCAATAGTCTGTTGTGCAGAAGTCCGAGGCCAAACGGCCTAAGCATCAGAACGGAGATCAGTTCGGCTATCCATGGATGCCTCAACAATTGCCGTTTAGTTTAGCCAAAGGCATTACACCCACTAGCTTCGAAGACCCAGCCCCTTGATTCAGGCCAACTTGATCAGTCCGCCCAACAGCAGCAGCCGGGGCACCTGTGCGTGGCTCTTCCTGGCCCTGGGCCATAGGACGGGAAATCGCAGGCTGACTACGACTATGCTGCCTACTATTACTCACATGGTGGCTGACTTTAGCTGCTAAGCTCTTATTATCAGCCATATTGCCAGAAACCGAAGCCTCCAAGCCAGACGCCATACCAGACCAGACATACCCATAGAACCCTAACCCAAATCAGCCATACGGGGAGATAGGGATGTACCTATGGAAAGTGCTCCAGTGAGAAGGTAGATCGGGGGTTGAAGAGCAAGTCCTCAAAAAATCAGCGCAATCCGCTACCTCTAGCTGCCGGGCCAACAATTGGACATCGAGCTGAGTACAGTGCTTTGGGGGGCAGAATGGTAAAAGCTATATTTTCTTCTTTGCTTCTTTTGGTTCAGTAACAAGTAATTCTTTATCTCATTTAAATCTAAAAATGCGACAATTTTTTATGTATATTGATTACCTAATCAACTCATGTGCTTATCATCAATATAACATTAACTCACAAAACTTGAACTCAAGCTTCATCCAAGAATAATATTTTCTGGTCAGATTCAGAGAACAGAGGGGAGGGGTTGATCGAGATCCCGTTGGATTTGCATGGTGGTGAGGAAGAGAATTTGATCAAAATTTCTATCACAATGTAGATTATATCAGCGATTTATCTTATTTATCAAATTGACAATGAATTGAAAGTGCTCTTTTTTTGGGGGGATGAAGAAGAGAAATGGGGTCTTCTATAAATTAACAATTCGAAGTACAAAAGCCGCTCGATGCATAGGTCTGAAATATTTTCTTAAAGACGATCATTTATATTGCTTAAAAAAATGAATGAACAAAAAATAGTATTGTTTACGAAAAAATCTATACATAAATTATTATTGCTAATGTAAATATATTTCATCAATTAATTATTTCAAAAGATATGAAATGATCATTTTTGAGAAAAAAATTTTGAATTATTTATTTTTTGTAAAATAAAATTTTCTTTTAATCAACTTACTCCATTTTTTTTTGTGGTAAAATCCCCAAAAAAAAATGGCTTATGAATACAGGTGGGATCATCCCCTATACGGTGGGTCCCAACCAAACGCCTATCTTCGAACGCATGTTATTACAACGACGGGGATATCGTGTCACGTGAGAAAGAAAGCAAACGTGCTCCCTGCGACAGAGTCGATCCCTGCTTTTTCCTTCCACATGGCATCAAACCATCTCCTCTCCTCATGGCGGGAGGAATATCATGTCACGTGAGCAGAAAACAAACGTGCTCCGACACCAGAAACGGCAGCAAAATAAAGGAAAATATTGTTCAAATCCTTTATTTTCTGCAAAATCAATGCACTTTTAACACACTTCTATCTTTTCTCTATTTTGTGAAAAACAATTTAGTCGGTTTTAGTCACGTTTTTTGTGTGAATATGTCGTTAACATTAGAATTACTTTCTTTGCCACATTTTTTATTTTAGCTAAAAGGTTATGGCTCCGCGGAGGTTTGTTCATGTGGATTGAGGCCGGTCTTCAATGAGATCAAAGCAATACTCCAATCGGAAGCTAGGTCTTTAATGTGAAAGATTAAAACTAGAGGTGATCAGTTCCCGATTCGATCCAATTCAGTTCTAAGGTTGAACCAGGAATCGATCACTTTTTTCCTCATAACTTTTTTTCCCACCAGTTGGAACCTCGCCGAAACAGTATTTAATTCACATTTTACTAACTTTTTTGATGGAATAATAAAATAAAATATATATTTAGTCGGTCTAGTCTGGTTCCCCATTGGAATCGGGAATAAGACCACTTGGACTGGAATCGGGAACCGGATTGACACTTTCAAAAATCGGATCAAACCGACTAGTCCAATCTGGCCCAAGCGGTTCTCAATTTGAACGATCTGTTTTGCACACCCCTAATTAGAGCATTACTCTAGTTAGAAATGTGGAAACTAAAATGTAACGCACTAAAGAGTGTTGTATATGGACCGACATTGTCATGCTACATCGCAAACATGATTTCTAATATTATCTAGCTCAACAATATGTAAGTCATGTCATGGGGAAATACAGGTCAAGTGATTTCCAAAGGTTTACTTGAACTGTTAAATCATATCTTGAGTTTGAATTCTTATGGATATCGATCGGCTTGTTAAAGAAAAAAGGAATCTTGAAAATATGCAAGTTTGCACTGATCAAGAAGTGCGTTCTTTGAATCTCGTACGGTGGAAGACGTCTTGAGCAAGAGGCAAAATATTGGACGCTACAAGACAAAAGACGCTCTCACATGTTCTACAATTTATATATATTATTTTGTTGGGTTAAAAGGTTTTTGTCACGGGAGGACAAGAACAAGGATTGCTTTTCTTTTCTTTTTTCTCTTGTAGAAGCCGTACTTGGAATCTTCATAAAGTGGCGTACGAAAGGAGCACTTTGCCGCATGTATCTTGTTGAACAATAAAAAGGATTTTTCTTTAAAGGAATATATTACCAAAAACTTCAAATTATGTCACTTGAAATTATTTTACTCTTAATTTTTTTTGTGCCACAAAAAATCCTAAACTATACCACTTGAAACACATTTACCTCAAACCATTTAACTAAAAGGCATTTTCGACTTTTTACTTTTTCTTTTTTTTCCTCTTCCCACTGCCATGGTCGGCAGAGGGAAGCCGACGAGGGCCACCCTCGCTAGGAAGGGTCGCCCTCGACCAGGCAAGGGCTGCCCTCACCGGATCTGGCGAAAGCGGCCTGTAACATCTTGAAAATCGACCCAATTTTGGGATTTTATAAAATGGTAATGTTAGTCGAAGGCCTGGTCAGTACAAATTTTCTGAACTGTGTGTTCATGGGATAATGGATTACATGGAGGTGTTGATAGGAAATGATTCGCATATGACTCGCGATTTCGATCAGGAACAAACTCTTCAACCATGAGGACTTGGGAGGAAACGATATCCTCTAAGTACTAGACTATTAAGGAAACTGAAATAAATCGATTCGACAGAAGTACGAAGTCAATATGTGGGTGATTTTCGCGCGACTTCGATACGAACTACGAACGATGGTAAATCGAATCCTTTTCATCTAGTACTCGGGATTATCAATTGAGCCCCTGGGATCACACGACAATGGAGGGACGTCCTTGACTCGAGAATTGGTGTAAACATGGATCGAATAATGATTGACCATGGGTCAAAAGTGAGGAAAGTCCTAAAAGGGCGCCCGATAATCCAAATTGTACTACGGTCACAATCGACTTAATTTAGCCCCGATTTTTAATCCAATTTTGGGATCCGACTTCTCAGTGATATCAAGACTAAATATTTGGACGTCGCCTCATTTATTTTTGGATTTTCCGTTGGACGCGGAAGTGTCGGAAAAAAGAAAAATTGGACTGAATTTCGGGCCCGTGGGTAGGCCGGCCCAAGACCGGTGGCCTAATAGACCTTGCGCCCATCCAACCCAACCCAAAGGGGGCCCAAGCTGGCCCAAGTTCCCCTACCTCCTCAGCCCATGGGCTTCTCTCTTTTGGCCTTTTCCTTTCGGGCCCAAGTGGGCATTGTTTTTGTTTGTTTGTGCTTGTTTTTTATTGGTTCTTGAAGCAAGTGGCAAGCCCACTTGCCTTGGCTTCTCCCTCAAGTTTCTAGCAGCTTTCTCTCTCCTCCTTTCTCCTCAAATTCGTTCAACACAGCAGCCCCTCTCTCTCTCTCCCTTTTTCTCTTCCTTTTCCCTTCCATTTTTGTTGTTTCTTGCTGTCCTTGCTATTTTCCAACTGGAAAACGGCCTTGCCGCCGTCACTGGAGTCGTCGCCACCGCCCATAGTGTAGTCATGGAAGTTAGCAAGCCAGCACACCCCCGGTCACCCCTGGTCGCCCCAGACCGCTCGTTTCGGCATTTTTTGCTCAGCTACACCGATTCCGCGTGAACAGTAACTCCGAACTGTTTTGGCCCATTTCGGCCACCGTTCGTCGTCCATTGTCATCCCCGAGCTTACCCCTCGTAGCCCTCTTTCCTCTCTACGTGCCGGTGTTGCCAGATTTCCGATCCAAGTAAGTTGATTCCCTAATCCTTGTTTAGGGGTTAATCTTGTTTTAGGGGTAATTAGTGTATTTGTATGTTTGTATTTAATTAGAGTTAATTAGTGGATTAGTATGGTTAATTAGGCTGATTGAGATTAGTATGTTGACCAGAGTTAGTGTCAAAGTAACTATAGTTAGTTTTAAAGTAATCAAGGTTAAAAGTTAATCATGGTTAACTTAGATTAACTAGGGTTAAGTTAATTTAGTAACCATTGTTAGTATTAATAATAATTATTATTTTTGGATTAAATAATAATTATCTATTATTTTCGGAATTATTAATTAATTAATTAAATTTATAATCTCGAATTATTATTATTAATATTGTTATTTTTATTCATTTCTGAAAATTAATTATTTTTGGGGAAAATAATTAATTGTGATTATTTATGGGAAATGATTTTAATTGAGTAATTTTGTGGGAAAATTTCTATGATCTAATTTTCTAATGTCAATAGTATTTATTTACTACTTTATTAAATGGCATTAGTTTAAAGAAGGGTTTTATTAAAATGAGATTAATTGGGTTGGGTAATTAATTATGGGAATGGTTGATTGTCGTAGTCGTGAGGACACGTGCTTATTTATTGTTGCTCATTGAGACACGTGAGTGAGTACCGGTAATTATTGAGGTACATGATTATTTTAGAAAAATATGCAAGTGTTATGATGTTGATTGGTCGAAATTGATTGTCAGACTGTGACTTGAACTGCTGATTGTTGCAACTTTCGTGAATGATTGGACTGCTGCTATTAGACGTGACTGCTAGATACTGTTGCATGACATTATACGTGTGTTAACTGCAATAGCATGTTGCATGAGCACGAACGGTATGTGCATTCACGACAGAGCAAAGAAAAGAACATATTGTTTGATGATGTGTTGCATTGTCACATTAAGAGGAGAGCCCGGCACTGCCGGTAGACCGCCAACCCTTGGGGTTGTGCCGTGGCCTTTTGGTCGTCCTAACTTCGGTCGGTTGCCTGACAGTGGTCGATTGCGGAGTCACGATAGTGGCCGGACCCATGCTCCTTAGGGAATGCCATTAGTGGGGGAGAGCCCATGACGTCACCATGCCTCATGGGAGAAGACGATGCCTGGTTTACGACCAGTTGACCGCCAACCATAAGGTTGTGCCGTGGCCCTGGGGATCATAATAATCGGAGCATGTGTGGGTGTGAGATATGACAAAGCTATGTGCGATGCTCTGATTATTTGCATGCCCTTAATGTCGTGATGATTTAACTGACAGTTTCTGCAAGTCGTGTGTGCCAAGGCTAAGTAAGGTTGCCTATGGTTGTGCCTGATTATCAAACTGTCTTCTGCTTTTATTTCTCTGAGGTGGCATTAGGTGATTTGATGAATTAGGTTGTATGTTAAACTCCTGAGGCGAGCGAAGTTCCTAACCGGGACTTAGGGCTTTAACTTGCTGAGTTTATCTCAATCCGTCATGGTTAACCTTTTCAGGCCCTAGATGATACAGTACCCAAGGATTGAAGAGAGCGATCCCACCGAGGCCAGCGAGTAGGCACTTGTACAGTGTTAGGTTAGTTAGGCCAATCTCTTTTTGAGTAGGCCTTAACTTGTCGCCTGTAGTAAAGCGTGTATGTATTTGCTGGTGTGCTGGTTAACCTTCAGATACATAAAATACTGTTTGTCTTTCATCTACTATTGTTGTTGTTATCCTTGTTGTTTGGTTTGGGAGTTGTTCGTTTCCGCATGTGCTTAATTACAAGAT
The DNA here is from genome assembly GCA_014182735.1 of Corymbia maculata. Taxonomy (NCBI): domain Eukaryota; kingdom Viridiplantae; phylum Streptophyta; class Magnoliopsida; order Myrtales; family Myrtaceae; genus Corymbia; species Corymbia maculata. The sequence goes on along the minus strand of CM024683.1, from coordinate 18,821,244 downwards.
AAAATGAATTGGTCGACGACAGTACCTGGGACGTCGTACAACTAGACCTCAAGTGAAATGGGGTTGCCACGAGCTTGAGAGTCAGGACGTGACAACCCCGTCGATTTTGGTATCAGAGCCTAGTTGGCTGATGGAGTGATAAGGTGTGATGAGTCTAGCGTTGGTGTGTAGGGATAGTTAGTAGGAAAGACAGTTTCTTTTCTTGCATGTGATTGACTTCAGGATCCTTCGTGGTCTTTTCTTTTAGGGTTGTCTCATTTTGTAATTCTGTGTTGGGGAATTGGAACGCAAGTTAGGAGAGTCCTGCAAAATGAGCAGTCCAAATCCGAGTACCCCTGGAGTGAGGACCCCGAGTTAGAGAGGTCAGAGGAGGAGGACTGCACAGGTCCTGACCGGTGCTAGAGAGGTAGCACCTAAGGATCCGAGGATGGATGGGATCATGCACGCCATTAAGGCTCTAATAGGTCAGCAAGCTCAGACCCAAGCCGATGTTGCTGCTGCCACAGCTGCTCCTACAGTTAGGCCCAGGACTGGTAACCGACCTATGCATCAACTGGTAGAGCAGTTCATAAAGCTGAAGCCACCCAAGTTTACTGGGGCTGGCGACCCTGAGACAGCAACCCTTTGGGTAAGGGAGCTGGAAAAGACTTTCACCTTGTTGCAGTGTTCTGAGGAAGAAAAGGTGATCATGGCAACTTACCAACTGCAGGGTAATGCCAGCACTTGGTGGGAAGCTACCAAGGATGGGTATTTCCTGAGGGTATAGCCAGGATATGGGATACCTTCAAAGAGGCTTTTCTAAACAAATACTTCTCAGACTGTGCGAGGATGCAGAAGCTGGCAGAATTTCAAAGGTTGCGTCAAAATCAGATGCCAGTGGATCAGTACGAAGCCAAGCTCGCAGAGCTGTCGAAGTACGCGCCGCGGATAGTCGAGCACCCTTTGGATAAGGCTAGGTAGTTTCAGGACGAACTGAAGATAGAAATCCAAGACCACTTGGTGTCTATGAACTTGAAGGAGTACAATAAGCTTTATAAGAGAGCTCAAATGATTGAGAGGCACCTAACAAAGAAGGCAACCGCATATGTATCGCGGTTTGTGCCTAGCAGGGACAACCGTCGGTTTGGGAAAAAACCGATGGCGGGAGGAAGGTATCCTCTTCCACCTTTTAGAAGGGACGGTGTAGGGAAACCGACCTTGAGTTCATTTGGAGGATGCCGAATATGTGGTAAAAGGCATGGGAACGCCTCTTGTCCCACTCAAATAGGAGCCTATTTTGGATGTGATCAGGTGGGCCACCTTGTGAGGGACTGCCCACGCAGACCCATGATGCCATTCACGCCACAACCGCCAACCGGACCACCAATGGGGAATGTTTAGCAAGGCAATCAGTACAGACCCTCTACACAAGGACGGGTGTATGTAGTCACAAGGAAAGAGGCGGAGGACACACCTGCCGTGATTACAGGTACGAGATCTCTACACGACCATGCTGCTTATGCGTTGTTTGATCTGGGAGGTTCGCACTCTTTTATTGCTAAACAGTTTGTAGAATTAGTGGGATTACGACCAGAGCCATTGGAAACGGTCTTTGTTATTTCTACTCCGTTAGAGGATTCAGTTTTATCTGCAGTAGGTTGTGCTAGTTGTAAACTGATTATAGATGGTCGGGAAGGAATAATTGATTTGATTGTCTTAGCGATGTATGACTTTGATGTCATTATTAGTATGGATTGGTTGACTAAGCAAGGAGCTACTATGGATTATCGGGAGAAGAGAATTCGATTTAATCCGATTGGAGCTAGTAGTTTCCAGTTTGTAGAGAGTCGTGGAGGGTCCTTGATTCCCTTGATTTCTTCTTTAGAAGCAACCAGGTTGTTGGGGTCAGGATGTCAGGGTTATTTACCATCTGTGAGTGATACATTGAATGAAGGACCGAACTTGGAGGACATCGCGGTAATATGAGATTATCCTGATATCTTTCCAAAGGAATTGCCAAGATTACCCCTGGCCAGAGAGACAGAGTTCGTAATCGAGTTGGCTCCTAGGACGGAACCAATCTCGAAGGCACCGTATAGGATGGCGTTGTCAAAGTTGAAGGAATTGAAGGTGTAGATGCAAGAATTATTGGACAAGGGCTTCATTTGCCCGAGTGCATCACCTTGGGGAGCACCAATCCTGTTTGTCAACAAAAAGGATGGTTCGTTGCGATTGTACATTGACTATAGACAGCTTAATCAAGTGATGATTAAGAATATGTACCCACTGCCGAGGATTGACGACCTGTTTGACCAACTCCAAGGAGCGTCGATGTTCTCTAAGATAGACTTAAGGACGGGTTATCATCAATTGAGGATCCGAAAGGAGGACATACTGAAGACAGCTTTTCGTACTCATTATGGTCACTACGAGTTTACGGTAATGCCTTTTGGATTAACAAACGCCCCTGCTGCTTTCCTGGAATTGATGAACTGGATGTTTAAGGAATATTTGGATCGGTTTGTGATCGTGTTTATCAATGACATTTTGGTGTATTCGAAGAGTCCGGATGAACACAAGCAACACCTAAGGACCGTGTTGCAAACCCTAAGAAATCATGAGCTATATGCGAAATTTAGCAAGTGTGAATTTTGGTTGGCTCGAGTGGCTTTTCTAGGCCACGTGATCTCAAGCGAAGGGATTTTTGTGGACCTGACCAAGATTGAAGCGATCATAGATTGGCCGAGACCGACTTCAGTAACCAAGGTTCGTAGTTTTCTGGGACTAGCTAGCTATTACAGATGGTTTGTGGAAAGATTCTCTTCAATAGCTATGCCAATGACGCAATTGCTAAAAAAGGACAAGAAATACGAATGGACAAATAAGTGCGAGCGTAGTTTCCAATAGCTTAAGCATAAGCTGACTACCGCACCAATTTTGACTATTCCGTCAAGCTCAGGAGGATATGAGATTTTTAGTGACACATCATACAAGGGACTCGGTTGCGTTTTGATGCAACATGGTAAAGTGATAGCATATGCTTCCAAGCAGTTAAGGCCTCACGAGCTGAATTATCCGACGCACAACTTAGAGTTGGCAGCCATCATTTTTGCATTGAAGATATGGAGACATTATCTCTATGGAGAGAGATTTCAAATTTTTACGGACCATCAAAGTTTGAAGTATCTGTTCTCCCAAAAGGAACTGAACATGAGGCAATGCAGATGGATGGAACTTCTTAAGGATTATAACTGCGATATCCTATACCATCCCGACAAGGCAAACAAAGTGGCAGACGCTTTGAGTCGCAAGTCATCAATTGCTAGCATGATGGTACAAGAATGGATTCTGTTGGAGGGAATCCATGATTCAGAATTCAGACTCGAGGTATGTCATCTTTCTAGTTTGATGCTACCCTTAGAATCGAACCTAAAATTCAAACTAAGATTAAGGCAATGTAACCTTTGGACACTGAAATTCAAAAGATTCTGCAAATGGACGCGACTAAGAGAAAGTTGGATTTTCAAGTATCCGAGGATGGGATCTTGAAATTCCGTGGACAGTTATGTGTGCCGAACGACGCCAACATTAAGGAGAGGTTGTTTTCCGAAGCGCATTGTAGCGACTACAATGTGCACCCAGGTAGTACGAAGATGTATCGGAATCTGCGATAGTATTATTGGTGGAATGGCATGAAACTCGACATCACCAAGCACGTGGCGAAGTGTTTAACTTGCCAACAAGTGAAAGCGCAGCATTGTAAGCCAGGAGGGTTATTGCAACCTCTTGAAATCCCTGAATGGAAATAGGAGCATATCACGATGGACTTCATGATGGGATTACCGAGAAGTCAGCATGGTAATGATGCAATTTGGGTCATAGTGGATCGATTCACAAAATCAGCTCATTTCATCGCCGTACGCAAGGATTTTGCTTTCGAAAGGTATGCAGAATTGTATATGCAACAAGTTATTCGTCTGCATGGGGTGCCAGTAATGATTACTTCGGATTAAGACCCTAGATTTATGGCTACATTTTAAAAGAATCTACAGACTTCGATGGGAACAAAACTGCAGTTCAATACGGCCTACCATCCTCAGATAGACGGTCAATCAGAGAGAACAATTCAGACCTTAGAGGATATGCTGAGAGCTTGTGTATTGGATTTCAAAGGAAGTTGGGAGGAACAACTTTATCTCATGGAGTTCGTGTACAATAATAGTTATCAGTAGAGGATCAGAATGGCACCATTCGAAGCTTTGTACCGCAGACCGTGTAGGACTCCAATTTGTTGGGACAAAGTCGGCGAGCGGAAAATTACAGGGCCAAAGTTAGTGTAACAATCTTTAGACACCGTAAAGATGATTCGAGAGAGGTTAAAGATGGCTTAGAGCAAACAGAAGAGTTATGGGGATAGACGACGTAGGCCATTGGAATTTCAAGTTGGTGATCACATTATTTAACACTCAATTATCAAAGCATTAAATAAATTGCGAGGAAAGGGAGGAAATTACTTACCTTGAAGCTACAAAAGCATCTGCAATATTAGTTAGAAAATCACATCGACCTAAAAGTGATTTCTAATTAACATGCAATCATTCAACTATTGAGGCCTAAAAACTAAGTGCAATGCATGCGATGACGTACGAAAGTGTCTAACTATACTAGCATGCAATGTGCGACCTAATATGCAAAATATATGCCACGCAACATTAATTATTTAACTTAATCTAACTCTAAAAAAATATTCGATGCAGCTATCTTAGCATGTCACGCATTCGAATGACCCTAAACATGCAATGCCTAGACATGGAAGATGACCTAATTCTACATGACATGAGCAAGGCAATTTTTATTTTTCAAAATTCGAAATTAAAACTAACCTATAGTTAAATATGCAAACTATCCTAAAAGAAAATATTCTAACAAGAACCACATCCAACTAAACTATACTTTTTTTGGGTTTTCTTTTATAAACAAAATCAATTCGAGCAGATGCATCTAGAAAAGCATGGCAACAAATCAGGCAAGATATTATCCTTTTCCGTCTAATTTCGGAAATAAATTGACCAATCGTATCTCGAGCATGAAATCGGATTGGCCAATTTTTTAAAAAAATCACGAATCGTATCTTGGGCATGAGATTGGATTGACGATTTTTCCATGCAATCGCGAATCGTATCTCGGACGTGAGATTGGATTGACGATTATGACACATTACTAATTTAAAAGGCTACTCAGGAAATATTGGATAATATCACGCAAGAATTCAGTCAAAAACACAATTATTCAAACAAGGCAATAAAATATATGAATTTTGATTGAGGTGAGATTATTACCTTATTCAAACACTCGCTAGCCAAAATTTGCCAAGTTCAACAAGACCACGGGCGGTGACGTTTAACGATGGCAATGGAGAGTCTCGTGGTGCACTGGGATTGCCGGCGAGACAAAAAGAATGGTAAAACAGAGGGCCCCCTTACCAGAGAAATCGTGATTGTCTGGTCTTCATCCAAGGCCGATAATTTGGCTTAATCAACGCCACTTTGCTATGAGCAACAGGTGTCTTGATGAACTCACGTCGATTCCAGAACTTGATGGTCAATGCGAGACACGGCGAGGGAGTAGATGTAGTATGCAGATAGTGGAATAAATCCCACCGTTTGACTTTTCTCCCTTTTCACCCGTGCCTTTGAAGACTTCCACGCCTTCTCAGACTTTTCCTCCCCTTGGCTCCATGTTGTGTGCGCCAGCAAGAGTGATCAACAGGCGTGAAGGTTCCGTAGGGATCACGAGTGGGACGAAACCGCTTCTCGTTGGTGCAGAGGAGTCCTCGGCGGCGGATCAGACAGCGGGAAGAAGTAGAACCTGTCATGCCCCGACCTTCGAGCACGCGGCAACCCCTGTTCTCTTGCGGTCATTTGATTTGCGACTCCCCAGGATCCGTCGCCGACCGTTATTTTTATCTTTTGATTAAACGCATGCGGAAGCGAAACACAATCCCCGGTCAATTACAAAAACAGGGATAGCAGGAAAACCCAACAAGAACACATTCAAAAGTACTGCTTTATTTATCTACTGATTAACCCTAGGAAGTTTACAAGTACAAGCCCTTACCACGGGCATCTTCCTATTGAGCCAATGAAACCAACAAGCCAAGGTTAATCTACTCCCTTCATAAATGGCCACGGGCTGAAACACGCGTCGATCCTCCATCCTAAGGACCGGACAATGGTTATTCAATAACCAGTGAGATAAATCTCAGCAAGTCAAAATCCTAAGCCTCGGTTAGGAGACCTACTCGCTCGAGTGCGCCCTGACGTGCAATGTCTCTATCGCCAACAATTCAACAACAGAATAATACCCAATCGACCATTAACAGACGCACGCTTAGACCAAGGCTAATATGCAATTATTAACAGTTAACACTCGCAATCACAGGCGACCCTACCTGGCCTTGGCACACGCAACCTACAGAAACTGTTAATTCAATCATCACGACATTAAGAGCATGCGAATAATCAGAGCATCTCACACAACTTTCTCATTTCTCACACCCACACATATGCTCCGATTATTACGACCCTCTAGGCCACGGCACAACCTTATGGTTGGCGGTCAACTGGTCGTAACAGGCATCGTCCTCCCCGTGAGGCACGGCGACGTCATGGGCTATCCCCACCGACGGCATTCCATAAGGAGCATGGGCCCGGCCTCAACCGCGACTCCGCATCTGACCACTGTCAGGAGACCCAATGGTCACGGCACAACCCCGAAGGATTGGCGGTCATCCGGCTCAACCGGGCTATCAACTTTAATCTGACCATGCAACACATCAGCAAATAGTTCATTCTTGTCTTTGCTTTTGCTTGGTCGTGAATGCAACATTGCTCATACGCTCACGCTCATGCGACATGCCATTTCAGACCATTTCAGATAACCCACGCAATATGTCATGCGATCTCACTCGATAATTTCCAAAATCCAATTTTCAATCAACATTCAATCATACACATTCCCTAACTCTTGGGAACAACCAACAATTCAAATCACAGTCTGTCAATCAATTCCGACCAATCAATATCACGATACTCCGATACCCAACCACGTGTCAATATTTAATAATAAATAAACACAATTATCAATTAATAAGTAAATACGTGTCCTCACGACTACAACAATCAGCTATTCCCCAATAATACTCAATCATCCCAAAAATAAGTATAAACTATAATTATACTCAAAAATATTTATTTAAGAATCATGCTATAGCCGATTGTTTCAATAAAATAATTCAAGTCCCACAAAATACTTATAATTATTTTTCAATCCCATAATTAATTATCCAACCCAAATAATTCCATTCAGTAAAACCCTTCTTTAATAAACCAATGCCATTTAATAAAATAGTAAATAAATACTATTGACTTTGGAAAAATAGACCATAGTAATTTTCCCCCAAAATTACTCGATTAAAACCATTTCCAATAAATAATCACAATTAATTATTCTCTCCAAAAATAATTAATTTTCAGCAATGAATAGTAATAACAATATTACTATTAATAATTCGAAATTATAAATGAATTTAATTAATTAATAATTTCGAAATTAATAAATTATTATTATTTTATTCCAATAATAATAATAATAATATTTATTAATACTAACCATGATTAACACTAAGCATGCTTAATCAAACAATAATAAAACAATAATCATCCATCATTCAAAAGCACTAATCAAGCTTACCCTAAGCAAGGTTTAGAAAATCGATTCACGGGTTAGTAATTCCGACGACATGAGCGCAATGACGGCAGCGAGGGGAACGCACGGGAACTTCCGGCGCGTCGATACGAGGTGGCTCGGGACCGGGTCTCGGTCGAGGGCTTAAAACCACATGGCTGTCCACGTGGCGACAAGCGAGGAACGAAGGCAATTTCTAAAAACCGGCGGCATGGGGCTGGCTGGTGGGTGGGCGGCTTAAACCTGAAACCCGTTCTTACACGGTGGCGACGGTGAGACGCCCGGACGGCGGCCGGTGAGCCAGCCTCCGGCAAGTTCTTACACGGTGGGGCCGGCGGTGGCTCTGGCGAGGTTGGACAAAAAAGATGAATGGAATAAAAGCTAGAGAGGGAAAAGGGAGCGGTGCAACACGGAGGAGGGGGTTTCATGGGGCGGCAGCAAGCTGGGGTGGCTCCGGTGCGGCGGAGGAGGCTCGGGAGTGGTCCTCCGGCAGGCTCGTGGCGGTGACCGGCGGCGGCGTGCAGCGGCAAGGCCGCTGGCCGCTTCTCCTGGTCACGGCCAGAGAGGCCAAGAGGGAGAGAGGGGGCACGGCGAAGGCAACAACTTGTTTGAGGGGGTGGCGGAGGTTGGTTGGTCAGTCGGCTAGCCTCCGACGGTGACTAGGGCGGAGGGACGACGGCGAGGCAGCAGCTCGCTGCTCCGGCGTCCAAGCAGTCGGTTGGCCAGATCTGGTTCGGCCAAAACCGAGAAGAAGAAGGATAGAGGGCAGCAGTAGCTCGATCCGGGGTGGTCAGGCGAAGGGCGGTGGTGGCCAAGCGACGGCGAGGCGGCAGCTCGCTGCTCCGGCGACCAGAACTGGAATAAGGCAGCAGCTCGGACAAAGGAGAAAGAGAGGAAGACAGAAGCTGGGCGGTGCTGGTTCGGCCTAAGGCCGGCAAACGGCAGCTCACCGGCGACCGAGCGGCGAGCTAGTGGGACGGTGGACCTGTGGCGGTGATGGGTGGTGGTTGCCGGCGCCGATGGCAGCAAACCAGCTTTAGCTGGAAAAGAAGAAGAAGAAGAAAGGAAGAAGGAGCTGCAAGGGGGGGCGCTGAGCGTGCAGAGGAAGCTGCCCGTAGAGAGAGAGAGAGAGAAGTAAATGGGTGTCAGACAAGTGGGAGAGAAAGAAGGAAGAGATAAGGGAGAAGACCGGTCAAAGGGGGAGAAAAGACAGAGGATAAGGGCAAGTGGGGAGGGGCTGTCGACAAAGGGGGGGAAACGTGAAGAGGAAGAGAGAGAAAAGGGAGAGGAGAGAGAAACGTGTGGATAAGAAGGGGGGGAAAGAAAAGAAAAACAAAAACAAAAACAAAACAAAACAAAATCCAAACAAGCTTATAGAGAGGGGTATTTTGGCCTTTTTACCCCTGAAGCACAAATTTCCAAATATTTGGCTCCAAAACTCGGCCCGTTGAATCCTTTTCCAATAATTCGGGCTTACCGAAATTCGGGATGTTACAGCACCAGTGTTGTCAACTGGAATAGGGATGCTGTTTAGCAGCTAGGACTGATCACGTGGGTGCGACAACTCGATCAACGAAGAGACACGGCAAAGGATGCGGCTAAACTCTCTTCGAGCTCTCTCTTTTTCTCTCGTGCTTCTCTCAATGTGCTCTGATCTCTCTCTTTTCTGTATTTTTTTTTCGGTGTGTCTGTCCCCCTTTTATAGGCAAGACAACACAGTGCCTTCAAAAAAACAAGATAAGGACACGATGATCGGCTTTCTTATTGCGAATATATCCTTTTGTGCTCTCTTCCTATCTTTAACCATGCAGATATACTTTACCTTTGAACCAACCACATCCCTGCAGATATGTTTTGCTTTTGAATCAGCCACATCTATACAGATATATTTTACTTTTGAACTAGCCACATCCTTGCCTATTGTCAAAATCGACCACCGCAAGTTCTTGAAAAATTATGCTCCAAAAACTATATGCTATGCAATATTAAATTACGAATGATTAATCAAAATTTAGGTGTCAACAGCTGCCCCTCTTTGAAGGTGAGCTCGCAGAGGTTGCATTCAAAGATAAATTGAGACCTAAATTTTGACCATGCATATACAATGTAATGTTATTTTTGTGGGAAAATGAATCCCATTTTAAAATGCAATATGATATGATGCATGGAAAAGCTAATGCAAAGAATGAAAAAGAAAGAAGAAAGAAAAAACAAGAAAAGAAAAGAAAAGTGTTCCTGTAGTTACTTACCAATCAATACGGTAGAGCATCTTGAGGTACGGGATGAATCCACAAGCATCTAGTTTTTATCCCAGATTTCTTGAGGAGTCTGATGTTTATCGAATTGCCTAGATCCAGACTAAGGCAACCGATTGAATTTAATCAGCAGATGCTCGATGTCATTGGAACAAGAAGTCTCGAAATACTTAGATCCAGACTAAAGTATAATGAGAATAATCAAAGAACATTCGTATCCAGAATGAAATGTTCAATGAAAAGATTCGAGACATTCAGATCCAGACTGAAATGTCAAGAATTGGGAAATTTAACCAATAAACACTCAATGTCAAATAAGATGAATATTGAATCAAGACAACTTAACCAATAGATGCTCAATGTCAAGTGAGTCAAATATTGGATTAAGATAATTCGAAATACCTAGATCCAGACTAAGGTATAACGAAAGGGATCAAAAAACATTCATATCTAGAATGAAATGTTTAATGAAAATATTTTGTGACATTCAGATCCAAACTGAAATGTCGAAAATTATGAAACTTAACCAATAAACACTCAATGCCAAGTGAGATGAATATCGGATTAAGACAACTTAACAAATAGATGCTCAATGTCAAGTGAGTCAAATATTGGATTAAGATAATTCGAAATAGCTAGATCCAAGCTAAGGTATAACAAAAAAAATCTAAACATTCATATCCAAAATGAAGTGTTCAATGAAAATATTTTGTAACATTCAGATCCAAACTGAAATGTCAATAATTGATTCTCAATTTCTGAAAATTGGGGGGAGATGCTCAAATTTTGCCTCGAGCACTTGAATTTCATTTAGGGGATGAGTTACTCAAGTTTTGTTTTGAGTACTCAGAGATATTGGATACTCACCTAAAGTTTCCTTGCTGAGGGCTTGATCGGCTTACCTCAAGGTTACTTGCTAGCAGTGATTGGAGTATCTGAACACGTCCTAATGCTTTGGAGGGTGAATCGAGCATCACAGCTACTCAATTTTCATGAGGACTCTACCTGTCAATCATGGTTAGCAACAACAGGTTTACACATTCACCATCACTAGATATTTCCAATCCATTTGCAGTTCATGTGTCACAATTCTATCAATCATGTATTACCAAATCAGCACTGGCAATCCATTCAGAACTCGTGCGTCATCGATGTGTCAAATAAGGGACCCTTTGGTCTAAAAGGACTTTTCGCTCACTCTCATGAAAAGGCAATTTTATCCCAATAATTGATATGGGAATTTGAGAATCATTCTATTTCACTATCATCATACTAGACAGGGGTCTGAGTACTCTTGCAATTGGTACGACTTCACCAATCTGAAAGGTCTTTTATATGGATCATAATATGGGCTTGGTCAACGGCCTAACAAAAGGGACTATTTGAGTCAAAGCTATTGAAAGAACAATTCCGCAATCATCTCCGGGCTTACAAGTCAAAAACCCTGCAAAATGAGATAGAAATAACCTTGCTCGCACTTCTTCAAGCAATGCTTAAGACATGTGAACACCTACATTAAGTCAAGTGCCCTAATCTGAAGAGACTTTATAAGGGACGTAATGTAGGCCAGGTTCACGGGTTGAGAAATGAAATGATTATCAGGCTCAAAATGTGTATAGATGGGTAAGAGTTGGCGATCATCTTGGCATTACCGCTAGTCTTCATCTTCACCATCAAAGATTGTCTCTAAAATGTGCTCTATTGATTGTAAAAGCTTTGCATTTGAGTCCTTTGAGTACCACTCCATTGGGAATGTAACTTTTCACAATCTATCTTGACTTTTTTTCATTTTCTCCTATGGGCATCGGCCTTGCTTTTATCAGGCACACTGCTTTTTTTTTGCCCCTAGTTCTATTTTACCATTGACACATTGTTTACAATGTATCAATTTTTCATTTGGACTTTTGAAGGTCTTCACATTTTGTTGGCACTCAAGACCTTGTTGCTTCTTAAATGATTATTTTTTGCTCACCCCAGTGTGGGGGATGATCACCAACTAGGTTCAAAGAAATGAATTTTTAGGCTCAAAAGGGCTATGCAATGGATATACGTGTGTAAGATAGAGAAAACAATGCTCTTCGTCATCCTAAGGCACTTAGATTATTATTTGAGTTCATCTGCAATAAGATATCCAAAGATTGATGCAAGTGAGAGCAAGAGAATTTCTATCTATTTTCCTCACCACGTGATGCCAACGTACCTCTAATTTGCCCCGATATGGGGTGGTTCTTGACAGGGGTAATTTGAAAGAAATCTCCATAAGTGTATGAGGCTCAAAGGGATTAAGTAATGGATCACTTGCAGTGTTCTGGATAAAGAAATGAATTGCCCCTCATCATTTCGATCGTTGTACCTTTTGCGAGAGAACTTTTTGCCTTGCAAGCATGGCATCTTTCCACTCAACTCACTGGGGATTAGTGTATGGGAACGTGTTTAGGATAAGGTTTTCCTTTCATCATTCCAATGTATCCCATTTGACACATCCAATTTATTTTGCCGAAAATGATAAAGCAACATTTGCAAAAACAAATGAACGGAGAAAACGACTTGCGATTCATTCATTATAACAGGATCAGGGGTAATACTTCTTGACAGAATCAGAATTAACTGGACTAGAAAACTCACGACCATCCATTTCTACAAGGATTAAGGCACCTCCGGGGAGTACCTTCCTTACCACATACGGGCCACTGTAATTCGGGGCAAATTTGCCCCCAGGATTGGGAAAAATTGGCAATAGCCTCCTCAAGACCATATCCTTTTCTTTGAAATGCCTCACCCGTACCTTCCGGTTAAAGGACCTGGCTACTCTTTGTTGGTACGATTGACCATGGCAAAGAGCTTTCAGCCTTTTTCTCATCAATTAGGCTCAACTGCTCGTACCTTTGCTTCATCCATTCTGCCTCGGATAATTCCACTTGGGATAAGACTCTCAGGGAGGGGATCTCCATTTCAACAGGCAAAACTGCTTCCATGTCGTATACTAGAGAAAAAGGGGTTGCCCCAGTAGAAATACGAATCGACGTCCGATATGCCATTAATGCAAAAGGTAACCTATCATGCCAATCTCGATAATTCTTAGCTATCTTTGCCAAGATCTTCTTGATATTTTTATTGGCTGCTTCAACAACTCCATTCATTTGCGAGCGATAAGGGGATGAGTTCAGATGCTTGATCTTAAACTCAATGAACAGCCCATCCACAAGCTTGTTATTCAAGTTTGTCCCATTGTCAGTGACAATTGTTTCAGGGATCCCATAACGGGCAATTATGTCACGCTTGATGAATTTCACAACGTTTCAGGCAGTGACATTAGCATATGATGCGGCTTCAATCCATTTAGAAAAATAATCTATCGCCACCAGAATGAATTGATGTCCATTTGAAGCTTTAGGGTTTATTGGGCCGATCATATCAATACCCCACATGGAGAAGGGCCACGGCTCGAATAACTGGTGTAGCTCAGTTGGAGGGACATTTATCTTATCTCCATGAATTTGGCAACGATGGCAAGTTTGAACGTGTTGAATGCAGTCACTCTCTAATGTCAACTAGTAATATCCCAACCTCATAATTTTCTTGGCTAGCATGTGCCCATTCATACGCGGGCCACAAACTCCTTCGTGCACTTCTTGCATAATTTGCATGGCTTCGGCTACATTTACACACCACAACAATACTAAATCATAAGATCTCTTGTATAAATTGTAACCGCTGAAAAAGAACTTGGATGCCATCTTCATTATGTATTTTCTATCAACTAAGGAACTTCCTTCAGGGAATTCCTATTTTTGAATGTAATTCATGATATCATAATACCATGATTTCCCATCATATTCTTTAGTCACAACCATACAAAAAGCTGGTTTTGCCAAAACTTCTATTTTCAATGATTCGACTTCTAATCCATCGGTAACTTGCAACTTGATGACAACGTTGCAAGTGCATCTGCAAACTGATTGTGAGATCTTGACTAGTACTCGAAAGAAATTTCATCAAATTCCTTCATCAGCTCTTCTAGATACTCATGATATGGGAGTAATTTAGAGTCCCTGGTCTTCCACTCACCTACTGTTTGGAGTATGATCAATGCGGAGTCTCCGAACACTTTCAATTTAGCCACTCCCATCTCAATCGCAGCTTGGAGCCCGAGAATACAAGCTTCATACTTGGCTATGTTGTTAGTGCAGGGAAATATCAACTTTGCGGCTACTGGATGGTGTTGTCCATCTGGGGATATCAAAACTGCCCTAGTGCCAGAACCAGACAAGTTTACAGCTCCATCAAAAAACATGGTCCATGAATCTTCACTTACGTATAAGATGCGGTCATCAACGGAACAATCATCACTATTCAAGAGTCCAGGACTTTCGGCCAATATGTCAGCAATCACTTGACCTTTAACTGACTTTTGTGGCATAAACTAAACGTCAAATTCTGAAATCAGAATCTTCCATTTAGCTAGCTTACCCACTAAAGCCGGTTGATCAAGTAAGTACTTGATGGGATTGTTCTCGGTCATGAGAAATATTTGATAATGCAATGTATACTATCGTAGCCTATGTAATACCCACACTAATGCAGTGCAAGTCTTCTCAATATCAGAATATTTTAGCTCTGAGACCGTAAATTTTTTGCTCAGGTAATAAACGGCCCATTCTTTTTTATCGATAGGACTTTCTTGAGTCAACATTATGCCCAATGATTCACTATGAATGGTGAGGTAGAGAATCAAAGGATGCCCTGGTAATGGTGGGACCAGAACCGGGGGATTCATCAAGTATTGTTTCAGCTTCTCAAACGCTTCTTGACATTCACCATCCCAATTGACTTGCGCATTTTTCTTCAGGAGCTTAAAGAACGGTTTAGCAATCTCAGAAAGTTGGGAAATGAATCGGGCAATGTAATTCAACCTCCCTAGAAGACTTCGAACCTCTTTGGTAGTCGATGGGGGTTGCAACTCGCATATGGCCCTAGCTTTAGATGGGTCAATCTCGATGCCTTTACCACTCACAATGAACCCGAGTAATTTCCCAGACGTAGCCCCAAACACGCACTTGGCAAGATTTAAGCGGAGCTTAAATTTACGAAGCCGATCAAATAACTTCTTTAGGGTCTCGACGTGGCTTTTTCCAGGTTGAGTTTTTGCAATCATGTCATCAACGTAAACCTCAATCTCCTTATGCATCATGTCATGGAATAGTGTTACCATGGCTCGCTGATAAGTAGCCCCTGCATTCTTGAGTCCAAAGGGCATAACCTTATAATGAAAGGTCCCCCATGGGGTGATAAATGCAGTCTTCTCCTTGTCTTCCTCTTTCATTCTTATTTGATTATACCCGGAAAAACCATCCATAAATGAGAACAAGCTCAAACCCAGCAATGCTATCCACAAGGACATCTATATGTGGTAACGGGAAATCATCCTTCGGGCTAGCCTTGTTTAAGTCTCGATAATCGACACAAACCCGAACTCGACCATCTTTCTTCATCACCGGCACTATATTAGCCACCCATTCAGGGTATTGTGAGACTTCAATGAATCCCACTTTCAGAAGTTTCATTACATCTTCCTCTATCTTCTTCGAGAGTTCGGGCTTAATTCTTCGCAGCTTTTGCTTCTTAGGGTGCATACTCGGATTAGTAGACAAAGAATGCTCCACAATGGATAGATCCAAACCCGACATATCAGCATACGTCCAAGCAAAGATATCTTGATAATCTTTTAGTAGCTGAGTCAGGCGTTCGGCCTCTTCTTCAGGGAGATTTGCCCCTATCTTCACTTCCTTGGCTTCTCCGACATTGCTCAAATTGATAGTGATAGTTTGGTCAGAGGTGAGAGCTTTGATTTTTTCATGCCGCTCCCATTCACGTTGTACCTCAATGGAGTCCTCATTAAGATCGCCATTGTTTACTGCTGCAAGATTGCACCTGAAACACAAAGTGCTAATTTAGAAAGACAAACAAGCCTAAATGGCATTTTTTAGATTTTTTTTCAGAAAAGCATGTTTTAGACTTGTCTTGTTAAAACATCTTTTTTTTTGAAATTTTTGACATGAGAAAGCATGATAAAGCCCAGGCCTAAGAATTCTCCTTGGATTTTTGCTCTCTTTATCGGTTGGATATCATCACCGAGCTGGTTTGGTGTACCCCATCATGCTCTCAAAATAAACTAGTAATTTCATTGAAATTCATCAATCAATTACATATTATTGAATGGAAAATGCGGTATTCAAGCCCTAAAAGAAAGTGAAAAAAAAATCCCTAAAATGCAGTAAAAATTCCCACACGGGGGAATATACGAAAATGATAAATGAGTTACTCTTGTGGGCTAGCACCCGTTCCCTCCAAAGATTCTTCTTCAATGGCACCTATAAGGAAATTATCAAATAGGTTAATGATTCCTTCTAATGCATCATTAGGGTTCTCTTCTCCTCGAGGTGTCAGATCATCCATTCCACCCCACCTGTCTAGGACAATGTCATGGGGGTCAATGTAAAAACTAGGAGGAGCCGAGTACTCCACATAATAATCAAATTTTCCACTCGGCTAGCCTAGGGTATCTATCACCTCTCTACTATCCTGCATCATTTTAGTGGGACTAGGGAACGTCTTGCGAATATGAGGAGGTAGCGAGTTTTCCTTTTTTTGTCCCTGTGAGCTTTGCCTTTGTTGTCTTTGCCCTCCAGAGCTTTCTCCACCTCTTCCATGGTACCCTAATCCAGCAAAACGGGACCTCCGAGGGGCTTCAATAGGGCTTCTAATACCTTGACCTCTCTTTCCAAGACCACGGCCAGCAATAAAACCATTTTCGACCATCACTTTTCCTACCATAACAGCAGCATTTGAGACTTCAGGAGTGGGTAGCGAGGAACCTCGAGAAGCATGTATGGTGGACACCAACTCAAATGAGTGGTAACTCGATTCAAGCTCAGAATCTGGCTCGATGTAAGGAATAGCAGTTTCATGATAAATCCGGTGGTCTTCCTCGCCATGGATAGTGACCAGCTTTCCTTTAATCACAAATTTCACACTTTGATGGAGACTTGATGGCACAGCCCCGGCTGTATGTATCCAAGGACAACCTAACAAAAAATTAAATGCGGCGGGGATGCCCATCACTTGAAAGGGGACGTTAAAGACTACTGGTCCTATTTGCACATCAAGGTGGATCTCCCCAATCACTTCCTTTCTAGTCCCATCAAAAGCTCACACGCAAGTCTTCGCAACGTGTATCTGGGATAGATCTGTCTTGAGGCGATGAAGAGTGGCCAATGGACATATATTCAGAGCAGATCCATTATCAATAAGCACGCGAGACACATGGGAAGTTTTGTGTTTAACTGATATGTATAGCGGTTTATTGTGTCCTCTCCCTTTAATAGGGAATTCTTCATCAGAGAAAGCGATCAAATCCTTGAGAAGGATTGACCCAAAAAATTCTTCAAGCTTGCCAGGCTCAACTGTCTCAGGTACATGAATCTCGCTCAACACCTTCATTAAAGACTTCTGATGTGTGGGAGATGTTTGCAAGAGTTCAAGCAAAGAGATTTGAGCAGGCATTTTCGTAATTGATCGACCACGCTATACTCACTTGCTTTGATTACAGCGAGAAATTCTTTAGCCTCTTCATCAGTAATAGGCTTTGCAGGTTGAGTATTGGCTTGAGCATAAACTCGGCCAAATCTAGTAACCAGGTCAACATCATAGGACCAAGGAACCGCCTTATTATCAGCATATTTATAGGGTTAAGGTATCTCGATCACTATCCCTTCGTTATGCACATGGACCTTAGTAGATGGTTCCACATTGATTTCATCCTTACTAACATTCAGCGCGACCCATTCTTTCTCCCAATCAATAACGACTTGGGATATAGTGGAAACCATGCTAATATGGTCAACATACACAATCATACCAGCCTCCGCCATCAAAGCAACCCTTTCTTTCATCAAGGATAGGGGAACCACCTCATGACTCGGGTAGTATCTAGCTCTTACCAGCCCATTATAGATATCAGTAACATGCACTCTCAAATTTTTGACTTGACCAGCATCAAATCCAAATATGGCATTTACCTTACCTTCGTGCTCAGGCAGTGGGTTCCTCTTGACATTCGGTTGGGTGGTGCGGAATGAGAATGCATTAGTGTCCAATAAATTTTGAACTTTGTGCTTCAAGGTCATACATTCATCAGTTGAATGTCCCACTTCTCCCATATGATACTTGCATTTCTTGGAGGAGTCGTAGTTAGAGAATTTCTCCAGATTGGGCCGCTTCGGTTCATGGGAGAGCAGCCCATTATTTTGCAAGATCGGCAAGACTTGAGACAGAGGACTAGGAAGTAGAGAGAATTGCCTCCTAGTGAATTGTCGTGATGCAGAAGGGCGGCCTTCCCCATGCTGATTCCTAGGGACATGAATGATCGGAGGCTTATTAGAGGTCTGTTGCACATATGCAACATTTACTTCAGTGGTTGGCTCTTTCTCCTTCCTCGCAGTAAGCCTCCTGTTTGGAAAAGTCGGTTCTTTAAACCAACCCTCCTTCAGCCCCATCTCGATTTGTTCACCCACAGGGATGAGTTGATTAAAGTTCTCCGCATACGTGCCAACCATCCGATTGCGGAACTCAAAAGGGAGGGTCTTAACAAATAGCTTCATCAACTCCTTGTCAGTGGGCTTAGGAGTGATTTGGGCGGCCAAATTCTACCATCTTATGGCATACTCCTTAAATGACTCACTCTTCTTTTTTTCCATCCACTCAAGATCTTCTCGGGAAAGTGCAATGTCCATGTTGAACTTGTACTGCTTAAGAAATGCATCGACCACCTCACTCCAAGTGTCGAGGAGGTTTATGTTCTTCATGATATACCAAGTGAGTGCAGCCCGCCCAAGCTCATTTGGAACCACTGGATCATAAGGGGTTCATTCTTAATATGTTGGGCCATCCTCACATGGTACATCTGCAGGTGAGCTTTCGGGCAAGAAGTGCCATCATACTTCTCAAATTCTGGCATTTTGAATTTGTTTGGCGTGTTGACCTTCTCATAAACAGAGAAATCAATCAGGAGTGAACTCTGCAAACCTTACAATTGTTTCACTTTCTCTTCAAGCTTCGCAAAGCACTCATCTTGCTCTGTTTTAACGACCTTTTGAGTTTTGACATTTCCTTCCACAACAATGACATCATCTTCTAAGGGGGGCATGTCGTCATCAAATTCATTGGATTGGCCAGGATCAACTTTCTGCTTAGGTGCTGTAGTTCCAGGAGGTGTGACTTCTGGGCCCGAACTTGCTTGAAGCGCCTTAAACTCAATTGTCATTTGTTGTATTACAGCGAAGCATTGACTCATTTGATCTTCCATTTTATTAATGCGATCACGCAACTCAGCTTGCTCAGCCATTCGTGCTTTCGATCTCGTAATAATGGGTGAACGAGATGGCTCCGTTATCACCTAATTTGAAGAAAGGAAAACACATAAGCATCATATATGGAACATGCCAGTCCATGACAAATATTTAATCGCTTTTATTCATTAATGGAAGTATTATATGGGAAGTAAAAACTTGAAATGCCCTAAACAAATGAACTAGGAAAGCAAAGAACTCCAGTAAACACTAAATTAAAAAAAATTAGACTCAAGACGTTTCACTTGGCTTGATCAATATACAATTGGGAAACTTCTAGACGTAATCGCTTATTCTCCTCCGCAAGATGTGCCACACACATTTTGGTCTCTTCAGCAACTCTTTTGAGGCGTCTATTATAAGCATGGTTGGTGATCTTCTCGGGCACTTCCGGTATCTTCAGGTGTAGCTCCTTTGGAATCTTGTGCCGCTGAATATATTCGGTAGAGACATAGTACCTTCTTTCTCTTCCCTTCAACTCCTTCTCTGGCCATATGAGCTTCCGTGGGTGGCACATATCCCACATCGATTTGATTGTAAGAATGGAATTCTCATGTTCTTGACCCTCATCAGTGAAGTTAACTTGAAGCGGGTCTGCTTGCAAAGCTTGTGGAAGTTCTTGCACAACTTGGTATTGACGAGTCACTCTAGTCGGATAGTACTCCATTGCTCCAATAAATCCCAATAAAGGGACAGGGCCAATACGCCCACATGTGAGCCTCACCTTACAAACTTGAAACCACTTAGCATGCCATAAGAATCCTTTGGAAACTGGATTTTTCATGAAAGCTAGCCATCTGGAATAATGATAATCCGGCGCATGTTTTTGTTTGTTCTCCAATCTCATAATAGGGTGATTAGAGTCGCAAACATCAAGTGTGGTCATTAAACCACCAAACCCTTTTATGTGAGAAAGAAACAAAATTTGTAAAAGCTCAAGAGAAGCATGCAAAACCTTGTCATGGCCTTCTTTAAATCAAGTAAGGGAAAGAAAAGTTTCGGTCAAAGTAGTGTTAACGAAATTCTTTCCTTCAAGGACTTGTCTAACTAAATTAGCAATTAAAGGATTAATAGCATTCTTGCAGTGAGGGAAAATTATAAACCCAAAAAAGGCTAATAAGAAGACCCTACGCATTTGAAAGGAGTTGCCATTTTCAAAATATTCATTTAAAAATGAGAGTGGGCATGAATTTCGGAGACCTTTCAAGACTTTTCTTATTTCTTCTTCTTTAACTCTCATAAAATCAGACAAGGCCGTGATAGGATTTATTCCAATAGGTGGACTAGCTAATTCAACTTCCAAAGATTTTCCCATGGCAATACTATATTCTTCCAAGGTAGGAGTGAGCTCATGCTTACCACCAAAGATAAAAGTGGAAGTTTGAGGGCACCAATAATGAGCAAGAGCTTGAACAAGGCCACCATGAATATTAATACGCAGTAGAGGAAGGAGCCAACCGATATGTGACTCCACGAACTTGCGGCTAGCTTGGTCCAACTTGCCCCACCATGTGTTGAGCTTTTCTTTGGGAGGGAGAATAATTCAAACGTCTGGTATTCCTATTGTATATTGACCAAGACTCGTGACCAACCTAATGTCATGGACCAACAAAATAATAAATTAAATAAATTGCAAAATGAGAGTTAAGAGAACTTACTTCATTGATAAATAGGTAGCAATCACATAGACATGCGCATGATACGTGGCTCGATTTCTACTCTAAAAGGCTTAACAATATGGAGCCACAAGGATGATCGTACTAGCCGCAGGCATGCGGACTAAGTCGGGTCCTTATGACTTCGGCTTGGTCGAATAGCCGACCCGGGTCATGGGCATACGAACCAAGGTGGGTACTCTCAACACTAAGAAAGAAATTTTGGGATTGAGATGGGCGACTCGTACCGCGGGCATGCGGTCAAAGTGGTATCCATTTCAATACCATCATAATTAATCCTATGTGGCCTAGGTCCGGCGGCAGGTTGTGTGTGCAAGAGTGTAGTGTAAATGCATAGGCATGCACAATAGTTTATATTCATCACAACACTTCAATAATTCAAAACATTCATTCTCAACTCCAACCTACAAGACAAGGGATTAACAATCACTCCACCCCTTATAACTCCCATATGCAAAAATATTTAACACCTCAAATGGTTAGGGACATACCTGGTACCTCGCTGCCAAACAAAACTTTTTTTTTAATAAAGAGAAAATTGGCCTAAGTCCACTAGGAGTTTAAACTCAAGTCCCCAGCGGAGTCGCCAAGCTGTCGCGACCTCACCTCGGGTGCACCACCTAAGGTTTGGCTAATGGATTACTAAGCATAAACTCAGCTCGGGCTCTCCCAAGCCCATACCAATTCATGACTTAGGGTTTAAGTCTTTAGCATGCAAATGATTTTTACTTGGAATCGCTACTAATCTATTTTTTGGTGGGTCAATTAGAAACCCAAGTAAAGTAAGGGGAGAATTACTTTACTCCAATGAACTAGAGACTATGAGATCGGGGACTTGTTTACGTTAGATTTCGCTAACGCCCTTTCGGTACCTTTTCTCTTTTATTTAAAAAAAATGATTTGCAGGCAGTTTGTATTGATTTTAATTTACTTCCTAACATGCAATGTGATCATACAAGTGCGCAATTATTATTTAACACTCAATTATCAAAGCATTAAATAAATTGCGAGGAAAGGGAGGAAATTACTTACCTTGAAGCTACGAAAGCATCTGCAATATTAGTTAGAAAATCACATCGACCTAAAAGTGATTTCTAATTAACATGCAATCATTCAACTATTGAGGCCTAAAAACTAAGTGCAATGCATGCGATGACGTACGAAAGTGTCTAACTATACTAGCATGCAATGTGCAACTTAATATGCAAACTTTATGTCATGCAACATTAATTATTTAACTTAATCTAACTCTAAAAAAATATTCGATGCAGCTATCCTAGCATGTCACGCATTCGAATGACCCTAAACATGCAATGCCTAGACATGGAAGATGACCTAATTCTACATGACATGAGCATGGCAATTTTTATTTTTCAAAATTCGAAATTAACACTAACCTATAGTTAAATATGCAAACTATCCTAAAAGAAAATATTCTAACAAGAACCACATCCAACTAAACTATACTTTTTTTGGGTTTTCTTTTATAAACAAAATCAATTCGAGCAGATGCATCAAGAAAAGCATGGCAACAAATTAGGCAAGATATTATCTTTTTCCGTCTAATTTCGGAAATAAATTGACGAATCGTATCTCGGGCATGAGATCGGATTGACGATTATGACACATTAAGAAATTAGGGAATAATCCCTAATTTAAAGGCTACTCGGGAAATATTGGATAATATCACACAAGAATTCGGTCAAAAACACAATTATTCAAACAAGGCAATAAAATATATGAATTTTGATTGAGGTGAGATTATTACCTTATTCAAACACTCACTAGCCAAAATTTGCCAGGTTCAGCAAGACCACGGGCGGTGATGTTTAATGATGGCAATGGAGAGTCTCGCGGTGCACTGGGATTGCCGGCGAGACAAAAAGAACGGTAAAACAGAGGGCCCCCTTACCAGAGAAATCGTGATTGTCAGGTCTTCATCCAAGGCCGATAATTTGGCTTAATCAACGCCACTTTGTTATGAGCGACAGGTGTCTTGATGAATTCGCGTCGATTCCAGAACTTGATGGTCAATGCGAGACACGGCGAGGGAGTAGATGTAGTATGCAGATAGTGGAATAAATCCCACCGTTTGACTTTTCTCCCTTTTCACCCGTGCTTTTGAAGACTTCCACGCCTTCTCAGACTTTTCCTCCCCTTGGCTCCATGTTGTGTGCGCCAGCAAGAGTGATCAACAGGCGTGAAGGTTCCGTAGGGATCACGAACGGGACGGAACCGCTTCTCGTTGGTGCAGAGGAGTCCTCGGCAGCGGATCGGACAGCGGGAAGAAGTAGCACCAGTGTTGTCAACTGGAATAGGGATGCTTTTTAGCAGCTAGGACTGATCACGTTGGTGCGACAACTCGATCAACGAAGAGACACGGCAAAGGATGCGGCTAAACTCTCTTCGAGCTCTCTCTATTTCTCTCATGCTTCTCTCAATGTGCTCTGATCTCTCTCTTTTCTGTATTTTTTTTCGGTCTGTCCCCCTTTTATAGGCAAGACAACACGGTGCCCTCAAAAAAATAAGATAAGGACACGATGATCGGCTTTCTTATTGCGGATATATCCTTTTTTGCTCTCTTCCTATCTTTAACCATGCAGATATACTTTACCTTTGAACCAACCACATCCCTGCAGATATGTTTTGCTTTTGAATCAGCCACATCTCTGTAGATATGTTTTACTTTTGAACTAGCCACATCCCTGCCTTTTCTTGACAATTCAAAAATCGGCCGCTGCAAGTTCTTGAAAAATTATGCTCCTAAAACTATATGCTATGCAATATTAAATTACGAATAATTAATCAAAATTTAGGTGTCAACAGATGATCATGTGTTCCTTAAAGTATCACCGATGCGGGGTACATCACGATTTGGAAAGAAAGGAAAACTGAGCCCGAGGTATGTCGGACCGTTCGAGATTCTAGAAAGGATTGGGAATTTAGCCTATCGTCTTGCGCTACCGCCTCGACTTGCTCAGGTGCATGATGTATTCCATGTGTCGATGTTAATGAAATATGAGCCAGACCCAACGCACGTGTTGAATTTTGAGGAGATAGAGGTGGACGACAGGGTGTCGTATGTGGAGAAACCGATTTGGATTGAGGACCAGAAAGAACAAGTGCCGTCACGCCCCGACCCTCGAGCACGCGGCAACCCCTGTTCTCTTGCGGTCATTTGATTTGCGACTCCCCAAGATCCGTCGTCGACCGTTATTTTTATCTTTTGATTAAACGCATGCGGAAGCGAAACACAATCCCCGGTCAATTACAAAAACAGGGATAGCAGGAAAACCCAACAAGAACACATTCAAAAGTACTGCTTTATTTATCTACTGATTAACCCTAGGAAGTTTACAAGTACAAGCCCTTACCACGGGCATCTTCCTATTGAGCCAATGAAACCAACAAGCCAAGGTTAATCTACTCCCTTCATAAATGGCCACGAGCTGAAACATGCGTCGATCCTCCATCCTAAGGACCTGACAATGGTTATTCAATAACCAGTAAGATAAATCTCAGCAAGTCAAAATCCTAAGCCTCGATTAGGAGACCTACTCGCCTCGAGTGCGCCCTGACGTGCAATGTCTCTATCACCAACAATTCAACAACAGAATAATACCCAATCGACCATTAACAGACGCATGCTTAGATCAAGGCTAATATGCAATTATTAACAGTTAACACTCGCAATCACAGGCGACCCTACCTGGCCTTGGCACACGCAACCTGCAGAAACTGTTAATTCAATCATCACGACATTAAGAGCATGCGAATAATCAGAGCATCTCACACAACTTTCTCATTTCTCACACCCACACATATGCTCCGATTATTACGACCCTCTAGGGCACGGCACAACCTTATGGTTGGCGGTCAACTGGTCGTAAACCAGGCATCGTCCTCCCCCGTGAGGCACGGCGACGTCATGGGCTATCCCCCACCGACGGCATTCCATAAGGAGCATGGGCCCGGCCTCAACCGCGACTCCGCATCTGACCACTGTCAGGCTACCCGATGGTCACGGCACAACCCCGAAGGATTGGCGGTCATCCGGCTCAACCGGGCTATCAACTTTAATCTGACCATGCAACACATCAGCAAATAGTTCATTCTTGTCTTTGCTTTTGCTTGGTCGTGAATGCAACATTGCTCATACACTCATGCTCATGCGACATGCCATTTCAGACCATTTCAGATAACCCACGCAATATGTAATGCGATCTCACTCGATAATTCCAAAATTCAATTTCCAATCAGCATTCAATCACGTACATTCCCTAACTCTTGGGAACAACCAACAATTCAAGTCACAGTCTGTCAATCAATTCCGACCAATCAACATAACGATACTCCAATACCCAACCATGTCTCAATATTTAATAATAAATAAACACACGTCTCAATATTCAATAATAAATAAATACCTTTCCTCACGACTACAATAATCAACTATTCGCCAATAATACTCAATTATCCCAAAATAAGTATAAAATATAATTATACTCAAAGATACTCATTTACTATAGTCGATTGTTTCGATAAAATAATTCAAGTCCCACAAAATACTTATAATTATTTTTCAATCCCATAATTAATTATCCAACCCAAATAATTCCATTTAGTAAAACCATTTTTCAATAAACCAATGTCCTTTAATAAAATAGTATATAAATACTACCGACTTTGGAAAAATAGACCATAGTAATTTTCCCCCAAAATTACTCGATTAAAACCATTTCCAATAAATAATCACAATTAATTATTCTCTCCAAAAATAATTAATTTTCAGCAATGAATAGTAATAACAATATTACTATTAATAATTCGAAATTATAAATGAATTTAATTAATTAATAATTCCGAAATTAATAAATTATTATTATTTTTTTCCAATAATAATAATAATAATATTTATTAATACTAACAATGATTAACACTAAGCATGCTTAATCAAATAATAATAAAATGCTAATCATCCATCATTCAAAAGCACTAATCAAGCTTAATATTAAACTAATCACCCTAAGGGAGTTTAGCACCCTAAGCAAGGTTTAGAAAATCGACTCACGGTTTAGCGATTCCGACGACACGAGCGCGACGACGGTGGCGAGGGGAACGCACGGGAACTTCCGGCGCGTCGAGATGAGGCGGCCCGGGACCGGGTCTCGGTCGAGGGCGGCTGTCCACATGGCGACAAGCTGAGGAACGAAGGAACCGGCGGCACGGGGCTCACTGGTGGGAGGCTCGGCGACTCCGGACGGCGGCCAGCAGCTTCGGCAAGGTAGGCGGTGGCTCCGGCGAGGTCGGACAGAAGCTGGAGAGGGAAAAGGGAGCGTGCGGCGGGTTTCATGGGGGCGGCAGCAAGCTGGGGTGGCTCCGGTGCGGCGGAGGAGGCTCGGGAGTGGTCCTCCAGCGGGCTCGTGGCGGTGACCGGCGGCAGCGTGCAGCGGCAAGGCCGCTGGCCGCTTCTCCTAGTCACGGCCAGAGGGGCCGAGAGGGAGAGAGGGGGCACGGCAAAGGCAGCAACTTGTTCGAGGGGGTGGCGGAGGTTGGCTGGTCAGTCGGCTAGCCTCCGACGGTGACTAGGGCGGAGGGACGACGGCGAGGCAGCAGCTCGCTGCTCCGGCGTCCAAGCAGTCGGTTGGCCAAATCTGGTTTGGCCAAAACCGAGAAGAAGAAGGATAGGGGACGTAGTAGCTCGGTCCGGGGTGGTCGGGCGAAGGGCGGTGGTGGCCGAGCGACTACGAGGCGGCGGCCGCCGCTCCGGCGACTTAACCGGAACAAGAACAAGGCGGCGGCTCGGACGAGAGGAGAAGGAGAGGAAGACGAAGGCGGGCGGTGCTGGTTCGGCCCAAGGCCGACAAACGGCGGCTCACCAGCGACCGGGCGGCGAGCTAGTGGGACGGTGGACCCGTGGCGTGATGGGTGGTGGTTGCCGGCGCGGGCCGACGGCAAAGCAAACCGGCTTCGGCCTGGAAAAGAAGAAGAAGAAGAAAGGAAGAATGAGCTGCAAGGGGGCGCCGAGCGTGCGAGAGGAAGTTGCCCGTAGAGAGAGAGAGAGAAGTAAATGGGTGTCGACAAGTGGGAGAGAAAGAAGGAAGAGATAAGGGAGAAGACCGGTCAAAGGGGGAGAAAAGACAGAGGATAAGGGCAAGTGGGGAGGGGCTGTCGACAAAGGGGGGGAAACGTGAAGAGGAAGAGAGAGAAACGTGCGGATAAGAAGGGGGGGAAAGAAAAGAAAAACAAAAACAAAAACAAAACAAAACAAAATCCAAACAAGCTTCTAGAGAGGGGTATTTTGGTCTTTTTACCCCTGAAGCACAAATTTCCAAATATTTGGCTCCAAAACTCGGCCCGTTGAATCCTTTTCCAATAATTCAGGCTTACCGAAATTCGGGATGTTACAAGTGCTAAGAAACAAGACAGTCTCCTTGGTCAAAGTCATTTGGCAACACCATGGCACGAAGGGAGCCACATGGGAAAGCGAACAAATTATGAGGCATTAGCACCCCTATCTGTTTGAGGATTAGCGTGTCAGTTCAAATTTCGAGGACAAAATTTCTATAAGAGGGGAAGAGTTGTAACATCCTGAAAATCGACCCGATTTTGGGATTTTATAAAATGGCAATGGTAGTTGAAGGCCTGGTCAGTACAAATTTTCCGAACTGTGTGTTCATGGGATAATGGAATACATGGAGGCGTCGATAGGAAATGATTCGCATATGACTCGCGATTTCGATAAGAAACGAACCCTTCGACCATGAGGACCTAGGAGGGAGCGATATCCTCTAAGTACTAGACTATTAAGGAAACTAAAATAAATCGATTCGACAGAAGTATGAAGTCGATCTGTGGGTGATTTCCGCGTGACTTCGATACGAACTACGAACGATGGTAAACCGAATCATTTTCATCTAGTACTCGAGATTATCAATTGAGCCCTTAGGATCACACGACAATCAAGGGACATCCTTGACTCGAGAATTGGTGTAAACATGGATCGAATAATGATTGACCATGGGTCAAAAGTGAGGAAAGTCCTAAAAGGGCGCCCGATAATCCAAATTGTACTACAGTCGCAATCGACTCAATTGAGCCCCGATTTTTAATCCAATTTTGGGATCCGACTTCTCAGTGATATCAAGACTAAATATTTGGACGTCGCCTCATTTATTTTTGGATTTTCCGTTGGACACGGAAGTGTCGGAAAAAGGAAAGATTGGACCTGGTTTCGAGCCCGCGGGTGGGTTGACCCAAGACCAGCAACCCAATGGGCCTTGCGCCCATCCAACCCAGCCCAAAGGGGGCCCAAGCTGGCCCAAATTCCTCTCCCTCCTTAGCCCATGGGCTTCTCTCTTTTGGCCTTTTCCTTTTGGGCCCAAGTGGGCATTGTTTTTGTTTGTTTGTGCTTGTTTTTGATTGGTTCTTGAAGCAAGTGGCAAGCCCACTTGCCTTGGCTTCTCCCTCAAGTTTCCAGTAGCTTTCTCTCTCCTCTTTTCTCCCCAAATTCATTCAGCACAACAACCCCTCTCTCTCTCCCTTTTTCTCTTCCTTTTCCCTTCCATTTTTGCTGTTTCTTGTTGTCCTTGCTGTTTTCCAGCTGGAAAACAACCTTGCCGCCATCATCGGAGCTGCCGCCACCACCCATAGTGTAGTCACAGAAGTTAGGAAGCCAACCGCACACCCCCGGTCACCCTTGGTCGCCCCAGACTGCCCGTTTTGGCCTTTTTTCGCCTAGCTGCACCGGTTCCGTGTGAACAGTAACTCCGGACTATTTTGGCCTATTTCAGCCACCATTCGTCGTCCGTTGTCATCCCCAAGCTTACCCCTCGTAGCCCTCGTTCCCCTCTATGGGCGGTGTCGTCGGATTTCCGATCCAAGTAAGTTGATTCCCTAATCCTTGTTTAGGGGTTAATCTTGTTTTAGGGGTAATTAGTGTATTTGTATGTTTGTGTTTAATTAGAGTTAATTAGTGGATTAGTATGGTTAATTAGGCTGATTGAGATTAGTATGTTGACTAGAGTTAGTGTCAAAGTAACTATAGTTAGTTTTAAAGTAATCAAGGTTAAAAATTAATTATGGTTAAGTTAGATTAACTAGGGTTAAGTTAGTTTAGTAACCATGGTTAATAATTATTATTATTTTTGGATCAAATAATAATTATCTATTATTTTCGGAATTATTAATTAATTAAATTAATTTATAATTTCGAATTATTATTATTATTATTATTGTTATTTTTATTCATTTCTAAAAATTAATTATTTTTGGGGAAAATAATTAATTGTGATTATTTATGGGAAATGATTTTAGTTGAGTAATTTTGTGGGAAAATTTCTATGGTCTAATTTTCTAATGTCAATAGTATTTATTTACTACTTTATTAAATGACATTGGTTCAAAGAAGGGTTTTATTAAATGAGATTAATTGGGTTGGGTAATTAATTATGGGAATGGTTGATTGTCGTAGTCGTGAGGACACGTGCTTATTTGTTATTGCTCATTGAGACACGTGAGTGAGTACCGGTAATTATTGAGGTACATGATGATTTTAGAAAAGTATGCAAGTGTTATGATGTTGATTGGTCGGAATTGATTGTCAGACTGTGACTTGAACTGCTGATTGTTGCAACTTTCGTGAATGATTGGACTGCTGCTATTCTACATGACTGATGGATACTGCTGCATGACATTGTACGTGTGTTAACTACAATAGCATGTTGCATGAGCACGAACGGTATGTGCATTCACGACAGAGTAAAGAAAATAACATATTGTTTGATGATGTGTTGCATTGTCACATTAAGAGGAGAGCTCGGCGCTGCCGATAGACCGCCAACCCTTAGGGTTGTGCCGTGGCCTTTTGGTCGTCCTGACTTCAGTCGGTTGCCTGACAGTGGTTGGTTGCGGAGTCGCGGTAGAGGCCGGACCCATGCTCCTTAGGGAATGTCGTTAGTGGGGGAGAGCCCATGACGTCGTTGTGCCTCATGGGGGAGGACGATGCCTGGTCTACAACTAGTTGACCGCCAACCATAAGGTTGTGTCGTGGCCTTGAGGGCCATAATAATTGGAGCATATGTGGGTGTGAGATATGAGAAAGCTGTGTGCGATGCTCTGATTATTTGCATGCTCTTAATATCGTGATGATTTAACTGATAGTTTCTGTAGGTCGCGTGTGCCAAGGCTAGGTAAAGTTGCCTATGGTTGTGCCTAATTATCAAACTGTCTTCTGCTTTTATTTCTCTGAGGGGCATTGGGTGATTTGATGAATTAAGTTGTATGTTAAACTCCTAAGGCGAGCGAAATTCCTAACCGGGGCTTAGGGCTTTAACTTGTTGAGTTTATCTCAACCCGTCGTGGTTAACCTTTTCAGGCCCTAGATGATGCAGTACCCAATGATTGAAGAGAGCGATCCCACCGAGGCCAACGAGTAGGCACTTGTACAGTGTTAGGTTAGTTAGGCTAGTCTCTTTTTGAGTAGGCCTTTACTTGTTGCCTGTAGTAAGGCGTGTATGTATTTGTTGGTGTGCTGGTTAACCTTCAGATATATAAAATATTGTTTGTCTTTCATCTGTTGTTGTTGTTGCTATCCCTGTTGTTTGGTTTGGGAGTTGTTCGTTTCCGCATGTGCTTAATTACAAGATAAAATGAATTAGTCGACGACAGTACCCGGAACGTTATACAACTAGACCTCAAGTGAAATGGGGTTGCCGCGAGCTCGAGAGTCAGGGCGTGACACGGCCCTCACCCCAGGGGAGGGACACCCTCGCTGAATCAGGCAAGGGTTGCTTAGCAACCCTTGCTGGACACTAGGGAGGGCCGCCCTTGCCAAACGCCGCCACCAGTGAGGGTGGCCCTCACCGACTTCCCTCTACCAGCCATGGCAGAGGGAAGAGAAAGAAAGGAAAAAAAAGTAAAAAGACGAAAATGCCATTTAATTAAAAATTTTGGGGTAAATGTGTCCCAAGTAGCATACTTTATGGTTTTTTATGGCACAAGAAAAAGTTCAAGATAAAATTGTCCCAAGTAGCATAGTTTGGAATTTTTGATTGCACAAAAAAAAGTTCAAGATAAAATTGTCCAAAGTAGCATAGTTTTGGGTTTTTGGTGGCATTTTTCCTTCTTTAAACCACACGAGAAAAATGCATGCATATGTTCCTCGAAGAAGAAGAGAGCCGGGTTGCAAAGAACGCCAACGTCCTTATTTTTTCCATACAAGGAGACCTTGAATATACGGTGATTTTGGGTCGTGAGTTCACGTCCACTTGAGTTTATTTATTTGTAAATTTTGGCTTAAGTATGAAAAGCACTCGAGCATGTGAATGCTTATAATTCCGATTCTCTTATTATAGTAGATTATTGATACTAGCTCTTTTCATAGATATAAGTATCGATATTCCAACTAAATCACATAAATCTCTAGTGTTCTTATTATTCCTTATTAATTTCTCAAATATTTTTGTGTTAACGCATATTGCATGATCCTAGTAGTTTCCACATTAATATATTACAACATGAACACTTCTATCTTATGAGCTTTTCCACTCTGAACATGACTTACATAAATTTGAATTAACCAAATTACTAGCGTACACATGCTACTTCAATTTTATTGCAAAATCTGTATGAGGAAAAACAAATGGAGAATTTCGATGATCATCTTCCTTTGACCATAGAATTCGTTATGGTGTTCATGGAGAATATACTTTCCCCTCGCGCATCGTTATCATGACAGGGAGTTCCACTTTGGATTCACCGCTCAGCATTAGAACTATAGATAACATGTTGGGTCGGTCCATCGTGTGGTCCTGGACACAAAGTAAGCCCTACCTGAATGCATCTCATTGCTTCTAATGGCGGACAAGTATTAACTATATCTTCATCCCTTAGGTCTGGTCCTCTATCTTTGCTCCACAATTGCCATGCCTGCAAGAATTAGAGAACATAGAAAGCGGAAATAGCTGAAAAGAACACAGAAGGTCACTTGAGACTGTATTCCTCGCACTTACATAGGAAAGAAGATTGAAATGCTGGCCACGGTAGTATAAGCTCGTGTTCTTTTTGCCAATGACGATCTCAAGAAGCAACACCCCAAAGCTATAGACATCGGATTTCTCAAAAAAGATACCTCCCATGGCATATTCAGGAGACATATATCCTCTGCAATTGATTATCATGTTAATCGATCGAGTTGTGGAGTTTCCTAATTGCGTTGTAGAGTTTCCTAATTGAATATATAATTTCAGCAAGAAGGCTTGAAAACTAACAGTGTTCCTACGACTTTGTGAGTATTTAGCAAAGCTTGAGTGCCTTTGAAGATCCACGCCAGCCCAAAGTCCGAAATTTTTGGGTTCATTTTCTCATCCAAGAGAATATTGCTTGCCTTCAAATCTCGATGGATAACTCGAAGGTAAGAATCACGATGCAGATACAGAAGCCCACTCGCGATCCCTTGAATGATGCGGAAACGTGTATCCCAGTTGAGTTCTGCTTTCCTTTTTGAATCTAAGCAAGGAAGAAAAGGAAAAGAGTTCGTGACCTTAAGTACTTTTAAGATGTCTATATTTTTCCATCAGCACAAGCATGATTTGAAAACAGTGAGACATACCAAATAGAAAGGAATCTGAGCTTTTGTTTGACAGGTATTCGTATACTAAAATCTTTTCTTCTCCTTCGATGCAGAAACCCATGAGTCTGACCAGATTTCGATGCTGAAGTTTTGATATTAGAACGATCTCATTCTTATACTCCTCCATGCCTTGGCCTGAGCTACTGGAAAGTCTTTTGACAGCTATCTCCTTTCCATCATTCAGCATTCCCTGTTTCCGAACTCAAAGACCTGTCAGACCTTGGATAATGTCATAAAATTTCCCTAAACAAACATTTTAGAGACAGCTTTTACCTTATAAACGGGTCCAAAACCTCCTTGGCCAAGTTTATTTGTTGCATTGAAGTTGTTAGTTGCAAGAAGTAAGCTACTAAAACTGAACAGTGTAAATTCAGATGCGTCATCTCGCTTCAGCTGATCTTTCCATGCATTTCCAGGAGACATTTCTCCTGTTTTATTAGTTATATCTGGCCAGTCAAGTGCCTTAGGAATTTTGGCAAAGTTTTTAGATTACATTTAATGTGAAATTAAGCATTAAACATGAGCTGCTCGTACCTCTTTTGCTGGCTTTCCACTTCCAGAGACCGAAAATAGCAGTTCCTACAAACATGATGCCAAGGATGGTACTTATGCTGATGATAAGTTTTGCTTCTGTCGACATGCCTGACATGAGAAAAGAATTGTAAGACAAGCGATAAAGTTCAAATGAATGTCATAGTGAAACTTCTTATACCTGTATTGTCATGTGCGACCCGAATAAATACATCTTGCCCAGCTGTTGAAAACTCCTGAAAATCGATGAGATCTTTAGCCCAGACCAAACAATCTATTGTGCGGACATAAGAATAAGCCAAGCATGAACAATTATTCATGCACTGGCTTTGGCATCCTCCTACATCTCCAATGTGATAAATATTCCGCAGAATCGGGCACTTTCATCTGGTTCATGTGCACGAGATGTCTTCACCTGC
Organism: Corymbia maculata; assembly: GCA_014182735.1. Classification (NCBI taxonomy): domain Eukaryota; kingdom Viridiplantae; phylum Streptophyta; class Magnoliopsida; order Myrtales; family Myrtaceae; genus Corymbia; species Corymbia maculata. The sequence goes on along the minus strand of CM024683.1, from coordinate 18,787,599 downwards.
GTTGAAGGCGGCCTGCTTGTATTCTTCTGGCCATTCAATTCTGCTTCTCTAATGCACCCTCTGGTCCAATTCCCTCTGTTCCATTCCTCTTTTGATCGCGGCATAAACCCTTTTACGCAACAGCAGATAGGAGAGTTTATTGAGTTGCAGACACCAAACGGACCACAAGTTCCATAAACTTCGCAACTGTTGCTCGGTGCTGCCTGAGATTTCAACCAACTATTGGATCCATAGTCCCATATCATTAGTGCTAGAATTCCTTCGGGTGAAATGGAGGCATAAGCAAGATAAGAGTTGTTAGAAGAATCCCAAGAGAAATAAGCGGTTCCCTTCTGAGGATCTTGCTGGAGAGCACTCCCGCTATAGTATGAGGAGTCCATTTCTGGTACGCCGATGAATGTCGATTTATCCCACTGTCCACTTCTCCAATAAGAGGTCCAGCCATTCCAAGTGAAAAGTTGCGGCGGGGTCTCCGACGTAATCCCATTGGTGAAATTTCCTGACGATGGATCTTTGTCGTTTTTCCAGGAAAGTAAAACCCGTCTCTCTCCGGTTCTTGTGTTTAGTCCTATCTTCATGTTTGGTAGAATTGTATCAGTTGGATCATCGAAGCTTGCCCATTTAGAACAAAGTTTCCACCATCTGAAAGCATTGCTGCTGCATAATTTGACTGGACAGGAACATTGGTGGACCAAACTATGTTCTGTTGTCCATCCACGAGCTTCAAATTCCCATCAGTGCCTATCATTAATTTCGCGGACCAATCTGCAGACGTGAGCGGCAAATCCCTATTGGCCACCCACACGATTCTAGAAGGCGTCAAGTTCTTGTACCATATGCCAACATACTGATTTTCTGACCCATTCGGCGTGAAGAACCCAAGCTCGAAGATTTGGCCTGACGAGACGAGAGTTTGGTTCTGAAAGAGCGGCTCCAACAGAGTAATATTGTGAAGGGCGCCACTAGCTATCTCTCACCGGAAGTAGGAAGAAGAAGACCAAGAAAGAGCACCAAGGAGTCATGAGTCGCATATTAAGAATGACTGAATGAGCCTGGCGAGCTCAGCGGCTCTGTTTTATTCTGCACTTTCTGCAGATCAAGAGCAGATGATCAAGATTTTCTGCTGAGGTCAACTTCGTGGCTCAAGGGCGGCTACGTGCTGGCTGGGTCCGCCCCAGCTAACATCAATTGTAAGAAAAAGAAAAGTCAAAATGTCAAAATGAAGAAACGAAAGAGGGGCTGCTCGCTCAGTGAGGAGGAGGAGAAGGGAGAGAACAACGGGAAGAGCACGCCAAGGGGGAGACTTTGCTAATAGTCCAAATGCTTTCAGAATGGGCTCAAATGTCGGTGTTTGTTCACGGAACCGAGGGCTACGAGTTGACCGGTTTCATTCATTCAGAACCTTCTCCGAATTGTCTCTCATTTCTTTTTCTCAATTGCGGCTAGGTTTTCTTGTTGCACTTGTGTTAATTGTGATGAATTATTAATATTGAGCCTCTAGTATGTAACTAGATAAGACACTTTATATGTCCTACTATGCTAAATGCTTGGTGGAAGTTTTCAGGCAGTCCGTGAAATCTTGGTGTTATTGCCTTTGTCTTTTAATATTCCAACATCATATTTACTTTTTTAAGGTTGTATCACTGGTGGTTATTTCTAGGGTTAAAATCGATTTTGGTCAATTTAGTTTAGGCGAAAGTATTGATCTTGAATTGGATTAGTTCTAGATGAATTGTTGCTCGGTTCTGCCAACACTGCATGACTGTTGTTCTTACCGGAGCATATTTTCATTGAGTATTAAATGTGGAGATAATTCCTCGCCAATGTTCAATTTTATTGACTATTAAATGGGGAGATTGTTCCTCACCAATGGTCAATTTCATTGACTATTAAATGTGGAGATTGCTCCTCGCCAATGTTCAAATTCGACACTCTTAGTTTACACCTACATCACCCTTAGACCTATTAAACGGGTGGGTCGGGTCAGGTTTGGGTTGGGTCATAAATGGTCCGACCTAAATTGACCCGTTTATGACCCATTTAAGTATAGTATAAAATTTTTGACCTATACCCAACCCAACCCATATCCAACCCGACTCATATTGTTAAAACACTTCCCTATCTAACTAAACTTAGGAAAACTTAATCTTATAAAAAGATTGTATTCCTTTAATATTGTTTATTTTTTTTAAAAATCGAATTACTAATAATTTTTATTTTAAATATTTTAAATTATTTTTATTTTTTAAAAATCACACACGCATATGGGAGAACGAGACTCACCTAGGTTTTAACGACCAATCAAGCCACCATCCGACGATGGTGGTGACCATGTGCGACAGTGTCGCCGTGCGAGTAAGAGGAGGAGCTGTTGTACGAGCGGTGGGAGCGAGACGACGCACTGTCGTGTGATGAGGAAGGTTTCTTCGTTTTGATTTGAGAGCGGAGAGGAGTCATCTCTGAGGACTAAGGAGTAGTTGGGTTCTAAGTAGGTTTAAAATTTGACCCATTAATGACCCATGTATTTTAATCTTTTTAATTTTAAACTCATTACAAGTACACTTGTCTAATTGGGTCAGGCTTTCTTTTTCAATCACCTATAATGGGTTTAAAACTAAAAAAACTAAAAGAAAGACTAACCCAATTATGATCCATTTAATATTTAAATGGATCATAAATGGATTATGCACTCATTTTGACAGATGTAATCATCCTCCCCCACAAAATTCCAATTTGCTTATCTATTAACCCATACAACCAGCGAGATCGAAGTGTTGTGTAATCAACTCTTTAAGGCCAAGCATATATGTTAGAACAATTTCGAGTGACTATAACTGTAAGTCAACACAAATAGTCGTTTCATGCTATGTGCAATGTCATTCTTATAACGTCTAAAATGTAATGTGTCCCTAGACTTTCAATTGCTTGGATTTATATCAAAATCAAACCAAACTTGGAGATGAGTATATCTAAGCCATTTAAATTGTCAAATTACCTACGATCATAGAACCTTAATAAATTATCATAATTGCTCAAAAACTTATTTGATTGTGCTTGCAGGAGTCCTAACTCTATATTGATCAAAACTTATGTCCACCTAAATCAATGTTTAGGCCACATTTATATATTTTTCTATAACTTCACGTTGATTAATCGATGAATTTCAAAATCTAATAGTAAGTACACAATCTCTTTCTTTTTAATTAGGCTCAACCCAAAGTGTCCTAGACCGAACCAAATCGATTGAGCCAATTTTTTCACGATTTAGGACTAGCCCATTGATTGAGCCTAGTATATCTAGCCTCGATTTGTTCGACGAGCTGGATCATTGCTCGACTTAACAGTCAATTTACTCCAAACAAACTAGGCGATTGCTTCTTGACACTGCGAGCTCGAGTCAATTAATGAGTACAACTCGTGAGCGAGAATGGTGGAAACTGCCTCTTTGACGGTGGGGCGTCGACCAGGCCATGACACCAACAAGAGGAGCTCTTGCTTGAATCCGGGTCCATGGTCGATGCGTGTACTTGTGCCCGGGTCCCCGCAATGATTTGCCAATCCGGAACCCCTTTGCTTTAGCATTCTCATCGATCTCCTTTGCTTCTTAGTTTAGCCAAGGGATTAGCGATCGTCTCCCATGTCGATCACGATGGTTTCAGATCCGGAAGAAGCTATGCTACGACTTCGACGGATGAGGTTCAGTCGCGAGGAACACCTTTCGACGTGGCTAAACATTCGCAACGATGGTACATTGAAATGATGCAGTGATCGTTGTTTGTCTGGCGTTTTAGCAAAATGCTCCAAGAAAAGTTGTGAATGCAATTGCTGATGATGATCTAAATAGAAGAAGTTCATCAGAAACCACTTGTTATATGTTGGGCCTATCCACAGCGTGGCCCGGCACGTAGAGAAGGCCCCACATGAATGCGTCGAATCACCTCTGATGGCGAAAACGCATCCTTAATGTGACGATTGTTATGTTCCACAATTGGCTTGCCCAGCGTCGCCTTCCCTGGCATAGTTGAGGGTTGACCTCGCCGGTGGCTAGGCCTTGCCTGTGGTAGGCAATGGTGAGCCTCGCCTAGGCTAAGCCAGTCTACGCATAGCCAGTGGCCGGTCACCAACAAAAGGAAGAAGGTAAAAAAGAAAATCAAAAAAAAATACCTAACAAAATATTAAAATATTATTAAAAATTTTCCATGCCAACGCTGGTAATACCATATATGTCAACTGGCATCTACATCGGTAATATCTAGTCAAATTGGCTAGAATGATTGAATCGACACTATGCCAAAATATTTAGCATTAAATTGATACCATTAAAAGGTTTAATACTAAATTAGCACATATATAATAGGTTTATGACATTTTTGACACGATTCCCCTTTGTTTGCTAGGACAATCTCTATGAGCAGTATTCTAAAGCTATAGACATCAGATTTCTCATACAATATTCTGCCCATCGCATATTCAGGAGACTTGTAGAAGTTGCATAATTTTAACATTTCAAGTTTTCTTCCATAGAATGTCGTAATCATAATAAAACTATAAGGCCAAAAACGAAGATTTGTGGGATGCACTTCAAAAGTTAGAAAATCCTTAGTTTGAAAGATGGAAAACTTAAGTGTCCTATCAACTTTGTGTGTGTTTATAGAGACTCGGGTGTCTTCTAACATCTACGCTAGGCCAAAATCAAAAATTTCCGGCAATCATCTTTTCATTCAAGAGGATGTTGCTTGCTTTTAAGTGTTGATGAATAGTCCTAAAACAGGAATCGCAATGGAGGCTCATCATGAGTCCTCTAGCAACCCCTAGGATGATGTGCAAACGTATGTCCCAGCTCAATTTTGCCTTCTTTCTTGAATCAAAGCAAGGTATTGTTGTAAAAAGTGATGAAAAAATTTGTCTGAAGCATGCAAGAGTACTATCCTTAAGGATATTCTGCTCCATGGAGTATAAGACTCAGTGCGATAAGCTCTAGCGGCTGTCATCCCAAGATACAATAGACCGTCTCCTATATTCCATATTGAACATAAAAGGAACAAAACAATGTTGTGTATAATCCAGCAAAGAAAAGAAAAAGGAAAGATTTTTTTGAAAAGAAAAATATTCTCTTCTTGATTCAGAGTATCTCTAGATTGTCTTTCTTGTTTTATTTTCATATTCAGACAAAATTGAGTCATTAAAGAGGTGTAAAAAAACCACTATAGAGCCATTGTAGAATAATGGAGGATTTATTTGATAAATAATTTAGATGTTACAAAGTGTTAAAAAAACCGTTACATGACCGTTAAAATAATGATGACCTTCAATGTGGTCATAACTTTTGTAAAAGTTATTACTGTAAATATTTCAAAAATTATTGAAATATCCAACAATCCCCCCATATTTCAGAAGATTTTTGAAAATAAAATAAATAAAATAACGATGGACTATTAGAGTGCAAGGCATCGGAACTGGTGCTTGTTAAGCTATGAACCAGCCCTTAAAAGAATCAAATATAATTCACGAAATCATTGATGAAGTTTAAAACTTCTATGAACCAAAAAATTTCTTTTGTGAATTATCATTTTCACCGATCACATTGCATTCTCACAACTTTGTTGTTCAACACGGTTTTGTGCTAATAGGCCATGCGCCTGCTTGGTTTATTCATAAGTGCTCTAGAGATTACCGCCAATAATCTCATAGAAGTGGCCCCACTCCATACTTTTATATGTGATTCCATCAAGTGTATTTTGTAGCTTAAGACACCACAAATAATGGCTATGGAACTCATTAAGAGCTTAGCTCAACCTCTATTTTTTTGCAGTTTTGCACAATTCTCACCTTAAATGAGGGATAATAAATTTTAATAGTGCATTACTAAAACAATAAGTGACTTGTTATTACTCATATGAACCTAATTCATTTGATCACCAATCACATAGGTGGGGTTATCATCACTCTTGTTTTTCCTCAATTGGTTTTACTCCCATTCTCCTCGATGTATCATAAATTAATTTTCTTCCCACAGGTTTTGTAAGAGGATTAGCCAAATTCACTTTTAACTTTACATAATCGATGGAGATAATTCCATTTTTAAGCAACTACTTTATCACATCATGTCTCAAACGAATGTGTTTATTTTTACCATTAAAAAATTTAGTCTTAGCAATGGCTATTGCCTCTTGGCAATCACAGTGCATAGACATAGAATGTGTTGATTTCATTCCCAAAGGAATATCCACTAAGAAATTCCTTAACCACTTAGCCTCATTGCCAGCCAATTCTAGGGCCACAAATTCTGACTCTATGGTGGATTTAGCAAATTTGGTTTGTTTGGCTGATTTCCAAGTTATAGTACCTCCACCGAGGGTGAACACATATCCACTAGTGGATTTTGTCTCCATAGAATCTAAAATCCAATTAGCATCACTGTATCCTTCTAATATAGCAGGAAATCCACTATATGAAATATCATAATTCATGGTTCCTCTCAAGTATTTCATCACTTTGCTCAGGGTAGTCCATGATCATTATTGAGATTTTGTGTATATCTGCTTAGTCTACATACAGCATAAGCTATATCAGGTCGAGTATAATTCATCAAATGCATCAGACTCCCAATAATCTAAGCATACTCAAACTAAGCCACAATATCTCCTTTATTTTTCACTAATTGGATATTAGAATCATAAGGTGTACTAACAGAATTGACATTAAAGTGACCGTATTTTTTAAGTAGTCTCTCCATGTAATATGCTCTTGAGTAAGCGTTAGGCCACTGTCACTTCTTACAAGTCTAACACCCAAAAGAACATTATCTTCTCCCATGTCCTTTATGTTGAATTTAGAAGTCAAGAAACATTTTGTTTCATTCACAACCTCAATACACGTACCAAAAATGAGCATGTCATCAACATATAAGCTAATAATTATAAATTCGCCATCAACAATTTTTGTATATACACATTCATCTACTCCAATAGAGGAAAATCCATTATTAAGTAGAACCTCATCGAATTTTTCATGCCATTACTTTGGGGCTTGCTTTAAGCCGTATAATGGTTTAACAAGTTTGCGAACTTTGTTTTCTTGGCCAAAAAAAAAAAAAATACAGCCCTCAGGTTGCTCCATGTAAATTTTTTCTTCTAAATCACCATTTAAAAACACCGTTTTAACATCCATTTAATGAACAACAAGTTTGTAAAAAGAAGCTAAAGCAATCAAAACACAAATAGATGAAATTCTAGTAACTAGAGCAAAAGTGTCAAAATAATCGATATTTTGTTTTTGAGTAAAACCTTTTGTAACCAATCTTACTTTATATTTATCAATAGAACCATCAGGATTATATTTCCTTTTAAAAATCCATTTTACAACCAATCGGTTTAGCACCAGTGGTAAATGAACTAATTTCCAAGTTTGATTTTATAAAATAGAATCAATCTCAATTTTTATGGCTTCTCTCCAAAAACTACTTTCTTTAGAAGATATTCAGAATAAGTCAAAGGATTATTATCAATAAGATAATTATAAAAATCATTCCCAAAAGAAGTTTCTTTCCTTATTCTTTTACTCCTTCTCAATTCATCATTTGAATTTTCAAAAACATTTTTATGAAGAGGTGCTAGAGAAATAGTATCAATATTTAATGGAAAATATGCTCAAAAAATTTTGCATTCTTTGTCTCAACTATAGTATTATTATCAAGCACGTCACTTTTTAACGCAAGAATCTATATGCAGAACTATTTTTGGCATAACCAATAAACATGCGGTCATATGTCTTAGAGCCTATTTCCTTTCTTAGAATTAGGAAGCATAACCTTAGCAAGGCACCCTCACGCTCTCAAATATTTTAAATTAGGACAATAACCTTTCCATAATTCATAATGTGTTTTAACCTTTTTTTATGAGATATTCTATTTTGGATATGACAAGTAGACAATATAGCTTCACCCCATAAATTATTAGGAGCTTTGGAACTAACTGTTAGGAAAATCCCTTATGATGTTTTGAAGATGACAAAAAAAATCAAAGGCTACCAACGTATGCTTTTGAGTCTGGATGAAGCAGATGCAGGAACTTCAGTCTGGCAGATTCTGAGTCTGTCCGTACTAGACGCAAATTTGAGTCTGTCCGTACCAAACGCAAATTTGAGTCTGACCGTACCAAACGAAAAACTTAAGCAAACTCAGAACTTAAGTTTGTCAGACTCAGAATGAAATTACAGGATAAGATCACCAACGGTCAAGTATTTCACTTACTTTATTTATATTGATTCTGTTGTATCAAACTGATTAGCAGGATCAATCAACGGACAACTTCCAAAGAAGAATGGAACACTTATGGAAGCCCAGATTCTGATTGTATGGGCGAATAGAATCTAAGGGGATTAAATCTACCTCCAACGATCAAAAAGACTTGCCTTATAAAGTCTGTCCAGGAAAGGGAAGACGAAACCCTCAAGGAAAGAGCCAATGGTCGAGTGTGGCTTGGAGAGTATATAAGGATAGGATGAGACCTAGGAGACTAGAGAGGATAAATATATTCCAAAGCTGATTCAATTCTTCACTAGTTGTCTGAAAAAGAGCGAAACCGAGTGATCCTAGTGAATTACCAAGAAAAGTGACTTTGTGAGACATATCATCACCAAGTGCTAACACTCAAAAGTGTGTAATCACCTTTGATCATATAGTGAAATCCAGCATATTGGCTGATCGCCTGGAGAGTGGACGTAGGCTTGTCTAAAGCCGAACTACTATAAACTGTGTTTACAATCTTCTCTACTCTCTCTATTTATTTTCAGTTTATAGATTGCTAAAGTATTGTTTGAATCGTGCGTAAAATTCCTTGACACCTATTCACCCCCCCCTCTAGGTGTTAATACTAATTTCTAACACTAACAAGCATAGAATTCATCATTTCTTTCAAAGTCCTATTTTTCCTTTTAGCTACTCCATTTGATTCGGGGGAATAAGGAGGTGTAGTTTCATGAATTATTCCTTCATTTTCACAAAATTCGTTAAGCAAGACATATTCACCACCTCTATCTGATCTAATTATTTTTATCCTTCTATTTAATTGGTTTTCTACCTCTTCTTTATACAAAAGAAACATATTAAAAGCTTCATCTTGCCTAAGCAAACAAACTTTAGTAAATCTAGAATAATCATGTTATATTGTTTACCTCCTCTAGTCATATTGTTTTTATGAACTAAACTCAACAAATAAGATTATTCTAGATTTACTAAACTATGAAAGTCACTTAATATTATTTACCTCCTCTAGTCATAGTTTGTTTTAAATCTCCCAGATTAATATGAACTAAACTCAACAAATCACAAGACTTTTTTGTTAATTTTGTTTATGCACATGTTATAAATTTATTAAAACATGTGTTGTTAATTCCAAAAATTAAATCTTATTTTTTAATTTTCTTGATATAAAAAATACTAACATGACTTAATCTACCACACCATAAATCAAGAGATTCAACCAAATAAGCAAAAGAGATAGTATTTTCATTGATAACATTGCAAACGTTAAGAATAAAAAGTCCCTAATAACAATAACCCTTTCCCACAAATACGTTATTTTTTGTCATTACAATCTTGTTAGATTTGAATGACACCTTCACCCCAACCTTCCCCAAAAGAGCTATTGAAACCTAGTTTGCCTTCATGTTAGGGACATGCAGTACATCATTCAAGGCCAAAGTCTTGCCAGATGTGAGCTTAACCTTGAGCTGTTCTTGAATGGCCGAGAAGGCATTTTTGTTTGCATAAATATGCCTAGTAGCACCTAAGTGTACCACCCACTCTTTCATGTTGGCCACAATGTTTACTTGGGAAATGACCACAACGATTATGTTGTTAAGGTCATCAGCTTCAACCAAGTTGACTTTTGGTTTAGCTGGATTGTCATTTCCCATTTTTCTCTTTGTACAATATGCTGCATGATGACCTGGTTTCCCACAAACAAAGTAAGAACTTTTCTTTTTGAATGTGGGGTGAGCAACTTTGGGTTTGTAATCAGGTTTTTTGTTACTTTACCTGTTTTGGCGATGTTGAGGTTTGCGTTGCACCAAATTTGCCCTGGTAGCAATTTACTTAGCTTTGGCAACTTTGATTTCCTTGTGAGTTGTGTCCTCAATGATAATATGCACAACCAAATCAGCTAGTGACAATTGCTTGTCTTTGTGCTTGAGTTGTTGCTTGTAGTCATTCCAAAATTGAGGTAGCTTTTCAATCAGCAATCCCGCAATAAATTCTTCTTGCAAATTGATATTTTCCGCCTTCAAGTCCTCTACCAGCTTGCAATATTCATTGATTAGTGTCTTGATCTCCTCATCATTGGACATTTCCCATCGATAATAATTTCCAATCACAAATTTTTGTCTACCCATATCTTCAGCAATGTAATTTGCAATCATAGAGTCCCATATTTGTTTTGCTTCCTTGTACGGACAATAGACATCAAACAATTCATTAGAAAGCGTACTAATAATTGTGTGTCTACATACCTTATTAGCATGTATCCAGCTTATCATCAATTGGTTGGACCTCCATAAGTGCGAAAGCCACACCATGCACATCTAGAATAGAATGAGCTCTTTCTTGCCACCTTTTGAAATTGTTGCCATTAAAAACTTCAATCTTCGATATGTCAGGGAATGGCTTGGCATAGGACATATGTGGTAGTGAGGGCAACACAACTTGATTGGCAAAGATTGAGGCATAAGAGCCGGCTTTGGCGGCGGCGACATCAACTTGGTTTTCCATGGGGATTATCCTTAAGATTGTCATAAAAAGTGATGAGAAAATTTGTCTGAGGCATGGAAGAGCATTGTCCTTAAGGATATTCCGCCTCTCAAAATACAAGACTTGATGTGATAGGCTTTAGCGACTATCCTCCCAAGATACAACAAACCGTCTCCTATATTACACACTAAATATAGAAGGAATAAAGCAATGTTGTGTATAATCCAACAAAGAAAAGGAAAAGGAAAGATTTTTTGAAAAGAAAAATATTCTCTTCTTGATTCAGAATATCTCTAGATTGTCTTTCTAGTTTTATTTATATATTCAAATAAAATTGAGCTGTTAAAAAAAAAATCGTTATATAGCCGTTGTACAATAATGGAGGATTTATTTGATAAATAAATTAGACATTACAAAGTGATTGAAAAAAAAACCGTTAAAAAACCATTATATAACCGTTAAAATAATGACAACCTTCAATGTGGTCATAACTTTAGTAAAAGTTATTACTGTAAATATTTCAAAAATTATTGAAATATCCAATAGGTATCCAACAAAAAGAAATTCTAGTTTGAGTGTTGGCTCTTGTTTTCCCCATAAGAAAATGGAAATAAATTCTTTAGAGAGGGGGAAACCTAAGAAAAAGAAGGGTGTCCAAGCTCTTGTTCAACGAGTATTCATGTACCAAGATTTTCTCCTCTCCTTCAGAGCAGCAACCTAGGAGTTTAACCAGATTTCGGTGTTGAGGTTTAGATGTCACTAGGATCTCATTCAGGAACTCTTCCACACCTCGTGCCGAGCTGCTTGAAAGCCTTTTAACGGCTATCTCCTACCCATCCTTCAGCTGTTTCCAAATTAAACGAATCATTAGACATTCATCTTAGACAAATGACCTGTATGTCATGCATACAAAAGGCTTTACCTTATAAATAGGCCCGAAACCTCCCTGCCCGAGTCTATTGCTTTTGTTGAAGTTGTTCATCCGCAAGCAATCAAGACTGAAAAGTGTCAACTCCGATGCATCATCCTCCTCCAATGCTTTTTCCACGCATTTTGCGCTTCTTCCGATCCATGGGTTGTGGCCCCTGAGTAAAGTAGTGCTGGGGATTTCATTATCTTAAACTTCCCCGCAATTTCATGTATGCAGAGCAAGCAGGTTTCGTTGCAAAACAGATTGAGCAAATAAAAGCACACTAGATGAAAGCATTGTTCTTTATGTGATTCTAGAATGTGGAACTAACAATCCTTTATTAGAGGCTACAAGGGCGACCCTCGCCAAATCCTATGAGGGTCAAGCCCTGGTCAAACTTGGCAAGGGCCACCCTCGCCTGGGCCATGAGGGTCATGCCTTGCTGCTCCTGGCAAATCTAGCAAGGGCCGCTTTCGCTTGGGCACCGAGGGTTGGGCCCTCACCAAATCTAGCAAGGACCGCCCTCACCTAGGCCATGAGGGTCATGCCCTCGCCAGCCCCCACTTGTGGCCAACGAAGGCCATGATGCCCTCATTGGTGCCCGCTTGTGGGCAGTCGCCGGCCATAGCAGGTACTAACCACAATCCAAAAAAAAAAAAGAATAGGAAAAAGAAAAGAAAATTAATTAAAGGGGAAAAATTTTTAAAAATCAAATATTTATTAAAAATTTATTTAAAAATGTCCACGTTAGTGCCGATGATGCCACGTAGGACAATCGCCATCCACGTCACCGATTGCCTGTTTGAATTGATTGAATGGATTGAATTAGTACTAATGTGAAAAAATTTAGGATTAAATTGATTCAGTTGAATGGTTTAAAACTGAATTGATACTAATGCAATATGTTAATGATTTTTTTGGTACTTTTTCCATCTTCATGTGCAGGATGAATAAATATTTGTGGTAAATTGTTGAACATCTATGAGCTCTTCACCCCTGTTGTGGTGAATTCGAATTTTCATCAGTGCCTATCATTAAGCTTGCAAATCGCTCCATATCTCCGAGGGGCTGACCCTTGTTGTCCTTTACTAGGTAAACAGATTGCAAATGAAAGAGGATAGAGGTGTAAGGCCCTATTTAGTTCTGCTTTGCAAAAAGGCTTTCAGCCTCTAAAGGACTTTGGCCAAATACAAACACGTTTGGTTCAATTTTTTGGAGGACTTTGCCAAATGCAATTGTATCTCCAAAGAGCTCTAAGAGCCTTTAGCCTAAGGTAGGTTTGGAGGTACTTTGGGAAGTTGCACCTTGAAAATACAAGTTCGATACTATTCACATCCTATTCATCTTCTTCTCTAGATTGCCGGCCGAGGGATTGCCCATGCTGACGACTGCTACTTGAGGGATCGCCCAACCCCAGCGACCACCACCCAAGGGTAATGACCACTCGACAATCGCTGTTTGAGGTTGGGCGACTTCAACGTCGCCTAGGTCGCGACGCCTTGGTTCGCGCAACCCAGGTTCGACTAATGCTTAGGCTGTGCAAACCCAAGTGCTACGACCCAAGCGACCCCCACTAAGGTCTAGTGACGTTGGGTCGCACGATCCAAGGGATGCCTAAGGTCGCGTCGCCTCTCCTGAGGTCGTACAACCTCAAACAGGATTGTCCAACAATCAAATTTGGCTGCCAGAGGTTGGCCGGTGGCCAAATTTGGCCACCAGAGGTTGGCCAACAGCCATTTGGCCGCCAATTGCTAGATTAAAAATATGTATATTAAAAAAATTAATAAAAAATTTAGCAAAAGTCATTTGCAAAATGTAAACCAAACAGCATTTAAGCCAAAAATGTTTGGCAATGCACTTTAAAATTACAATTTACCAAACGTTATTTGCATTTCGAAAAACCCCTTTAGCCCAAAGGTATTTACAATTTCCTAAAGACATTTGCTCAAAGCCAAACTAAACGGGGCCTAAGTGTGCCTCCTCGTGGAAGCGCGCTCACTCAAGCATACAAGATAGCGCTGGAGATTAAAGACTCTGTGCAAAAAAAAAAAAAAATTCAGGAAAATATTTTTTTGGATTCTTCGCCGTTTGTTTAATGGAAAATGAATTGATTTGGGAAAATATTTTTTATTAACAAAAAAAGTCTTCTAAAAAAGAGGGGAAAATATTTTCTACTTTTCAAAATGAAAAAAACATTTTCCTCTCACTTTTTCTTATCTCACACCCATGTTAACCTTTCCATCTTTCTTTTTCCATTTTTTAATTATTTCTATTTTTATTTTTTTCTTCTCTTTTTCTTTGCTTTCTTTGCTTTCTTTCCTTTTTTGTTTTTACTTTTGCCTCAGTTAGTTACTAGCCATAATGATGGTTGGTGACTGGCCACAAGTGAGCATTGAGCTCGCCAACCTCTAGCAATCTTAGCACCTACCAAATCAATGAGCTCGAGGCTTGCTCAATCGTGCTGAGCTAGGCCTCGAGCTTGCAACTTGCTTTGGTTGCCGATCTAGCAAGAGGTGAGCTCGAGGCCTCGGGTCTCGCCAAATCACTGGCAAGTAACGAGCTAGCTTGTCAATTTGGCAAGCGGTGAGCTCGAGCATTCCTTTAGCTGGTTGAAGACGATAAAAAGAAAGAAAAGAAACCAAAATAAAATAAAATTTTAAAATTTTGATTTAAAAAATAATAAATAATTAAAAATCAATTTTAAAAAATAAAAAGTTTGTGTCGATTTATCACTTGAACTAATATTGGTGTTTTTTTTCTTGGAATTTTCCATTAATCTATATGTCATTATAGCATACATTACATTCAAAGAAACCATGACATGATAGCCCAAAAAAAAAAGAGAAAAAAAAAGGGAAAATACCACAAAAAACCTCAAACTATGCTACTTCAGGTAAATTTACTTGAACATTTTTTTTCGTGACACTAAAAATTCCAAACTATGTCATTTGTAACAAACTTACTATGACCTTTTTTTTACGACATAAAAAACTTTAAATTTGTACTCGTGTGACATATTTACTTCCAAACTTTTTGGCCAAAGGGCATTTTTATTTTTTCTTTTCTTTTTTTCTTTTTCTTTCCCTCCATTGGCCATGGCGAAGGGAAGCTGAAGAGGGCCGCCAGCGATGGGGAAGTTGAAGAGGGCCGCCAGCGATGATCGCCCTTGCCCGACTACAATGCCGGCAATGAGGACCAGCCTTGCTCGACAGAGGAAAGAAGAAGAAGAAGAAAGAAAGAAAAAAAAAGAAATAGAAAAAGGAAAAAATTGAAAATGCCATTCGACCAAAGAATTTAAGGTTAAATATATCATACAAGTACAAGTTCAGGGTTTTTTATATCATAAAAAAAAAAAAAAAGGTTCAGGATAAATTTGTCCCAAACACCATAGTTTGGGATTTTTGGTATGACAAAAAAGCTTAGGTAAATCTGTCTCAAATGGCTTAGTTTAATGTTTTAGTGTCATAAAAAAATGTTCAGGGTAAATTTGTCCCAAATAGTATAGTTTGGGGCTTCTTGTGGTATTTTCCCAAGAAAAAACAAACAACCCCACATGAAAGATTACAATTGCATTTTGTGACAATTGAACAAAAATAATATTATGTAATTAGCATTTACCTACCCAGAAAATAGAGAAATAAAAAAGCAATCAAATAAGATTAATGGATTCCAATAAGCGCAAAGGTCATAATTTTTTTATGCTGTAATTTGAGAGAAACTTATTGAAAATTATGGCCCATTTGTTTCCCGAAAAAATTCACATTATGAAAAATATTTTCATAAAAATAGATCGCTTTAAAAAATTTATTTAAAAAAAAAAAGCATTGTCTATGAATAAGTTTAAGTATGAATTATTATCAATAATAAAAATATTTTTTGCTAACAAAATTTTGTTAAGTTTGATTTGTACTCTTTACATAATCCCACAACGCCATAAATCTTGAAACGGTACTTTAATAAAATCCTCTGTGCACAAGCATCCCTTGCTAAGAACATGCCCCTACGAGGAAAGTCTTAACAAGTAATTCTATATCTCATTTAAATCTAAAAATGCGACAGTTTTTTTATGTATATTGATTACCTAATCAACTCATGTGCTTATTGTCAATATAACATTAACTCACAAAACTCGAACTCAAGCTTTGTCCAAGAATAATATTTTCTGGTCGGATTCAAAGAACAGAGGGGCGGGCTTGATCGAGATCCCATTGGATTTGCATGGTGGTGAGGAAGAGAATTTGATCAAAATTTCTATCACGTTGTAGATTATATCAGCGATTTGTCGTATCTATCAAATTGACAGTGAATTGAAGGTGCTTTTTTTTTGTGGGAGAGGAGGGGGGGGGGGAATGAAAAAGAGAAATGGGGTCTTCTATAAATTAACAATTTGAAGTATAAAAGCCTTTCAATGCATAGGTCTGAAAATATTGTTTTAAAGATGATCGTTTTTATCACTTAAAAAAATGAATGAACAATAACTAGTATTATTTGCGAAAAAGTCTATACATAAATTAGTATTGCTGATGAAAATACATTTCATCAATTAATTATTTCAAAAATATAAAATGATCATTTTTGAGAAAAAAATTTTGAATCATTTATTTTTTATAAAATAAAATTTTCTTTTAATCAACTTACTCCATTTTTTTGTGTGGTAAAGTCCCCCAAAATAATGGCTTATGAATACCGGTGGAGTCATCCCCTCTACGGTGGGTCCCACCCAAACGCCCATGTTATTACAACGACGAAGCTATCATGTCGCGTGAGAAAGAAACCAAACGTGCTCCCTGCGACAGCGTCGATCCCTGCTTTTTCCTTCCACGTGGCATCAGCCCATCTCCTCTCCTCATGGTGGGAGGATTATCATGTCACGTGAGCAGAAGGCAAACGTGCTCCAACAACAGAAACGGCAGCAAAGTACAGGAAAATCATGTCACGTGAGAGAAGCACGTTTTGTGAGAGCGTGACTTTTATCCATTCTCTTAAATCACTCTTAACCAAAAAAATTTATTGTGATCGGTACACACGTTTGAGTATTAATAAATTTTGTTATATCAAGCTTTTTGCTTTGACATTTGAAGTTGTACCGTAGGCCTAGTATAAGAGGAATCATTTATTGGTTATTACGCGGTGATAATTCGCTAAATTTAGCATGAGGTGGAGGAATGGGATATAAGATATTTTATCATACATTTTCATTCTTTTAGGACTATGAACTCAAGGCACATTTTTATGACTAGAAATGAATAATTTGTAAAACACTTTCATAATTTTGATCTTCTATATTGTTAGAAAAATTAGTCAATGGATATGTTTTCGTTAGCAATAACGTATCTATGATTTAACAATTGCATTGACGATGAAATATTTTGTATTTGCATAATTTTTTCACTGATACAATATTGATTTTAGGAAAATATCTTTTAACGAATGCACGTTTAACAGACTTCTATCTTGTCTCTATTCAATAAAAAATAATTTAGTCAGATACTAACTTCTTTTGTGTGTGGATATATTGTAACGTAATGGAATTTTTTTTTTTTTTTGCTGTACTTTGTCTCCCGAATCAAATTGGTTGCTCGCTTACAGCCTCGATCTCAGGGATTCTAGTTAGCTTCTTTTTTGGCTGGACCATCTTTTGCGGATACGAAACAAACTCAGCATACACAGTGCAACTGCTCAGAAGATGGCGGATCTTGGAATCGAGAAACGGTTGAAGACGCTCAGATTTTCTTTCGACCGAATCTCTCTATTTCTTTTGTGCATGGTAAGGGGTCAGGATCGTTCAAAAATTGGAGAGGAGAACGAAAGAGGTAAAGGCAGTGGAGTTTGGAATTGCAGAGGGAGGACGAAGAGAGGAGAGGAAAGGAGAGACTCATCAGCCCATTCCTAGCACGAGATCGTGAGAGAAAATGAGGATGAGAGGGAGAAAGAGGGGAGCTTATACTGCAGCAGGGACGCCACAATGGCGATCAAACATCCACTGATGTCGTCATCATACCAATGGTGGTTGTTTCATTGCTGTCATGGCCGTGCCTGCTGTATCTGGTTTCTGAATCTGGATTCAAGAAGAGAGAGGGGCTATCGGTTTGAATTTTGGCAGATTTCAAGTCCTGGGTTGATTTGACTCTTTGCTCACCATTGTCTCCTTATTCATCCGACTACACTCCCCAATGCACGAGAGAGAGCTGTTTATAATGGAGCTACCGGAGAGCCAGTGTCCTGAGATGTCCTGAGATGTCCCTGATTTACCTCCACTGCAGATTGTAATGCTTCTTATTGGGACGCGGGGTGATGTTCAACCCTCTGTTGCTATCAGAAAACGCTCACGGGTTTGTACATTGCAAGATCTTACTTACTCGCGATGCTCCTTATTGCAACCAGCCTTATCCTAGCTTATAAATGGAGGGCCTTTTACGTTACAGGTGTAGCTCACGCTTTGAAATTCTCTCTCTTAATTTATTTATTCATTTATTTTGGCATTAAGTTATATATTTGAAAGTCGATAGTATGGAATCGTAGATTTTGGAATTGTTGTAGAGAGAATAGCATGTCAGATGAAGACAAGAACATATCGGGTGCTTTCTGGCAAGGTAGTTCTTCTGCAAGCTAATTTGTTGATGAGTGTTACAGCCAAAGGGAATTTGTTGATGATTGTGGTGATTCAACTAAAAAAAGGGGATTACAGTTTTTGAGTTATCTGAATATATATATATATATCACAACTTCAATCCTTCGTTATAATATTTCTTTGGGATAATCATACAAATGAGCCATAAACTTTTATTTAATGTGCAATAAGTTTTTATCTATTTAATATGGTCTCTCAGCTTTTGATGTATATTCAATTTAGCCTTTGGATTATATAAAATATTCAATATTTAATGTAAGAACAATATTAAACATTTTCATATAATCTAGGGCTCAAATTAAGCAAGTATCAAAAGTTTAGGGATCACATTGAATAAATTAAAAGTTCATGGACAACATTATATATTGAGCCAAAATCTAAAGACTATTTGTACCATTTTTTATATTTCTTTATGAGTACTATAGGTTTATTTTTTTGTTGGTAATACTCAATACATACCTTAACTCTCACTTTTAGACTTTAAGTATGTCTCTTTACAAGGCGTGGAAGTCAAAACCCACACTTGAAACTAAATCGTCATTATCTCAATCCCTTAAGAATGTGGGTATTCGAACCTTCCACCTCCCTTTTCCCATATGAGAAAGGTGGCCTTAGTGGTTTATGAGTACTCTAAGGTTAACTTCATTAGTTCTGGATGGCCTTTTCTCTCACTAAATTTTCTTTTTGTCTAAAACGCTTGGAAATTGGGTAAGTAAAATTTTATTATGAAAAAATATCGTTGAGGGGAGCTAAACTTGGCACAATTGAGGTAATAAATTCATTCAATGTAACAATTCAAACTAATTGTATCGATCCAAATTGACGAACTTTCTAGTTCGATTCACATCATGAGCGAATCTCTAAAAGGCTCTTATTGCATTGTCTAGATGTATGCATGAAAATATCTATGGTATGTTGAAATTGTAGCATTATTCGTGGAGAGGGCATTGTCCAAAAGAAAACTTCTCCAAGTGTCAAATGCACTTGCAAACGGTCAGCACAAACATTCAAGGCTTACATAAAACCTAAAATCATATATATCTTTTTCATTTTGTCGAAATCAATTTTGCAGTATAGACACTTATGGCCTCCCCGTCTATGCTCAGCAATAACGATTTCTTTGGCATTATGACCTTTACTAAAACAATGTCCATAGATCAAATTATTCCCTGTTGGATTTCACTTGATTGTCTATGACTTTATTATGTGTGCTTGAAGTAATAGTTTAGTATAAATGTATTATTATGCTATAAACATTAAGTATTTTGATTTAAATTGTTTTTCTTTCTAAGAGGCGAAATAGAATAATCTGATGAAAGCATAATAATTATACATCTGTGATAGAGTTTTGCCAGTTTTAATTATGGTAAATTAACTCCTCTAGTTATTAAAATTCATTATTTTGTGTTGTTGCCATTCTACTACTTGAACAAGGATGGCCATGCATGTGAGAAGGTCTCTGTATCTCTCTCCTAGGGAACATAACCTGGTCTAGCCACTGAACTCATGAGTTTTTTCAAGCAAAACTTGACGAAAAGGTAGAAATGGACGTAGCTTTTTAAGTTTGGCAATCCTAGAATTTATGAGCCTTTGGGATTATAGTTTGGAGATCCAACGACCCCTCCGCTCCAACCTATAAATATATGTCGTTCTCTTCTTTTTTATCCTAAGCTGACACACCTCCAATACCTCCATTCCAATTGATATTTTATCATATTTCCCTAGCTAACAACCTTAAAACATCATGGGTATCTTCACTTTCACAAATGAATACATTTCCACATTCCCCCAGCAAGATTGTTCAAGGCTCTGGTGTTGGGCAACCTAATTCCCAAACTCATGCCTCAAGCCATTAAGAGAATTGACATCATCCAAGGCGATAGGGGGGCAAGAACCGTTAAGGAAATCAACTTTGTTGAAGGTAATTATTAAGGGTGTAAACGGTTCGATTCGGTTCGGTTTTTTGGAAAAATCGAACCGAATCAATAAGGGATGATACCGTACCAAACCGAAATCGTCCCGAACCGAATATGAACCGAAACGAAAATACAGTTTGGTTCGATTTGCTTTGTAGACAGTTTTTCGGTTTTCCTATTTTTACTTTACTTATTGAAATTTAAGTAAAAAATAGATGATAAAAAAGATAGATTATTTAATTTTTATTAAGAATTCCGATTTGGTTCGATTAACTGAACCGGACCGAAAACCGAACTGAACCGAAAATGTTAACAGTTATTTTTCGATTAACCGAACCGAAACCGAACCGGACCGAAAATATACAAAATTTCAGTTCGGTTCGATTTTCGGTTTCGGTTCGGTTCTTGACACATCTAGTAATTATGCATGTTTTGCTATACAAAGGTATACTGTGAATTGCGTGGATGAGCTAAACGAGGAAATATTCATATATAAGTATACCACGATCGATCTAAAAGAAAGATTGAATCTATTATTTATGAAGTCAAATTTGAGCAGACATCGGACGGCGGAGCAAGAACAGGCGAGTACATATTACATAAAGGGAGATGTTGAGCTCAAAGAAGGGGATGTTAAGGCAAGCAAAGAGAAAGCTTTGGGAATGTACAAGGTCGCTGAAGCATACCTCCTCCAAAACCCTGATACTTATGCTTGAAACTTACAAATGCTCTCTTAGATTAATTTAAGAAGCCAAATCAAAAAAGCACTCGTCATATTTGTTGTCTCCCGTAAGAAATATCCAAGTTCATTTATCTTTATATGGCAAATGTCCCATAGATTTGGATGGCAATAAAGATATGTACTTTTTTACTTATTAACACATAAAATATGAATTTTCTCTTTCTTATTTAAGGTTTTTCATTAATAATAGACATGCATGCATTAATGACTCCACCAGGAAAAAATATTAGATGAGCTGATTACAACACGTCAACGTGCACCCCCTGCCAATGAGAAACCTCCATGTGGCTCAGCGAGTGGTCCCAACCGTTCCTTACTCACAGCTAAAATGAATTTCCTATTTCTTATTTAAAAATTTCCCCTAATAGTAGGCTGGACAGATTAATGGCTGAGAAAATATTGGGTACCCTAAAAGTGCCACGTCATCCATATTCTGAACCATTCAAAAATTGCCATGTGTCCTCGGGTCCCACAAGTCATTAAAGTCTCATTTCTTTCTCCTCTTTCTTCTCTCTCGTCTCTCTTCTACCCCTACCCCCGCACCTGCTTTCTCTCTCCTCTCTCTCACTCGATTCTCTCTCTTCGCCGCCCCCTCTTACCCCCACTAAACCATCATCGGACGAAGGGCAGCGATTCGGTGACAGCACAGCCGGAGGGGCGGCGCTGCGGCTCGTCGGTTGGATGAGGCCACGATCGCTCGTCGGACGAGCAACCGAGCGGCTCCGGCTCATCGCACGAGCCACCGCGCGACCTCCACCTCCACCTCCACCTTGAAAGAGTGCCTCCACCATCGTGAAGTTCGTCCGTCGAATGAGGGGATGGCGAAGAGGGAGAGTGGTGAGAGAGAGGAGAGAGAAAGCAAGTGCGGGGATGAGAGAGGAGAGAAGAGAGAGAAAGCAAGTGCAGGGGTAGGGGTAGAAGAGAGACGAGAAAGAAGAAAAAGGAGAAAAAAAGGAATTTTCAATGATCTGTGGGACCCGAGGACACGTGGCGATTTTTGAATGGTTCAAAGTGAAAATGACGTGGCACTCTTAAGGTACCTAATATTTTCTCATTAATGGCTACACCTGCAATTCACTTTCTCTCTCCTCCTTTTTTCTCCTTCTGAAGGAAGAAGACCGACAAAAAAAAGGCACTATTCTCACTTGAATTGAATAGTGCTAGGACAGTATTAAGATTATCATAGGTTACTCGACTGCAGACACAAAACTTGCAAAACACAACTATTCTCAATGAAATTGACAAAGAAAATGGATGGCTTTGACTATAAAAGGAATCCTCAATATCTAACGAAGAATCTGGAGAACCGAATTGCTGGGCACCCTGGCCTTCTGCTAGTCCCTCAAGGCGGTGCTCCCGCTGGAGCTCTGCTTCGCTACCCTCAGGTTCCTGAAGCGGGCCCTTAGCTTCGACTCTTCCTACTGCTACTTTGAAATCAACGAGAGCTGCGTCAATGACAACGAGCTCTACAACGCCGTCAAACTCTACTCAGCTCCTCCCTCTCCGCCTCTCCCTCAGTCGCGCTCGCAACTCCAAGTCACTACCTTTGCCCACTCCAACAACGACTACATCACCGACGTCTTTGACGGCGTTGCCGTCCAATGGGAGCATGTGGTGAGGCAGTGCCGGTCCTAGCCTTCCTCGTTGGGGCCTCTCCCCGACGAGAACTAATAACGCCTCCTTAACACTAGTTCGTGCGGCGGGTGGAAATCGGTGCCGTTCAAGCATCCGGGCACTTTCTACACATTGGCCATGGACCCGAAGAGGAAGAGGAACATCATGGAGGATCTCCGTGGCTTCGTGGCCGTGGGGCTATCCGCTAAACCCAACGAGCGCCGTGGGGAGCGTCGGAGTAGAGAGCGAACGAGTCGAGCAAGCGCCGGAGCAGAGTGCGAGAAAGCGAGACCCTAGCAAGCACGAGTGTCGGAGAAGAGAGCGAAGAAGTGACCCCCCAATGAGCGCCGAGCGAGCGCTGGAGCAAAGGCGAACGAGCACCGCAGCAGAGGAGGGAACCAAAATTTTGAATTCAGGAGAGGAAGATGGAGACGTAGCGTCGGTCTTCTTCCTTCGGAGGGAGAAAAAGGAGGAGAGAGAAAGTGAAAGGACTCTCCGCAGTAGGTGTAGCCATCAATCAATATGTGCAGGCCTATTATTAAGGAAAATTTTTAAATAAGAAATAGGAAATTTATTTTATCTGTGTGCAAGGAGCGGTGGAGACTACCCGCTGATGTGGAGCCACGTGGAGCTTCCTGATTGGCAGGGGTGCACACTGATATTTTCTCCCTCGACAAACTCTCGGCTCTCAACTCTCTCTCTGTGCGTCCAACGATGGACATTGCTGCTGCAACGGAGACGAAGCTGGTGTTCCTGGCGTCGGTGGGCCGCGAGAACAGCCGGCCCGACCCCATCCTCCTCCGCGTGAAGGACCAGAAGGAGGACGACGTGTGCTACCTGCTGGACCGGACCATGCCGCTCAGGGCCCTCATGGCCGAGTACTGCGTTCGCAGGGGACTCCCGTACGGCGCGGTGCGGTTCACCTATGATGGCACCCGGGTCCCGGAAGCCAAGTCGGCAGAGGACCTCGGCATCGACGACGAGAACATCATCGACGCCTGGGCCGATCAGCTCGGCGGCTAGGAGCTAGGGTTGGTGCTTAGCAGTGTGTTTGTGTGGTCTGCGTGCTTTATTTGTGTCTATAGCTGAAGCTAAGTAGGCGGAGAAGAAGAAGTAGAAGTAGGAGGAGATGATGGCTGTGTTAAATTTTGATGTACTGCTTGCTTTGAGTTCATGGGCGATGTTCATGGCTGAAAAGTTGCGAGCTTTCCTTGCGCCGTCTGCTTTTGTTTCTGGGTTTAGCCTTTCGCCATTGCCATTGCTGGAGCTTGATCTCTCCTTTCTTCATCCCAAGAAACAAAAGGCTTGCTGCGTGTTATTCTGTCGGTTTGAGTCTGAGCTTGAATTTTCATACCCCGTCAGGAATTTAACTCGCTGCCAATCGGCATTGGTCAAGACTACTCAGATTTTTCCCACTTTTATGAAAAGACACTCCTAAGACGCTCTGTACTCGCCTGTCGCCTCAAACCCATCGATAGTATCTGCTAAGATGATCCTCCTTGGGTTGTGTCCATCTCTCAACCGACGTTGCTTCCTCTTCGTCTACTCTCTCCTCTCTCTTCTCCATCTACGTCCGTTCAATTCAATCAGCTGATGGGAGCGGAAGCACGGCGGAGAGAGAAGGCGGAGAGAGGTGGTTCTATCTGCCACGACCACCGTATGGGTTAGAGAATGGTCAACTGCACTTGCAAATGGTCAGCACAAAGTTTCAAGGCTTACATAAACCCTACAATCATTTGTCTTTTTCATTTTGTCGAAATCAATTTTACGGTAGACGCTTATGACCTCCCTTGTATGCCTTGCAGTAACAATTTCTTTGGCATTATGACCTTTATTTAAACAATGTCCATAGATCAAATTATTCCATGCTTTGGATTTCACTCGATTGTCTATGACTTTATTGTGTGTGCTCGAGGTAATACTTTAGTATAAATGTATTATTATGCTATATACATTAAGTATCTTGTTTTAATTGTTTTCCTTTGAAAGAGGCGAAATAGAATAATCCGATTAAAGCATAATTATTATACACTTGTGATAGAGTTTTGAGAGTTTTAATTATGGTAAATTAACTCCTCTAGTTATTAAGGGTCTGGATAACAACGTTTCTGTTTTCGGAAGCAGTTTCTGCTCATAAATGTTTTTTTTTTTTTTCTGTTCCCGGAACAATTTCTGAGTATTTGAAGGCATTTGGCAACTAAAAAAAATTTTGTTCCGAGAACAGAAATGCGTTTGGTAAAAATTTACAATCTTTTGATTCTTTTAATTTTCTTTTTTCTTTTTCATTTTTCTTTTTTTTCCTCCCCGTTTGCTGCCGCCAGTGAGGCTCCAACGAGGTCGTCGGAGCCTCGCCCTGGCCTAGCGAGGCCAAGCCTCGCGCCGGCCAATGAGGCTCGGCCTCGCCTAGATCTACGAGGCTAAGCCTCGCCAATGGCCAGGCTAGGCGAGGCTCGCCGGTGGCGGCTAGGTAAGGCTCGGCCTCGACCACTCCAGCGAGCTTGCCAAACCTCGCCCTAGTCTGGCGAGGTGCCAGCGAGCTCGTCGGACCTCGCCGGCAGCGGCGATGGGGCAGCTGAGGGGTGGGAGAAGGATGAGGAAGAGGAAGAATAAGAAAATGAAAGAAAAAGAAAAAAAGTGTTTTTTGAAATTGTTTTCGAAACAAGAAACAATTTTTATTATTTTTTATTTCTACTTCAAATCTGTTCCGAGGAACAAAAAATTTTACCAAACATATTTATGTTCTATTCTCAGAAATAAAAAAATAGAAACAACTGTTCTTGAAAATGTTACCATACAGACCCTAAGATTTATTGTCTTGTGTTTTTGCATTTGTACTACTTGAACAAAGATGGCCATGCACGTGAGAAATGATCTATTTTGGATTCTAGGGTCTCTATATCTTTATCCTGGGGAATATAAACCCTAGTCTAGCTACTGAACTCATGACTTCTTTCAAGCAAAACACGACAAAAAGGCAGAAAAGGACGTTGCTTTTTGAGTTTGGCAATCCTAGAATTTATCAGCCAATGGGATTATAGTTTGGAAATCCAACGCTCCTCCGCTCCAACCTATAAATATATGTCGTTCTCTTCTTTTTTTATCCTAAGCTGACACACCTCCGATACCTTCATTCCAATTGATATTTTTTCATTTTCCCCTAGCTAGCAACCTTAAAACATCATGGGTGTCTTCACTTTCACAAATAAATACATTTCCACAATCCCTCCGACAAGATTGTTCAAGGCCCTGGTGTTGGACTCACATAACCTCATTCCCAAACTCATGCCTCAAACCATTAAGAGCATTGACATCATCCAAGGCGATGGAGGGGCTGGAATCATCAAGGAAATCAACTTCATTGAAGGTAATTATGCATGTTTTGCTATATAAAAGTTTACTATGATACGATCTCCTTTTATTATGCATAGATTTACTATGATACGATCTCCTTTTATTATGCACAGGTTATCAGCTTTGTAGCATGAAGAATCACGTGGATGAGCTAAATGAGGAAACATTCACATATAAATATACCATGATCAATCTAAAAGAAAAGTTTGAATTTATTGTTTATGAAGTCAAATTTGAGCAGACACCGGAAGGAAGGAGCAAGAACAAGATGACAGATACATATTAAACAAAGGGAGATGTTGAGCTCAAAGAAGAAGATGTTAAGGTAGGCAAAGAGAGAGCTTTGGGAATGTACAAGGTTGGCGAAGCATACATCCTCCAAAACCCCAATGCTTATGCTTAAAACTTATGAACGCTCTCTTAAATTAATTTAAGAAGCCATATCAATAAGAACTCGTCATAAACATTCCAGAGATTTGGATGGCAATAAAGATATGTACTTTTTTACATAACTATGAGGGATTCCTGTAATTGACCGATGAGAGCTGTTTACAATGTTAATAGTATAGCGAGTGATGGAGTTGGTTTCCAAATATGAGCCTATAGCCAGTTTCCTCTCACGTACAAAAATTGCTGATGGTTTCTTTGGCATGCACCATCCGTTGAAACAAGTACTAAGGGAAGTGTTGTGATGAAAACTCCTTAAACACTTGCAAAGATGTTTATTTGAGGACATCACAATGCTTTTAAATAAGCTTCCCACAAATATGTTACCATCCTTTTAACTCCATCCTACGTCAAATTTTACGGATTGATATTGTCCTTTACTTTATAAGTAAAAAAAGTGAAGATGAAAGGGATAGAGGTGTAGATGCGCTTTGGTGGAAGCCCACTTAAACATACAAGATTGGTCGAGAGATTACCATTTTAAATCCAAAAAGGACCATCTTAGAAATTGCAAAACCATTTTATAAGCCATTTGAATCATTTGTGCATATTGAATTATAATTATCTCGCATTAACCGCCACTCGAATATATATGGTTGGCGATGGCATTGTTATACCGACAAGATGCTAACAGCCATAAATCTCCACACGAGATACACCGCATTAGACAATGCAGCGCAAACCTTTCAGAGGTTTTTGCTCGCAAATGTGGACTGATTTCATAATCTCCTGGAAAATAGACATCTTTACTAGATCAACCATCTCAAGAAAAATAAGACCATGAAAAAATGGATTTTTCATATTTCAATGATTATAATTTCTGCAATTTGTATATTACAAGAGATATCGGTTTTGTGTTTCAGTCATTTTGATTGGAAAGATTCATGTAATTAGTGAAGAAACAAAGCTATTATGTGATGATCACGTTGTCGAATTTGCCATGAGGTGGCGCAATGGAATATTAGATTTTTGTCATATATTTTGATTCTTTTGATATCATAAACTCACGTGCGATTGTCTAGTGAAGAACAAATGATTTAAAATATTTTTCTAAAAATGTTCGTTTGTATAGTATAGAAAAATTAGTCATTGGACATTTTTCACTATCAACTACAGTCTACGTGTTAATAATTTTGTTAAGGGATAATGCCACGAAAAACCCTAAACTTTGCCACCTGTGACACATTTACCCTAAACTTTTTTTGTGACACAAAAAACCCCAAATTTTGCCATATGTAACACATTTACCCCAAACTTTGCCCTGTGTGACACATTTACCATAAACTTTTCTTTCTGCCACCAAAAACCCTAAACTATACTACTTGTGACAATTTTACCCTGAACTATATTACTTATGACAAATTTACCCAAAGTTTTTTGGGCTGAAAGGCATTTTCGTCATTTTCTTTTTTTTTCTTTTTTTTTTCTTTTATTGAAGTGGAAGCCGGCGAGGATGGCCTCGCCAGCGCCGGAGTCCGGCAATCGTCACCTGGGTAGCCCTCGTCGGCGTCGGGCGAGGGCGGCCGGGCCCGGGCGACCCTCGCCGGCGTCGGGCGAGGGCGGCCGGCCCGGGCGACCCGCCGGCGTCGGGCGAGGGCGGCCCAGGCCTAGGCGACCCTCGCCCGATCTGACTTGGGCGGCCCTCACCCGACGCCGGCAAAGGCCGCCCGAGCCTCGTTGGGCGAGGGCGACCCAGCGAGGGCGAGGGCGAGGGCGACCCAGGCGAGGGCGAGGTCGACCCAGGCGAGGGCGAGGGCCGCCCAAGCCAGATCCAGCGAGGTCAACCCTTCGCCGAATCTGGCGGCCCTCGCCGACGTCAGGCGAGGGCCACCTAGGCCAGATCGGGCGAAGGCGACCCTCGCCAGATCCGGCTCGGCGTCCGACGAGGGCGGCCCGAGCCGGATCTGGCCTGGGCGGCCCTAGCCCGACGCCGGTGAGGGCTGCCCAGGCGACCCTCGCCAGACTGCGGTGCCGGCGAGGATGGCGTTGCCGGCTTCCTCTTCAATAAAAAAAAAATGATGAAAATGACAAAAATGCCATTCAGCTTAAAAAACTTTTGGGTAAATTTGTCATAAGTAATATAGTTCGGGGTAAAATTGTCACAAGTGGCATAGTTTAGGGTTTTTGGTAGCAGAAAAAAAAAAGTTTAGGGTAAATGTGTCACACGGGGCAAAGTTTGGGGTTTTTTGTGTCACAAAAAAAAGTTTAGGGTAAATGTGTCACAGGGGGCAAAGTTTAGGATTTTTCGTGGCATTAACCCTTTTGTTAATGACGAAAACATGTAGCGTTCATTAAAATTATTTGTCAATGATACAAGTAATCATTCATAGAAAAATATTTTTCTAATAATTTTTCTTTCCACAAAAATAGTAAACCTTTAATAAACTCCTATCTTCCCTTAATTCTATATAAAGATGATTAGTCCGTTACTCGCACGCTAAAACCAAAATCAAGTTGAACTTCTACTTCTTTTCTTTTGCCGTAGTTAAAAGGTTATGAATCCCAAAAAAAATTAGGGCACTATAGTTTTCCAGTATTTTGAATATATATTGCAATTTTATCCTACATTTTAATAATTTATTTAAGAACGCTCTAGTTATCTTAGCTTCACTAGTTTGGGACAGTTTTGTTTTTACCCCTAGCTTTCCTTTCCTTCTAAAAAAATGGGGAATTGAGTAAGTCGCGTTTTGGTAAGAAAAATATCAGTGACGGAAGCTAAACCTGGCACGGCTGAGGGGATGATTTCAATTCACGTGATAATTCGACCAGATTATATTCATTTTACTAGGGAATTGATTCCCATCAATGATTGATTGTAAAGGGGTCACCTACCTTTCACAAATTCACTAACTCAATTCACATCTTCAATGAATATCTAAATGGCTCGTGCTATGTTGTCGAGATGCAACATATATCTCAAGACAAGTGTGGAGCTTTGGTAATTGGCTTGCCAACCTCAAACTTTGAGTTGTGGGTGGTGGTGTAATTATTGTAAAAACTGAACGTTTTGTTACAAATAGGGAGCCTCGTCATTATGTATATACATAATTAACAAAATGCCTATTGAAATTATAAAAATTTTCGTGAAGAAGGTTTTGTGCAAAAAGGAAATTTCTGCAAGTATCAAATGGATTAAGGAGTCATTGCGAGTCTTGAAATTTTTAAATATAGTACATGAACTCCTCTAGTTGTTAAGATTCATTGTTTTGTCTGGTTGCAATTGTCTCCCTTGAACAAGGACAGCTGTGAACGTGAGAAATACTCTTCTTTGGATTCTGGTGCTCTCTCAATCTCTCTCTCTCCTAAACAATGAAACCTTAATTAAGTTAATGACCTCATGAGGTTTTTCATGTAAAATGACAAAAGGCAGGATCGATTGGTGCTTTGTGAGTTTGCTAATCCTAGAATTTATCAGCCAATGGGATAACACTTAAAAAACATGAGGACTCCTCCGCTCCAACCTATAAATATATCTCATTCTCATCTTGTTTGTGCCAAGATTACAAGCCTCCTCAAAGCCCCTGTCTTTGGTCATATTCTTCATATTTCTCTAGCTAGCGACTGAGAAAACATTATGGGTGTGTTCACTTTCACAAATGAATACATTTCCATAATTTCTTCAACAAGATTGTTCAAGGTTTTGGTTCTAGACTGACATAACCTAGTTCTCAAACTAATGTCTCAAGCCATTAAGAGTATTGACATCATCCAAGGCAATGAAGGGGCAGGAACCATCAAGCATATCAACTTCATTCAAGGTAATTATGCATTGTTTCCATATAAAGGTGCTTTTTGTCTAGCTTAAACATGAATTAGGGCATAGACAAATGTACGTGTTTCTAATTCCAGTTACACGCTTCTTTTTATTTTCATAATGCTAGTGAGTCTTGATTCCATGCATCAAAATCATAGGCCCTATTGTGACTTCACTTAACTCCTTCAATTGTATATAGGTAGTCAACTTAGCAGCATGAAGAATCGCATGGATGAGCGGAACTTGAAGACATTCACGTACAAGTGTACCATGATTGATCCTGAGGAGAAGTTTGAATCTATTGCTTACAAAGTCAAATTTGAGCCAACATGAGAAGGTGGAAGCAAGAATAAAATGAGAAGCATGTATTACACGAAGGGGGATATTGATCTTAAAGAAGAGGACATTAAGGCAGGCACAGAACGAGCATTGGAAAAGTACAAAATTGCCAAAGCATAACTCCTCCAAAACCCCAATACTTGTGCTTTAAACTTACAAATGCTCTCTTAAATATGTTTAAGAAGTCCTATCAATAAGTATGCGTCATATTTTCTATCTTCCGTGGGAAATATTCGAGTTCCTTTACTTCAATATTGCTGTAAAGTCTGTTAGATATGGATGGCAATAAGGACGAGTACTTTACTTCATTTTGTGGATTTGTAATCCTATGAGAACAGCTATTGGCAATGTTAATAGCTATAAGGGATAATTCTTCAAAAAGTCATCAACCTATTGTATGTTGACTAATTTAGTCCTTTACCAATATAGTTATTTCGGCCAATTTTTACTGGAAAGCATTGGGGTGATGCTAGTCATTCTATGTTACATTATGGTGCTAACATTAATGATTTTTGCAAGCTTTCTAAATTTTGTCTTTTGTTTTCCTATTTTTTCTTTCCATTTTTTTCCTATTTCCATCCGCTAGCTACCAATGCCTCGACAATGGCAATGGAATAAAAATTAAAAAGAGAAAAAGAAAAGAAAAGGTAAAAAGGATTAAAAAATCAAGAAATTTTTTTAAAAAATTGCAAAATCATCTAGTTTAACGCTAATCATGCACATGTCAGCACTTTGTCGAACAGCCGGCACTAACATAGATCACTAGTTCTACGATTTCTAGCTAAAATTGGCCAGAATGATTATATTAGCAAATCATTTTGTGGCCAATTAAGTAGAGCCAACATCAAGACTTGAGCTTTTGCCCTAGTGAGGATTGGACGTGGACTTGTCCTATATCAAATGTTTTCACGAATGGTTCATGGAGTCACGTACACCTGCTGCTGATAGTTTCTTGTGCACCATTCATTGAAACAAGTATTAAGAGAAGCATTGTGACGAAAACTCCTTGAACACTTACGGCATGTTTGTTTTGTTTTATGGAAAAGATTTGAAATGATTTTCCAAACTTTCATGTATCTAGTTCGCTTAAAGTAAATAATCAATGAAAAAGACTTCGCAGTCTTGGAAAACTATCATTGAGCAAAATGATTTTTCCATCCTTAAAAGAAAAATTATTTTCCGAATCTCCTTCCACATGCACGCTAACATAGAACTTCAATATACGTATTCTCTAAGTCTGCTAATTATTTGAATCTTCTTTTTTTAGTACATCCATTTAAGGTTGCTTTATTTTGATTGCGAAATAACATAAAATTCATGCTTCATATATTAATGGTATCTTCAAAATGAATGTGGATATGACTGAAGTTAAAAGGATAGTAACAAATTTATATTGGAAATAAAAAATACTTAAAACGAAGCTAATAATTATTGAGAGTTGAACATCCAAAAATTTTAACTATCTCACTTCAAGTACACACCAAACAACTGAAAATCGGTCATTTTCCTTGAAACTTCAGGAAGCTTTCCATAATACAAACGTACCCTCACATTGTTATTTACTTGAGCACATACAGGCTCTAAAATTAGCTTCACATAAATTTGTTACTATCCTTTTAACTCCATGTCATATCAATTTTGTGAATAGCTATTTTATTGATTTTATAAGTAAATATGTTACTCGTTTGATTTGTGCTTTTCACAAATTGTCTGGAGATGTTGGTTTGATTTGTGCTTTGCTGGCTTGATTTTTTTGGGGGCAATTTGTTTGGGGATTTAATTTGATAGTTTCGCGATTCGGTTATGGTCTGGCTTGTGCTTTGGTGGTTTCATTTTTTATTTATTTCTACAACATAGTGTGGAGCATGAAGGTTTGCTGACTCCTCATGATTGGTGTGAACCAAAAAGGTTCAGTTGAAATGGGTCCACAAAAGATGAAAGACTGTTAAATAAAGCTACCTTTTTAAAGAGTATGCACATAAATGAAAAATAAGCAATACTAATGCAGTGAAAAGTTGAGCTTTGGAACCCAATTTGCAGCAAGCATGCTAAATATTAATCGATATTTGTATTGACAAACATGCAATTAAATTGTCATGGTTCAAAACCAAACAGTCCGGTTCAAATTGAGTAAATTTGATTTGACCTTCAAATAACAACAATCGGCTACGTCCTCATCCCCATTACAAATCCTCACATGATTACATGTACAAAATACACGGTGTGTCTCGAGACGAAACCTCCTCGATAGGCAACCCCATCATTTATGGTTCTTTTTTTTTTTCCTTTGACGCATGTTGAACATTAAACATGATACCGATGCAGCATCGTTCATGTCTGGGCTGACATTGCGACGGAAAGGAAGTCTTGTGCCATCTCTAATCAAGGCAAACAAATTTTTACTTCTATCTGTTGATCCAAAAACCACTAAGCATAGTTTTAGAGCTTGCATAGTAATGCTCCCAGGAACAACTAATCTGTTCTTTTGTTCTCGAGAGCAGATTTGGAACAGAAATGCGTTTAGTAAATTTTTTTTTTTCCGGGAACAAATTTGTTCCCCGGAACAGGTTTAGAGTAGAATTCAGGAACAGAAAAAAGTTATTTCTTTTTCCCGGGAACAAAAAAAGAAACAAAAAAGAAACAACAAATGACTTTTTGAGGGGAGGCCATTCTCTCATTTCCACTTCTCTCTGGTCACGCCGGTCTTCCTCTCCAAAAACTTGCTGCTCCCTCGCCGACTCAAGTTGCAATCTTGAAGCTTTGAAGCTTGCACTCTTCGCTACAAAACTTGCTGCTCCCTCGCCGACTCAAGTTGCTTGTTCAAGGTGAGTACCCATCTTCCTTGACTCACAACCGATTTAGGTAAGGGCTTGCTTGATTGACGCCCGCTCGAGTGCTGATTTAGGGTTTTGTAGATCTCGAACTTGCGAGCTCGCTAAAGCTCGAGCAAGTAGACTCACTTGTATTCACTGGAGCACCAGCGAATCTGCTCGCTGTAGCTCCAACGAGCAAAGTTGCTTGAACTCGTCGGAGCACCAACGACTCTGCTCCCTAGAGCTCTAGCTAGCAGAGTCACTCGAGTTGGTGTCTAGCGAATCTGCTCACCGGAACCAGCGAGTCTGCTCGCTGGAGCTCCAGCGAGCAGAGTCGCTCGAGCTAGTGTCCAGCGAATTTGCTTGCTGGTGCTCCAACGAGTTCCAGCAAGCGTGGCGGCACAAGGGGCTCACGCTCACCCCCTTCCTCAACCTCTGCTTTGCACACCCTCCTCCGCCTTTTCCCCCCTGACTTTCTCTCCTCTCCTCCTCTCTTGCATCCTCATCCGAAGAGAGAGAGACAATGCGGAAGACATAGAGAGAGATAGAGAGAGGGAGGGAGGAGAGAGAGTGGGGGTGGGCATTCATGATGTTCGTTGATGTTGAGTGCTCCCAAGTTTCTTGATGGCCCCTTTGCATACTCGCTCGAGCTCACCAGAGCACCAGCAATTCTGCTCTGGTTTTTGACTTCCCATATCATGATCATATTGTTGTATCATGTAGACTTTTTGTCCGTGCTTTCTCTGTGATGAACTTTTTGACCATTCGAAGCATCTATCTCGACTTGTTTCTGTTGAGTTCCTGAGGGTGAGGACATGCTTGTGGTACTTCATGGTCCTAGTAAAAAGTCCCCACTAGGCAGACCGGGAAGGACAACATAGTTAAAACATGCCTATTTACCTATTCCTCATGTGGGCTTATGGTGCTCCTAAATGATATGGTGTTGCGTGACTTACTCAAGATTAAGAGAAAAATGGCTTTATATGCCAATCTATTTTTGTTTGTATGGTGTTACGTGACTTACTCAAGATCAAGAGAAAAATGGCTTTTTATGTCAATGATATGGTGTTGTGTGACCTACATATGAATGATTGTATGTCATTGGGTAGTGCTACAACTCTTTTTCCCTTATGTGCTATAGATTTTAGCTACTAAAGATTTTTCTCCCTTAAGTCCAGATTTATTTGGAAATGACTTGATGTTTTATTTGAATTTTTAGGCCTACGTTGCACCTCTTCTTGCTAGGTCCAATTTGCTGATCTCGAGGGATATAGAGCGGGCTAATCTTGTATTCAGCTTTGAGCAGGTTTTTTCTTCAAATCGATCTCTTTTCCCCTTACCCCAACCTTATCTGGCTTGGACCAATTATAATAGAGGGTTAATTGCATGTTATTCACTTAGTAAAAAGTAAGTAAACTCAATATTATTTCTCAGGAAATCGAGAAGAATATACCAGTTTTTCTCATTTCATTGCTTGGACAAATCATAGACTTTCACGTCCTAGAACAGGCCGCCAACCTTTTAGAAGTGTAAGTTGTTTTTGGGAAGAAATTGTGTTTGATATTGCTTTGTTTTAGTTGACAAAATGATCAAGATCTACCATCAGTTTGGCAACTTGTGAACTGCATTGACTATTGATGATATGTAACAAGAGTGTTTACAATTGGGCAGCCACTAGCTAAGCTTCTGCAGTCAACATTGCCCAACCTGTATATTCTTAGGCTACTTTTGCAGTGCCTTCACTTCCATTACTATCAACATGTCTTGACCATCATTACAGTTCGCTGAGCTACTTGAAAATATATATTATGAGGATAAGAATAGTCTGGGGATTTGGGCACCAGAATGCTATCTGGTGTGTCATTTTTAATGTGCCATTTCCATAGTTTAATAGTTTACATAAAGGAAATGGAGCATGGATGCTTTTACGCTGCTGCATCCTAACACAGATGCATATCATATTGAAATCATGTCTGATGCTTCTTACATGGTGAATAGCAACTTCTGCACTACCTCAACTAATTCTTTGTGATGCTTATTGTAGAGCACTGATTTTTTCTTGACAAGTTTTAGTAAATTGTTTCTCAATATTGTGCCGTGAGGTATCATATATATTTGGTTTCTACTTGTTTGCCTAAATTCCTCATTTTGCTAATTGTACAGTTTTATTAACATTGGTGCTTCCATAATTTTGCGCATCTCCAAAATCTGGTAACTAGTTGACTACATATATCTATTTTTTATTTTTTAACTAGTCTCTTGAGAATGGTTGCATGTATTGCTTGTAATTCCTACATGACTACGTTATTGACTTAAGGGTTAAATGGCATCCCAAAAAGAAATATTCAGTGCAAAGTGGACCAAACCTTTAACCAACATATTTGTAAGTTTGTTGGTAGGGGAGGTTAAAAAGGGAAATTACACATCTTCTACTTACAACAAAGCAAGGTGGAATAACATACGAAATAAATTCAATAAACAAACAAGATTCCAATATACCCAAACACAGCTAAGAAACAAGGTGAACAAACTGAGAAAACAGTATGGTAGTTTTAAGAAACTTCTTTCACAATCTGGATTTAGCTGGGATAATGTGAATAACATAGTTGTTGTTGACGATCCAAGTGTTTTGGATTCTCACATCAATGTATCATTTAACTTCTAATCATTTTGATATCATTGTAGATGTAATTTATTAAATGTTTGATTATGTTGCTAATATATATCATTATTGGGAAAATTGCAGGATAATATTGAGTGGGCAAAATTCAAGAAGAATGGATTTCCTCAGTATGCTGACTTGTGTATTGTATTTGATGATACATATGCTACTGGTAATCATGCCACAGGAAATGTCAAAGACTTGACAGTGTCAATAGAAGGTGACAATGGTGGTGGCGATGCAAACGGTAAGCCGGAGGACTTAAGTGAACACCCTATTGATAATGGGGGTTTTACACCTGACAATACAACAACTCCAGTTCATGAAAAACACAAATTGGATAGAACTCCAAATACCAAGAGGAGAAGAAACAGTACCTCTTTTGGTGTTGGTGATACTTGCAAAGCTATACAAGAGCTTATCAAAGCTAAGACAAGTCAATCTATAAGTGATTTTGCCACCTCACAAGCCATATCACCACCCGTGGACCCCTTCTCCGTATCTGTTGTAATTGACATCCTTGTTAGTATGCATGAGTTGGAGCAAGATTTGTACAATAAAGCAATTGAACGAGCATGTGTTAGTGTCGTATGGAGGGAGGCTTTTATTAAATCCCTAGTTGAAAGAAGATATGGACTTCTTCAATGTCTTCAATAGATGTTAAGATTGTATTGTGAATTCTATGGGGTTTTATTTGATTATATGACTTATGTTATTGGTTTATATGTGGTTTTTAAAGATATTGATGTCAAAAATCTTGTACTTTAGTGGTGCCATGGGTACATGGATTGTTGAGATTTTTATTTTTGGTTTGTTTTTAGTCACAACTTATGTTATTGCTTATTATATATATATATATATATTCCAAATATCTATACGATGTTCATTTATTTATATGATGATATAGGTACCATGGAAATAAGATCAAGTAGTATGTCTAATGGATAAGTAGATCCAGTTGAACCATTATTGGATGATGATAACATTGACATATTGATAGCATGGTTGTGTATTGTTGCAGTGGACATGTCCATGCATACAAGAGAACCTATTAGGGATAGCAAATTATCAAGACCCGCATGGATAAGAGATGTTTATGGACATTTAGATAGAATTTATGAAGCGTTCAAGTTAGAGAGACATATTTTTCTGAAGCTTTGTAATTTAATGATAGCAAAATGTTGGTTGAAACATAATCGGTATGTTAGGGTAGAGGAACAACTTGGGATTTTCATATATTTGGTTTGTCACAATAAGTCCAGTAAAGATTTATGTAAGAGATTCCAATGTTCAGGACAAACAATTAGTAGGTATTTTAACATAGTGTTGAAAGCAATTCTGAAACTCTCAAAAAAAGTTATTAAACCACCATCATTTGATATTATCCCATGAGAAATTCTTATAGATCCTAATCATAAATGCAACTTCAATGTATGATTTTTATATAGAGTTTACACTATTAAATAAATGTTAATAATCTTGTATAATATTGAATTTTCATAAATGTACAGGGTTGTATAGGTGCTATTGATGGCACCCATATACATGCTTATGTCCCTATATCTTAGCAAATCCCAATTTAGAGGCAGAAAAAGGAATACCACTCAAAATATGATAAATGCTTGTTCATTTGACAAGGAGTTTATTTTCGTGTATTCTGGATGAGAATTGTAACATCCTGAAATTTGAGTCCTTTTAGGGAGGAACGAGCGTTAATTTCGTCAATGCATTGTTGGTTGATCTCACTCGGAACTGATCACTCCTGAGATACTGACCTTGAGGGGAAAGGCTAATGAGGACAGAACTCGTGCGACTAAAGAACTTGACCTGGGAAAACGACTCGACCGTGAGACTTGCGTAAGGACGATCCTGTAGTCATGCAGGCCGATTTCAAGGACGACTAGAAGTCGATTCGCAGACAGAAATAATGGAACGACAGGTGATTCCATCTACTGTTATCGAATCCGCAAACGGCCCTATGTCGATCCTTGGTAATCGTGTACTTTGAAATAAGAATCGATTCTTCGCAATTTCATGTAGTCAAGGACGTCCATGTGTCGAGAAGTCTTGAATGTGAATTGGCACAAGTCGGTTACGCGTGAATCCTCAAAGCCACCTGTCAGTCTGAGCAGTACCAAAATGGCATTCGAGCGAAATTGACATGGCATGAGAATCCAATATTGGACTTCGAATTTTCGGGAATGTTCAAGAAGGACTTTTGGACGATGCTTCTTAGACAATCGACACTGCCGATTGAGCCGAGTATTTGAAAAAGCGATTTTCGGACCAAGCAAACGAGCCTACGAGGACGTGGGACGGGCAAAATCAGTGTGGGCCTCACGCCCAAGGTGGGACAGCCACCATGGAAGGCCCGAGGCAAGCAAGTGAGCCCGTTGGGCCAAACCGACCCTTTACCCTTCCGAGCCCATTGTTTAAAACCGAGCCGATTCAAGCCCAATAAATTCCCGAGCCCGTTCCTATTCATTTTCCGGCCCATTTCCTAGGCCCGTCCTCCATTTTCAGCCCAAGAACAGATTGGGAAATGTGCAAGGTGGAAAATGACCAAAATGCCCTTGGATATTTTGAAGAAAAGTCAAAAAGGAAGAGAGATAAGATGAGGTCATTGTTTGGCAAGTGGGGCAAGCCTTGATGGCTTGGATAAGGCTTATCCTTCAGCCTTCACTTCACTCTCTCTCTCCTCTTCATCTTCTCCAAAACCGCACCACTTTTCTCCCTAGTTTTCCTTCATTCCTTCAGTTTTTTAGTTCTGACCTTTCACCGAAAATCGAGTTGTTCATTGCCTTCCCGTTGGAATCTCGTCTCGTGCCACCTGCCGTTGTGTTCAGAAGAGAATTTCCGTTCAGATAGCGTTGGCCGATCGCCGGAAAGAGCTGCCGGTCGTCCCGTATTCCGGCAGAAAGCCGGCTGTCGCCGGACCGTCACTATTCCGCCTGCAGCAACTTTGTTCTGTCTTTTCTTCCGTTTCTCTCCATTTCCGGCCAAACCACCACCCATACCAACCTCAAGTGGTTCCCCCTCGACCCCCAGGTGCTGCCAGTCGCTGGCCCGCCACTCGCCGGAGTTCCGGGCAGCCCGTTCAACTCTGATCAGCCACTTTCCTCCTGTGCAGTGCAGTTTTCAGTGTTGCAAAGGGATTTCGAGTTTGTTGCTGCTGTTCTCAGCCCCGGGACCGCCTTGGATCGTCGTGGTAGAGGTCCCCGGGTGTCGGGTTCGTCGCCGCCGCCGCGTTCGTGTCGCCGGCCCGCTTAACGGATGAGTTTAGCTCCTAATCCCTATTTAGTGCCTAAACTTGCTTAGGGTTGGTTAGTTAGTGTTAATCTTGGTTTAAGGGGTTTAATTAAGTTGTATTAGCCCTAAGATAGGTGGTTAGATAGATGGTTAATATTAGATTAGCTTAATTTTGCTTATTAAGCTCAATTGTGCTTACTTTGGGATTAATGGTGCTTATGTGATTAATTAAGCATGATTTGCTTTAATTGAATTGATTAATTGTTTTAATTAATTTTTTGTTTAATTTCTGGATTAAATGTTTTAATTAATTGAATTTCGAAAAAATCACTGTTCATAATTATTGTTCACGAGCACGTTCATTCACGATTGTTCATAATTACTGTTCACGGCACTTTGTTCATCCGGAAACTAATTTTTGACTGAATTTGATGTGCTATTGATTGTTATGATTAATTGAAGTGCCGATTGTTAATTATACTCATGATTGATGATGAAATGCGTGATCGAGTGTTGGTTGGATTTGGATTTTGGAATTGTCGAGTGAGATCGCATGACATATTGCATGGGTTATCTGAAATGGTATATCGCATGAGCATGGGTGATATTGCATTCACGACAGAGCAAAGATATAAATGGATTGTTTGATGATGTGTTGCATGATCACATTAAGAGAGGGAACCCGGCGTTGCCGGAAAACCGCCAATCCTTATGGGGTTGTGCCGTGGCCGTTTGGTCGCCTGACTTCGGTCGGATGCCTGACGGGGGATATGTGACGGGACTGCGGTAGTGGGCGGGTCCTATGTTCTGTCGGGCCATGGGACTGCGGTAGTGGGCGGGTCCGTGCTCCTTCGGGAATGCCGCCGAGGGAAGGGATGACCCCCGACGTCGCCGTGCGTCGAGGTAAAGAGGACGAAGCTGGTTTAGCCAGAACCGCCAACTATAAGGTTGTGCCGTTGGCCCGGAGGGGGCGTTAATAATCGGAGCATGTGTGAGTGTGAGACATGAGAAAGTTGTGTGAGATGCTCTGATTATTCGCATGCTCTTGATGTCGTGATGATTTGTGGTACGCACGCATGAGTTGACAGTCGTGCAGGGTGTGGCAATGGCCAGGTGAGATCGCTTGTGACGCGATTTGCATGTGAGTGATGAACTGTATCATCTAATGGCCATGTGCCTTGATTGCGTGTATTGTGCTGAGATTTAACGTGTAGGGTATGGCATACCGAGTAAGGTTGCATGCGAATCGAATATTGCTATGTTGGTTGCCCTGTTTGTTGTTGGTTGCTGTTTGTGGGTTGTTGGGTTGAGTGAGGGGTGGTTCTGGAGAGATACCCCGGGTTGAGTTGGCGTACTAACCGGGGCTTAGGGGGAAGAACTCGCTGAGATTTTATCTCAACCCGTCGTGGTAACCATTTTCAGGTCCCTAGAATGGCGTACCCGCAGTGGAGAATCCTGTCCCCGCTTCTCCAGTGACCGACCCGACGGAGCTTGAGTCCGATGGGTCCGAGTGACCGTGGTGTTGAACCCGAGGGTTCTTTGTGTACGGTTGGATTAGCCTAGTTTCTTTTTGGTTTGGCTTAGAGGATGGATCGGCCCTTTTTGTCGGGCTTGTAATTCGGAAAACGATCCTCCGTTGGTTAATCCAGGAAGATGTATAAATGAATAGTTGCTGTTGTCATTGTTGTTCATCCCTCTATCCCTGTTTGATTGTTTGTTTGTTTGGGGATGGTTCGTCTTCCGCTTGCGCATAACGAAAGATAAAATGAATGGTCGTCGATGGGTCCTGGGACGTCGCTTTCAATCGACCAAGGTAATGGGGTTGCTGCGAGTTCGAGAGTCGGGGCGTGACAAGAATGATCTGCTAATGATTGCCAGGTGCTTTCGGCAGCACTCGAGACTCCTTGACTGCAATTAGGGGTGTCAAATGGGTGGATCGGGTCGAAAATTGTCTGACCCACATCGACCCATTTAACCCGTTTTAACCCATTTTCATGCAATGTAAATTTGATAACCCATACACGACCCATATTACCAACACATATTAATATTTAGCTTAATTTAAGAAAATCTACTCCCACTTATTTAGTCCACTTTAAACTTTTCACATATAAATTATTTAAATAAAAATTTCACATCAAATTTATAAAGTAAATTAAATAATAAAAAAATGTGGATACCTTTAAATTGAAATAGTTTTTGGAAAATAATTTTAAAAAAAATCGATTTTTTAATTATTTTTAAAATTTTGAATTTTGAATTATAATTACGGCGGCGTGATAGCGGGATCGGCAACGGAAGTCGAGAATGTATAGAGGAGGGGGATGGAAGGAGAGATTATGGGTCTACCTAATAACTCACTCAACCCATATTTGACCTATATTTAACTTTCACTTAACCCATATTTTATCCATATTTAAATTTCACTTG
Organism: Corymbia maculata; assembly: GCA_014182735.1. NCBI lineage: Eukaryota > Viridiplantae > Streptophyta > Magnoliopsida > Myrtales > Myrtaceae > Corymbia > Corymbia maculata. The sequence continues at coordinate 18,745,994 of CM024683.1, read as the reverse complement.
ATCTATATTTGACCTATTTAACTAAAAGTGAGTCATAATATGGGTTTATGACCCATATTAACACCTCTAACTGTAATTTCCTCGATCACCACAAGGTATTTGTTGTGTCTACAAGAAGAAACTTTCCTTATGATTGTGTTATAGTTGCCCATTATAACAAATTTATATATACCATGTTATAGACAAATACTACATGGTAGATTATGGTTATGCATCACTTCCAAGATTTTTAACTCCATTTAAAGGTGAACGGTATCATTTAAATGATTATAGGGGGAGAGGAAGACGACCAAGAACAGCACGACAATTGTTCAACTATAGGCACTCTGCATTAAGGAATGTTATTGAGAGGTCATTTGGAGCATTAAAGAATCGTTTCACTATTTTGAGATACATGCCTTCATTTACAGTTTAAAAGCAAGCATTTATTGTAATTGCATGTTGTACTCTACATAATTATATTCGTGACCAAGACAGGATGGACAAAAAAATTTCCTGTTATGGAGATCTGGAGTACCCATTTGGACCTAGGGAAATAGAGGTTGCAGATGATATATCCAATGAGCAAGCACGTGAGATGAAAATTCTTAGGAAAAGAATTGCAAATAAAATGGCAAGGGATTACGATATGCCTGAAATTCCATAACTCTATGTTTCTAATTTTTGTAATATTTTTTTTAAATACTAGATGATGACGAGAGAATATTCTTAGGTTTCTTGAATTTTTGAGTGCCTCTCTTGTTGCCGACTTGTTATAGTACGGCTTTTAAGTTGTAATTTTCAATTTGAGTTTGATCTCAAGCATATTCTAATTCTATGTAGTTTTTGTGAAAAATGTTAAGATTCTCAAGTATCAAGTATCAAATATCAAGTATGTGTCACTTGCAAAACGGGATTGTGAGTGCAAACGCGCATATGAGGGAGTATCCGGCAATGATGGCTACTGAACATCAACTTGCATGGATATTAACGTTACTCAAACTCGACATCACCCGAATTAAACTTGAGTAGACAATAAGGAAAAAGATTGTTATTTGTATATAATAAGTATATACCAAGTATATACCATCTTTATATATATTGCCATGTATATAATAAGTATATACATATCACCATATTCATATTGTTTTCTTTCTTACAAGAAAAATAATTAAATTGATGAGTGCTCAATGAGAATTCAATACCAAGTTTAAAAAAGCACTTGAAAAAATCTGGAATAGAAATGTTTTTCAGTTATTAAATGCATATATGTTATTTTTCTATTCCAGGAACAGAAATTTTTTTTAGTTACCAAATGCATTTAAATGCTCAAAAACTATTTCCAGGAATAAAATAAAAAAGAATCATTTCTGATTAGAAATTATTCTCAGGAACATAAACGTTGTCAGGTAAGTCCTTAATTTATGAAAGAATTATGAAAGGACTTGGCGCGAGACAAAACGAGACAAAAAAGCAAGAGAGTGAGGGTCAAAGCTGAAAGATAATTGTCCACAATTAGCATCGGAACGGCCACTTGGCAACAGCCGGTACAGTAGAGCTGCCCTTCCTGTTCAGGCAAGCGCAATCGCATGCCTTAATGAACGGCAGATCGCAGCGCAGAAGAAAGAAACTGAGACAGCCTCGATAAACTCTCAGCTCTCTCTCTCTCTCTCTCTCTCTCTGCGTCCAACGATGGACATTGCTGCAACGGAGACGAAGCTGGTGTTCCTGGCGTCGGTGGGCCGCGAGAACAGCCGGCCCAACCCCATCCTCCTCCGCGTGAAGAACCAGAAGGAGGACGACGTGTGCTACCTGCTGGACCGGAGCATGCCGCTCAGGGCCCTCATGGCCGAGTACTGCGTTCGCAGGGGACTCCCGTACGGCGCGGTGCGGTTCACCTATGATGGCACCCGGGTCCCGGAAGCCAAGTCGGCGGAGGACCTCGGCATGGACAACGAGGACGTCATCGACGCCTGGGCCGATCAGCTCGGCGGCTAGGAGCTAGGGTTGGTTCTTAGCAGTGTGTTTGTGTGGTCTGCGTGCTTTATTTGTGTCTATAGCTGAAGTCAAGTAGGCGGAGAAGAAGAAGAAGTAGAAGTAGGAGGAGATGATGGCTGTGTTGAATTTTGATGTACTGCTTGCTTTGAGTTCATGGGCGATGTTCATGGCTGAAAAGTTGCGAGCTTTCCTTGCGCCGTCTGCTTTTGTTTCTGGGTTTTGCGTTTCACCATTGCCATTGCTGGAGCTTGATCTCTCCTTTCTTCATCCCAAGAAACAAAAGGCTTGCTGCGTGTTATCCTGTCAGTTTGAGTCTGGCCTTAATTTTTCATACTACGTTCTTTACCCCGTCAGGAATTTAACTCGCTGCCATCGACATTAGTAAAGATTACTCAGATTTTTCTCACTGTTATAAAAAAGACACTCCTTCCCCGCACGCAACTCTTGAAATTGAAATTATAATCTCCTGGAAAATAGTCGACCCCTTTTATCACTAAAGCAATCACTTTGGCGATGTTGGATCCCAACTTTATGAGCATAAAACATGTAGAGGCCGCGAAAATATGGAATTTTCATTTTTGATGACTATTATTCTGCGCAATTTGTATATTACAAGTGACCCTTCTTCGGTTTCTATTGTTTCAATTGCGATTTTTCTTTTTCTTTTTTTTCTTTTTTTGAGCTATTATGTGATGATCAATCACTGAATTTGCCACTAGGTTGCATGAAAGGATATAAGATATTTTATTGAATATTTTTGTTTGGTAATAAAAACTCAAAGTGTGTTTGTTTTGTGAAAAATCAATGATTTGTAAGATATTTTCTATAAAATAATCTTTTGTATTGTTTAGAAAAATTAGCCAACTACAAAATATTTTGCATTTTTAATTTTGTAAAAAGGTAGATTATTTCAAGGAAAATTAATGATTTGTAAAAATGATTGTTTGTAGCACAATCGAGATAGCGACGGGTTCTATGCTCTTGTAGGGGAAAGTGAAATATTATCATATAAAATTTGTATTCTTCTGGTAATATAAGTTAGTACTTGCGTCTTTTATGTGGTTATGGAGAAAAATAATAAATTATTTCCTTTGCTCGTAAACCTCGATTTCTAATTCATGGACGGGAGTCAAACTTTTTTTGTTACTGTAGTTAAAATGTTGGGATTCAACTAAAAAAAGGGATTATAGTGTTTGAGTTATTTGAATATATATATCACAATTTCAATCCTGCATTATAATATTTGTTTGGGATAATCATACAAATGAGCCATGAACTTTTATTTAATGTGCAATGTTGTCTTTGAAGTTTTTATTTGTTTAATGTTGCCTCTCAACTTTTGATGCATATTCAATCTAGTCTTTGGATTATATAAAGATGTTCAATGTTTAATGGAAGAACAATATTGAACATTTTCACATAATCCGAGACCAAAATTAAACAAGTCTCAAAAGTTTAGCGATCACATTGAACAAATTAAAAGTCTAGATATAACATTGTATATTGAGCCAAAATTTAAAGATTATTTGTACCATTTTATGAGTATTATAGGTTTTTTTTTTTGCCAATCCTACTTTATACCTACTCTAACTCTCACTCTCAGACTTTTACCATATCTCCTTGTAGGACGTGGAAGTCGAAATCTATACCTAAAACTAAATTGTCCCCATCTCAACCATTTGAAAAAATGGGGATTTGAACCTCTCATCTCCCTCTTCCCATGTGAGAAGGGTGTCCACTAAAGTAAACTCCAATGATCATGAGCACTCTAGGTTAGCTTCACTAGTTTTGGATGGTCTTTTTTTCCACTGAATTTTCTTTCCGTCTAAAATACTAGGAAATTAGGTAAGTAAAATTTTATTATAAAAAAATCACAAGGGAGCTAAACTTGGCACAATTGAGGGAATAAATTTATTCAATGTAGCAATTTGAACTAATTGTGTCGATCCAAATTGACGAATTCACTAGTTCGATTCACATCATGAGCTCGGCTTTATTCAATGTAACAATTTGAACTAATTGTGTCGATTCAAATTGAGTAGGAGGAGGAGGAGATGATGGCTGTTTTAGGTTTTGATGTACTGCCTGCTTGCTTTAAGTTCATGGGCCGACGTTCATGATTGAAAAGTTGCGAGCTTTCTTATGCCGTTTGCTTTTGTTTCTCCGTTTTGCGTTTTCGCCATCGCCATTGCTGGAGCTTGATCTCTCCTTTTCTTCATCCCAAGAAACAAAGGGTCTGCTTCCAGTTCTTCTGTCAGAAATGCACAGCGATGGTGAACTTTGTTTACCAGTTTGAGTCTGGGCTTAAATTCTCATACTAACATGCGCAAATTGCTCAAATTTCACCCGGTGCCAAGACCCGGGTCAACTTACCCGACACCCCGCCGGGAATTTACTCGCCACCGTTGGGGACGAGGTGCCGCCTGAGACACTCTACACGGAGCGGATTCTCTTCGGAATCACAAAAGTAGGACGAAAGAAAGCTAATGGAGTTCGTAAATGAAGTCGGAGATCTCACGGAAAGTTACCACCAACTCTCTCAAATGTAGAGCTTGGCTTGATAACTTCACTAGATGCCACCACCAACTCTCCCAAAGATGGTTTCCAAATGCCAAAACTACGTAATCATCGTACTTGAAATGTTCTATCCCTCGCCGAATGATTCACAAATCAGCAATTACACAACTGCGGTTTTCTGTGGAGATGAACGCGTTAGGTGTGTTGACATTGTATATCATCTATAAGCATGTTTTACGTGTTTGTCACATACATAAGTAATTTCATAGAGACTGATAGGTTGGCGTATGCTGCAATCTCGAAACTTGACATAGGGACATGTTTGATAATGAAATATACTTGTTAATGCGCATATTGGGATAGCTTTCCAAAAAAGTCATAAATTTATTATTTCCTCGGCCAATAAACTTTTCAAATTTGGCTAATTTACTCCTAAATCATTTGGCGATTTTCCAATGTAGTTCATCTGCCCAATTTTAGGTGGAGATCACGAACATAGACGACAATCGTGCCATGTCTCCTAGGGTCAAGTGTTCTACCATTTCTCTTTGTCAACTAGAAGTCTAAGGCGAGAATACTATGTGGTACAGTTGGCGCTAACTATATCAACATATTAGCGATTTCTAACCAAAATTAACTAGAAGAACTACATTAAAAAATCATGAAAATGTTTATGATTAATTAGTCATATTGAAAAGTTTATAATTAAGCTAGTCATCGTACAATAGATTTAGCTTTTCAAACAACTTTCCCAGTGTATGTTCATCATGTCAACGTATCATGCCAACACCTAACACATTAACAAGTTCGATGGTCACATTAGCCACCTCATATCGTGTGGCCCACTTTATTGGACATGTGATATCCGTGCTATCTGTGCCTTGATAATATGGGACATTCATTTAACATGTTGTGTTAGGGTTAAGTGGAAAGTCTCTTCATTTTCAAGAGGAGATAAAAGTAGACCGTCTTTTGAGAATTTTTTGATTGGAAAAAGTTTTCAAACGAGGAATTTAGGATCAGGTAGATGGTATTAATCAGATTTGACCTATATATTTCAGCACTTATAATATTTCACACTCAAAATTCAGCTCCGAAATATATAATTTTTATATTTTTTCAAACAGCCTCGTCCTATGAGAACAAACTGGGGAAAACATCGAACTTCCGTTGACCGCCGAGCCTTCGTCACGATGGAACTTCCGATTAATTCGCATCTCATTTCATATCTTGTGCGAAGAGATTTCCTAATATTTCAATGGAGCAATGACCAATTCAATGTTTATTAGCTCGTGTGAAAAGACTTTTCCAGTACATCGATAAGCCCCAATTTGTAGGTCATATATATATAAGTGATAGCATGACTCAAATCGAACATTCAATATTGAGTGCGACATCCTTATAATAATGCCAAGACGAAAAGCTATAGTAATCATCTATCCAATGGAATTATCAAGAAAAATCATAAATCTATTATAATTGTGCCAATTCAGCCCTAACTTTTTTTATATCAATTTAGTCATAAATATTTTGTGTTTATATCAATTTAGTTTATTCGGTCAATTTTTGCTTACCACTACCGACGTGGACGTCAATTGACATAAACATGAATAATTTTTAATAATATATTAATATTTTTTATTTTTTTATTAATATTTTTTTCTTTTTTTTTGTTTCTTTTTTATTTTTTTCCCTTCTTTTTTCCTTCATTCAGTCAATGGCAATGATCGGTTGAGGTGAGTGACGGCAAGGCTGCCACCAGTTGGATGAAGGAAGAAGGATGAGGAGAAAAAAAAGAGAGACAAAGAGAGAAAGGAAAAAATAAAATTTAATAGAATTTTTTAAACAATAGAATGTTACTAAAAATTGACCCCGTCAATAGTGGACAAACAGTTGTCGCCAACTAGCCAAAATTGACCTAATAGATTAAATTAACATAAATGCAAAATATTTAAAACTGAATTGACAAAAAGAACTATTTAGAATTAAATTGACACGATTGCAATAGATTTTTTTCAACAATTCTCTCTCATCTCTCCTCACTTACCAAATGGGGCGGGCACATCATCTCCATGGGTCTACGGTGATAGGATCGCACATGTATAGACGTATCAAATAATCACGACTCAAATTGAACATATGTGAGGCCCTCACGTCATTGCTAGAAAGGAAAAAAGTCACGACAATAACCTTCCCTTGCTTTTCGGCAAACGTCAAAAATAGCAGGGTACGTCATGCTGCAAACTTGCACGCATCATAGGAAGTCGGCACGGCCCTGAAATTCCTACCCTACCCCCTAAGTATCCACCGGACGTGCACACTCCACCAACCTCATTTATCTACGCGGAGGGGAAGAAGAAGACCCGGAAGATGACCTATTACGGTTGCAATGCCGACCCATCATCATCCTTCTTTGGGCCCCACCCAGAATGCCTTTCGGATTTCCTCGACCGGAAATCAAAATTAGAATTTCTGAATTTTGATTTATCACGTAACAACGCCTCTAAATTTTTGATTTATTCAAGATGATATTCTTAAATTTTAAATTTATTCAATGTAATTTCTCAATCTACCCGCCCCGTTCTCTTTGCTTTGGGCCCCCACCAAAATGGGTTTCTCATTTTTTTCTTAAATGGAGAAACGATGTGAATAATCTTTAAATTTTGACCGGTACTATGTCGTTCTTAGACTTTTAAATTCGTTTAATATCGATACTATTAGAAAACCTACACAAGTACTCTGAACTTTTTATCATGTCACTAAAGATTCAAAAGTTGCCTTTTGATAATATAAAAGTTTTGAATATTTATGTCTGTGACGAGTGTAATTTGAAATTTTTGATCGATCGAAAAAAATTTCAGAATATCTATATTGGGCATAATTTGAACTTTTTTTTTTTTTTTGACATTTGCCCGTTCGTACTTAAAGTTTCAATTCGTTCAACCTAATTCTTGAATTTTAGACTCGGGAAAAGACCCGGAAAATGATGCATGAATCCGGACCCACCCCCGTCCTCCTTACTTTGGGCCCCACCCGAACGCTTTTTCTCTTCTTTTTCCGAACGCAAGTCATTACGACAGGAGGGACCAAGAACCTCCTGAGGAAAAAGTAGAAGACACCGAAACGCTCGATACGTGTCCGAGCGATCCCCCCAGTAGTATCTGCTTTTCCTGCCACGTGGCATCAACCCATCTCGCTCTTTCTCTCTCTCTCCTGTCCCTCTCTTTCGGCTTCGAAAGTTTTATGGTTTAATGGTGGGAGGAGGAGTACCTGAAGAAGCAAAAGCGCTCGAACCCCTGAAACAGCGGCAACATAAAGGGGAGAGAGAGAGAGGAGTCGATTCCAATTCTTGCATGATGGCAGGTTTCGAAAAGCGTTCTTGGGTCGATTCGATTCTTTGCTCACCAGCCTCTCCTAATTCCTACCTGTCCCCAGCGTGAGGAGTGTGAACCTGTGACCCCATTTGCCAGTGCGAATCGTATTCCTCCGGTTCCCACATAACCCACTTTTCCTACTGCTCTGCTCAGCGCTGTCCCTCCCCCTTCTCTGTTCTTGCCCCGATTCGCCTTCTCGTAGGGGATCTACTGTCGTTGGCAGAAGATGGAGCGTAATGGCATGGAGGGTCACCACCGAAGATCCTCCTCCGCGTCCGAGAATTCCGTCGATGTTGTCGACGGCAACGGCAACGGCAACGGCAACGGCAACGTGACCCAGACCAATGGCCACGATGGTCATTCTTCAGGTGTGTGTGTGTGTGTGTGTGTGTGTGTGTGTGTCTCTCTCTCTCTCTCTCTCTCTCTCTCTCTCTCTCTCTCTCTCTCTGTGTCCTCTTGAATCGTTTTGATTGTTTGTCCCGCGGTGGCTTCGTGCTTTTTCGTTTCTGTTTCTTGGGCTCGTCCCAAAATGAAGTCTTTTGGTGCGTACGAGCGGGATTGGAGTTGGCGTGGTCCTGCGGTTCGGTGCTATGCTGTGATCTTTGTACGCTTTCTTTTCCTGACCGACTGTAGGGGCTACTGACGTTTGTGCATTGAAAGCTGAGTCTTTTGGAATGGCGCGATTATTGCGTTGTCTTTGCGGCGTTGACCAGGTGTTAGGGTTCACCTTGTCTCTGGTATGCGATCGATGGTCTCCTGCTATATATGTTAAAAGTGTCCTCATTTGCACCGAAATGTCGGCTGATCCGATCCGGCCAGCTTGTTGTGTTGTTGAAACCCAACTGAGGTGGTGGTTATGTTGACCGCGCGGTATTGCTTTTGTGAATGGCAAGTGGTGATAGTGGTGGTGACTAAAGCCTTTGGTTGCTTGAAGTGGTTTCATCTATTGGAAATGGTGTCTTGAATGGTAAATTTTTGCCCGGACTTGGTCCATCACGGATTGAGTGAATGGTTACCACGGATGTTTGGGTCACAGAGGGATCCACGTCATCATCTTCAAATGGCTGTGATCATGCAGTCCATAATCAGACCGGTTTACACCAAAGAAGATTCAATAAGTGAGATGTTGCTTTCTTGACTTGTATTCATGGTCCTTGCTGTTGTTATTAGTGAGAAATATCACAACACAGCTTGGAAGAATGATACACTATCGTAAGAAATGTGATGTTGTTCTCCAAAATGGGTGCTAGTATATGTTTCCCATCACTAGGTTCCCTTCCATTTATCCAAAACAGGAAAATGAGAGAAACCTTTCTGAAATCACATACTGTTTTACATAGTCTGAAAAGCCTAAGGCAGTCCCTCCTTTTCAATGAAGGTAGGAAATTTCTTGTCATACGTGCATGTCAAACAAATTAGAAACGTGCCTTTATGCTCTTTTCTGTCAAAGATGCGACACTATTTGACTTTAAATCATGCAGTTGTCACTAATTCATGCTAGTTACCTACAAAAATTTGTTTTACTTATGCCTAGTTTTAGAGATGCTGTTTGCTGAACTTCAAGCTCTCAGAAAGTCTTTCCGTCTCCCTTCATGAGCAGCATAAGTCCCTGCTTTTTCGTCCTTATTTTCATATGCATTATATATTAGTCTGTGTCCCAGAAACTTTCTTTTGTTGATCTATATATTCTCTATATAGGTTCCACTGACATGAGTTCCCCTATCGACAACGTGCCTGGGGACGCATCAACATCTGGAAAGTCAGAATCAGACTCCACCCATCTTTCAAAGATTGGGCAGTGGAGACAAAACAACAAACTCAGTCTTCTTACAGCTAAACTTTTTGACGACAAAATTCCTCTGAAAAAGAAGGTCTTGCATCGGCAATCACAGTTGTTGTTCACTTCCTTTTTGGAAATTCTTTTACTATAGTTGTTTACCATACTGCCGTAGAATAATTATTCGATTATTTTGATTTAACCTTTCTGAATGGATAATAGCAGATAGCAAAAGAATCTTCATGCTATGAAGCTTAGATCGGTGCAATAATCCTCTATCCAAAACTGTATATTGCAAAGGCAACAGATATGGTTCACAAGATCAATTTTGTCCATTGATGTCTCACATATTTTGAGGAGTGAAACACATGCTTTGTAAGAGCATAACTTTTATCAGTTTATTTCAATCACTCTGAACCAAAAAGCATACTGTGGCTGGTACACATGTTTGAGTATTTCTAGATCTTGTTATTTCAAGCCAGTCTTGGCATTCTGCTCTGACATATGATGTTGTACTGTAGGCCTAGTAGAGGAGGAATCATTCATAAACTCACTTTGTATTTTCTTTCATAAACTGTTCCCTTTTTTTAAAAAATGGTTTGTTGCAAAGTTTTAATGTTGCTGCAGCTGGATAGGTTTTTAATGCATCGTGTTCAACTCTTTCATTTGTGCGAGATGATTGGTGTTATTTCCTAAATATGGTTTATCTAAATTGTTTGAAATGGTTACAATTTCAAGCTTGTGGATTCATGTTACTAATGGTACTCTGCAGCTTAAATGGTTAAAGCGAGCTGCTACTGTAGAAAGTGATGGGACTGTGCAGTTTGAAGTTCCAGGGGATGTTGCACCTCACAGTCTTAATTTAACTGGAGCTGTTTATAATGGGATTACTGAAGAACCAGTTCCTGAGGATGTCCCCGATCTACCTCCACTGCAGATTGTAATGCTTATTGTTGGGACCCGGGGAGATGTTCAACCCTTTGTTGCTATAGGAAAACGCTTACAGGTTTGTACATTTCAAGATCTTACTTATGCATGATGCACTTTATTTCAACCGGCCTCATCCTAGCTTAGAACTGAAGGGCTTTTAGGTTACAGCTGTAGCTCATGGCTTTAAAATCTCTCTCTCTCTCTCTCTCTCTCTCTCTCTCTCTCTCTCTCTCTCTCTCTCTTAATTAATTGATTTTGCGTTAAGTTATTCATTTGCAAATTGCTAGTTCGGAATCATAGCTTTTGGAATTGTTGTAGAGAGAAGAGGTTTCTAGATGAAGGCAATTACATATCAGGTGCTTTTTAACGAGGTGATTCGTCCGCAAGCTAATTAGTGATGATTGTTTCAGCCAAAAAGAATTAGTCAATGGTCATGGTGTTTATAACATTAGTCATGTCCTGATCATGAGTCGATTACAGTTGATGTAGATGAATATGGCTCAACAGCACAATTTCGTTTAATCCTAATTGCCAAACTGTCTACGTGCACTGTATCATTAAAGGGTGATCATTAAGATGCAGATTCTATGCTGATAGCAGCTAATATCTGGTTGCAGGAATATGGGCATAGGGTGAGATTGGCAACTCATGCAAATTTCAAAGAATTTGTCTTGACTGCAGGGCTAGAGTTCTATCCTTTAGGTGGAGATCCTAAAGTTCTTGCTGAATGTATGTTCCCAGTCTGGCTTGATCCTAAAGTTTATGTTTAATCCTGATGTTGGTTTTAGTTTTGATTATTGTCGTGTGGTATCAATTTCTTCCCTCTCCTTTTGCTGCAGATATGGTAAAAAACAAAGGTTTTTTGCCTTCGGGACCTTCAGAAATACACATCCAGCGGAATCAAATAAAAGATATTATATTCTCATTGTTGCCTGCTTGCAGGGATCCAGATCCTGAAACCCATGTAGAATTTAAACCTGATGCAATAATTGCCAATCCCCCAGCATATGGTGAGAAGTAACTAGATTTCATGACTTTTTTCCAACATATTTGATAATATCATTGACTTTGGTTTCAGTTTTAATATGTTTGTTTAGCCGGTCAAAGTGATGCTTGTCTTTTGGGTGAAGTCTGGAATTTGAATCGCACTTGATAATATCATTGACTCTGGTTATAGTTTATTTAAATTGTTTAGCAGACTGAAGCTTGAGTAATTAGCCTATGCGTGCTTGTCTTTTGGTTGAATGAGATGTTTGTCCCTTTCATGATTTCAAGTTCTCCCTTAAAGTCCAATTGGACTGGAAAAGAATGAAAATAACTGTAAGTTGTTTCCTGTTCTCACATATTGTCTTTTGGAAACACCACTATTGTGTTTTGAAATGAATATGGTTGTAGGATATGTCCAGAAATATTCTTCTCTTATACATTTTCTTGCAAATGAAAGCAGAAGTTTTGCAAAGTTTATCTGGCCAGTCATGATGTTTGGTTTCCTTGTTTGTGCCACTGCTCCTTTGTATATATACTATCAATCTAATTTTATATGGCTTGTAGGATAATAGTTGATGCTAATTTTGAGCAATGGGAACTGCTTTTTTACACTGTCAAGTGTATTTCAGGGCATACACATGTAGCTGAGAAGCTGAATCTGCCACTTCATGTAGTTTTCACAATGCCATGGACGTAAGTTTCCTCTCTGGAGCTTTATTACAAATAGTAATTTAAAATTTGGAATGTGTTTATATATGTTATGCATATGATTGTGTGATGGGGTGCAATAATCGGCTCAGCTTCTTGTTGTTAACTGAGGGTTCTTTTCAATTTCTCCTTGTCAGGCCTACTAGTGAATTTCCCCATCCTTTGTCCCGTGTGAAGCAACCAGTTGGCTACAGAGTAAGTGTAACTGGAATTTTGCTTTGAGCATGCTGCTTGTTGTTCTTATGTGTATCTCAATGTGTTTTTGCAGCTGTCATACCAAATTGTAGACGCATTAATTTGGTTGGGTATAAGAGATGTGATCAACGAGTTCAGAAAGAAAAAATTGGGGCTAAGACCTATCACTTACTTACGTGGACCCTATAGCTCTCCTCCCAATGTGCCTTATGCTTATATCTGGAGCCCTCACCTAGTTCCCAAACCAAAAGGTAAGGTACTATTAAGCCTTCTATTTTAAGAGGCAAGTTAGGATTCAAATAAATGTAGGGTTAGCATCTTTTGTTGGAGTAAATTGTAATAGACACGGCAGAAGGTTGAAGGACTATTCTACTATTTCTGTTTTAACTGCTTTACTTTGTCTTGTTTTCTTCCACTACCTGCAGATTGGGGACCAAAAATTGATGTGGTTGGATTTTGTTTCCTTGATCTTGCATCAAGTTATCAACCACCAGAATCTCTTGTCAAATGGCTAGAGAAAGGTGAAAAGCCTATCTACATTGGTTTTGGTAGCCTTGTGAGTTCCTCTTCAAATACATCTGGTCTGTTCTATGTACATTTTAGTTTTGCCTGCATGAAATTTTGATCTTTTTATGAGAAAAAGTGCAACAACTTAGTATATTTATGTTTTTATGGGTTAGTGAACAATGCCTCAGCATATGTAGAAAAGAAATGTAGTGGCTATACTCATGAAAAAAATGTGCTCCCTGCATGGAGTGACCTACACAGGAGGAATGGATGTGTTTACTACAGTAATCAAGTGATTTGCTAGTACAAAGAAAGTTAGAAAGAAGAAGAATAAGGAGAGGAGGAGGAGAACAAGAATACGAACAAGAAGAACCTATTCCATTTGAAAGTACTACTGGTATTACGTAGAGGAATAAAAGTAATTTGCTCTATAATCATCACAGGGTAAGTGTATTCTAAAAGAATGCACCACTGTGGGGTCTGGGGAGGGTTCTTAGTGTAGAAATAGAAAAGAAAACATTGTTTCTGCAATTTGCATCTCAAGTATTCATACAATCTATTGATAACAGCCAGTTCAAGAACCAGCGAAGATGACCGAGATCATAGTCAAGGCTCTGGAAATTACTTGTCAAAGAGGCATCATCAACAAAGGCTGGGGTGGTCTCGGGAACTGTGAGTAGCTTGACTAGTCTTCATCAAGCTTCGTGTAACCTGCTGATTATTGGTTGTGGAGCCATGTGGATACTTCCTTGGTCATTATTTGCTTCTTTCTTTTGCAGTGGCAGAAGAAAAGGACTTTGTCTATTTGCTTGATAATTGCCCTCATGACTGGCTTTTCCAGCGCTGCAGTGCTGTGGTAAGGACCAAATTTCCTATTATTGAAATTTATGCTATTTAGTGCGATCTGGAAGTAGGCATGACATTACCCATACTGTACCAGGTACATCATGGAGGAGCTGGAACAACTGCTGCTGGTCTCAAAGCTGCGGTAACTACATGTGCCAACTTTGGGGGTTCATGTTGTCTTCTCTTCTTGGAGTAATTTGGTTTTTCTCTCTTCTCGACAGTGTCCAACAGCAGTTGTACCTTTCTTTGGGGACCAGCCCTTCTGGGGAGACCGGGTACATGCAAGGGGGGTGGGCCCAGCACCAATTCCAGTTGATGAATTCTCTCTTGAAAAGTTGGTTGATGCAATCCGTTTCATGCTTGATCCAAAGGTATGCCAGCATTGCAATCAAATTTTACTATCTTAAGGATAAGATCATCTGCTTGTTCAGTTTCTTTATTCTCCCTATGGTTTAAGCAACTCGCTGCTAATTGCACCATTTTAACTTTGGTGCCTCCAGAAATTCCCTATAAGACTATGCATAGTCCTACTTGTCCAATAGTGGGGTCAAATTGTCAATAGAAATCATTAATGGGTAATTATATACGTGAATGGACCATGTTTTACTGAAAATGTGTTAGTTGATCTGCAAGAATATCTCTGTTTACTGCTGTCAGCAATTGGTTGCGACAACTCAATGTTCTTAACTCAAAATATGTCTGCTCTGTCACCTTTATTGGAATCTTGTGAATATATGCTCCAAAAAATGAGGACGTTTTTTAAAAGGATAATCGGGGAGTCATCATTGTTTTAAACTTTGGAAGGGATCATGCATTCTCATGATTCTTATTAGTTTATTTCAGGTAAAAGAGTGTGCAAAAGAACTAGCCAAAGACATGGAACACGAAGATGGAGTGGAGGGAGCAGTGAGGGCTTTCTACAAACACTTTCCACCCGAAAAACTCAAGTCGGATCCAGAGTCATTGCCTGATCATTCAATGAACACCCATTCAACTCGAATATCATTAAGACGATGTTTTGGTTGCGCATGATTTGCAGACATTGAGTTTCCATGGTCGACCTGTGTGACCCATGTCCGTGATCTCATGTAAGTTGCAAAGAAGTTGTTTTCTTAACTATCGGTAATGCAAATTTTGTAGATCTTACTGATTCTGTATCCGTATCAGTTCTCACTTTCTTGGATGAAAGGAGGCATATGTAGACACTGACAATCACTTGTCATTCATATACAGTTTCAATTGAGTAGCTTTTCTAATTCGTATCATCTAGTTCACGAGAAGTGACCATGGGGTTCAAGTGTATAAAACCATTTCGTTGGTTTCTTTCTTGTGTTTCTATTTTTCACAGCCAGAACTCACAAGAAATGACTTCAGAGCACCTTAACTCAGAGATCGACTCTGAATTAGATACTATGAGCAACCTCACAGTAGGAGAGTGCTCATGCTTTGGTGAGAGGGAGAGGGAGAATTTGGAGACAATAGTTCAACCATGGCCAAATGCTTCCACAGGCGAACTCGGGGCCCTAGGCCAAGTGGCTAGTATAGTCGCGGGTGCTTGCGTGCTCCCCTATACCATTTGTAAATCTTGCTGGATTGAAGTTTTAGGCATCCGGTCCCCATAAAGCTGGATCGGTGTGCAACGGGGAAACCTCGATCCAAAGATTCGCACCGTTAGAACATCGACTTCTCTGAATTTTTACTTCTGTCTGCCAATGCCTCCCTCGGAATTATCGGTACCACCACGTAGAGACGTAGCTCTCATGGATCACCATGGTCAGCTGCAATTTGCACGTAGTACTGATTTCCAAAGGCTCGAAACATGCGAGGAAATTAATCAAGAGCGACCATAACAGCAGAAGGTTAACTACCCATTTCGTTTGGACAATCTTCAAGGACTCTGGGGTCGTGCTGCTCCCACAAATTTTTAGGACTCCTTGGATGCGGATTGCCGTTCTTGATTCGAAGCCAACAGCATGAGGCACTATTTGACCGCCACTGCAGTGGTTTCATATCCTGCGAGATAGATGTTCTGGCAGTTTTCAATGATAAACCAGTTGACGGCCTCTTTGCTTAGCTTGCTGTTTTTAGTGCTTCTCTCTCTGCCACCACTTCTTGTATCTAAACGCGCACAACTATCTCCAATGCCCACTTTTCTCTTTTGCTCCTGGTGGCAAGGAGCCTATGCAACAAAAAGAAGCACAGAAGTAGTTATCACCCAGGCACAGAATTACACAAATAAAACTCAACCCTCAGAAGACAGTTTCGCAGAAGCGTTGGAATTCAGACTAAGATTTAATAAACTGAAGTCTTACGATCCACAAGTGTACCTTGTTCCAGGAACTCTAGCAGACAGTCCTTTCTCCGAGAGTGCTCCTTTGAGTTGTCCGAAACAGGCCATCAAGATGACATCTTCGGAGAAGCTATTCATGTAACCTTCAATCTTTATGTCCGGAGTTCCACCTTCAGCTTCAATCCTACTTGTCCAGGACTCAATCAGTGAACTTGCAGATTCGGCTCACTTATAATATCTATGTCAATCTCTATGTCCACCGTAGCCTCTCCAACAAGTTCAGAAACTGGGTAAATTCCGCATTTTTCATTGTAGCAACGCTTAAAGATTGACTGGACTGCCTATTTTGCTGGTGGATGGTGCATCTCCAGAGAAGCTATTCATGTAATCATCAATCTTTATGTCCGCAGTTCAACCTTCAGCTTCAATCTTACTTGTCATTCCCAGAATGGATTGTCCCGGCCAGAGGCCGCATGTTCTTTTAACATGGAGCTCCACCCACCATCGGAGAAGCCGCTTCTTTATATCTCGCACCTTCGTTCCTCTCCCCCAAACAACCTTCTTTCATTTTCCTTCATTCCTCTCCCCTAAACAACCTTCCTTCATTTCACGCAAATGCAGCATTGCTGCCATCTCTGTTGTCCGAAGAAGTGCACACCTAGTGGGCTTAATGCCTACAATGTTGTTATGAACATGACCTACTGATCCAAGTGCACGGTGTGCAACTCCATGTTTCTGAGTGATCTAACCTTACTTACCAACAAGCACTGTTCCTCCATGTTTCTAAGTGATCTAACCTTACCATCAAGCACTGTTCCCCGGTAGGTCCTGCGGGGGAGTCACCGACCATCTAGCTCCAGCTCCCGCTAGTGACACGACAGATGTTGCTCAGCAATCACGGTAGCTCCTCCTGATCACCTATCTTCCTCCTCATGTTCAATTCATGTTTATGTAATTAAGGCTCTCTACCACCTCCACCTCCACCTCCACCTCCACCCCCGCCTCTGCCGCCACCTCCTCCTTCTCTGACCATCCATCAACAGTTGCATTAGTGCCACCTTTTTTTATCTATTTTATTAATAGTGTGTGTATTTGATTGTGTACAAATGTAATTGTATATAAACAAACGAGTAGGAGCAACATAGTATATAGTATATACACATAGGAGCAAGAGCAGCATATATATAGATTGCATTTGTTTAAGTTTTCCTAAAGGGCTTCCAACCTCAAAAGTCCCTCGAGAAAATGCTGAGGTGATTGGTTAGCCTTCCCAAGGGGCTTTTAGCCAATGTTGGCCTTGGGAAGCCTGAAAACTTAATAATGGTAAGGACTAACAACTTTTATATAAATGGCACACCAGCTGCACGCTTATAGCACGTTGGCTACTCGTGAGTTGCTCATTAGTGGCTGAGGGTCACGATCAGCCATGTGAAAAATATGGCTGCCGGAAAAAAAAAAAAAATTGTTAGAGAAACTTATACCACTTATCCATTCATTCAAAAGATCAATAACGCTAACCTACCTATCGATGTCCAAGGAGATGACCCTCGGTGGGACTGCCCTATTTTTTGCCTCTACCGCCTTAGTTGGGGGCTGGTACTTTATCGGTTGATGCCTAAGACAAGGGGGAAGAGTGCAGAAGAGATTGAACTATTATTTGGTACATTTGGTACATCCACCACGACGAGGGAATAGCAAACGACTGACACAACTGCGGCGAGGGAACAGGGAGGCACACAAGGTGATGACATGCATTTGGGTGATGAGACCAATGATAGTTGGGATCGTTAGTCTCGATTGTTGATTAAATTTGCTATACATTTTACTATGCCTACTATAGACTTATCTATAGTCAAATTCATATTGCATATTCTGTGATGTAACTTTTTATGTTAAAAACACTTAAGAGTTCCAAGTTGTTTAGTATTTCTCCATTTATTCGTAATTTTTCTTCACGTTAAGTGGTTATGATGTAGTTGTTTCAGTTTGGAGTCGCTATTTTAGCATTGGACTGAGCACCCTAGAAAACTTAGCAATTTTATAAGTTTGGTTTCTCACTTTCCTGGAATACCCTAGGTCCATAATTATGTTCCTCCATACAAGTGATTTGGTCTAAGTCATCTTGTTTGCAGGTGCTTCAATCATCCTTCCCTATCTCTTACTAAGTGTTGCATTCATGGTTTCTAATTATTTCCCCCGCTGCAGGATATTTTTCCTTTTGGTCCAAGAAGGTCCCTATTCACAATTTTATTGTGCTAAAGATAAGTTTCTATTCACATGATGGCCGTGATAAAGAAATTGGATGCTGAATTTCTGCTTTCATTGCCATAGGTAGAGTAACTCTTATTTGCTTATTGTTTTTAATATGCTCAATGGGTGGTGCCACGCGTATGTTGCAGAATTAAAACAAAGCTGCCCATTAATTGACTTCCTGCCATCACATGATGGCACGAGTGTTTGATAAAGATTTCCGATATGAAGTTCCTTTGTGGACAAGGAAGCAAATGAAGCATATTAAGGACAATGCTTGAATTGCTTGTCATTTATGCTCATTGCTCTTTCTAGTTTGTTTATTGATTGGTCCATGGTTCGGTTATTTTTCTTGAAAGGTATCGGTTGCATATTATAGATGTGATCCATCATCTGTAACCTCTGGTGGCTAGTTAGAAGATACTTCATTGGTGGAAAAATATCAAATTTCAAATGAAGCTTATGATAAACACGATGGTGTGTTCTTAGCATGAAGTTTACCCATCCATTCGATGAAGTTTATTCAACACAAAGATCATTAAGTCATTTTTCATTCACTTTACTTGTATCATACTTTTATCATGGAACGAAAAAAAAAGTGCGAGCAACTTCTCATATACAATAGTTATCAAAATAAGTTGATGCAACTCCATAATGAAGAGATGTGCTTGTTGTGGAATTGCCTAAGCTTTCATTGCTATATGATAATGGATATTTCTCATGGCTTGTAATGTCCTACCAAATAAAATAGATGATAAGATTAACAGTAACTGAAAATGCATTTGATCAATACTGATGTTGGAGGTTTAATTGTAGTGTTGTTCATTTGGGGACATATTAATCCGATAGTGCATACCTTATTGTGCACATTTGTGGTCTTTGATTTTACTGCTTCATCTTGTCATTAAATGGATTTGAAGATGTATTTCTCCTTTTACAGGAACTTTCAAAAAATTTAAGGAAAAAATCTCATCCCAAAATGCATAAGCTTTTGAGCCAAAGGTGACATCTTGAGTTTGACTAGATGAAAGGTACTCCTACCAGTGGAGTCATATGGCTTCAAAGTCATGTTCTGTAGAGCATTCCGTTCCCTCTTCAAATGTACTTTGTATGCTGATCATCGAAGGTGTTTTCTTTCTTGTTTTCTTATCATGCCTATCCAATCAGTGATCACATGTCCTTATTAAAAAATATTTCTTGATGAAGCATTTGAAATTATCTGCCATTGTTATTTATAGATAACTGACAACTACATGAAAGATCTCTACGCAAATATCAAGGTCAGTAGTTTGGTTCCTTTTTTCTTTAGTGATTAACAATCTCGTATGTGATACAATTCATACATCTTAGAACAATCTAGTTACAAGTAGGGGGAGCAATTTGGGTGGAAAGGAGGTGTGAGAGTGAATCAAAATTAAAATGACAGAGCAGTGATCACTTCGAGTGCTCTGACAATAGTATATCAAATATCATCCTTGCATCTCCGAAGGGATCAATGTAACTGGGTTCCTTTGTGAAGGATTCCTTCATCATACTAAAAATTGCATACAATAGTATCATCTGCTTTGGTTGGGGTAATTCCGTATCCAAGAGAGTGAAAACTAAGAGAAGTTTTTGACTATCATACGGATATTAAAGTTGCTTTTTGTGAGCATGGTTGATGTGGAATTGATTTAATCTGATTCATAATTGTAGGAGTTTTTGAGTTTAAGATCTAAATTTGACCTGTTACTTGAAAGAGGAAATTTAACACATACATTTATCAGAGGCATAGAGGCATTTTTTGGCTTGCTCTATTTTCTTGCTTGTATTGTTTCTTGCTATCCTTTTGTTATATTTTGTGCTATTTCTATGCCTTGCTAACAAAATGGACATGATTTGTGGTTTCTGTCTTTTTGATTGTTAAGGTGGGACATAGGTGTGAAGTTGAGCCCACGCTAAAAGAGGAGTAGTGAAATTTGTGGGGAAAGCAGAATCTCTTGCACCTGGTTTTTGGGTTGGAGTTCAATATGATGAACCATTGGGAAAGCTGAAGATATGGCCGTTGCTAAGTGGTCGCAACCCTAAGGCAGCAGTCGCCGGGATTGCACGACCCCTTAGCCACTAAGAGCAACTAGGCGTGCGGTAAGCGTGCCACAGGCGTGCGGCCAGCGTGCCACAGGCGTGTGGCCAGCGTGCCATTTACAAAAAAGTTGCTAGTCCTTATCATTGTTAGTTGAAAGCTCCTTAGGAAGGCTTGACAAGCACTCCAACAGTTCCCCAATGGGTTTTTGAGGTCGAAAACCTCCTGGGAAAAATTGAACCAAATGCACTCTATATACTATGCTACTCCTACTTCTCTATATATGCACAACCACATATGTATACACACGCTATTAAGAAAAAAAGACGGCTCTCATGCCATTGTAGATAGATGGTCAGAGAAGGAGGCGGAGGTGGCAGGGAGGCTTATTTACTTGAACATGAAGAATGACACGTGACGCTTGAGAGAGGAAAACGAACAAATTAGCCTTAAAATGGAAAAACGCATTCATCATTTTTATCATTATTATTTATTTATATTTGTATTCTTTTTCTTTTTCTTTTTCAAAATAGCATAGGTTTACTTGGGAGTCACTTTTTTTTTTCTTTTTTCAATCCAAAAAATTATTTGATAGACTCAATCGGTAAAATTGTAGATTCGGCTCACCTATAATATCTATATATCAATCTTTATGTCCACCGCCCCTCCAACAAGTTTGGAAACTGGGTAAATTCCACATTGTTCGTTGTAGCAACACTTGGGATTGACTGGACCTATCTATTTTGCTGGTGGAAGGAGCATCGTGATTTCAATAATAATGGGGGAGATCAGAGGATTAGAATAGAGTAAAGACTAATGTGAATGCAAAAGAAAAAGAGGTTGCCGTACAAAAGAGGAAAAACTAATGTGAACGCAAAAGAAAAAGGGCTTGCTGTAATCATAAGCAGACTTTTAGTATGTTTGATGTTTCTGAATTCAATAGTTGCTTGATCTTCGACATGACTTAATTTCTTACTCACCATACGGTGGCATGACGGAGCAAGCGCTTTTAATTCTCACGGTACATGGACATCGAGTGGCCATAGATTTTGTACATTTTTTGTAAATAGGGTAATATGGAGATGTTCTTGATCACTGTAAAGACCCAGCTCCTACTTATACTTTACGTAAGTTGTTGATACATCTATATTTTCAAGCGACTCGGATAATGGGATTCTTGCGTACTTTAGAAAAGATGACTGTCAAACGGTGTGACTTGGAAACTTACTGAATTGTCTCCTCCACTGCTGAAACGAGAAATATAGTAGCCGCAAAATTGTGGGAAATTGCAGTGCCACCTGGGCGAGACATGCCTTCTTGAAGTCCATACTATTTCCGAGCAGAAATGATGGCAGCGGTCTGTTAATTCCCTGGTTCCTTGGCAACGGCCTGAGCCTCTTCGGTTTCCCCACAGCCACATAGTACCCAACTGATAATAGCCCTAAGTACATGCAACTGCTGCTGTCATCCACATTCCAAGAAATTTTCCTCCATGGCCTAACTATGTTTATGCGATTTCTCTTTTAAGCAACTAAGTGTGAAGTGTGGTTTTCTTTACTGTCCATGCTGATGTATAGAGAGCAAGGAGTCAAATTAAAATTCATGGCGAAGTGACAAAAAATAGAATCGAAAACCTAGGAGACTAGGTTGATACCTGGGACTGCTTAGGTTGATTTGCATCTATTTTGTCATTGATGTCTACCATTTTAGAGCATTTGTTAGAGAATTCTCTAGCAGTATCTGCCTTAAGTAGAATATATGATATGGCGCACTAGTCTATTGGGTTGGTCAGTCATAGTCTGGTTCAATTGGACTAGAAGAAAGGCAACTGAACTAGCAGGTTCAGCAGCTTCAGCTTTGGCTGTTTCTTTTGGAGTCTCAGATTTAATCGAAACTGAATAGTATCCCACTGCTCTCATTATGTAATACCCATTTCTTTCGTCCTTGATCATCTCCTATGCATTATATACTTGAGAAGTGGCAGTATTGTTGATGGCACATGCCGCCGGTGTGTTTTGCACAAAAGATGTGATCAAATCATGCTCAAAAGTGTAACATAGTATTGCTGAGTATATCACAAGCTTCTCACCTGGAGGTTTGCACGCACTTTCCTTTACTCATCAAAAGACCCAAAGAATCTAGATCAGAGAACTTCAATTATAATTTGTCTGATCTTGTCCATTAGTTGAGCTACCAAGCGTTTGAGTAGTAGTTGGAAATAAAGTATGAGTAGGTCGGCATTCAAGCAGGGACATATGGCATACTTTTCTTTTAGCTGTAAATATCAGAAATGATTCGAGACAAACACCTTAGACTCAAAATAGCGACTTTCTAAGGAAAGAAAAGAAGAAGAAAAAAGTCCCCAGACAGGATGGATGGTGGATGTCTTTCGTTAAGCATCACTAATCACAGTGTTAGTTCTTGGAAATGAATCTTCTTACTCTGGTATATATCCTAGCACAGTAAGAAAGCCCCCTAAGATGGCTGTAAACACATTTCAAAGTGCTCTGAATTTGATAAAGGAGGATGTTCATAGGAAGAGTTCAGCCTATTCGGAAAGCAGAAGTAAAATAGTATTAATTCATTATTAAAATTCTTTATGAATTTCAGAACACTGCACAAGAAGATGGTGGATCTTAGTTCTGACAAAGTGATGCTGGGCAGGTTCATCTTGTAAAAAGCTCTCCGCAAACGGGCATGCAACATATATCCACCTCTTCCTGGTTGACTGATCAATAGAGCTTAACTCGTTGGAGAAGAAAATTGATCACCTCCAGAATTGAAACTTTGCATACTCAATCGACAATTCTGATTTTTTTTTCTCTTTTTGTATTTAACAACCCAATTTATGAGAGTAACGTTCCAAAAGACATGGGAATGCGTAGACGAATTGATATTTGTGCAAATGGACGGTCTTAGGGGCACAAGCAGTGTTGGTACCATCGACAAGTAATCATTCATCGATATCTATCATCGCCATCATCGGTCTCATTGGTATAACTATGTCAATTACCCTTCAATACTATATCGGTATCAATTAATCTTTAATCTCCAAGGATGCCAAGGGTCCTTTATGCCTGCAAAATATGCCCTAAAGGAAGTGCCCTGTCTCCTACTCATTAGCAATTTTATCTCCTCCTTTCCTTCTTCGGTATTCATTCTTTTAAATGGAAATCAGAAGCTGTATGGCACGTCAAGTATTTTACCTTCAATCAAAATCAGAAAGATTAAGATCATGTCAGTATAACCCTAAGGATTTGAAACATGTCAGGAAAATTTCCAAAATTCTGATGTCATGTTGTCAAATAACACTCCATCACAAACTTGGTCCATGAAGTTTTTGACTTTTAATAATGTCAATAAATTATCGCGGCATAAAATTAAAATTGCACAGAAAGGAAAAGCACAATAAATTGAAGGAACAGTGAATCGACTTGAAGGATGAGTACTCCAGACAGGCAGACTGAATAGACTTGCAAGAACTTGCTTTGACAGAAAGAGAGATGTTACTTTGATTATATAGTTAATTGAGAAGCGAATTTCAAATTGGATATGCATATGCTGGAAACCCAGAAATCCCGATCAAATTTAACTGTTCCAAACAATCATTCAAATTCCTTGTAGATAAATGGATACAATATTACTTTGAAGTGCAGACCAAGGGAGAAAACAATTCAAAGCTCTAGCTACTTGCAAACAGAACAAAACTTTATTAGTAACAAGGAATGGTAGATTCTTTCTCCATTGGAAAGAGCATTAAAGAGGAATTCACTTTGAATTCAGTCGTTGGACTTCATGGCACGTTGAGCTTTGTCTGCATTTGTTTTGACAGATTGTTTTGCATCTTCAACTTTGCCCAGGACAGTCTCTTTGGCCTTTTGGGCTGTCCCTTTAGCTGAATCCCATGCATTCTGCGCGGTTTGCTTTGCTTTCTCGGAGACATCATGGGTCGCTTCTGACACGTTGGAGGCAATGTCCTTTGACTTCTGACTCACCTGAATTAAGTTTCACAAATAAAGCACATCAATTAAATCATCAGAAATGCCTAGGTAAGCATAATGTGTATTTAAGTTTACATCTTCGGTCACTGAGGCAGCTCTATTTTTAATGTTTTCACCGGCTTTTTCGGCTTTTTCCACTCCTTGTTTTACTGTCTCTGCGGATGCTTCCTGATGCGAACTTGCCTGCAAAAATATTGACATGGGTTAGATTATTGTCCTCATTTTCGCAGGTACGATTGACAATCTGATTTGTATCAATATGTGCTGTGGCTTGCGAAAGTTTTTACTGTAAAAACACGAACTTGGCAACCCGAAATTTCACATATCTTAGAGCATCATTTCCTTTGGTCTACCCAGAACCGGATCTATATCGCATGCCACGTTACAAAGGCTTACTTGAATGGACCTTCGGCCGTTGGGCAGAAAAACCATGTTGTTTTTCCGGGTGGAACTTCTTCTTGCAAGTGTAGCTCCAGAATTTCCTAAGTTTGACAGTGAAGTTCCCGTGCTCATGTTTAACCTCGCCATATTTTCCTACCCTCTATTTGCTCACTTTTCCAGAATGAATTTTTCTCGTTTC
The DNA here is from genome assembly GCA_014182735.1 of Corymbia maculata. Lineage (NCBI taxonomy): Eukaryota > Viridiplantae > Streptophyta > Magnoliopsida > Myrtales > Myrtaceae > Corymbia > Corymbia maculata. The sequence continues at coordinate 18,720,993 of CM024683.1, read as the reverse complement.
TTAGGACAGAGAATGGCTGAAGAGATCGGATAGACTATATAAAGAAGCAAGAGAGAGAGAGAGAGAGAGAGAGAGAGAGAGATTGTTGTGGATCTTTTTACATGACAGGAAGGAGCGTGGTTACCGCAGGCGAATGGTTGATGTTATTGCCATTCAAAGACTGTTCTTTTGGGTCAAAAGAAGGACCCTGCAATTCAGGAGATGCAGTTAAGACTCAGCAATTTCACATCTCCACGTATAGATGAAGAATTGCTAGGGATCAGGTCTGAATCTATTGATCACACAATGTAAGATAAGGTAAACCATCAAGAGCTTCTTTTTCCACCGGGTAACACCAAACGGTATAAGGAGAAAAACAAAACATAAGACTAATGAATCATGTTAGGCTGCGTTTGCTTTGGGAAAACGTAAGGGGGAAATGCAAAGGACTTCATATTAATCAGGTTTCTCAAAATACAAATATGTTTTGTAAAGTGTAATCTAAAGTGCATCGGAAAACAACTTTGATTTAAATGGTATTTTAGAAAAATCACATTTGCAATATTTTTAAATAAAAAAAATCAAATCCATTTGCCGATGTGCTAGATTTAGCCCCAGCAGTCACACAACCTCAAGGGACCCCAATGTGGCCACCTAGCTGTTGCTTAAGATTACGTGACCATAGGTGAGGTTCGCACAGCCTCAAGCAAGGCTATTGATGGTTAGAGCATTGCCACTAACATAGTGTAAGGTGAACGGTGATGAGGGCAATTCTGGAATTTCAAAAATTTAGCCATGGAAAAATTGGAAAAAAAAATATATTAGCATTCCGAATATGTGATAACCCAATACTTCCACAGACCCACCTGGACTGAAGAGCTTTAGAAAGCTTGGAAAATGTAATTTCAAAAAACATTTGTCAAACACCTTAGTATTTGACCAAGGGCCTTTGGCAATGACATTCCTAAACGCGGCCCAAATAATTTTTAATGCTGTTAAATTTCATTGAAGTACCAATGAGATTTGCGAACTTGGATTGCAGTCCAAGCACGTGAGATGATGAGACTTCAAGAACGACCTAACCTAACCTTAAACGTGCCAACCCTCTTTCATCAGCGAGTTGAGCTAACCTAACCTTAAACGTGCCGATCCTCTTTCATCGGCGAGTTGATAACCAATGTTAACTCGATTCTAAACATCAATAGATGGAGAGGAACTCGTATCGTTATAGGTCAAACAAATTCATGTATATCCACCAAAAAACCAGAGTAATCACAGAAATCTTTTACTAAGAGATGCAGCAACTTGCTTATTCATGTGATCCAGTTCCGCGCTGGCTTTGGGAATCCAAGAGAACGGCTTCACTTTCAAGATGCAGACCACGTCTGACATACACCAAGTGAAGATTTCCCAAAAGGGTTGCTTGCTTCTGATTTGTAAAGCACAGGGAATAAGTTTGCTTGAGCGGACTGGTCCTGACACCAGACCACATCTGTTATGAAAATTGCAGAGGAAAGAAACCGTAGAAGTAACCTAAGTTGATTGCTTCCCAATTGGAAAAAGTAAAAATTTCCTATGTCTTCCAAGTTGAGCGTATCTCAAAAGAGAGGGATGCTCGTCATCCAACCTCCATCACTTGAAATGGATAGTCTCGGTAGACTCAATCATTGTGGTCATTGATAACATTGGATAATCAACTCAAAGAGTCTGAAGTCTACTGATAAAACTCCATAGTCACAAAAACAACACGTAATTTATTCCAAATGCACAAATCTAGGTACTTAATTGGGGGTAGCGGGTTAGAATGGGCTGTGAAATTTTCGAGATGTATTCAAGTGAACAGAAAAAAATTATGAGCAAATATAGCCATTACTCTATGGACTTCTACTTTGCAGGGGAGCCCGACCCGACAGCCTTCCAAATCCTGATCCATTCGACCATGGCTTCAGCAGCACGGGCAAAGACAGGATCTGTTGCTCCAAGCTGCTGCTTTATGGTCCCTGCCATTTCGACCACACAATCCTCGGCCGTTGTTGCAGTTTGGGGAAGCCTCACCGACTGAAAGAAAGGCACCACATGTTCCATTAGCTTCACGCCTTGCCACTCTTTCTTCAGGCTCTCTACAGCATCTCCCCTGTCCTTCCTCCAAACATAAGGCAGTCCACTTTTCACGCCCAAAGACAAGTGATCGCAAGCCACCTTAACGCACATTCCACTCCATATGTCCTCTATGGTTTCCCATCTAAATTTCCCTTCAGCAGCCAACCTCAGAGCAGGGAACAAGGCTGGACCTACTGCCTCGCGATCAAAGGCTATGTTAATTCCACTCACTGGCATAAGAGTCCTTGTTGGAATGGTCAAAACAGCATCGACATATCGAGCATTTCGCTCCCCTGGTTTAAGAGCTTGGGTGGGGGCATCATAGTCTGCTAAATTGAGCCAAAGTCCACATGACAAAGCACATGCTACCCCAGTCCGCAAGCTGAATGGATAGCCACGCACGAAGTCTGCACCCTTGCCGTAAGGATCATAGAGGGTGTTAAAGAAGAAAGGAGTGGCCGGGGTGGTAAGATTGACTATGTGCTGTGCCACAGCATCCACAAAATTACCAGTACTATCCTGAGCTGGTAGACAGTCATCATCAATGGATACAACGTACTTCTTTCTAGACACAAGGAAACCAAAATATCGGCATGAGTAGCCAGAAAAAGAAATTGAAGAGGAACCAACAACCCGGTCTATGTCAGACTTTGTGTAGACGTCAACATCGAAGCCATCAGGTACTTTAAGTTCCTCTTTAAGATCAGGATCTTTGACAATTATCAGGTGGAATCGGGAGAAAACTGATCTCCATCCATTCATAAAGGATGTGAGGTCAGGATGGATTGCTCCAATCACAATATCAACCTCATTTTCCTTAATGCTCGCTTGAGACATATTTCCAGAACCAAGTAATCAATGAACAAAACTTTCAGACCTCAAAACCAGCTGCTTATAGGTCTTCTTCACAAGAGTTCTTAAACTTCCAAAAATATCAAAATTTTTCAGAGCACCCTGAAACATAAGAACCTCAGAACATCAATCAACAAGAACATATAGGGTCAGGACTGAAGCTCAAACGGTAAGTGGAACTCACTGGTAGGAAGGACAGGAGCGAGGACAGTATGAATATTCAGGGCCTCGATGATTGCAAGAACCTCTTCTTTTCCTGCTGCCAAGAAAAGCTTCAGGACCCGAGGGGTCAGCTTTCCAGCTCTCAATGTCCTCTATAGTTGTGAAAAAAGTATTGCTTTACTTGACCAGGTATTATGCACAGTTCCCCAATATAGACAGATTGTATTTCTTCCAGTGCATTGTAAATAAGTTGCATTGCAAAAGGGGAATAAAAAAACTCAATGGATCAGGAAAGGGATCACCCGAGGGAACTAGTGGGGAAGGAAAATAAATTCAAAATATCGCAATATCAGAAAGTAATCATGATCATGATGATGCAGCGAATCGTATTCTCTGTGTTTTTTAGCAGATAATATCCTATTGACCAGAAAATCAGGAATCCAAAACAGAAGGTTTGCACGCTTATGCAGCTTCAGAGTGACTAAAGGATGGGAAGACAATAGTTGCCAACTAGTCACGAACTGCACATCTCGGCAAATAGAAAGACCTCAGTCATATCACAAAAGATACAAACTCAACCAAACGCATGCACCAGCACACCAAAGAGATAACTCATCCACAATAACGCTTGCGCAAACTTAGTGCATTGAAGGCACGAATTCAACAACTATCCAAGATACAAGAAACTGTCACAAATTTGAAGCTCTGGCCATAGCACAAACAAATCAAAAAGTTCCCCGATCACATATCGATCAGCATTGCACATAAGCGGCGTAACATTTGCACTCTGGACATACCCATGAAATCATCTACCCCTATGACACGGAAATTTAGTCAGCGTCACAGATGTTTCCATCTTTATCAGATCTCTCTCATAAGCGTGAACCCAACAAATAGCAGCTCTCACACAGTCAATTTCCACAAACCCCACCGATCAAACCGACGCAAATGCCTTACAGGATCGCGACCCAAATCATTCCAGCACACGGCAGTCCCAGTTCAGAAGCGATTCGACCACGTCCCCGAACCCCATCAACTGCCCATCATTTCTGAGGCCCAAACAGGCGCCGAGCCCGGCTCGAGCTCCGACCTTTCCGCCCGTAGACACAAGAACAAGACCAAACAAAGAAAACCCAGATGGAGAGATACCCACAGAACGAGACGCGCGCGCGCACAAACAAGACAAAACAAAGAAAGCCCAGATGGAGAGATACCCAGAGAACGAGACACACACACACAAACAAGACAAAACAAAGAAAACCCAGATGGAGAGATACCCAGAGAACAAGACACACACACAAACAAGACAAAACAAAGAAAACGCAGATGGAGAGATACCCAGAGAAAGAAAGACAGAGAGCTTACGAGGAAGAGATCGAGGAGGACGTGATCGGGGAGCGGGGAGAGATCGGAGAAGCGGGCGAGATTGAGGACTGCTGAGTCAATCGAGAGAGAGAGCAGAGATGGCGGATTTCTCATTCATCCACCCCACAACTATTTATCCTCTCTGGCTTTCTCTCTCTCTCTCTCTGGCTTTCTCTCTCATGAACAAAGAGGAAGGACAACGTGGGTGTTGGGTCCGAGAATTGCTCCGAGATTGCAGTCTGGCAAATCGAAAGATCACTTTTTTTTTCCTTTTTTTCCTTTTTTTTCCTTAAAATCTTTCGTCTTCAAGACTCTCTGTCTCCCTCTTTTTCTCTGTGTGGCTCTGTATTATCTCCGTCCGTCCCTCCTTTTTCTCCCACACGCCATGGCACGCTGCACCGACCTCCTCCTCCGCCTCCTTTGACTTCGCACGTGCTGGAGGCTTCGTTCGCACGTGCTCCTTCTTCTTTTTTTCTTTTTTTGCTCCTTTTTTTTTGGAAAACAAAAATGGAAAAAAAAAAAAAGGAAAATTCCGTTCTTATCCTTGAAGGAGGAATATCCTATCTCATGAAACCTCGCACCTGAAATATGACCAAAACTCAGAAAAAGGGAAAATTATATCACACGTGCTGTAAATTTCGAACGTATGAATGTCGGACTTTTACCCAAAAAAAAAAAAAAAGGTTCATTATAAGTGCCATAAAATTTAAGGTCAAGCTGACTTTTTTCCAATAAGAGAAATTATTGATGCCATTCGAGTGAATATTTTTTTAAAGTCATGATTCTTAAGTGCTCGATTGAATGATAATAGCATAATATGAGTGTTATATGAAATTTATTAATTCTAATTCTAATCATAAGCATTGAGACCATGCAATTTCAAAAAGCATAAAATATTTAATCATTCCCTGTGTGTATTTCTCGATCATTTAAAATATCAACTATAGTCAATGTGCAATGCATATGTCCTATGCCTTTCGCAAACGAATTCGAGTAATTTTTCTTTTTTAAGGCAGTAGATAATCTTCATAATTCAAAAGGTAAGTGGGTGGCCTTTTTGTTTTTATTGGTTTTGCAAATTCATGAAAAAGCTTTTTTTATGAGAAGATTAAATTAAAATGGAGAATAAAAAAGGAGTTATTTTCTTTAAAACACGATAGATAATATAAATTAAAATTTAAAAATTGAAAGTGAGATAAATGACCCCTTTGGAGTTGTACATATCAACTTTGACATTTGGTTTTTTTATTAAGGTCAAGTGGAGAGGTGTAATTTTTATTAAATATACCAAAACTAACTTAAAATATCAATTACCGTTGGATTAAGATGATGGACACAACTAATTATTTGATAATTAATCACATATGAAGTTGTAGATATTTTATTAGCTTAGTAACATAATTACCATGACTTTAATTCCCATTGATATTTGATAAGTAATTGATATAACTTTTATTCCTACTTTACTTTTTAAAAAATAAACACAAAATATACACAATTTAAAGGTCAAGATGTAGTTTATTGTGTCCTTTTCAACTTAAATAAAGTTTAGTCGTTGAAAGATTAGAAAAAAAAAAGTAAAAATCATTAAAAAGCTTCCCAAATAATAAAGTTTAACTGTCCTAGCCAAACAGATTATTACTCATCCAATTACAATTAGAAGTTGGGTAAATAACATAAATAATCTTTGAATCTTGATTTAACGTGCAATGTGTTTCCTTAGTAAAAGTTCAATATATAATTTCGTCGTTAAATTTTTAATTTATTCAACGTGATTCATAAACTTTTAATTTATTCATTCTAGTCCTCATATTATATAAAAATAGAAGTTTTCACGTAAAAAAGCGCAAATAAATATTTCTTCTTTTTTTAGGGGAAAAAGAAATAAAAAAGGGGGGCAAGAAAATCGAAAACAAAATCGTGCTTCTGCAAGGAACTGGGTAACGACTCGGGAATTCGTTTGCTCTGCTTCCCAAAGCCGGTCGAGATCGAGAGAGAGAGAGAGAGAGAGAGAGAGATTGGCGATAAGCGGTTGAAGGTTTGCGGCAGAAACCATGAGGATCGTGCGTAGAGACTTGGTCCGTAATGGACCCGGAAGCGTTAAGGTACACCCCACCGACGAATTTCGCAAATTATCCGTTAAAGTTTCCGTCTTGATGTGGATTTTGGTCCGAGGTTGTGTCGGTTGATGTTTCTGCAATTCGATCGAATCGCTGTAATCGTAAGGAATAACAAAGATCTGTGTTCTTGTCTCTTTTTATCCTTTTTGGGTCAGATGGTGCCAGTTGATTCGGATGATTTGTGGTTCGCTTATAATCTAATTACTCCTGGAGATTCAGTTATGGCTGCCACTGTCAGGTTGGCTCGAAGTGACACTTTCCTTGTTGCTCTTATCTTGAGTGGTTTAGCTGATATATGGTTGAGAAATCGTCTTGGACTTGAAAATTTCTATGCAAGCTGCTGTAATGTTACTGATGTTGCTATTAAAGATTGTACTGTAGCATATTCTCTGCTATGCATAACACTGGAAGTTGCTTTGTTTCGTCGCGTCTGCTATAGTGTACAAGAAAAGAATTTCAACTAAGCCTGAGTGGGCTGGTTGCTTAGTTAATAGGCGGGCCCATTTGGTTTCGAGTGAATATTGCATGTAGTTTTTCCATGGTTATTTCCTTTAGCCTTGATTTTGATTGAACATGTCACGTTACAGGAAAGTACTGAGAGAAGCAGCTTCTGGAGGCAGAGATGCTGAGAGAGTCAGGCTGAAGTTGGAGATAACAGTGGAGGTACTACTTTGTATCCTTGTCCTGATGTTTGATATGATGAGGTTAGCAAATAAGGATTGGTGTCAATTGCTGAGGATGTTCATGAAACTAAGTTCACTCAGCAAAGGCCGGTTGAAGCTCGTCTTTCTAAACACATTAGACTTGTGTATTTTGAGTTTATTGGAAGGCTGTTGGGTAGTTTCAAAAAAAAGTGATACCAGGGAAGAATATGGAAGTATTACAGGCATATGTCTGCCATCCTGCTAGTAAAAGGGCAAGGCTGTGCCAAAATTCATTTGTGATAATTCCAATTGTTTCTTTATGAGTTTGCTTAATCATGCAATTAGTTGTACATCAATTGATACATTTGTTTCACATGTTGTTGTCAGGCTGTGGATTATGATAAAGTGGGGTCTATCTTGCGTATTCGTGGAAAGAACATTCTTGAGAATGAACACGTAAAGGTAAGCAGATAGTGTTGAGTCAAACTCCTTTCTGTATCACATGGACCAGAGATGTCAATGCATTACTGACATGACCATTGTTCCTGTAGATAGGTGCATTCCACACTTTAGAACTCGAGCAGAATCGGCCATTTGTTTTGAGAAAGGTACACTCCATATTGAGTTTCTTTCTGTTTCTTTTTAGTGTGTTATGCAATGTATAGTCGTTTGTTTTGCTCCGTCGGTGTAATTATAAGGAGATCCAACTCAAGAGCCTTTTAAGTGACTAGCTTCATTTCATGAGATAAAGTGCGCCTGGTCACTAATTCATGGGATCTTGACTGTTTCTATGTTGCAGAAGGTCTGGGACTCACTGGCATTAGATGTACTCCATCAGGCCTCTGGTATTCTTTTGTATTAATTTTAGAGGGCGTTCCTATTGTTATGGCTACATGCACATGTCTTCTAGGATAAGTCTTTGGTTTCTTCATACACCTTACTTGCACATTACTATCTTATGCAGTTAAACTATGCTAATCACAGACAATTTTTTACCAACCCTCTCTTCTCCGGACAATGTAGATGATCTCCAGAGTCCAGAAACAAATGGCAAGAACATTTCACTGTAATCGTTGCTAAACAAGTGGATGCGAAACTTCAGTGTAGCTAAGTAAAAACATACAAGCTTTAACTATGACTAGAATTTATTGTATAATAACAAGAGATCAAGTAACAATGTTCATCTTTCCCTTTTCAATGAGGGACCTGCCGTAGGTGAGTAAACCTCAGGCGCATGAAATCCCTAATAATCCCAAGGGCCAGGTATAGTGCTAGCCAAATGACTAGTTTGGTTAAAACCCTGAACCACGTCTGAGAGATTGAATGCTGAGAAATAATTGGTCATCAATATGTTTTTGGAGTGTTAAATAGAAGGTGAAACACTTCCATTGATTCAAAATCTATTAAATGACTAAGTTGTTGTGTCATTTCTCTGTCAGAAGTTAGCTTTAACTCTTTGGGATGTTCAACCTCAGTTACCATTTGCTCCATTAACTTCAAGATATGAATTCTTGACATGGTTCTTAAAATTCCTTCTAAGAAGCACCATGCAACTCTTTGCTACTAGATTCAAGGACATCTTTGTTCTTTTCTTGTTTAAGGGTTGGTCTCTTGCAGTATTGTCTAATCTATGCATCTGCAGACCCTGGAGCAAGTGCTGATCTTGCTGTGATTTTGATGCAAGAAGGATTGGCACATATCTTTCTTCTTGGTAGAAGGTATGATTATGCATGTGCACCATGTCATTTTTAGATATTTTGGTTAGAATACTTTTGTTATCCTGGGTATCCACTACGTTTTAACCTCAAAGGTCTTGATGTAAAAGGGCCACTGAGTAATAAATGTGGTTCATACCATATAAGAGGGAGAATATGTTCGTCCTCTTTTCAAAATTTTCTGGTTCCAGCACTGATATAAGCTTGTAGTGGTAGACAATTTTGGCTGCCAGTGGGTATTTAGAAGGCATCAGCCATTGGATAAACTCTGAACTAAGGGCAGTGGATAGCCAGGCCTTTAGGTAGCAAACACTTTTTGATTAATGTGCGACATCAGCGTGTTGTCTGTATTGAAATCAAATGTGCATCAAATGGACATTTTAAAATCTGGAAAGTTGCCTAATGGAAGAACTTGAAAAAATTTATTTGTCATTCTATGTGAACATATTATAGTTATGGCATAGCGTCAGGTCCATATGATGCATTTGGCTAAGGCATTGCTCACAATCTTTGAAGCTGTTGCCATATCGAAGGTTTTATATTCTCCTTCTGTTTGGGTGGTGACTTTCTGCATATTTTTGGGGATTCTTCTTAATCACAGTCGTTGTATGTCTAATATTTAAAGATCTTGTCAAAGGCCTCAAGTAGTCTTCATGTTAGGGTAAAAATTGTCTGCGTGAACATTGAAAAAAACATTCGATTCATTGTAGAATGCCATGTATAGCTGGTTTCTACTGGTTCCAGGATCTCGTATTCCTTTCATTCTTTTAGTTTCTTCCAAGTAAATATTTTTCTCCACCATATACCCTTATATGGTCTAAATCTGGCCACCTTTACAGCATGACAACTACTCGTGCTCGGATAGAAACATCAATTCCTCGCAAGCATGGACCTGCTATAGCAGGTTATGAGTCGGTATGTCTCTTAACTGCAGTCAGTGGCAATAAATATAATGAAAGTGTAGTCTCTTACCTTGTGCCTTTGCGCAGGCTCTGAAAAAGTTCTACGACAATGTTTTACAGGTTAGTCAATCTTTGGAATCATTTTAACCACCACTAGGGAAAACTGCTGTCTTCATGTGAATTCCTGTGGAAAGTAGCTAACCGCTTTCTTCATTTGTCTTAGGCTTTCCTGAAGCATGTTGACTTTAATGTAGTACGCTGTGCTGTTATTGCCAGTCCAGGCTTTACGAAGGTCTGGGATAAATTTCATTTCTACTTCCTTTTATATAGGTTTTACCCCATTAGATTATAGTACTGTTACAATGCACGATAGATTTCTTGATTAGTTAAATATATGTTTCTTTCTTTCTTTGTGAATTAGGATCAATTTCATAAACATCTATTATTGGAAGCAGAGAGAAGGCAGTTGAGGCCCATCATAGAGAACAAGTCGCGGATACTACTTGTTCATACAAGCTCAGGATACAAGTATCATCAACATCTTTGTTGCTTATAGTTTAGATAATTAAAGTTGCTATGTTAAGACAGTACTCTGTAACGACGGCCAAATGTTAGGAATGTGATCTGGTGCGGTCCTGGAAATGTTAAAATTAGAACACTTATGGTGTTTACTCAGGAAAGAATATGTCTCAGCTGACCTATGAGATGTTGTCTAGACAATATGATATAACTTGGTGTCAGAAGCTCCGTCATTGTGTTTGAACATGTCTCTAGTTAAAGTCCTTTTGCAATTTCTAAAAAGTTAAAATTCCAAATTGCTATCAAGTGCTTCTAATTAGGGAATGTAAGTAACTGGTGAGCTTGTATGAATCTGAAGGATATTTATTGAAAGCGATATCTACTTTTGTGCCCTGTATAATGCATATCCAATTCTCTTTTAAGAGGAGAAAAGTGATGGGCAACTGGTTATCTCGTATGCACAGAAAGGACTAGAGAACTAGTGGCCAAAACTAAGGAATAGACAGTCACACATCTCTCTGTTGAGAGGGATAAATTAACATACTAGGACATATACTTAAAAGAAGCAGACTCTAGAAATGATGATACTATTTTTTCATCGGCTTGTAATGTTCGTCTTATGTAGTGGCCATATGCATCTTCTGTTAGTTCTTAAATGAGTATTTATTCAGGGGCTAGTCTCATTTTTGTCAATCATTTCATGAAGTACTAATTTAATGTAACTAATAAGCGTGCTTAGTTAATTACATTATTTCTTTGCTAATTCACAGGCATGGTTTAAGTGAGGTTTTGGACGCCCCAAATGTCATGAATATGATTAAAGATACTAAAGCAGCTCAAGAGGTATGTAATACTGAGCAAAAAATCCTTTATCGTTCATTTTCTGTCTTAAAAATTTCTCCATTTAGTTCTTAACTGGGTTGGGGGAGAGGCATTGCCTGGATTACAAATTTGTCATTGTATCCTTTTGATACAGGTCCAAGCTCTCAAGGATTTCTTCAACATGCTTTCAAATGTCAGGTTCTTTTCTTTTTCTAATATTGTACATATACTCTTCATCTGTTTATTAACCGATGCCTTGTGACAAGCATTTGGAAAATGGTAAAACAGGCGTGTGAGATAATTAGTTGCTGACTGATTGGGCAGAAACCATAAAATAGTGTTTACTTGTTAGAACAGCTTAATCAAAACCAGAGTTGGATTAATGTCAAAATAGGCAGTGCTAGTGTTTCTAAGGAGATACTGAAACCGGGGTCTTCCATTTTGATGGATTATTATTGGAAATGATGTTTCAAATTTATTCCAATTTTGTGCAATGAGGCTTAGTTTGTTGTTGATCCTGTTGTCGCCAGTGTAGTTGCTTTTGTAAATATAATAATCCATTACATGAAAATATTTTTTAGGACGAAACCCGGGCATGCTATGGACCTAAGCATGTGGAAGTAGCCCATGATAGATTGGCTATCCAGACACTTCTTATCACTGATGATCTCTTCAGGTCAGGCCCTGATCTTTTTGCCAACTGTAGCTGCTTGCCATTTGTACAATATCCCGTGAGAATATATGTGTTGTTGTCTTTTCCACACTGACTTTTTGTAGCAATTCACTCCTTACTTGGACAACATTTTCTTTCTCACAAGGGCTTGCTCAAAATGTCTATAATAATATAATGCTAATGATAATTCGACAACAATAGTAAATCATGCAGGAAATATCTCTGGCTGTTCATATTGCTTTTCAATAAATCCAAACTTATAAATGCACATTGCAAATCCTTCATTTGGATCGTTTGCAATTACTTTATTATTTTCCATGCCTGTTTTCATGTACTACAGAGAAATGAAAAATGTGCGCATTGGTTCTTGAGCTCCCTATAGTGGGTGAATGTGATTTTGCTTTTAAGATGGATCAATTGCCCAGCTACTTTAGCTGCCTTGTGTGCAACAGTAACTCCACTGTTAGTGTGACCATTCATGCAAGTACCATTCAACAAGAACTTTTGGAATTTATTGACAGTGCACAAGCCCTCTCCCCAGTTTCCCTTCCAATCCCACTTCCATTTCTATTTTGATTTCCCTCTTCTGATTTCTGTGTTCAAACAGTATGACTTGTGCATATTTTTTTAAGCGATGTGTTGGTCTATAACCCTAATTCTACATGCATGAAATCATTATATGTGATGTGATTAGTTTTTCCTGATAACATCTTGGGGTGTCTCCAGAAATGCCGATGTAGCAACAAGGAAAAAGTATGTCAATTTGGTCAACTCAGTGAAGGATTCAGGAGGCACTGCTCATGTATTTTCATCCATGCATGTGTCAGGAGAACGTAAGCATCATTGATTTCCCTTCTTTTGCGCAAGCTTTAATGCATGTTACCTGTGCTTGGTTTTGTGATTATAATTGGAGCCTTTGAGCATTAGCTTATTGAGATAAAGTACCTTTGGCAATAAATGAACAGTTAAATGAGGATGATACAGCTTTGGATTCTACATATGTTATATTATATTGGTTGGCATAGATTAAGCTTTTCAACTTTGAATAAACCGGCTTACAAACGTTACTTCATGAACAGAACTGGCACAGCTGACTGGGATTGCCGCCATTCTTCGCTTCCCTCTACCTGACCTTGATGATATAGAGATGTGATCCTGTCGTCGCAATAAACTCGGAGGAAGACACAGCAAGGAAGACGCAATTTGTGTACATACTGTCTGTAGTCAATTTCTGGGGGATGACACAATAGAAGATTATTTTTGCTCGAAAGTTCTAATAATGAACAGAATCAGGAATTTGTATTGTAGCAATCCTCCCTCTGGCCGTGGGTTTTATATCAAACGATATGGCTTGTTGTGCCATGTGATGGTTGTGGCATTGCACGTCTCATTCTCTTGGATAAATCGCAAGTTAATAAGATAGTATGCCATAACTTTTTCACGGTAAGTTATTAGTCGAAATCCGAGGTTGATATTTTCATGATAAGTTATAAGTCGAAATCTGAGGGCGATATTTTCATGGTAAATTAGATTGGGTTTTGGATGTTATTGTGCCATATGTAATGGCTGTGGCATTGCATCTCCCAGGTTTTATCAAGAGTTCTCTGGGGTTTTTTGTGGTGCACATAGCTTTAGTGAAGATATGCTCATGATCCTCAAGTGAAATCAGAAAGAAAAGGACGATGGAATTCAAGTAAAAAGGAAAAATTGAGCTAATCAAAAAGCCATCAGATTCCATCAAAAGACACCACGTTTGACATTCCTCATTACCCATACTAAGAAACCAACTAGAGGAACTGCTGATTGATCCATACTAAGAAACCAACTAGAGGAACTGCTTATCATCAATCATTGTACTCGCCATCAGTAGCTATCCGGTCCATGATCTTCGAGACAACCTGTGCAGACTCACTCAACAGCTTGACGCTCCTGTTCAGCTTCTCACGCTTCGCTGCCACTGCCGGTGCTTCCTTTAGCATCCTCTCGATGGCGCCGCTGCCATTGGGTCCGATCAGCTCCCCCACAATCTCCAGCTCCATCTCCTTGTTAACCAGGTTCTGCACGCTGAACAGCAGATGCAGTGCCGTGGAGTCAACAAACCTCCTCAGCACTATCTTCCAGTACGCAGTCGTCCTCATCTTCAGATCGAACGCCTGCTGAATCAGCTGCTTTCGATGCCGGAGATTTCCCACGTCAACCTCCCCGAACCCCTGGAGGACGATGCTGCTAGGCTTCAACTCCTCCTCCTCCTCGCCGCCGTCCTCATAGTCGCCCTCATAGTAGCTGTCGTCCTCGTAGTCGCCCTCGTCCTCCTCCTCCTCCTCATCACCGTCGCCGATTGCCTCCATGAACAAGTCTTGCTGGCTCATCAACTTGTTACACTCCAGCATGTACTCAGGGTTGCATGTGTAGTCAGCGAGCTTCTCCATTTCCACAATCTCCATCATTCTAATCATCGCCTTCTCCTTCATCTTGCTGATCAGATTGGACGCTGCTCTTCTCATCGATGACTGAAGATGAGGATAATTCTCTGAGTGTCGCATCAACACACTGATCACAACGCCCTCGACGTAGTCCCATACACGAACCATAAAACTCGGTGGCTTGCTCGACACCCGCTTCACCTTCTGCTGCAAGATGGTGATGAAGGCAGTGCGAGGGAGGAAGTTCGGGAGCCCGATCCCTTTGGCCTCTTCCAAGACCTCCAATTCCTCAAACAAGAAGTTAATCTTAGGGTCATTTTCAGCACAGTTTTGGAGCTCGTCAGAGTAGTGATTCAGCATCTCCACTAGCCTGGCAGTGCAGTGCATGTTCTTCTCGTCTGGGTACTCATCGAACTCCCCCCTCAGCAAGACTTTCCTCAGCGACTCCTTCGCCAACCCCATGATCTGCATGAAGGCCGTCATGGCCTCCGCTACCGAGGTTAGATTCCTGGGCATCCTCTTAAGCTCGGCGACGTTCGCGTTCAGCTTGTCATTGATCTTCCTGATGATCTCGGGCAAACACTTGGCCATGATGGTGGCTTGAATCTGCATCAGCTTTTGTGCCAACACAGGCACACCAACGATGGACTTGTCAATCTTGCAGAGCTGAGGGTGCATGTCAAACAGCTTCGCCTCTTCGAGCCTCGCTTCTTCGTAGGACTCGTCACCTATCCTGTTCCTCACGCACACATAGCCAAGTCCTATATTGACATCATCGGAGGTCACCTTCTCGTGCAAGCCCTCCGGAGCTTTATCAGCCTTTGTGACGACGGCCAGAGTCCTCTTGCCGGTCTTGTCCACCATCTGCAACGCAAAAACAAATAATCGTATGGACTCGTTTGCTAAGAGTTGTATAAATCATTCGAGTTTCTAATCGATATGGAAGACAAGTGTGGTTAGACAGTACTTACTTGCGACATCCTTATGGACTCGCAAGTGGAGAAGTCGACGGTCGCAGACAAGACATTGAGGATGATGCTCTCCTCTGGCCTAATGTACTCCATGATCATCTCCGAAATCTGCTCGTAGATGTTCTCGGGCTGGCCGTGCACGGGCACTCTCGTGATTCCCGGCAAGTCGACCATGGTCAAGTCCGGGACGCCGTCCTTCTTGACGACAAGAGTCAGCGGGGCGTTCGATATGCCCTTCCCACGGCCCGCGATCTCCTTGGTGGCGGCGTTAATAGCTTCCGAGATTTGGTCCTCGTCGATGTGGACAATTTTGCTGTTGAACTCGAGGTAGAGCTCGGGGCGATCGGCATAAGAGATGCCTTGGAGTCGCATAATGAGAGGGACGCGGGTGCAGATGCCCTGCCCCCGCGGCAGGCTGATGCCGGCGAGGGACTCGAGGACGCTCGACTTGCCAGAGGACTGATCGCCAACGACGACAATGGTAGGGAGCTGGATGTCCTCCTTCATGACCATGAGGCTCCGCAGCCTGTCGACAGCGTCGAGAAGAGGGCGGATTCTGTCATTGTAGGAGGCGGCAAGTGGCTGCGCGTGGGCCACCGACACCGTGAGAACCAGGTCTCCGCCATTTTTGGCGGTGGGGTTGACAATGATTCCAGACTTAGAAGCAGTGTTCTTCTTGCCACCTCTAACCATTCTTCGATGGAGGCGTTTGGTGTTTCGATGGGAGGAAGACGAAACAGCGAGGGCAGATTCGAAAAGGAGATGAAGAAGGGGAACCGATGGCTGTTCTTTCTCTGTCCTTGGTGTTTTCCGAGGACGAAAATGATGACTGATGAGATCTCCAAGATCGTCTGGCCTGATTTTCTCGAGGCTCGATGCAGGGCCATGCATGATGACGAAGCGACCCTCCGGACGCTGAAAACTGCGTGCCTGCGTGGACGGGAAGATGAGTCCGACAGGTTGATTTACAACAGATGATAATTAGAAGCTCGTCTAGGGTCAAGGGGATTATGCACTAATTAATCTTGATTAAGAAGATTATTACCGGAGTATTTTTTAAGGATTTGAATGATTGGCATACTTGTCTCTATGTTCGAAGGCCAAAACCCTAACGAAACCGTATAGCATGTGTAAAAACTGTATGTGTGTGACTGTTTGATTTACAGTGGGTGATAATTGGAAGATCATCTAGATCAAGGTAATTGTAAGCTAATTAATCTTGATTAAGAAAAATCTTTGAAAACACTAAAGTAGTGTTTTATCAATCGTATACTTGAAAATGTAAAAAATTAACATTATTTAAGTAAAATTTTTTTTCAAAACTACTTGCTTATTATCTATTGTCGGTGCAACTTTATTTTTGTCCCATTTTTCGTCTTTAGTGGATTTTCTAGGTCAAGGCTGAAACCCTAATGAAGATGAACGCTAGAACCTCGCTGTGCGCTCGAAATTCGATTGTCGTCCACCAAATATTGAAGGAGAAAGTATTTCATGTATCGAATTATTGTCTTGATGTCACCTGAGACGAGTCTCCTCACCTAATAGTGATTTGAGTGTGGATTAAAGGGCTTCAACTTTCTATCAATTCGATACCCCACTCGATTACAAGTTAACATTATTGGGCTCGGCAATTGCATAACAAACTTTATATTATATTATTTAGCTAATTCAGTTTGTTAGACGAAGGTGTTGTTTCTACTGTTTCGTATGCATTATAAATGTCCCACGTTTTTATAAATTGCTATCTAGCTAAATATCATTGAATGATTTAGGTAAATTTTATTATGTAGAGGCATACACATATATATAAGGAAACTATGCAGAACTTTATTACATTGGCTTCATTTAGTTTTGGTACTTAGTTAATGTAATTTTGATTAAGGATATGTTTGTTTCACTAAAATATTCGCGATAAAGAAATGCACTTTTCATGGAAATCTTTTTTAAGGGAAATGCTTAGTCTTGGGCGGTTTTTTATTATTATTATCAATTTGTTTGGTAATTTAGAATAAGTGATCTCGTTGTAATGGGAAAGGAAAATCTTCTTTCCCTCAATCTAAGTTTTTTGCTTTCCTGTAAATTTAAAAGTCTTTCATCATTCAAACACCAGAAAATAAAAAAAATAAAAAAATTTCCCGAATATGGTTTCCCTTAAATAAATGGACCCTAAAATTTAAATTTATATATAAAAAATGGAAGAGGGGAATGGATATTGAAAATATTTGTTTATTGTATCCTTTTGATACAAGTCCAAGCTCTCAAGGATTTCTTCAACATGCTTTCAAATGTTAGGTTCTTTTCTTTTTCTAATATTGTACATACTCTCTTCATCTGTTTATTAACCGATGCCTTGTGATAAGCATTTGGAAAATGGTAAAACAGGCATGTGAGATCATTAGAGCACGAATGATAATTATTCTAGCCAGAAATTGATTTTTGGAACAGTAATAAATTTTTCTATTTCTATTTCTGGACAAAAAAATGCGATTGATAATTGAAAAAAATTTCTATTTCTTGAAAGAGATTTTTTTCTTTTGGAGAAAGTGAGTTGTTCATTCTTACAAATTTCAAATGCTTATGAAATTAAATACAAAGTGAAAGTTGTTATATTATATTTTCTAATTTTTCACAAAAAAAAATTCAACATCCACTTGGATAGACAATTACGGCCAAACAAAATACTTATCAATGGTCTCCATACAACAGAAAAGAGAGATCAATATGCATTACTTTGGAGCACAATAGCCGAAGGTTCCCAAAACTTTGGTAGAATGAAGGTGGACAACCGTGTCAAGTGCCTAAATTTTGGCTTTAAATCCTTTAAAAAGAATTTTACCCATCTCTCTCTCTCTCTCTCAGACAAGAAGAGAAGGTGGTGACCGGTATGGACTGTGAATCAGTGATGTTTGTCAGGTTTCTTTTCTTGTGTTTTTTTTATTTGCTTTTTCTTTTTTTTCTTGCTTGTTTTGCAGTGTGAAGAAACAAGAAATATCAAAACTTTCGAGAAAAAAAAGGTAAAGAATTGCTTTGTAACTTCGGACAACAGGTATCGGGCAATTTGCAGCAAATTTTGCAAAATCGGTGATTTTTATGAAGTATGATGAAGCTTGTCATAAAAGACCGCTACAAATAAGGAAATCCTCAAATAGAATATCACATTACAAGAGTTGAGATAGGAAATTCTCAAATACAACATCATATAACTAAAGTTAATATAGGATGTCCTCCAATACAACATCACATTATGAGAGCTAAGGTAGGAAATCTTCAAATACAAAATAATTAAGATATATTACAATAGTTGAAAACACAATTTCATGGAATTTTCGGCATAGTATGATCCCTTGCCATTTTATTGGCAATACTTTTCCTAAGCATGTTCATCTCAGTTCCCTCCTCGGTTGATGTATCCCCTGTAGCCTCATTTTGTGTAGGACCAAACGGGTACTCTGAATCTCCATATAGGGAAAAAATTTTATCTCTCCTGTCTTGATCATGGATGTAATTATGAATAGCACAACATGCAATTATAATATATGATTGCTTTCGAATTGCAAATGAAGGCAAGTGTCTCAAAATAAAGAAGCGATTCTTTAATGTTCCAAATGACCTCTCAATGATATTCCTTAGTAAAGAATGCCTATAATTAAATAACTCTCTTGCTATTCTTGGCCGTCTCGCTCTACCCCTATAATCATTTAGATGATACCATTCACCTTTAAAAGGAATTAAGAATCCCGGAGCTGATGCATAACTAGAATATGCCACATAGTATTTTCCTATAACAAGGTATTCATATATTGGTCATGATATGCAAAAGGGATACAATCATAAAGAAAGTACTCCTTATAGAACAAGTAAATACTTGGTGGTGGTAGAGGAAATTCCAAACAATGAGTCTCAAGTGCTGCTGATAGAACTCGACAATCGTTGGCAGATCATTCCCAACTAACATACACAAAAGTAAATTTCATATCAAATGAACATGCACACAGAACATTTTGAGTGATAATTCCTTTTCTGCCTCTAAATGGGATTTGCTTCGACACAGGTATAGAAGCATGAACATGGGTACCATCAATAGCGCCTATGCAACCCTGTCATTTTATCAAAGACTAGTATTATATAATATTATCAATAAAATAAAACTAATGGTATAAAGAAATGTATGAAAACCTTACCTTGAAGTAAAGATTATGGTTGGGATCCATAAGAATTTCATTTGGGACAACATCAAAGGAAGGTGGTCTAATAATCTCTTTTGCTAGTTCGAGAATTGCTCGCAACACTATAGTGAAATACTTGCTGATCGTTTGTCCTGAATGTTGGAATCTCTCACATAAATTTCTATTTGAGTTTTTGTGACAAATCATAGATAAGAAGATTCCAATTTGTTCATCTACTCTAATATATCGACTATCTACTAACCAACCTCTGGCCTTCATCAAATCACAAAGGTTAAGAAAGACGTGTCTCTCCATTCTAAAAGTTTCATATACTCTATCTGAATGTCCATGAAGAACCTCTCTCATCCATTCGGGTCTTGACAATATACTATCCCCAATAGGTTCTCTTGTGTGTATAGACATATCCACCGCAACTACAAATAACCATGCTATCAGTATATCGATATCAGAATCATCAAAATCGAGTTCAACTGCTGATATTTGATCACTATGGACACTACACGAAATAAGAACATAAACACAACAAAT
This sequence comes from Corymbia maculata, assembly GCA_014182735.1. Taxonomy (NCBI): domain Eukaryota; kingdom Viridiplantae; phylum Streptophyta; class Magnoliopsida; order Myrtales; family Myrtaceae; genus Corymbia; species Corymbia maculata. The sequence continues at coordinate 18,701,031 of CM024683.1, read as the reverse complement.
AAGTAAGGAATCCACTAACAATCAACAATAGCCACAAAGTTTTCATAGTTGCATAAAAAAAAAAAAAAAAAAAGATTCTTAAATATATAAGTCATAGAGTGAAATCAAGTTAAAAATATTTCTCAATATCTCTTTAAAGAGATTCTAGAAGTCCATGTCTCCTTTCAGGTAGAGAAATGATGAAAGCGTCTCTCCAAGTGACATTAAGATATGATTGGTTCACAGCTTTGTTGTAACGATCCTGTTCCAAGTTAGGCATACCATTTAGGACGGCAACCACGGCTTCTATGGAGTAGAGGTCTACTGGTGATGGAGCATCTGAGGTCACAGAGCCACTTGTTGATTTACTAGTTTTGAATTTCATCATTTTGTGAATGGCTTTGCAAGCGCTGGAAACATCATATGTGCTACTCTTCCTCATCCTTTTGGAATTTGGAGTCCTATCTAACTTGTGTTTCTGACAGTCTAAAATACTAGTCACATTAGGCGTAAGGGCTCCATCATCAATAGAGTGTTCATCCAATTCCTCCGAATCACCTATCACATCACCACCACCATCAACACCATTGTTGTCTCCCTCCGAGGACAACACCATTTTTTCTACATTTCCTGATGCATACTCTCCAGTAGCATATGCATACCAAATACAATACACAAATCAAGATACTGAGGAAACCCATCATTCTTAAATTTAGTCCATTCACTATTATCCTGTAAATTTCACAATAATAACATATGTTAGCAATACAATAAAAACTTGCATCCACAATAAAAACGAAATGACCTAAACAAAGTGATACCTTAATGTGAGTCTCCCATACATTTTGATGCGCCACAGCAACTGTATTGTTTATATTATTCCATCCAAATCCATATTGTGACAAGAACTTCTTGAAACTACCATACTGCCTCTTCAGTTTGTTGACCCTGTTCTTCAACTGAACTATACTAAAGTGAAGTCCGGTCCGTTTATTGAATTCGACATGTATATTATTCCATCATGTTTTGTTGTTGTAGTGCAATTTCCCTTTTTTTACCTCTGCTACTAACAAACTTACAAGTTCATTAGTTAAAGGCTCAGTCCACTTTGCCATAAAAGCCTCTTTTTGAGATGCTATTTAACTTTAACTGGTTAAGTATCAAATGAGCCATATTAATTATTGTACCCGTTCAAGCAAAAAAGCTTTCATGTCAAGATCATATCAATGAAATGTTCTGTGATTATCAATAGAAAATAATGCATGAAGAAAATTAAAAGGAAACATCATCATGTAATTGTACAACCAACCATATATTGCAAGCAAAAGGAACAAATTTAGGTAACTTAGGGAAATTAGGCAAAAGTTTAGCCAAAAAATGATGATTTGGCATTTTTTTTTTTGGGTAAAAATAAAGATGGAGGCTAAGGTCACACTCACAATCATCCTTTAATGCTGATCCAGGAAAATGGAAATTAGTCAATTAACAATGGTTATAAAATCTATCAAATGGCAGAATGAAAACAGGGGAAAGAATAAAAAAATAGGGGAAAGAACAAAAAAACAAAAGGAATAGCCAAGGAATGACTCACCAGCATTGATTTCGTCTACTTTCAACAAATTAACAGGAATGTAACTGTAGTCAAGCCCTTCAAATTCCCAACATCACCATCACTATCATCATCATATTGCGCCATGAAATAATTCAAACAAAATTACCTCCAAAACACGAATTAATCTGAAAATAAAAGGGAGGGGACGGAGGAGAGACAATAATGAGGGAGGTCGTCGAGTTGAGGCGTCGATCTGAGAGAGGCATCAAGGCAAGCTTCAGGCTTGTCAAGATCATTCTTATACCTACCAAATATGTGTGGTGTGGATGAAAAAAATTACGGCAACCTAGGAACCATAAAGAAAAAAAAAATAAAAATATGAATAGAAAAGAAATCATAAGGAATCACAGATTTTCAACTCTTGTAATTTGGTGCAGATAATAATGGGTGACATGTTATTATATGTATGAGCTTGATTGTCAATGGTCATGAGATGTCGAAGCTCGAGCGGCCACAAGACTCTAGATCAAGCATCAAATGCCATAACACTTTAAATCTAGTAGTTGTGGCTGCGAGCTTGAGCTTTGTGGCTATGGCTGCCATGGGACTCTGGATTGAGCAGTCATTGCCATGACACTTTGATCTATCGGGCTCTTGTTGCCTCGATTTCGCGTGAAAGCAGTTGTATATAATTCACCATCCGTGGGTCATCCTCGCTCTGATTTAACGACCCCAGAGCAACAATGGGGAAGTCACAATAGCGGCAGCGCTTTCTACATAATGGAAGATGGATGTAAGCTGATTTGGGAGGCTCCAGCACCGCTTGGATAGTAGGAGGAAGAGTGAGTGTGGCATTTAGTCGAACATCTGGAGAGACGTCCATGAAGGTGCAAGCAATGGGTCGAAAGAGAGAGTTCTGAATTCTAAGTCTTGATGTAGACTGATTACATGGGTGAAACTTAAAGGAGGACACTTAGTATATTCACTATGTTCTCAAATAAACAGAAAAAAAACAAACTATTGAAGCTTCAAAATCAGTTCACTTGAAACAGGGTCAAATGCATTTTATCTCAGATTAAGCACTGAGCCTAGGCGTAGACGGTGGGCTCCCGAACATCACTATGTTCTCAAATAACCATAACAAAAACTAGCTATTGAAGCTTCAAAATCAATTCACTTGAAACGGGGTAAGCCGATTGGAAGAAGAAGAAGAAAAAATTTGACGCGAGTATTCAACACAGAAGAGGAGAGAGAGAGAGAGAGAGAGAGAGAGAGAGAGCATAGGAACTGATCGGAGCGACGAGATCAACCACAGCAATCGGTGAAGACGAAGAAGAAGAAAGAGCGAAAGAGTTGATCAAGCGGCATCTCGGATCGGTGACTGATGGCCATAAAAGTTGCTGCTGCTCCGCGAATCTCCCCCCTTTCCGCCGAGGAAATACACACCGCCTACAAGAAGCTCGCCCTCCAGCACCACCCGGACTAGCTCGTCCAATCCGGCCTGTCCCCGAAGGAAGCCACCGCCCAGTTCCAGGAGCTCGCACACGCCTAATAGCTGGTTTTTGTTCTGTTTATTTGAGAACAACGTTGAGGTGAGAGGGAGGCATTGACAACAGCGTCAAGGTGAGTGAGGGAGGCGTTGACCTACCTTGAGGTGGAAGAAGGAAACGTAGAAGGAGGCGGAAATTAGGGTTTGGTAGAATGAGACATGAAGGACAGCCTTTTGTTGAGAAGAGAGAGAAAAATAATTTCTTATTTATGTTCCAGAAACAGAAAAGTAAAAAAAAAAATATTTCTGATTTCTGCTTCAAACCTATTTCTGGAATAAAAATCTATTCCAGAAATAGAAAACTGAAATTGTTTTACCAAACAGATTTCTGTTCTAGAAATAGATCTGAAATAGAAATATATTCCAAAAATAAAAACGGAATGATTACCACGTGCAACTTTAGTTACTGACTGATTGGGCAAAAACCATAAAATTACTTGTTAGAACAGCTTAATCAAAACCAGAATTGGATTAATGTCAAAATAGGCAGTGCTAGTGTTTCTAAGGAGATACTGAAACCGAGGTCTTCCATTTTGATGGATTATTATTGGAAATGATGTTTCAAATTTATTCCAATTTTGTGCAATGAGGCTTAGTTTGTTGTTGATCCTGTTGTCGCCGGTGTAGTTGCTTTTGTAAATATAATAATCCATTACATGAAAAAAAAAAATTAGGACGAAACCCGGGCATGCTATGGACCTAAGCATGTGGAAGTAGCCCATGATAGAATGGTTGTCCAGACACATATTATCACTGATGATCTCTTCAGGTCAACCCCTGATCTTTTTGCCAACTGTAGCTACTTGTCATGTGCCATGTGTACAATATCACGTGAGAATGTATGTGTTGTTGTCTTTTCCACACTGACTTTTATGGACAACCGTTTTCTTTCTCACAAGGGCTTGCTCAAAATGTCTATAATAATATAACACTAATAATAATCCGACAACAATAGTAAATCATGCAGGAAATATCTCTGGCTGTTCATATAGCTTTTCAATAAATCCAAACTTATAAATGCACACTGCAAATCCTTCATTTGGATCGTTTGCAATTACTTTATTATTTTCCATGCCTGTTTTCATATATTACAGAGAAATGAAAAATGTGCGCACCGGTTCTTGAGCTCCCTATATTGGGTGAATGTGATTTTGTTATAAAGATGGATCCATTGCCCAGCTACTTGAGATGCCTTGTGTGCAACAATAACTCCACTGTTAGTGCGACCATTCATTCAAGTACCAATCAACAAGAATTTTTGGAATTTATTGACAGTGCACAAGCCCTCTCCCCAGTTTCCCTTCCAATCCCATGTCCATTTCTATTTTGGTTTCCCTCTTTCTGATTTCTGTGTTAAAACAGTATGACTTGTGAATAGTTTTTAAGCGATGCATTGGTCTATAACCCTAATTCTACATGCATGAAATCATTATATGTGATGTGATTAGTTTTTCCTGATAACATCTTGGGGCATCTCCAGAAATGCCGATGTAGCAACAAGGCAAAAGTAAGTCAATTTGGTCAACTCAGTGAAGGATTCAGGAGGCACTGCTCATGTATTTTCATCCATGCATGTGTCAGGAGAGCGTAAGCATCATTGATTTCCCTTCTTTTGCGCAAGCTTTAATGCATGTTACCTGTGCTTGGTTTTGTGATTATAATTGGAGCCTTTGAGCATTAGCTTATTGAGATAAAGTACCTTTGGCAATAAATGAACAGTTAAATGAGGATGATACAGCTTTGGATTCTACATATGTTATATTATATTGGTTGGCATAGATTAAGCTTTTCAACTTTGAATAAACCGGCTTACAAATGTTACTTCATGAACAGAACTGGCGCAGCTGACTGGGATTGCGCCATTCTTCGCTTCCCTCTATCTGACCTTGATGATAAAGAGATGTGATCCTGTCGTTGCGATAAACTCGGAGGAAGACACGGCATAAGACAAGGAAGACGCAATTTGTGTACATACTGTCTGTAGTCAATTTCTGAGGGATGACACAATAGAATATTATTTTTGCTCGAAAGTTCTAATAATGAACAGAACCAGGAATTTGCATCGTAGCAATCCTCTGGGCATGGGTTTTACATCAAGCGATGTGGCTTGTTGTGCCATGTGATGGTTGTGGCATTGCACTTCTCATTCTCTCGGATAAATCATGAGTTAATGCGATGGTCTGCCATAACTTTTTCACGGTAAGTTATTAGTCGAAATCTGAGGGCAATATTTTCATGGTAAGTTAGATTGGGTTTTGGATGTCATTGTGCCATTTGTAATGGCTGTAGCATTGCATCTCCCAGGTTTTATCAATAGTTCTTTGGGGTTTTTTGTGGTGCACATAGCTTTGGTGAAGATATGCTCATGGTACTCAAGTGAAATCAGAAAAAGAAAGACGATGGAATTCAAGTTAAAAGGAAAAATTGAGCAAATCAAAAGACACCGCGTTTGACATTTCCTCATTATCCATACTAAGAAACCAACTAGAGGAACTGCTGATTGATACATACTAAGAACCAACTAGAGGAACTGCTTATCATCAATCATTGTAGTCGCCATCAGTAGCGATCCGGTCCATGATCTTCGAGACCACCTCGGCAGACTCCCTCAACAGGTTGACGCTCCTCTTCAGCTTCTCACGCTTCGCTGCCAGTGCCGGTGCTTCCCTTAGCATCCTCTCGATGCCGCCGCTGCCATTGGGTCCGATCAGCTCCCCCACAATCTCCAGCTCCATCTCCTTGTTAACCAGGTTCTGCACGCTGAACAGCAGATGCAGTGCCGTGGAGTCAACAAACCTCCTCAGCACTATCTTCCAGTACGCGGTCGTCCTCATCTTCAGATCGAACGCCTGCTGAACCGCCTGCTGCTTTTGATTCCTCAGATGGCGCACTTTGACCTTCCCGATCCCCTGGAGGACGATGCGGCTAGGCTTCGACTGATCGTTGATCGCCTCCATGAACAAGTCTTGCTGGCTCATCAACTTGTTACACTCCAGCATGTACTCAGGGTTGCCTGTGTAGTCAGCGAGCTTCTCCATTTCCACAGTCTCCATCATTCTAATTATCGCCTTCTCCTTCATCTTGCTGATCAGATTGGACGCTGCTCTTCTCATCGATGACTGAAGCTGAGGATAATTCTCTGAGTGTCGCATCAACACACTGATCACAACGCCCTCGATGTAGTCCCATACACGAACCATAAAACTCGGTGGCTTGCTCGACACCCGCTTCACCTTCTGCTGCAAGACGGTGACGAAGGCAGTGCGAGGGAGGAAGTTCGGGAGCCCGATCCCTTTGGCCTCTTCCAAGACCTCCAATTCCTCAAACAAGAAGTTAATCTTAGGGTCATTTTCGGCACAGTTTTGGAGCTCGTCAGAGTAGTGATTCAGCATCTCCACCAGCCTGGCAGTGCAGTGCATGTTCTTCTCGTCTGGGTACTCATCGAACTCCCCTCTCAGCAAGACTTTCCTCAGCGACTCCTTCGCCAACCCCATGATCTGCATGAAGGCCGTCATGGCCTCCGCTACCGAGGTTAGATTCCTGGGCATCCTCTTAAGCTCGGCGACGTTCGCGTTCAGCTTGTCATTGATCTTCCTGATGATCTCGGGCAAACACTTGGCCATGATGGTGGCTTGAATCTGCATCAGCTTTTGTGCCAACACAGGCACACCAACGATGGACTTGTCAATCTTGCAGAGCTGAGGGTGCATGTCAAACAGCTTCGCTTCTTCGAGCCTCGCTTCTTCGTAGGTCTCGTCACCGATCCTGTTCCTCACGCACACATAGCCAAGTCCTATATTGACATCATCGGAGGTCACCTTTTCGTGCAAGCCCTCCGGAGCTTTATCAGCCTTTGTGACGACGGCCAGAGTCCTCTTGCCGGTCTTGTCCACCATCTGCAACGCAAAAACAAATAATCGTATGGACTCGTTTGCTAAGAGTTGTATAAATCATTCGAGTTTCTAGTCGATATGGAAGACAAGTGTGGCTAGACAGTACTTACTTGCGACATCCTTATGGACTCGCAAGTGGAGAAGTCGACGGTCGCAGACAAGACGTTGAGGATGATGCTCTCCTCAGGCCTTATGTACTCCATTATCATCTCCGAAATCTGCTCGTAGATGTTCTCGGGCTGGCCGTGCACGGACACTCTCGTGATTCCCGGCAAGTCGACCATGGTCAAGTCCGGGACGCCGTCCTTCTTGACGACAAGAGTCAGCGGGGCGTTCGATATGCCCTTCCCATGGCCCGCGATATCCTCGGTGGCGGCATTAATAGCTTCCGAGATGTGGTCCTCGTCGATGTGGACAACTTTGCTGTTGAACTCGAGGTAGAGCTCGGGGCGATCGGCGTAAGAGATGCCTTGGAGTCGCATAATGAGAGGGACGCGGGTGCAGATGCCCTGCCCCCGCGGCAGGCTGATGCCGGCGAGGGACTCGAGGACGCTCGAGTTGCCAGAGGACTGATCGCCAACGACGACAATGGTGGGGAGCTGGATGCCCTCCTTCATGACCATGAGGCTCCGCAGCCTGTCGACAGCGTCGAGAAGAGGGCGGATTCTGTCATTGTACGAGGCGGCAAGTGGCTGCGCGTGGCCCACCGACACCGTGAGAACCAGGTCTCCGCCATTTTTGGCGGTGGGGTTGACAATGATTCCAGACTTAGAAGCAGTGTTCTCCTTGCCATCTCTAACCATTCTTCGATGGAGGCGTTTGGTGTTTCGATAGGAGGAAGACGAAACAGCGACGGCGGTTCCGAAAAGGAGATGAAGAAGGGGAACCGATGGCTGTTCTTTCTCTGTCCTTGGTGTTTTCCGAGGACGAAAATGATGATTGATGAGATCTCCAAGATCGTCTGGCCTGGTTTTCTCGGGGCTCGATGCAGGGCCATGCATGATGACGAAGCGACCCTACGGACGCTGCAAACTGCGTGCATGCGTGGACGGGAAGATGAGTCTGAGAGGTTGATTTACAACGGATGATAATTAGAAGCTCGTCTAGGGTCAAGGGGATTATGCACTAATTAATCTTGATTAAGAAGATTATTACCGGAGTATTTTTTAAGAATTTGAGTGATTGGCATACTTGTCTCTATGTTCAAAGGCCAAAACCCTAATGAAACCGTATAGCATGTGTAAAAACTACATGTGTGTGACTGTTTGATTTACAACGGGTGATAATTGGAAGATCATCTAGGTCAAGGGAATTGTAAGCTAATTAATCTTAATTAAGAAAAATCTTTGAAAACATTAAAGTAGTGTTTTATCAATCGTATACTTGAAAATGTAAAAAATTAACATTATTTAAGTAATTTTTTTTTTCAAAACTACTTGCTTATTATCTATTGTCGGTGCAACTTTATTTTTGTCCTATTTTTCATCTTTAGTGGATTTTCTATGTCAAGATTGAAACCCTAACGAAGATGAATGCTAGAACCTCGTTGTGTGCTCGAAATTCGACTGTCGTCCACTAAATATTGAAGGAAAAAGTATTTCATGTATCAAATTATCGTTCCGATGTCGTCCGAGACAAGTCTCCTCATCTATTAGTGTTTGAGTATGAATTAAAGGGCTTAAACTTTCTATCAATTCAATACCCCACTTGATTACAAATTAACATTACTGGGCTCGGCAAGCGTGTAACAAACTTTATATTATATTATTTAGCTAAATTAGTTTGTTAGAAGAAGGTGTTGTTTCTACTATTTATTATAAATGTCCGACGTTTTTATAAATTGCTATTTAGCTAAATATCATTGAATGATTTAGGTAAAATTTATTATGTAGAGGCACACATATATGAGGAAACCGTGCGAAACTTATATACCTTGGCTTCATTTAGCTTCGGTACTTAGTTAATGTAATTTGATTAAGAATACATTGTTTCACTAAAATATTCGTGATAAAGAAAAGCACTTTTCATGGAAATATTTTTTAAGGGAAATGCTTAGTCTTGGGTGGTTTTTTTTTTTTATTATTATCAATTTGTTTGGTAATTTAGAATAAGTGATCTCATTGTAATGGGAAAGGAAAATCTTCTTTCCCTCAATCTAAGCTTTTTGCTTTCCTATAAATTTATAAGTCTTGCTTCGTCCGAACACCATAAAATCAAAAAAACAATTTCCTAGAAATAGTTTTTCTTAAACAAATGGACCCTAAATTTTGAATTTACATATAAAAAATGGAAGAGGGGAATGGATATTGAATATATTTTTTTTGTCTTGCTTCTTTCTTATTGTCTTTGAAAGGAAATAACGCAACCCAATAAAAATAAAAATAAAAGACAGCACACACGCTGGTAAGCCTCAACCCTAGCCCCTAGCTGCCGAGATGATTGGCCCAGGCATTGATGACCTCCTCCTCGTCCATGTTGAGATCCTCTGCTGACTAGGCTTTTAGGACCTAGGTGCCTGAAAAAGCTTACAATTGTGAATGATTTTTCATATCACTTAATTCACAGATTATACACGCTTATAAAGAGAAGGAAAAATACAATCTTTGATAAAGCAAAAATTATGGAATGCCAACTCATCTACAATTGGTATGCTAATCTGAAATTCAAAAGATTTCATATTCAAAAAATAATATCAAAAAATATTTCATATCTTAACACGCCCTCGCAAGATAAACGTTCCATCGGAAACGCCCATCTTGTCTCATAATTGTATTATCCGTAGCCTTGATAACAGTTTTGTGAGAATGTCGGCAAGTTGATCACTGGTGAAAATATGAAAAACTTGCATCTTACCGGCTTTAACAAGTTCTCAAACGAAATGGTAATCTATCTCAATGTGTTTCATTCGAGAATGGAAGATGAGATTTGCACAAACATAAGTAGCACCTAGGTTATTGCAATACAAGTTTGGTGCCGTGTCCATGTGAATGCCAAGTTCTTGAAGCAAAGATTTTATCCAAATGAGTTCTGCCGTGGTCATGGTAATGGCTCGATATTTGTTTCAGTAGACGACCGTGCAACCTATCATTGTTTTCGAGAACTCCAAGAGATAGGATTGACCCCCCATATAAATCACAAAACCCAAAATAAATATGCGATCATCAATGTTTCCTGCCCAATCTGCATCAGTGTACGCATGAAACACAAGTTGTGTGTCGCATCTCAAGTGCAACCATGGAATAATGTTCCCTTAAGATAACATAAAAGCTGTTTTGCAGCTATCCAATGAGTTGTGGTCAACTTAAGCACGAATTGAGATAGCTTGTTTACTGGAAAATCAAGATCCGGGCGAGTGATGTTGAGGTATTGAAGTGCGCTAATGTGGCTTCGAAATTCTGTAGCATTGGCTGGTGATTGTTTGTCATGAACCGAAAGAAATTGACCCATAGCTAATGGTGTCGCTACCTCTTTTGCATCTCCCATTTTGAAGCATTCAAGTAGCTCTCTTATGTATTTATGTTGAAAAAGAAGTAAGTCGATCTTTGTAGGAATGACTTCAATTCCCAAAAAGAAATTCAATCGCCCCAAGTCTTTAATTGAGAACCGATTAGAGAGAGCGATGATGAAATCCGAAACAAACTTCTGGTCACTTCCTGGGATAATGAGATCATCCACGTACACTAAAAAATAGGCTTAAACACCACTATGAGAGTAAATAAACAACAAACTATCATTCTTTAAATTGATAAATAAATTTGCGAGAAGAAATGAACTTAGCTCATTATATCAAGCTCACGGAGCCTACTTTAACCCATATATGGTTTTGCAAAGTTTGCAAATGTGTGTTGGTTTTTCTAAGTCTTTAAAATCATGTGGTTGCGACATGTAAACCTCATCTTGAAGAGTTCCTTGGAGGAAGCATTGTTAACGTCAATTTGTCTTAATGTTCATCCACGCATTAAAGCCAATGATAAAACCACTCGATTAGTATTTGGTTTGATGATCGAGCTAAATATATCGATGTAATCAAGGCACGGTCGTTGGTGAAAACCTTTGGCCACAAAACGTGCCTTGTACCTCTCAATATTGCCGTCCACACGTCTTTTTATCCGATAAACCCATTTGCAACTTACAACATTCAAAAATGGATCAAAAGGTATTAGTTCACAAGTCCCGTTACGAATAAATACATTGATCTCGGCCGACATTGCTTCACGCCATTGAAGATCGCACATAGCTTGTATAATTCCCATTGGTTCTATAGTCGGTGAAAGTAGATGTTTGGTAATGATGTGGTTGATTTGTTTGGGTTTGAAAATATTATTTTGAGGTCTAGTGGTTATTTTGTGAGTTCTTGTAGGTGGATTTTTTGGTGTTGATGTTTGGTCATTATTGATAGTTGCAATTGGGGTTTCAAGAGGTGGCATTTATGATTGATTTGAAGGTTGTGAAATTGATGAGGATGTAGCACAGGATGGAATTTTGCTTCGAGGGGGCACTTGTGCAGATGGTCTAATGTTTAGCACTAAAACCAGAAGTGAAACGGTAGATGGAGGAGATGAACTTTGAGGGGTTGACAAGACACTTTTAGTATTGAAAAGTGTTTGGTACGGAAATGTGTTTTCTTCGAACACAACATAACGTGAGATATAAAAACGATTATTTTGTGAATCAAAACATTTATACACACTTTGTGATAATGAATACCCTAAAAATATATATTGTTGAGAGTGGGACATAAATTTATTTGTGTTGTATGGACGTAACCACGGATAGCAAAGACAACCAAATGTGAGAAGTTTTTTATAATTGGGAGCCATTTGGAATAATGTTTGAAATGGTGAATGCATATTTAGAACGAGTGTTGGCAAACGATTAATGAGGTATATAACAGTTTCAAACGCATATGATCAAAAGGAATATGATAGATTTGTTTTGTGTAATAGAGCGAGTCCAGTTTCAACTATGTGTCAGTGTTTTCTTTTTGCAGTTCTATTGTGTTCTGGTGTGTGTGGCGGTGTAGTTAGATGAGAAATTTCATGTTTTGTAAGAAAATATTTCAAGTTTTGAAATTCTCCATCACCATCCGAGTATAAATTTCAAATAGAGACAAATTTTTTTTTTCAACCAAGCTTTTGAACTGTTCAAAAATTTGGGTAACATCTGATTTTTTTCTTATAAGATAAAGCCAAGTGTATTTCGTATAGTGGTCAACAAATATAAGATAGTAACGGAAACCATCAATTGAAGCAGTTGACACATGACCCCAAACATCGAAAAAAATAATATCAAGCGAAAAATGACTCACAAGAGTTAATACCCTAAATGAAAGTTTGTGACTCTTATTGCACTGACACGCATAACTTAGAGCTTACGATTGACTCAGAAGACAAACGAGTTGGAAAATTATTAAGAACATGGCTTAGAATACGAAATGAAGGGTGACCTAATCTGTCATGCCTAACCATCAGTTTTGTTCGCTCACTGACAAAGATTGTGAATTTTGGACGAGTGTTTGTAAGAGGCATCCGATACACACCATTGCTGAGCCCTCCTTGAAGCAACGTCGCCCCCGTGTGAAGGTGCTTCACCAAAAAATAATTGGCAAAAAATTCGATAGATGAGTGGTTATTACGACAAAATTATGAGACAGAAATCAGGTCTTTTGTACTATCAGGTGCACATAAAACATTCGTTAATTTAAATGATTGGTTTGGATAGGATAAATTAGTAGAACCAATGTGATTAATACGCAAACCTGTGCCATCACCAAGGGCCTTCATACTCTAAGTGAGTGGTGAGGTTGTTGAGATTGCTTGTGACATGATGTGATGCCCCTGAGTCTTGTAGCCAGTCATTTTCTTGACGTGGAGTTGTTGCAACATGAGCAGTAGGTTCGCGGAGACTATTTTGAATGCAAAAACAAGATTTGACTGAGTGTCCATATTGATCGTAAAACTGACATGTCGGATGAGGCTCTCTGTTGTCCCGATCAGAATACCTCCTATGAGAAGGTCAACGATGCTGGTTAGATCTGGAATAATTTTGATGACGGCTGCAATTGTTGGGCCAGCGGGAGTTGCTTCCTATGTCACGGCTTCTGTTGTTGTAGTTGGCTATGATTGGTGGTGCTTCAAGTCTAATTTCTTCCAGTTTTAGATGGGTTTCATAGGCCACCAATTTGTCATGCATTTCTTCAAAACTGATTGTGTTTTCACAAGCCCTAATCGTTGCTATGATTTATTTGTATTTAGTTCCAAGTCCTCGAAGTGCATGAATAACTAAATCATCATTAGAGATAAGAGTGTCAATGATTGCTAATTCATCAGCAAGGGCTTTAAGTTCCTGCAAAAATTCTGAAATAGAACGTGAGTTTTAGCGAGCAGTAGAGAATTGATCCTTAAGATGCATAACTTTTGAGCGGGATTTATTTGCATATAAATTCAAGAGTTTTGTTTAGGCAGCATGTGACGAATTGCAAGAGGCAATGAGAGGAATCACGGCTTTGGATACAAATGCAAAAATTGCATGAAGCAAGAGCTGATTCTGGCAAATCCAAGTTGTTGCGACTGGATTTGGCACCGTTTGATTTCCAGTTGAAATGGCGAGAGGCGGACAGATAGAAGTTCTGTCAACAAATCACATTAAGTCATAACCAATAAGTAGCACCTGAAATTGAGCACGCCAAGAGGGATAATTTGCAGCAGAGAGCTTGAATCACAATTAGACGGCGGCTGAGATCGAGATTAGACCACTAGGTGCAGCTGTTCCGTTGGAAAAGGAACTAGAATTTGAGGTGGTGCGAGTTGATTCTGAAGTGACTTCCATGGCTAGAGGGTGCAGAAGGTTGTTCGGTGAATTGCAAGTGCATAATATTAACAAGTAATAAAGTGATGAATGAGTATCGTTCCCACAAGAACTGTTTTTTATTTTATTTTATCCAATTACTTATTGAAAGTGATCAATTCAAAAATCTAGCTAACCAAATTGAAAAGATGAGTAAAAAGTAAACTAAACCAATTAAAATACTAAAATATAGAAAATGTCAAAACTTAAAGAATTAAAAGCTAAGTAAAATTAATCTAAAGCAAATTCAAGATCACAAAGCGTTAGAGCATCCAACTTCACTTAACTATTCATAATTAATTTTCTTAACTTTTCATGCAACAATTTAATTTCCAATTGTGTTGGCGAAATTTTCCTAAGATGAATTAAAAGCCGACCTCGGTCTAATAATCCCTAATTAGGTATGTTAACCCACACTAACCTTAGGTGAATTTAAACTACCTAAAAGCATTAAGTTCTTGTGGAAATTCCCGGATTCAATCTAAGTAGTCCCAACCTAGATCTACTATCGCAGCCACATAAATAATCTAATGTACCTTGACCTAAATTTAATTTATGGTTCAATATCACTATTATACATGCACACAATCTCCACCCAGTATCATGCATACATCAAAAATCATTCAAAAGTTGGCCAGACTTCTAAAAGCATTAAGATCATGATAAAGAACGACACAATTAAAACAATTATATTGCATGAAAGTCTTTGAAAATTAATCAATCATGATTAAGATCCATTGTAGCTCTAACAAAAGAAATTTAGAACATAGTAAAAATTAAACTGACAAGAATTAAAGAAAACATAATACTAAATAAATAAAAATAAATTCACCGAATTGAGAAACAATGAGCTTCAAGTTTGTCTCCTCCTTCTCTCCTTGACACACCAACTCCACTAAAATAGAAGAATAAAATCTAACTAAGAAAACTCAAAATCTTCTGCAAAGATGGTGGCTCCAAGGATTCTCTCTTCTTTTGCGGCACAAGAGCAGTTTATATAGCCTCCAAAAATCTGCCCTAAGTCGACTTCTATTAGGATTTGGAAAAGATTTCTCCTTAATTTTCTTTGAACCTTATCTTCAATCATGATCAAATTCTCCAAATATCTGATTTGGGCTGGCTTTTTCTTCAAGATGAAATATTCTGAAAGATATTGCAATATTCTGGAAGATCTGAAAATATTTCATACAAAATAAAATTACGTGAGCAGCAATTAAATTCACCCAAAATTTATCAAAATTTAGCAAATATCAAGTCTAAATTAGCAAGAATACTCTATTAAAAATAGAGTTATCAAAGGTTGCCCAAAAAAAATGCAAAATAACCTGATCAAAATGCTCTTATGAGCATAATTGCTCTGATACCATGAAAAAGCTCACAATTGTGAATGATTTTTCATATCACTTCAGATTGTACAGGCTTATAAAGAGAAAGAAAAATACAATCTTTGACAGAGCAAGAATCATGGAATGCCAACTTATCTAAAGTTGGTATGCTAATTTGAAATTCAAAAAAATATCAAAAAGATTTCATTTTCAAAAAATAATATAAAAAAAGATTTCATTTTTTAACAGTGCCCTCGTCGATAAACCTCACGGCATTGTACCGGAGTCCGCTGCAAGCGCGGGAGTCAGCCATGAGGGCCCCGAGCGGCACACACCAGTCCAGCAGGTAGCACGCCTCGCCCTCCTCCTGTTTCTGCATGCGGAGGAGGATGGAGGTCGGGCTGGCTGTTCTCACGGCCTACGGAGGACAGGATCACCAGCTTCGTCTCCGTTCCTGCAACGTCCACCGATGAACACAGGGAGAGATGATGGCGGATGGGTCTCGTTTCTTTCTTCTGCTCTGCGATCTGCCGTCCATCAAGACATGCCATGGCGTTTGCCTGAGGAGGAAATGCAGATTTACAGCATAGGGAGCGCGCGGAAGGCCAGCCGCAGATCTCTTTTAATACACGTAGCTGATGGATAGAACACAAAGCATTAATGCTGGTGAAGTATTTAACTCTCTTCGATGGAGTCGTTTAGTGTTTCGATGCGATGAAGATGAAAGAGCGACAGCGGATCAAAGAAGAAGAAGTGACGAACCGTTCTTTCTTCGTCTTCAGTGTTCTCCGAGGACGAAAATGATGACAGATGATCTCCATGGACGCTTGGCCTGGTTTTCCCAGGGCTCGATGCAGGGCCATGCATAAAGACGATTCTAACTCTCTTGCACAGTTCAGGCTTTTTTTTTTTTTACATTTTTATTAGATGATATATCTAGTTAAGTATCATTGAGTAATTTTGGTAAATTTATATTATGTAAATTGTAAACACATTTATAAATTTGGAAAATGGGTTGGAAAAGATGAAACTGCGTGAAACTTTTGTTCCAGCATGAAAAAAATTGTCATATCATTTTGTTTCTAATTGTTTTTGAGAAAAAAAAGAAAGTAAAATCCTAAGTAATACTGACATAACACGACACGACACGACACGCTGACACGTGGCATTTCAAAAAATAAAGAATTCTGACACGTTGGGGCACATTGTTTATTAAATATATATTTTAATATATTCGTGATAAATTATTATTTTTATAACTATTTTAATCAAATTAATTTAATTCAAATTCACAAATAAATAGATAATAAAAGAGAGTATAGAATGAATTTACACGAAAAATATGAATCCACCATTTGTTGATATAATTCATTATTTCAATTTAACAAATTCAACTCAATTTCAATAATCCATAAAAATTGGGAAAAAAATTAAATAATCCACATTTGAGACTCTCGTGTCAAAGTGTGTTCGAAGAAAAGAGGAAAAAAATAAACTTGAGTGAGTGAATCGTGTGTTATAGGAAATAAGAATCAGAAGAAAAGAAAAGATCATGGTTTTCATTTTTTCCTTTTTATTATTTTATTATTTATTTACATTTTGACTAGTCATTTATTAAAAAATTTAAAATTGATCCATTGCACGTCGAAATCACATCTTAGAATTCCAACACAAGTGTCGAAAAGTATCAGGGAAAATTAACTAGGTATCAAATTTTTCGACACATATCGATTGAGTGTCGAAGAGTGTCTGAGAGTGTCCGACATATGTTAGAGTGTCCAACACGATATGAAAGCTTCCGGATAGTGTTGGTACTTCTTAGGTAAAATCTACTCGAAAAAGAGGAGAAAAGACAATGGGAAGAAGAAATGAATAGGAAAATGAAAAATACTTGAAAACAGTAAAGTAGTGTTTTGTCAATCATATACTTGAATATATATAAATTAATATTATTTAGCTATTTTTTTCTACACTACTTGCTTATTTATCTACTGTAGCCTGTAGGTGAACTTTATCTTCGTTCTATTTTTCATCTTCAGTCGATTCAATTATTTGATTATCCTTTATATTCTTTATCATTTATTATAGGCATTTCAATCTCCTTTCTAAATTTTTTTTCTTTTTCTTCCTAAAATATATTATCGTTTTTTTTATAAATATTGTCTGATTCTTCTCCGAGTAATTTTTTGAAATTCGCTGCCTTTTTTGTGTTATCATTAATTTGTGGCGTTGCTATATGCTTGTTCATCTTTCATTGGTTGGTTTAGACACATGGAAACTTTATGACATGTCAAATGGCAAAACTCAATAAAAAAAAAAGTTACCATGATGTAAAGTGCTAATTAAGTCGACAAAACTTCCATGCATGGAATATTTCTCTTCTTTCAACATTTTAAATTAATTTCTCAAAATAATCAGAATTGCACATTCTCTTCCTTTTACGACTTATTTTTCTATTTATTTTTTTTGTACACTTAATTGTACATTTTCTTTGCTAGTGAGAATATTGGATATTTCTATTTTAATTTCAAATAAATAAAGGTCTTTGATTAAATTTATCCACATCCCTCCATTAGTTCCCAATTACAGAGTTAAAAAAATAAAATAAAATCACAAAAGAGATATTTCAGTAAGTCAAAACACCATTTAATTGATAGATTTCATCAATTAATTGCAAACTCTTCACTAGACCTTTCAAAATAGATCATAGTTTCATCTATTAATTTCTTAACTCATATTTCATGGGTTTGAGTTGAGTTATTATATGAGTTAACTATATTAAGTAAATAAGTCATAAATGCGTTTAGAATAGTAAAACTCAAAATAACATCAATATTAGATAGGTTCGTCACTTACTTAGATTCAAGCCACCTCTACGACCCTCTATTGCCCTTGTGTTTGTTTACTTCACATTCTAATCTTAGTTTGGGTATAATTTTAATAAATTTGGTTAAACGTGAAAGTATTTTAGCAATATTAGTCGGGTAGGTATAAATTATAAAATTCGCATTGGTCAAAAATGTTAAATGGTTCAAATTGGGTAGGGTTATTTTCAACTTAGCTTGACTCACCTGTTTGACGGACCTATTCGTTTCAATTATATAAATCGAAACTTACTTGTAGAATCATTCGTAAGTTTCATTCATTCACTAAACTAACTATAGTCCAAACAAAAAGAAAACTTTTTTATTCATATGAATTATGAACACATGATAATTGATATATATAATATGACCTCAATATCGAATGTTCCGAACCCAAAGCTAATGTCGTCATATTCGATAACAGATGTCCGCCGTTTTGCCCCAAAACGGCGGCGCGGCATAAAAACCCCCATCGCGTCTGCTCTCTCGCCGGAGCAACCGAGCAGAGCCGAGCGATGGCGACTGCTCAAGACTGTAGAGCCACCTCCGCCGTTCTCGCCCTTGCTTCTCCTTCCCCTCGACCACTCCCTCTCTCTGTCCTCGCCCTTACTCCCGCTCATCCTCGCTCCAGTCCCCGCCTGCCTTTCCTCCAACCCGGTCGTCGCTTTCCTTCTGCTCCGACGGTGTTCGTTCCCGACATCACACTCGGTGCGGGGATTGACGATGTGATTGAAGGGGCTGCGACGTCAATGGCTTGCCTTGGTACAATCACGCACTTGGGCTGTTGAAAGTGGCTTCTGATTCAGCTAAGCACTGTGATGTCTTAAGGTCATCAAACGCACCGAATCATATTTAGCATTCAGTTAAGTATTCAAGCAAGTTCTACATATTCAAGAGAAGAAACGAAAGGATTTTGAAATTGCGATATTTGTCTATTAAGGTATCTTCCATAAGATCCAGGATCCCGAACAGGATCCGCCTCATGCCCTGACACCAGTAACTTAAGGAGTGACGTCTTATAATCATGTGAAAACCCGGAATCATTTCGACTTGCGTCGATGGCAGCGAGTTAACTCCTCACACTCATTGCACCGAGAAAAATTCGAACTAAGTACGGGTGAAAGATTCGAATATGACGCCAGCAGATGAGATCAAAGCATAACACCCAGCTCAACTTTCACACGTAATATGAAAATTCAAGCCCAGGCTGAAACTGGCAAACAGAAAACACCATCGGTGTCCATTTCCGACAGAAAAACACGAAACAAATCTTTTCTTTCTTGAGATGAAGAGAAGGAGAGATCAAGCTTGAGCAATGGCAATGGCGAAACGCAAAACCCAGAAACAAAAGCAAATGGCACAAGAAAGCTCGCAACTTTTCGACCATGAACATCGCCCATGAACTCAAAGCAAGCCGTACGTCAAAACCTATGGCCTCCATCATATGCTCCTTCTACTTCTTATCCTTAATAACTTCAGCTATGGACACCGAAAGCACGCAGACTACACAAACAACACTCACTGATCCCTAGGCTGCGCACTGTCACAGGCATAAAACCGTAGCCCTAGCCGCCGAGCTTATCGACCCAAGCATCGATGACGTCCCTGTTGTTCATGCCAAGATCCTCCGCCGACTTAGACTCTGGGACCTTCGCGCCGTCGTAGGAGAACCGCACGGTACCGTAGGGCAATCCCCTGCGAGCGCAGTAGTGGTCCATGAGGGCCTTGAGCGGCACGCTCCGGTCCAGCAGGTAGACCATGTCGTCCCCCTCCTGGTTCTGCACGCGCAGGTGGATGGGGTCGGGCAGGCTGTTCTCGCGGCCCACGTATTTCAGGTACACCAGCTTCGTCTCCGTTCCTGCAACTGCAATCGATGAACACAGAGAGACATGACGGAGGTGTCTCCTCCCTTTCTTCAGGTCCGCGATGTGCTGTTTATTGAGACGTGCGACTGCGTTTGCCTCAGGAGGAAGTTCTGCTTTAGCGGAACGACTGTTGCCCATGCTAATTCTGCACAGCGAGCGGCTAGCACGATCATCCACTGATGGCGGAGGCCGGCCGCAGATCCTTTTTATACGCGTAGCTGATGGACAGAATACAAGCATTAATTGCCGATGAATTATTTAATTCTCTTCAATGGAGTCGTTTGGTGTTTCGATGCGATGAAGGTGAAAGAGCGACGACGGATCGGTGTTTTCGGAGGACGAAGATGATGACTGAATGATCTGCAAGAACGTTTGGCCTGGTTCTCTCGGGGCTCGATGCAGGGCCATGCATGCATGAAGGCGACTTTCAACTCTCTTGCACAGTCAAGGCTTTTTTCTCCTTCTTTTTTCCCAACATTTTTATGAGATGATAACTAGCTAAGTAATCATTGAATAATTTTGGTAAATTTATGTTATGTGAACATATTTATTATTGGAAAAGATGGAACTGCTTGATACTTTAACACCTCGACTTCGTTTGGTTTTGATACATAGTTGATATAATTTTGACTACAATTAGATATTGGTAAAACATGGAAAAGTGAAACATAAATGAAAATTTTATTATGTAATTTTATTTTCAGTTGTATTTCAGACAAAAAAAAAATAATGTAATCTAGTAAAAAAGAGAAGAAAAATGACAATGGAATGAGGAAATGGATAGGAAAAAGGAAAATCTTTGAAAACACTATAACAGTGGTTTATCAATCATATACTTATGTAAACCTTCTGTTCCATGGGAAAAAAATGATTTTAACTCTCTTGTACGGTTAAGGCTTTTTTTTTTTAACATTTCCATGAGATGATATCTAGCTAATTATCATTGAATAATTTAGGTAAATTTATATAATTTTTTGGATATAGAAGTATTTTTTCGAACTGCCATTAAAATTTTGAAATAAATTGTAAACATATTTATAAATTCGGAAAAGGGGCTGGAAAAAGATGAAACTGCATGAATTTTTAGTATCTTGACTTCTTTTGGTTTTGGTACTTAGTTGATGTAATTTTAAGAATTAGATATCAATAAAACATGGAAAAGTGAAACAGAAATGAAGAATGATCGTATTATTTTGTTTTTAGGTTTGTTTTTGGGAGAAAAATAATTTAATCTAGTCAAAAAAAAAAGAAGAAGAAGAGAAAAGTCAATGGACTGAGGAAATGAATAGGAAAAAAAGAAAAATATTTAATTACGCTAAAGTAGTGTTTTACCGATCATATATTTCAAAATGCAAAAATTAATATTATTTAACAAATATTTTTTTTTTTTTTCAAAACTTCTTGCAAATTTATCTATTTTAGGTGCAACTCTATTTTCGTTCTATTTTTCATCTTTAGTGGATTTGATAATTTTATTATCCTTCATCAAAAGCATTTTAATCTTCTTTTTAAATTTTTTCTTTTACTTCCTAATAAATATTCTTTTTTAAAAAAATTGTCTGATTTTTGTCTAGATAATTATTTGAAAATCGATGCCTTTTTTGTGCTATCATTAATTTGTGGCGTTGCAATATGCTTGTTCATCTTTCATTGGTTGGATTACACACGTGGACACTTTATAACATGCCAAATGGAACACTCAATAAAAAAAATTACCATGCGGTAAAGTGCCAATTAAATCGACAAAACTTCCATCCATGAAATATTTGTCTTCTTTCAACATTTTAGATTCATTTTCTAAAATAATCAGAATTTCACATTCTCTTCCTTTACGACTTAGTTTTCTATTTTTTTTGCACACTTAATTGTGTATTTTCTTTGCTAGTGAGAATATTCGATATTTCTATCTTAATTTCAAATAAATTATAGGTCTTTGATTCAATTTATCCACATCTCTTCATTACGTTCCAATTAAAGAGTTTAAAAAAAAAATCAGAAAAGCGATTTTGAGTAAGTAGAAAGCCCATTAAATTAATAGATTTCGTCTATTAATTTCAAACTCTTATAGACCTGAGTCATAAATCAATTTCTTAACTTATGTTTGGTGGGGCAGAGTTTGTTATATGCGTTGATTATATTCAATAAATAAGTTATACATGGATTTAGAATAGTAAATTTCAAACTAATTATTATTAAATGGGTTCACAATTTATTTAGATATAATCCATTTTTATGACCCTCGCTTCATTTTCTCTTAAGCTTACTCAATTTTGTGCTCATTCACTCCAAACTCTCATATTAATTTTGGTATGAATTTTTTATAAATTTGAGTTACTAGGTTTGCATTGTATGGAAACAAATTTGAGTTAAAAAAAAAAAGAATAAAAGAAAAGAATAAAAAATGTTAAATTGGTCAAATTGGATCGGATTAATTTTTACCTGGTTTAACTCACCTATTTGATGGTCTACTCTTCCCCACCATATAAATCGAAACTCACCCATAGAATCATCTATAACTTTCATTTATTCACTAAACTAACTATAGTTCAAAAAAAAAAATCCATTTATACGGTTAATTGGTTCTTGATCTGATTAGAAAAGACTGGTTGCAAAAATTTGAAATCGGGAATCTAACTGTTTAGTCCTAAGACCATAAATCGGACAGACAATACAATATGATCTAATAAACTAGCCATTTTTTTTTTCACTACTTAGAGCGGATCATGATAGTATTTAGTTTGCATTTTACTAATTATTTTTGAATAAATAGGAAAATAAAAATTATATTAATTAGTTTGATCCGATTTAATCCGGTTCACTATTGAAATTAAGAATTGAACTATTTGAATACTAATTCCACTTTTATGAATCAGGAATCGGATCAACACTCTTGATTTGGGTTTAGTCCTAAGACCATAAATCTGACAGACAATACAATATGATCTAATAAACTAGCCATTTTTTTTTTTTCACTACTTAGAGCGGATCATGATAGTATTTAGTTTGCATTTTACTAATTATTTTTGAATAAATAGGAAAATAAAAATTATATTAATTAGTCTGATCCGATTTAATCCGATTCACTATTGAAATTAAGAATTGAACTATTTGAATACTAATTCCACTTTTATGAATCAGGAATCGGATCAACACTCTTGATTTGGGCAGTTGTTTTGCACGTGCCAATCATAAACCCTATCATAAACGCCATAATATACACACGATATGACCCCAAAAATCGAATAGTCCGACCCGAAAACTAATGTCGTCATATTCAAGGAGGAGGGTCTGCCGTTTCGCCTCAAAACGGCGGCGCTGCGTATAAACCCCAGATTGCCTGCTCTGTCCCCGCCGGAGCAACGGAGCTGAGCTGAGGTGAGCAATGGCGGCCACCTCGAGACTGTGGAGCCACCTCCGCCGCTCTCGCCCTCGCTTCTCCTTCCTCTCGTCCGCTCCCCCTCTCTCCCCTCGCCCTCACTACCGCTCTCAGCCTCACTCCGATCCCTGCTCGCTCCATCTGCCTTTCCTCCTGTCCGGCCGTCGCTTTTCTTCCGCTCCGTCGGGCGCCGACGACGGCGACGGCGACGGCGACGGCGATTTCGGCTTCCGGGGGTTCGGCGAGTCGACGGCGTTCGACCCCGACGTCGCGCGTGGCGGCGGGATTGATGGTGTCATCGAAGGGGCGGCGAGCGGCGTGGAAGAGTCGATTCTTCCTGTCAAAGCCTTGATCTCTCTCCTCGATAGTTATCACGACATCACTGGCTTGCCTTGGTACGATTGCTGTTTCTGATTGAGACGCTTCCCTGACGTGCTTCTTTTCACGAGTTGTTATATGGGTATCGGTTGAATTTGCAGGTTGAGTTCTTTAATGTTGTTGGGTTGGATTCTGGCAGGTGGGTCGTGATTGCATCATCCACCTTGGCATTGAGAGTGGCGCTCTTTCCCGTGCTCGTTTTGCAGCTGAAGAAGCTGAAGAGAATTTCAGAGTTGTTTCCGAAATGTGAGCTCTTTTTCTCTCTCTTCTACAGTCTTCGTTTCGTTGGAACTGAGTTCTGAGGAATGGTTTGCGCCGTGGTTTGCATTGCCTCTGCAAATCAGTCTCTTAACTAGTGGTAGTGGTGGTGGTGCCGTCCGCATGGAGTCTGTATATGGGAAGGATTGTCCAATTTCTTTCTTTTTTTTTTTGTTCCTCCGCGGTGTTAACTCTGATGAGAGTTTGTCGTCCTTCAATGTGAACTGGCTGTTTTAATTTCTTTTAGACTTACAATTGCATATTTGAAGTGCCTCCGCCCCTGCCACCGCCTTTCTCAGGAAGGAGTTACATCAATCAGATTTCACTCTTCCGGCGGGAAAGCCGAGCAAGCGGGTGCCCTTCACTTTTATGGTTCCTTGCATACCTTTCTGTCCAGGTAATTCTATCATCTCTACTTAGTGGACAGTTTATTAGTTTGTATGATATTTCCTTTTTGCCCTTAAGTACATGTAGAAAAACAAAGTTATCCTCTTTCCTTTACTAGTAGTTGGCTTGGCTGAGCTTCGATTAATGAAGCAGAATTGTTGGTGGAATAGACCAATTCAGATTAGGGCATAAAGGGAAGGAAGAGAAGGCAAATTATGTATTTGCAGCCTAGTTGAACATACATTCACTTACCTTCACCAAATAATACAGATACTTCCACAAAGATTGTTCCATGACATTTTGGTAAAGAAGGCTGATGAAGGCTGAGGCCCTCCATATGCCCTCAATATGGGCCAATCCTAAAGCCTTTCCTTCTCTTTATCTGGGATGAATATTATCTATTTGAGACCATCTATATTCAGCTGCCTAGATTAGTCTAGATGTCAAAGGACAAAAACAACAATAGTGGGAAGAAACGCTTAAGAGGAAGTTTTCCATAAATGAAATAATTTAGCACTCAAATAAAAAAGTAGAGGCTACAGCTCACATGTGGACGTGTTTTTTTGCTAAGAAAGATGCCTTTTCATTTTTTCCATGACAAAGAAAGATACACTTGAGTATAATACTGGCAGCACTTTTTCATCAGAAAATGGGCTGCTCTTTTAACTGTATATAGTATGCTTCAGAGAGAGATTTGACCCCTAGATCTTTTGTCATAAATGGGTTAATAAAGTGTCTGGCATGTCCAATTCAAGAGGAAGATGAGAAGAAGTCCTGTTTGAAATGTTAACCAGTTCCATATTTTGCATTCTGGACAATGCTTGTGTTTATTGTTGCTTATTTAAACATCATATTCATCTGCAGGTCCCATTTTTTCTCCTATGGATGACTAGTATTCGAAGGATGTCTCTCGACCATCATCCTGGATTTGATTGTGTAAGGCATCCAAAATGCCCATATATGCCTGCATGATTGTTGCTTTGCTATTTGTTAAGTGGTGCTGCTGTTGGCTGTATTATTTTCATGGTGACTACATGTATAGTTCCAGTCGAAGTCATTAATGGAGCTGGAAAGCTATTTGCCTATAAAATAATATCCTCTGTGGTGTTAAACTGTTGAAAATCCAGCAACTACAATTCTTATGCTAGCTGTGAATAATATTGAACAGTCGTGAAGCACTGCGGTGGTGCTAGTTAAGTGCTCTGAAGTAGAATAAATTTGTAAGGGAAGATATTTAAGATGAATTAAGCTGAATATTGTGCTTAATAGGGGAAATGATTGGATGTTTCAACAATACAGTCCAGGCAGGAGTAGTGTGTAAGTGCTTTTGATGAGACTGTGTAATTTGACATGTTAAAGATATCCTTCCTTTCCTCACAATGTAAATGCATCATACTATTTTGCCTAATGGTACTACGGGTATCATTATTTTTCTTGTTTCATTTGCCGGAGTTCTAATTTTTTCCTTTGTTCTTATGGAAGTTTGGTGTTTAACCAATGAAATTCAAAATTTTCATATTCTTTGCCTTTCTTACATGAAAAAACCCAATTGTACATACAAATCTGGCAACGCAGGACAACATTTGTTGTAGTGCACATATTCATTCTGGTGATAAATGAATTATTTCATTTTCATTTGGAGATTAGCATATGTTCTTTTGAAAAATTTTGCAGGGTGGAATCTTATGGTTCCAGAATTTATCTGAACTTCCCCACGGCACCTTGGGCCACGTACTTCCCCTGCTGATTGCTGGTCTGCATTTCATGAATGTGCAGGTATAAATAGTTATTAAACCCCCAATTATTGACTTATCTAGATCAAGCTACTCTTTCTTGTCACATGATCTTTCTATGTCAAAATTGGAAGACTTCATAGCATTTGGAGCTTTTAGCATGCAAATGTTATCTTTGTTGTTGAGTCAGGTTACATTTCTTTTTTCCTAAAGAGCATGTTGCACTTTTGACTACTTGTTCAAACTGAGAGCATAGTTGATCTGCACAAGGATCTACATGTTTGTAATTTTTGTTCCTGCCAAGACATAGATTTTGCTTGCACAATTATTAATGTCTATTGCAAGTCATTCTGATCTATACCGATAGAAAGAAAATTTTCTGGAAGCATTCAAAAGGTTTATTTTCTTCATTCTATCATTCCCATTTGCTTACGTAGTCATTCATTTGCGTGTTCTGTAAAGTATCTGTTTCTTCGATGACTTCCAAATCTACTGATTAGAAATTATATGACTTTGTTTTTTTATTTTTCATTTATTGTGGTCCTTCTGATAAATTTTTCCAAAAGTTGGGTCTTTTTGCATGTGAAGCTGTTTAATGGTTGAGCAGTTGTTATGTATTTCTTGCTCATACTTCTTACTATTATAGTACTTATTGTTTTGACTGAGCTAGGGTAAGTTTTATAATCTACAATATTCACTATACTAACTACTGCTAGCTTAATTTGTTATCCATCTGAGAAGAACAGCAAATCAGTTAGTGCATGGTGGATTTGATAAGACTGTTTATTGTGATGACAATTATGTCTTTTTCATTTCTCATTGTTATCAAGATCCATAATAATTCTTATTGTGGTATCTTCATGCAAACAGGTATCTTTTTCCAGGAAAGAGGTTCGTGAAGTTAGTGGTGTGTTTGGCTTATTAGCAAAAGTAAGTTGATAATAGTGGGCTAAGGATTTTATTGGAGATTCTAGCTGTTAAAGTTTTTCAGCCTCTCACAAATATTGATATCATATTTTCAACTGTCCACTTGAGCAATTTGTTCTTCTTATTCACTTTTTATGATATAATTCATCCATTTATTGGTCCCCCATTCTTTATTGCAGATCTACAAATACTATTTGTATTTTATGTCAGCCCCAATCCTGTATATTGGTCACTGTATTCCTCAGGTAATGCGATATCTCATGCCTTGTTCATCATCATGGCTTTCTAAACTCATGGAATAGATGGGATGGCTTTCTTCACTCATTGAGTTGATGGGTTGTTTTCCTCTTTTGGTATTTCTTTTAGACAGATGAACATGCACTTCATACTCTGATTTTGGCCTTTCAGCCACTGCATACAATCCTCACATGTAATGATTTAATCTGGTTTTCTGTGCACGTTATATACTCTTTTGGCCTTCCAGCCAGTACTGATGGCCTAGTATGTGATGACTTGATCTGGTTCTCTTATATGAGAATGCTCAGCTTTGGCTGCTTTGAGAAATCAATCAGAGTTAAAACTACATCCAGAGGTTATCAAGAGCAGTTGATATCATTATGTGAGCCCAAAAAAGCAATTTGGTGTGTTAAAACCCGCAGATTCTCAGTAGGAAAAGCTGATATATGTGGTGGCTACAGAACTTTGTCGTAAGACTTTGATAATGCCAATCAATGATCTTCATAGTATCTATTTGTATTAAAAGCTACATTTAACTATTAAATTTTAGTGCTGGGGAATTGGACTTTATGTGAGACGATAAATGAAATCAGTGCTCTTTAACTCTCTGAACCTCTTCCAAGAATGTGTTGAAGCTCATCCATGCAAAATGTTTATGGCAAGCTTTTGAATTGGTGGTCAAGTTGGCTCTGTTTGATGGCATGGTACCAGAAAATGTTATCCAGTTTAGGGTCACTTTATAAAGTTTTATCATGACTTTAAAGCCCATCGATATTCATAATGCACTCTTTAATTTGCAGGGCAGTTTAGTATACTGGGTGACCAATGCTTCAATGACTCTTTTTCAGGTGTGCCACTACTTTATTTTTCGTTATTGAAGAACATTATAAATACATGAAGTTCTGCATCCATATGGGCAATGCTTCTTATGGGAATTGTCCCTATTTAAACTAGACCATCCACGTGTCAATCTATGGGGTGTTTTGATCTCATTTCTTGCTTTGGGAGAATAAGAAATAAATAGTTGTGACACTAACATCTGTTTTTAGTATCCTTGGTTGGGTGATTGATGATGATTACTAAAGGAAATAATTATGAGGAAAATATGACCAGTTTTTCAAGTTCAAGATAACTAGTGAATTCAACATCACTAAAAAGATAGAAGGTAGTTTAAACTTAAAAGTGCTCTTAAAAGATGCCTGTCCACTAGGTCTTCCAGTGTTTATTGATCTTACTTTGAAGACCTTGAGTGGGTTTTGAGGAGTACCAGTGAAAACAAATACTACTTTCTTTTTTCTTGCTGAAATTGAAAGTGCTATAAGTTCAATAGGAGTCAAAAGAGTTATATATGCTAGTTTATCAGGCATAAACATTTGAAAAAAAAAAAAATGATGCATGGGAGTCAATTTTTTGTTTGCAATTATTTTTACAGCATTGTACTTACTGCTTTGTTACTGGGGAACGTATTTCTTGTCAATTTTCTGCCATGGTTCACATCTTGCTAAGGCTTTCTTTCTCTGAGGAAATCAGAAGCAGCTTATGCAACTTCTTCACCTATGCGCGCCTTCATTTATGAATTTTAAAATTAGGTTCCTGCACCCTTAACGAATGAGTATCATCAAGTTCCTCTTGTCTGATGCCTTGGAAAACTTTGAATACTTGGATCTATTCCAGCAATTAGCTCTCAAGGATCCAGCTGTTCGTTTAAAGTTGGGTTTGCTGATGGAGGACATGTCCAAAGCTGCTGCCAAACCTGAAGAGATGGTGACATCTCACCCTCCCTCGAATTCATCAATAGAACAGAGTGAAGTTCCTGTGCAAAACTTATCACCTAGGCAACTGCATGCTGTGAGTGTTTTAGAGTTGAAAATAAAATTTCTTTTGCTGTGAAAAATTTCACTCTATCATATGTAGGCTTCCTAATTTGATTTTTTGACAGCTTTCAGTCGTGCTAATCGCTAAGGGCCAAATCTATCAAGCTATTCCTTTGCTAGAGTAAGTTGCAAATTGTCTTTTCGCATACTGCCTATAGAAGCACTAATGATTGATTCTTATTATAGATTGGCACTTGAGAAAGATCCGGAATGTTTAAGTGCAATGATTGGGTTGGGGCAGGCTTTATTGCAAGATGAAGAGCCTGTAGAGGCTGCTGAGCATTTAGAGCGTGCTATTTCCAAGGTAAAAAATTAGGCTTTGTAATTTTATTACATGTGACCTAATTTCAGTTTAACTGTGGAGGATTAGGGTTGGCTAATGAATCTCATTTATTAATCTATGGTTTCTTGTCCTTTAGTAATAAGTAAGATGGTTCAACTAGCCGATATAATTTTGCTCTTATGTTTGTGTACCTTTCCTGGTTCAGATTTTTGTTGTTCATTATCTTACGGAAGCTGAGTATACAGATCTTTTAGTTGGCGCATCCCAGTGGGCTGGCTTCGCTTATTTAAAGCAGGTGAGGCTCAATCAGGACATCTTTGTCCACGTAGTTTTCATAAATTTGTATTCCAGTTGTTTTTCAGAAGAAAATTCATGAGACTGTATTTTGAGATAGTGATCTATTAACTGCACAACTGGTCAATATGAATTAAATACCTTTTGGTCTATTAATCTGCATTTGTGTGTGGATGTTCTAGGGCAAGAAAGACGAAGCACTTCGCCACTTGGAAAGAATTCCTTTGCTGAAAGAGCCAGTTGAACCAAAGAGCAAAGAGATTTATTACGATGGGTTGGTCCTGCTAGCAGTGTATGGTTTCCATTCTTAGTTGCTTTAATTCCATAAATCATCATCTCCAGAGGCTTTCAAAGCCATTGTATCTTGATGGTGAACTTACCCTGAACATCACTGATTCATTAAATTGGTTGCCTGATGCAGTTGTTTGTCCATCGAAGGTCGGAAGGCTGAAGCTGCTAAGTATCTACGTTTAGCTGTTGCTTACGATTCTTCTCACAAGTATTTATTGGAAAATTTGGAGAAGGACGCTGACAACTTAGTTAATGATCTTGTTAACAGCAGAAGAGCGGACTACTGATCTACTTCTTACAGGAGTTGTACATTGCCCCATTCGTTTTCCGCGTGGTGTTACTCTTACTGGAGCGGCGATTTTGGTTAGAACACTTGCCACTTTTTTCATGTATTTCACAATGCTTTTTGGCATTCGGTTACAATAATCCGTTGTTACGTTGTAAGGCAATTTTATTACAACGGTGCTTCACATAATTGTTTATGTACAATGGGATGGCATATGAATGCCTTGAATGTATACCATTCGTCGCTTGTTTGTAAGATTGTGTAGCCTTCATCAATACATTATGACATTTCATGTAAGCTTATATGTATTTGACCGATTACTTGGTAACAGACTTCAAAGCATTCGAGATGTTGCTGCTTGTATTGATACCGATGAAATCGGGATTTCACGGCTATATGATATAGGCCGAGAATGACTTCGAAAGATTTTGTCAACTACACAAGGTAAAAACATATGGGTATGTCATCTATGCTCACCTATCAACGCAACGAAAATGAAGAAATGGACCGTGAAACGCATGAAGATTGTCCTTCTTTAACCATAAAAATTAGGTGTAGGTCCATGGTTTTCAATTGCTCATCTAATTAGTATAATTTCATCGATTAAACCAAGTGATGAATGTTGTACTTTAATTATTGGATTAGTAATTATGGTTGGATATGTTCCAAATTACATTTGTAATATTACTTATTGGGTATTAGGTATCATTATTACCATATCAAACTTGATGAAAATATCAAATTTGATGAAAATGCAATCTTGTGAATCTTATCTTATAATATATATCCATGATATTCTGTTTGCTTGATTGGTAGAAAAGAGATTGTCTGCCAAAAATGAGAAAAGAGATAAGTTTATAAGTTAAAGCTCCCTCTTTCTAGTTAGGTCGAACTCAATTCCATAGGATCTCTAAAGGCAATTCAGGTTTAGCTTTAATAGGTTGACTTATTCACGATGATTCAAGCAATTGACTTATTGGATTGGTGCAAACAGGAAGAGTCTCAAGCATAATTGCGGAGCATTTTCTTGAACCTCCAAAGTGCAATTTCTTTGAGTATTACTAGATTTATTGTGATGGTGGACTCGCAAGCTATTTCATAAATCAAATTTATTGTTTTATTTTGGTGATATAATCATTTCTCAAATGGGAAATATATTCAAGTATCTCAACTGATGAAGATTCTTCATAATTTAAGGGAAGAAAAATTGTTAGTAGATTGGCTAGCAAATTGTGTCATCCAACTCAATAGTACCAATGATAATTATGCATTATAGATGCCACAAATAGGTTTGCTTTCTTTGTATTAAGAGAACGATGATGTAATTTCAGACTTTGCCCCTTTACTTATAAAAGAAATACATCAACACAACATTTTTCGCATCATGTTTCATATTATGGAAATTAACCTAAGTATGGTGCAAATTGTCCAGATAACTTTTATTTGATGAAAAAATTAAATAAGGGCTACATTTGTTTTTAACTTACAAATAAAAACCTCTCTTGATTAATCAATCACCTAGGGAAAACTTTTTCTCACTATTCGATGCGTGAGGCACCTCTTGCATCATTTTCATCCAAGAAATTGGAGATTTGCTCCTTTACTTTTTCCCATCCAATCGAATCAATCCCAAAACCTCACAGGAAGAACAAGAACAATCTGTCCGCCCCGGTCCGTGTCCGGCCGACCGACCGACCGACCATTTGCTGCCTCGACTCAACCTCCGGAAAGGTGCGATTTAACTAATCGATTTTTCGATTCTTCACGTTGTAAACGAGCCGGAAAGCGAAACCAACTCTCAGTTTCGTCCCTTCGGCTCCTGCTCGACGACTTCCTTGAATTTTCATTTCGTTCTCCCTTTGATTTGATCAATTCTTCCATGCGCTTTGCCTTTCCGGGTCGCGATTTCCCTTTTCCTTCTCCTCCCTCTTGTTCCCCACATTCGTTGGTCGATCTTGACGACCCGAAGTTTTCCCGATTCCATTTTAGATGCGAATTCCTTGCTGGGTCTTGACTCTCCACCATAACCGCGTTCTGGGTCATCTTCAACATCCCAAATTTCTTCTCCTTTCTCCCTGGTCCTGAATTCGGTCGAGAACCATGATTTCCATGTCGGGTTCTCGGTTGCTGCCTCTTGGTTTGTCCAGTAACTCTCCTCGGCGTGTTGGGTTCTCCGTTCCGAGGAAAAGTACTTTGGATTCGCGTTGCGGTGAGCGAAGGAATGTGGTTTGTGGGTGTATGGCCCCTCCTACGAACCTGAGGAGCGATGGATTTTCAGCAACTAGACACAATGTAATGCCCTTTTGTTTTCCATGTGGGTGCCTTCCTATTGGAATTTGTATATGTTTGTTTTGCAGATTTATGTTAAATTATAGCTTATGCTCATGTTTCTTGTGCTAATTTCTTTTGTGGGACGGCTTGTACTCTATCCATTATGTGATTAATGCTTATATAGGTGGCCTCGTAATCCCGGTCTTGGTGTTGGCAATTATCTGTTGAATGTAGGCAAGTTTTTGGTTATGTCTAGCTAATCTCTATTCGCTCGGTTGAGCTATTTAAGATCAGCCTATTTGAGGATTAGGTTCCAAATTTGTCTAGTGCTTTGTGTTCGGTGAGTCTGTCTTAGTGTGTTCTATACCCGGA
This sequence comes from Corymbia maculata, assembly GCA_014182735.1. Taxonomy (NCBI): domain Eukaryota; kingdom Viridiplantae; phylum Streptophyta; class Magnoliopsida; order Myrtales; family Myrtaceae; genus Corymbia; species Corymbia maculata. Next base: position 18,668,191 of record CM024683.1, on the reverse strand, counting down.
TTGGTCAAATATATCAGTCGATATCTTCCTTTTAGACTGTTACTATATGCTCTGTATCTAAACATTCTCAGCACTATAATTTCTAAGTTTATGTTGGCTACCATCTACTGTAGAGGTCTTGCAATTTGATGATTTCATTTTATGTACAACTGTTGGAAGTTCTTTTGTAATTTGTTGTTATTTTCATAATGTCTATGGCACACGTCATGTGTTAAGGTTGCTTATTTAGTTCATCTTTATAGGATCCATCAAAAGTAGGGAACTTGGGCATAGTCCCGGAGCACAAGGATGATTCAGATGTCCTCATTGAGTGTAGAGATGTGCACAAGTCGTTCGGCGAAAAGCATATATTAAGGGGTGTGAGCTTTAAGGTGATTGCTTGTATTTCATGGATTGCATATCCATGCACATTGCTATATTATGATTAGCCTGTAGCCTGTTTTCATTAACTAGATTTTATAATTCCTAAAGAAGCCTGGAGACAAAGCTCTTCTATTGCCAATTACATTAACTTTGTAACAATTGGGCTTTTGCAAAAAGACTATTACTTGGAGACACCAGTAATTATGCAGATTTGTGTACTTATCTATGATTAAATTTCTTAAGCCCCTCCATTCCATAGGCAATTTAATTAGCTACTTGGTCAACATACACAGCTCTTCCCTCAGGAAGGTAACATCATTCCTAGCTCTCTTTTAGCTTATGTGAGCATTCAGGCAATGTTGGTCAACACTCTATGAAGAGATTTTCCTTTTATATTGTAACTGGACTGATCAAATTTTCCTCCAAGCATCCAATTTTCATCTGACTAGAGCTCCTCTTGGATTCCTACTCCATTTCAATTTAAATTTTCACACTCTGGGAAGACTTGCTCTCTGACTGAGTAGTTTGATCCTGTAGAACACCTTTCAAGTGGGCTTAAGTCTTCCTTTTCTTAGTTTTCTTGATGTTTCTGAACTTCAGATCCACTTTGCTGATCTGTTGCAAGGGGGTGTTTTATGCCTTTGTATAGTCGTGGATGGAATGACTCCAGTCTATGCCAATTACTATTTTTCAGTGACTTCTGGTTTCCAGCAATTAAAGACTTTTCATTGATTTTTCCAGCTTTGTGATACACTATCAAAATCTTTAACCCGTGAACCTAAGATTATAATATCTCTACTTGATGACTGAACTCTCATATACTGTTGTTTCTTAGACATTCACCTATCCCATGATTCTGCCTGTTTAAAAATCGAACGACAATGTGCATGTAAAGATGCTCTTTGATCAACCTCTTTGAATGTAGATTAGACATGGCGAAGCTATTGGAATAATTGGGCCTTCTGGCACTGGGAAATCTACAGTTTTGAAGATTATTGCGGGACTGCTTGCCCCAGACAAGGTAATTCACTGTAACCAGTATTCTTCTTGTTCTTACTAATATGCTTTTACTGTAAATACCTTTGAGGTATACCTATATATCTTGCTTATCTGCTATTTTATGTATTGAGATAAGTAGGGAGAAGTTTTCATTAGAGGTAGGAAGCGAGTTGGCCTCATCAGTGACGAGGAGATATCTGGTCTGCGAATTGGATTGGTAGGTCCCACCCCCACCCCTTGCCCCTAACAAAGAAAAATTTGTATTGCTTTCTAATCTTTGAACAAAGCCATTGTTTCTTCTCCAATTCTGCAGGTATTTCAAAGTGCTGCACTTTTTGATTCCCTCACTGTTCGGGAAAATGTTGGTTTTCTCTTGTAAGAGACATAACCAAATCATCTATAACATCAGCTTTAGTCAATTTTCCCTTTAGAGTTTTGAGTTGCTTTTGTGGAGAAAATTGTTGACTGCTTCAGTGATTTCTCTCAGATATGAAAATTCTAACATGCCTGAAGTTAAAATCTCCGAGCTTGTGACAGAGACCTTGGCTGCTGTTGGATTGAAGGTACTCTGAGCAGAGATTTTTAGTCCGCATATCTGAGTTCGGATGAGGGGAGAAGTATCATATATGATCTTAAAATATAATGGGCATATATTGAGCTTAGCCTGGTGTCAAAGAGCTGTCAGGATATGTGCCCTGAAAGCCAGGAAATTTCTTTTCGTGTTGCTATCCAGTGTAATATTTTATTTAACCATATTTTGGGATTGTGTTGATGCTATAGCACAAGTTCACAAGTTTAATAAGAGGCTAATGGAATAAATTCAGTTGAAATTTACTATTTAAGGTTGCTGTCTGTTTTTATGGCTAACAACTTACTTGCAGTTGACAAGAAGTGGATAAGAATGAAATAGTTAACTTATTAGAGTGTTATTAAATGGTGTATTTCAGGGCGTTGAGGATCGATTACCCTCTGAATTGTCTGGAGGGATGAAGAAACGTGTTGCTTTAGCTCGGTCTATTATTTTTGATACCACAAAGGATTCAATAGAGCCAGAGGTATGCATGCTCTTCCTGCTTAATCTTCTTTTGGAATTTTTCTGCGAGTGCTTGAAGATGTGGCATGATTTCAATGATAAAAACTAGATTCTCGGACATCTTCATTTTCCCAGCGCTTGGAGTTTGTCTTCAAATATACAAACCAAAGGGTAATTGAGGCCTTCCCAAGGCTGCAAAAGAGGGCCATGTCCCTTTAGGTTTCTGTGATAATGTTGTACCATGAGTGGAGAATATGATCTTCTGTTGGTATTCATTGATGGTTTTGATTGATCGAGAGAGAAATGATTTACTCACTGCCACTTGATTTTGGTCCTCAGCTTCTGAAAAGAAGGTCCTTTCAGAAATTTCAGTTTGTCTTTTTTCATGAGCATGTCTTTATAGTGTTCTTTCTTTTGAAAGCTCTGTTGAAAAGTGGCTATTTTTTGTTGCACTTGCTTGTGCTATATTGTCTTAGGAAAACCTTGGTTCTCCTGAGTAAATAAAATCTAAGAATCTGTTCTGTAATGTATTCGCCACACTTTCGAGGTTTGAAAGAGGAAGAAATTACAATATGGCGAGCAAGAACTAAAAGTCTATAACACAAGTAACAATTTCCTCGAGTGTCTGTTCTTCCATTGTTGTTTCTTTCTCCATCATCAGTGTGACTGCTTAAAACGTGTAAAACATAAATATTCTGCTAGGGAAGATGTCGGGTCTAAACTTTCACCTTCTTCCTGCTCTCTGTATCTTAAAGGTACTCTTGTACGATGAACCAACGGCTGGGCTTGATCCTATTGCTTCCACTGTGGTTGAAGATCTTATCCAATCTGTGCATTTGAAAGGTGAAGATGCACTTGGAAAGCCTGGGAAGATAACGTCGTATGTGGTTGTCACTCATCAGCACAGCACCATCCAAAGAGCTGTCAACAGGTTCTACTTTCTCTGGAAACTGTTCCCATTGTTCAAGTGTTCTTTGTCATTTTTCGTTTTGCTCGAGAGTATATGAATAAGAGTACTTTTACATGTTCAGGTTGATATTTCTTTATGACGGAAAGATAGTCTGGGAAGGAATGACTCATGAGTTTACGTCTTCGGCAAATCCGATTGTTCGGCAGGTAATTATTGTAGCTTACCTATCCAACCTTTCCTTTCATTAAGGGAGTTACTTTGTTCTTCATTGTATATGAAGCTCAACCCACATAAACTTCTTTACAATATTGGTGCTTTTGTGATTTACCTGGTAATCTGTGAAGTTTCAAGAGAAAATACAAGATCAATATTTTTTTCCAAATAGTGCTTGTACATATAACATGGAGAAGTGACTTTTAGAGGGTTTGTTTACACAACCTGGCAACCCTTGAATGACGTAGGCGAGACATTTGAGTAGACCCTGGTTTGGTTATTGTAGTCTCAATTTCCTTTTCCTTCATGATGAATAATTACTTTATATTGAAGATGGTTTTTGCCCTTTCTTTCTTCGATGTGAACAGTTTGCTTCAGGAAGCTTGGATGGTCCAATTAAATACTAGTGTGTCTGATATACACGAAGATAGTCATGGTCACTAGATTCTTTTAAAGAGGCGGGTCGAGCGGATGGCAGACTGGTCGGGCCACCTGATGTGCATATGCAACGCGATTAACTTACACTGTAGGGTCTAACAGATGCTGCATTGCATTGTGGACATGACCAAGATGGGTTGAGATAAGCTATAGCTTCACCACAGAGGTATCGGGTTGGTCGTTCGTGTGATAATTCAATTTCTAATAGCAGAATCAAGATCGTTGTGTCGAATTTTTATTTTGAATGACTCCAGAAGTAGCATTTTTGGACTGAACCAAGTATACTGTATTGAATTTACTCTGTATCATGTCAAAATGAGAAGCAACTCTCAAGAGAAACTGGTTCAGCAAAAAGCAAGTCTCAAGGGAACTGATGGTTACTTTCTCTCAAAGTCTTTATCCTCGTGAATGCATGCTTGAAGGTGCGTGAGTGTAATCTGATGCTGCAATTGTCCAATCCAAATATTTTTGTTGACTCATTTTCCGAAAGCGATATAAAAGATCTGAGGTAGGAGTCTTTTCTAAATTGCTGATTTTTCATAAGAGGAATGCACCCTAAATGGACTTCAATCTATCATTAAAACTCTCCAATTTGTACTTTATGATATATTTATCTAAATCAATTTTCGTCTGGCAAAAAAATCAAATCTGGTACTCCATAACATACTTATACCAAATTAATAATGGTCTAACAAATTGGTATACATGATATAAATCTTCCTTCAATGTAATGCATATTCGTCAACAAATTTGGATTTTTCACATTGGATTTGTCATTTTTTTTTTAATGTCCCGTCTTGTAGTTGTCTATCATGTGGATTAGACATGTATGCATTTTAATGGACGAAATGCTAATGGAAGGTGGATTTGAATTAGAGGAACTGATTTGGATATTTTTGTGAAATGAAAATTAATTTGAGAAAAAGTGTCACGGGAGTACTAGTTTGAAATTATTATGAAATATTATTATGAAATAAAATGCGTACCGGAAAGAACTTTTCATGTTAGTGACCCTTAAACAAAATACTCGCTCAATAGGCAAAGGGTTTGTTCATTCGTCATTGGAAAGGTTTTGGGATTATGACAGCAACTTGCATCTTCTTTCGGTTCGGTGGTGGTTGGTCTAATCGACGGCAATCGTCATAACAGCGGCCGAGTCCAGCGTGGTCGTTGCCTCAAACTAAGCCACGCCGGCCCTTCTCCTCTCCTCTATGGGATTGTGCCCGGCGGCCGGGCAGCCAAACTCAACTCAAACCATCAAAAGAGATCTCAGGTGACAACCACAGCGACGGTGGCCGGAGAGGCATGACCACCGCGAAGTGGAGAAATGTCTAAACATCTATTTTTCATAATCAACTTCTGTTTTTCCCCTCTCTTTTCTTACATCCTATTTGGCCGGCATAAAGTCATATATTTCCTGGTACTCGGATAAAAGCAAAGTCCATGCCCTTCGAGATATCTCTTTTTGGAATGTCTTGGAGGAGAAGATTCTGACTTAACTGACGTGACCATAATTTCCATTAAATCGTCTGCCTCTCTCTCTCTCTCTCTCAAACTGTTTTGGCCCAAAAGGAAAGGAAAAGTGATTTTTTGACTTAGTAAAATGACACGCTAATCCATATTATTATTTTGGCTTAGTAAATACCACTGACACGACGGTCTCTCTCACTCTAAAGAAAAGGAAAAAAGTTTACTAACTTGAAAAAATGATGTGACAATTTAAATTATTATTTTGCCCCATTTAATGTTGATGTGGCCGTCCACATGAAAAAATTGTATGTGACATGGTGATGAGCATTACAGGACTATTGATCGGATTTTTTGAATTCATGAATCATTTATATTGAGGAAGATTGTTCAAAAAGTTTTAAACTTATTGTATGATTAGTAATTTAGTCCTAATCTTTTAAATTTGACTAATTTAGTTATTGACGATTTTTTAAAATAATCCATTTGGACAATTTAAGTGGGAAATAGCCGACAAAGCGGTTCGATCAGTGCTAGTCATCCTACATGGCACAATTGGTGACTAACGTGCATGATTTTAAAAGGTATTATTTTGCAATTTTTTTTAAAATAAAGTTTTTGCTTTTGACTTTCCACTTTTTTTTTTCCTATTCTTTCCTTCTATTATTTCCTTCCGCTGGTCATTGGTCATAGCAATGGCTTGCAAGCCCTCGCCCATATCTGGGCCAGGGCTATGAAGCCCTCGTTGGCTCTTTCTGAGAAGAGGAACAATGATGAAAAGGATCAGAGAAGATATAACAGTCAAGTAGTAGAGTTGATGATTTTAGGGGTTAACCGTTTCTAAATACAGATCGTGCTGAATTGTAAGGAGTCACATAGCACATGTTTAGTTTTAGTAACTATTTGTTGACTGTAGATCGTAATTGCAAGTGCTTCAATTGTACATTGAACAAAGAGTGCCACTCAGTTCAAGAACGTGTGTTGTTCAATTTTATTTCAATCGTGCAAAGGAAAAGGGAGAGAGCGATTAAAATCCCCATCAAGGCCGGGGCTCGGCTTTTGGCTTGATCTTGATTATTCGTATGAGTTTAGAGCCTAAAATTCAAGATCAAATTGCCCGTCGGGCCAATTTGAACGCGATTCACAATTGGGCCAATTGGAATGAAATTTATTTGATGTGGGCATGTTATTACTAAACAAAAGACTGTTCACAAGAGTATCTGAAATTTTCCAATTATCATGAACCATGAAAGTTTCAAATTAAATGGATGAATGATAGAGGAGCTGTGACTATTCTTAATATGTATGGAGACGTGGATTCAATAACAATGCCATCGTGACCTTGATCTCCAATAACTAATTTTTGCATTTAGGCCATGTTCTTGAAATATAACAAGTATAGAACCGACCCAAATCCTCATTGCTTCACTTAGTTTATATTTTCTTAATTTTTCAAAAAACTCTATTCGATATTGGATTAGATTTTTTGTTTTAAAGATAAATATGTACTTTTTCAAAGCCCGGAAGTGCCAAAGCGTCAAATACATACATATAATGCGTATGATGTGATTGTTTTTGTATTTTCTTATAATTGGCAAATAATTTTTACCCGAAAAAAATGAAAATCGATTATTTTCAGTGCCCCTCAAATGGAAGGAAAAGATTGAGGAAGTTGATCGTAATCTTTTTCCTTGTAATTAATTTGGAAATTAGTCACATGCACAAATGTAAATTTATATCTATATATTCGTTCAGAAAAATGCACACAACGAAGATAATGTCAAGAAACAACGATTTGAAATAGCAAGAATCGAATTGACAAAACGTTGAGAATAAATCGGAACTGCCATATAATTCCAAGCTATTAACTTCTTGGCATCCAAAAGTGTGGCTGAACTCGGTCTTTCGATTGGTGAGAGATTGATACTAATATTGTGATATATAAGCTAATTTGGATCGTAAAGATAGAAAAATGTCCATCTCAATGAACGGCAGTTGTTTCATCTTATATTTTCTATCCATGCATTCACGGACTTCGCCACTAAATGCAATATGGAAAATTGCATAGCTAGGGCTTTAGCATAGGTAAAACGGTCTTAAATGATGTTCTTTCCTTTCAAATTTTTCTTTGGTCAAACTGCGCGTAGTGGTTCTTTCCCGTCGTGAGTGAAGAACGCCAAAAGATCCGGAAATAACGAATAACGACACGATTCATAAACTGACATGTCAACTATTTCCATGCCATGAGTGGAGACAGGTTTTGTCGCAACTGATTCCCCTGCTGATTTGATTCGACTCCTGAACGCCATTATATTATTTGCAAACGGTACATGGGTTGAAGACTTCATATACTTGAAGTAGGATCATTAGTATCAGGTGCGCTAGCTGCAATCATATGTCCCATTTTTCCACAAAAAGAACTTGTTCTTGTTTTGCGATTATAATGACCGTCATGAAGTTTCCTACAGGTAGTATGAGGACCTTGAATGGTTCAATCTTGGACATTTTCAAGCCGATTGATGCATCTTTACTTGTTGCTACCCTATGTTCTACGCTCTAATGTGTTTTGTTCAACCCTAATCACTCGATCCAAAATATCTCTGTATGTTGTCAGAATAAAACGTGAGTATAGTACGGATGTCATATCAAAGCTCTTGTTGAAAGTGTTCAGCCCTACACTTTTCACTTGTCATGAAACCTTCCTCAAATCTATTTAATTGATTAAAATAGTCCGTGTACTCCGTAACCATTGAGCTATATTGGGAAATATTTACAAAGTCTCCCATCATCTTCAGTTGGAATAACTGTGGGAAAAATTGAGTGTTAAAAGTCTCAGTGATGTCTTTCAAGAAATTATTGCATCCTTGCCTCCATGGGTGGATCTAATCCCTTCCCACCAACATATAACTTCATCCTTCAGGCATTGAGTGGGAAAGTTGACCTTTTGATCATCACAAACGTTTTTCTCTAAAAATCCCCTCCACATTTCTAATCCAATAATTGGCCCTGAGAGGGTATGACTTCCCATCATATTTAGGCAAGACAGCCTTTCTAAATTATGCGAAGGTGCATAAGTTAGCAATTCCATCCTTACTTAATTCTTTCGCCTGACAATATCAATGAATCATCGCTTGAGCGAAATTAGTTGGGGATTACACTTTTTGAACTCTTCCTGAGCTCCTATGAGTCGGGACTTCTATCATATCAAACCTCTTGTCTCCCTTTTGAAGCCAGCGCCTCAAGAACTTAGAGGTACATCCTTGGCATTCGGAGGTAATGCCTCACTTGCCCTTATTATTCTTGCAAAGAGAGGCAAGCGGCTCTGAGCAGAATTGATGATTACCTAGATTCAAGAATGAAACTATACCTTAGCATCTAAAAAACTAGTGCATTAAAAGCTATTACATAATCTCACAATGTCTCATAAAATTTGCACCTCAATAAATCATAACCTAAATTTTTATACCAACAGGGGTTCACCTCAAAATCAACAAGAATGGAGGATGACACAACCCTCCTTTCACTTGAAAGATGCAGTCTCAAATAGAACCAACAACCTCTTATCAACATACATACATACATACATACATACATACATACATACACACACATATATTCGATAAACTAGCGTGTTGGTTACAAAATTGGAGTTCATATAATCCATACTGAGCCAACAACTAACAACAAACATATGTACTTCTCCCTCAAACCATATCTAAAAATAAAACTCCCAAAAGCCCCATCAATAGCACTCTCATACTATTGGCCACTAACTGATGAACCCAAAAAATATTAAAGACGAAAGAAATGAGTAACCATAGTCGAGTGAGTAGTATATCTTTTTTAAATAGATTGACCCTCCACGATACACATTTAAGACTCGAGACGTGATTTGTTTATATCAAGTCCAAAATATGACAACAGTGTTTTTTGTTTGAGTGTGTTAATCTTGATGTTCCAGTAATCAGCTTTCAAACGATGGTTTTACTGGTTTTTGTGTCTCTGCAAATGGGCTTTTGATGGACTTGCGGTGGTTCTATCCATGTTATGGACAAGTTACAGCTTTGGCAGCCTAGATTAGTCAGAAGAAACGTGAGTGATGCGGCAATCCAATCTCCCCAATCAATTTACATGGCGCTGTCGGAAGACGATGTTGATCTACATTCCTGAGATGGGGGACCCCAGAAAATTCGATGCCAACTTTTCCGGTGATTGTTGTGAAAAAATTTAAATAAATTGTGATTCAACAAAATGAGATTTGATACAAGCTTATTAGGGCTCGTTTATTGAAAAGCTACCGCTAATATATTCACTGACCTACAACAAAATAAACGCAAATATGATGTGTTATGACCTTGGATACTAGGAGAGAGTATTTCAAACTTCCCTAACAGCCGTGAATCATGATAATTCGATAGAAAGTGGGGCTACCAAAGTAGGAATACACCAATACTTGGACATCGCTAGGCCAAAGTTTTGAGGTTCAATTTGTTGTGTAATGACTTAAATAAATTGTGGCAAGAAAAAAAATAAATATTAATTATTACAAAATATTTCATTGACTTCTCATAGAATGACTACAACTGTAAAGTGTTGCGACCTAAAAATCTGCGGGACTATCCTTATTTTCCGCAATTCTCATGAATCATGATAAGTTCAAATCAATTGGGTCGAAAAAATAGGAAGATGTCCGATATTTGGATATAATTTATCTATCTCTAACAGCAAATCCATTAGTTGGCGACAAAAATAATCCGTGGAACGATAGAACAAGAGGCGTGATGACCCGTTATGACTCATTCATTGAAAAGCTATGACACTAATTTTCGTTAGCTTGTGCTATAATGAACTCAATTATGACTTAGTTACAATCTCAAATATCATGAGAATATTTTAAGTTTTCTCAACTGTCATGGACTATGATAATATAAAGCAAATGGACTAACAAGTAGGAATTGGGCTGATGTTTGGACATCATTTCATTAGTCTCTTGACGTTGAATTTACTGTGCTACAACTAAAATGGACCGTGGCAATATTTTGCCAAAATTTCTCTCATGATGAAAAAGACCAAAAGTCGTCCTTTGATTTATTAGAACATATAGGTTTTGTGGCGATTTTGGATAGGATATCATAAATAGACAAGAGAAGCGAGAACTTTACTTCATACGAAACCATATAGAGACAAATTGTGCCGGAATTTTTAATGGTAATTTCTGACTTAGAAATGGTCTCTGTCGGCCTTACCAGCTTTCCGAGACGAAGGCAAGAGTGGAATGAGTAGAGAAGAGTACCCCCACGATCGAGGGATGGGTCATGAGATTCCAATCTTTGGAAACTCCAAACGTCACGCATCCGCCGCCTACCTACTGTTTAGGTCAGTAGTCTTTACTCAAAGTAGTCGTCCTCTTCCCCTTATTCTTTAAAATTACTAAATATATAATGAAGAAAGGCATCCTCTTCCCCTTATTCTTTAAGCCGGTCTGACACTTGGACTTAGAGTCTGATGATGAGGTCGAGGTATGTGTGGTAGAAATGATCAATGGGAGACCTTATTTACACAGCGAAGAAAGGCCGAGTGGAAGGGGGTAGTCCAGGCAAAATGAACATACTTGCTAACATCTAGGCCCACTCAAACTTTTCCATCCTTGTCGTTATCATTCAATTCCCGCATAACAAGAGAGCTTTTTACTCTCAAATTCAAAGATGTGGGCACAAAATGCTATTATGCTCTTTTGCTTCATAGCAATTTCTTTGGGAATGACATCGCTCTTCATCTTTTTTTGTCGGAATTGGCTTTGAAGGAAAGGACTTCTTTATTCTAACATAACTCTTTCCAGATGCCAAGAATCTCACTCCTTTAAGAGCTATAGGTGCCACAACCACTCTTTCGGAGTGACTCCCCGATAGCAACTCGAAATAAAGGAAGGAAAACTTGATAGCTCTACGGAAAACTTAATAGCTCTACAAGCAAGGTGGAAATATTTTTGATTCTTTTGAGCTCTTATTAGCCATGATATAAGTTTAAATCAATAGTGTGGAAAAAAGTAATGATCGATTGATTAATATTTAGACATCGATTGATCGATCTTTGAGAGACAAAAATAAACTACGGTACAAATTGGGAAAACTACCAAAAAGGCTAATATCACGAAAAACTTTAAATGAGTACTTACTTTTGTGAGAAATTTACTCCAAATAAATTTGTTGACAACAAAAACCAAAAACTGATATACTTGAGACAAATATAACCTCAATAAGTTTTCATTAAATGTTACTATTAAATTACTGAGTTGAATAACATATGATAGTTGACAGGTGCATTAGTTTGTAATTTTACCCCCCATTTGTCGCGGGTATACGAATTTGTGATTTTTTGTTAAATTAATATAATTCAACGGAAACTAACAGAGGTAAACTTGTCATAAATATACTAATTTGAGATTTTTTATGATAAAAAAAAGTTTTGGATAAATTTATCACAAGTCTATTGATTATAATTTTTCGTAATAAAAAAATTAGTTTTTGATAAATTATTACAGCAATACCAATTTAGAATTTTTCTTGTAAAAGTTCTAAACTTGTTGCATTTATATCAATTCAGTACCAAACTTTTTTTTTTTTTGCAATTGATTTCTAAATCTTTTGTAATTATCTTAATTCAATTAATCCTGCCAATTTTAGCTAGTTGACGCTAACATGGACATTAACCTTCGTATGTGGTGCGAACATGACAATTTTTATTAATATTTTAATATTTTAATATTTTCTTTTCTTTTTTATTTCTTTTTCTTCTCTTTATCTTTATTCTCTAGGTGGTCATCAGAACTTGGCAACCTACCCAAAGCAAGGGCCAACAAGGTTGGCCTTGTTGGCTATTGGCAAGGCTACCCTACCATTGTTGAGCCAAATTGACCTCGCCTAGCCATTGGAGGCTTACTAGATCGGAGATGCTATCGTTCCTCGTTGATTCCCAAATCATCAACGTCGTTTTGGTGCATCACCTCGCCAATCCAATCTTCGATTTCATTTTTTATCTCTACACCCAGCTCTTAAACTCCCCCGGCTCTTTCCAAAAGTGAGTTTCTCATCTTTGGTCCCCCACTTCATGGAGCCCGGGTTTCTCAAAGTTCGAAATGTTGACCCAGTTTGTCAAAGGTGCAATTTTTGTTCGTTTGTTGTCAAAGGGAGCAATGGTTGATGCTGGCATTGCGATGGCTGGACAAGGCTCGCCATCACCTAAGTAGCATCGACATCGACACACGACACGTGATATGACATGTCGACACATTGTACATTAAACATATATGTTTATATATACATGATAAATTGTCATTTTTATTATTATTTTAATCAAATTAATTTGATTCAAATTTATAAATAAATGAATAAATAAATAAAAGAGTCTAGAATGAATTTACACTAAAAATATTAATCTACCATTTGTTAATATCATTAATTATTTTAATTTAACAAATTCAACTCCATAAAACTTAGAGAAAAAAATGCAATCCACATTTTGGCCTCGCATGTTAGAGCATGTCGGAAGAGAAGAGAAAAAATTTGATGGGTGAATTGTCTGTCACGAGAAGTGAAAGTTAGAAGAAAAAAGAAAACTAGAATTTTCTTCTTTCCCCAATTATTATCTTTATTATTTTGATTATTTTTTTGCAAATTTATATTTTGACCTGTCATTTATTGAAAGTTTTTAAAATTGATCCCGTGTGGGTCGGAATACCAAACTCGAGTATCGAAATTCCAAACTCTTGTGTTGAAGACTATTGAGAGAGTTGACCATGTGTCGGATTTTTCGATATTTGTTGACTAAATGTCGAACACATGTCAGAGTGTTTGATATGCCATGAATGCTTTTGGAGAGTATCAGTGCTTTCTAGACCATCACTAGACCTTGGTTGGCCCTGGCCTCCGACCAATCCTTGAGATCTGGTGATTGGCTGGAGGAAAAATGAAGAAAAAACAAAGTAAAAAAAAAAAAATCGAAATAATGGTAAATATGATTAAAAATTTTCCACATCAATGTTGGCCTTATCACGTAGGATAAACTGATGTCTATGTCAATGCCAATCAACTAAAACTGACCAGATTGACTAAATTTATATAAATATAAAAGGTTTAAGATTCAATTGGTAAAAAAATGGTTTGTGATTGAATTGATACGATTATAATAAATTTAAAATAAAATGAACATAATTACCACGTGTTATGATTTTATACATCACGAAGGCCTCTCCAAAAGTAATCGGTGACTAGTAGTGCTTAATCCGAATGGAGACCTTGATTCCTTTACATTGTGCCGATCTTGATATCCAATAACTGATTTCCATATTTAGGCGAAGTTCTTGAAGTTTTACAAGTATAGAACCCGCCCAAATCCTCATTGTTTTTAATTGTTTTATATTTTTCTTAGTATTTCGTAGAGTCTATTCTATATCGAATTAACATTTTTGTTAATTTTTTTTTATCTTCAAGAGTCGTAGATGCTAAAGCGTCATTCGAAAGAGAATAAAAAGCGTCCTAGGAAAGGTGCGGGAATCAAACTTTACCCATCCGAACAAAACGTACATATCCCTAGGTGTAAAAGTGGCACAAAACAAAGTGAAAACGAAAGAAGTACGCTTTTCTTGAAGCATCATTTTTATCAAAACCTTTAAATAATCTAGTAAAATAATGATAAAAAGATCGAATAATTGATGCTAATTTATTAAAAATAAGATTCAATTAAAGCTAAAGACAACGGGCATTTGCCAGTAAAGAGGAGTTTTTTATTGGTTGAATGTCCAAAGATGTTGGAGATTGAGAAAAATATCATGTCGATCAGCTGGGTTTTAGTAACGTGAAGGTCAAAGACCACTCAATATATTTTCGTTGAGGACTAGAGAGATTAGTAGAACTCCTTGCTTCTAATAATTTTCTTGATATGGTCCCCGATGTCAAGAAAAAATAAAATGTATAGTTATAATCAAAATGCTGAATAAAATTGATTAGAAGTTATCAATTTTTTTTTTAACATCAAGAAAAGCACAGAGGAAGTCATTTTTTTCGATGACGAGGGCAAATGGCGTATGGCAATACATTAGACAAGTTGGATCATGGAGATGAAGAAGATACATTCTACTAGTTTCATCAAATGAGTGAATCGAATGAAAAATGATCCGACTCAAATTAACTCACTTTATATCCAACCCATACTCAATTTATATTCGATCCAACCTGTACCCAATCCATATTCCATCCAAATCGGGATCTATTTTTGAAATATTTCTTTTAAATTGTTGCATTGGAAGGATTGACAGCTTTTTGACCAAGAAATTAAAAAGATTGGACTACTTCGTGGACCAGCTCCATATTTAATTTGGGTTGAAACTATGCTATTAAATGACTCAATAACACCCATATTTTCTGGGCTTTACTTTTCAAAACCCATTTATCCCCATATTTTGAGTTTTTCTTCTCTGACATATTTGAGTTTAAGGTGATCAACGTATGACCTACTTAAATAGAACAACGCTATTTCCACCCTTTACATGACTAAATCTACCCCATTTTCATTAAAAAGACAAAGTTTCCTATATTTCATTGACTAACGGCAAATTGACTGTATCCACGGAGAGTTACAATCTTAAGAACCATGGAAATATTTTTGATTCTCCTGATCTCTTATTAACCATGATATAAGTTCAAATCAATAGTGTGGGATAAAGTAATGATAGATTGATCAATATTTAGACATCAATTGATCGATCTCTTAGGGACAAAAATAAACTGCACTACAAATCGGGAAAACAACCAAAAGGGCAGATATCGCAAAAAACTCCAAAATGGTACTTCTATGAGAAATTTACCCTAAATAAATTTGTTGACAACTAAAAACCCTAGACTGATATATCTGAGACAGATATACCTTCAATAAATTTTCATTAAATGATATTATTAAATTATTGAGTTGAATAACACATAGTAGTTGACAAGTGCATTAGTTTGTAGTTTCACCCTCCATTTGTCACATGTGTACTAATTTGTGATTTTTTATTAATATAATGGAAACTAACAAAGGTAAACTTGTCACAAATATATTAATTTGAGATTTTTGATAATTAAAAAAATTATTTTTGGATAAATTGTTACAGTTGTACTAGTTTAGAATTTTTCTTGGTAAAAATCCAAAACCTATTCCATTTGTGCCAATTCAATACCAAACTTTTATTATTTCAATTTGACAAATTCAACTCCATAAAACTTGGAGGATAAAAACAAGCAATCCACATTTTGGCCACGCATGTCAGAGCACGTTGGAAGAGAAGAGAAGAGAAAAAAATTTGATGGGTGAATTGTGTGTCACGAGAAGTGAGAATTAGAAGAAAAAAGAAAACTAGATTTTTCTTTTTTCCCCAATTATTATCTTTATTATCTTTATTTTTTTTTTGCAAATTTACATTTTGACCTGTCAATTATTGAAAATTTTTAAAATTTAACCCATGTGGGTCGGAATACCGAACTCAAGTATCAGAATTTCGGACTCGCATGTTGAAGAGTATTGGGAGAGTTGACTAGGTATCGGATTTTTTCGATATTTCTTGACTAAATGTCGAACACATGTCAGAGTGTTCGATATGACATGAATACTTCCGGAGAGTATCGATGCTTTCTAGGCCATCACTTGACCTCGGTCGGCCTTTGCCTCCGACTGGTCCTTGAGATCTAGTGATTGGCTAGAGGAAAAAGAAAGAAAAAGAAAGTAAAAAAAAAATTGAAATAATAGTAAATATGATTAAAATTTTTCCACATCAATGCTGCCCTTATCACAATGGATAAACTAATGTCTATGTCAATGCTAATCAGCTAAAATTGATCAGATTGACTGAATTTTTACAAATATAAAGGGTTTACGAATTAATTGGTAAAAAAAAAAGTTTATGATTGAATTTTTTTTTTGGTAAGGAATTTATGATTGAATTGATAAGGTTAAAAAATTAAAATAAAATGAACATAATTACGACGTGTTATGATTTTATACATCACGAAAGCCTCTCTCAAAGTAATTGGTGAGTAGCAGTGCTTAATCCGAATGGAGACCTTGATTCCTTTACATTGCACCGATCTTGATGTCCAATGATTAATTTCTGTATTTAAGCGAAGTTCTTGAAGTTTAACTAGTATAGAACTCGCCCAAATTCTCATTGTTTTTAATTGTTTTATATTTTTCTTAGTATTTTGTAGAGTCTATTCTATATTGAATTAACATTTTTGTTCAAAAATTTTTATCCTCAAGAGCCGTCGATGCCAAAGCGTCAAAGAAAAAAAATTCGAAAGGGAATAAAAAGCATCCTAGAAAAGGTGCAGGAATCAAACTTTACCCATCCGAACAAAATGTACATATCCCTACGTGTAAAAGTGACACAAAACAAAGTAAAAACGAAAAAAAGTATGCTTTTCTTGAAGCATCATTTTTGTCAAAACCTTTAAGTAATCTAGTAAAATAATGATAAAAAGATCGAATAATTGATGCTAATTCATTAAAAATAAGATTTGACGGCTCTTGTGACTCAATTAAGGCTAAAGGCAATGGGCATTTGCTAGTAAAGAGGAGTTTTTTTTCATTGGTCGGAGGTCCAAAGAAGTTGGTGATTGAGAAAAATATTGTGTCGATCAGCTGGGTTTTAGTAACGCAGAGGTCAAAGGCTGCTCAATAAATTATCGTTGAGGACTAGAGAGATTTGTAGAACTCCTTGCTTCAAATAATTTTCTTGATATGGTTCCCCAATGTCAAGAAAAAATAAAATGTATAGTCATAGTCGAAATGCTGAATATAATCGATTAGAAATTATCAATTTTTTGTTTTTACATCTAGAAAAGCGTAGCTGAAGTCATTTTTTCGATGACGAGGGCAAATGGCGTATGGCAATACATTAAACGAGTTGGATCATAAAGATGAAGAAGATACATTCTAATTAGGTTCATCAAATGAGTGAATCGTACTAAAAATGATCTAACTCAAATTAACTCATTTTATATCCAACCCATATCCAATCTATATTCGATCCAACTTGAGATCTATATTTAGAAATTTTTCTCCTTAAATTGTTGCATTGGAAGAATTGACATTTTTTTGACCAAGAAATTGAAAGAGTTGGATTGCTTCGTGGAGTGGCTTTAATTTGGGTTGAAAGTATGCTATTAAATGAGTCAATAACACCCATCTTTTTTGGGCTTTACTTTTCAAAACCCATTTATGCCAATATTTTGAGTTTTTTTTTTGTCTAACATATTTTGAGTTTAAGGTGATCAAGATATGACCTACTTAAATAGAACAACGCTATTTTTATCCTTAATATGACTAAATCTATCCCATATTCAATAAAAAGACAAAGTTTCTTATAATTATTCAATTGTAATTTAAAGTGATGGCCCTTGATGTTTTTACTTTCCTTTTTTTGTTAGTCTTTCTATTCCTATTTAAGATCCAGTTGCCATAATTAAGAATATCACACATTTTATTCTCGTTTATTGTGGATATCTCATTCATAGTAACGGTATTATGTTTTCTCTTTATTTTTTTTTAGATTTTACTTCCGTAAAAATTAGTTTTGTCGAAAAGAGAAATCATGAAGAAACCTAGCTATTTTCTACTTTGTTGAGAAAATTTATGGATTAATTGTCTAGTAAAATCTTAAAAATTTTAAAATAGATAAGTTTTTAACACATCACATGTTTATAAACATTACATTGATTAGTTATCTTTTACCAATATAAACATATTATGGGATCATTGGATGAAATCACAAAAGAAACCTCCTTAAAGCTTTTCCAAGACAAAATCATAATTACATTCACATTCATGAAACCTCAAAAGAAGGAATCTAATTGTATCAAAGCTTTGCAAAATAAGAATTTTTTTAATTTAATTATTTTTGGATCGACAAAAATTAATAACATTCGCGATATATTTACAAACAATATCAATATGCCTCATTGTGCATAACTTTTTCATGCCATAGTTTTTAATGTTTTCCTAAACATTCCTATAACATTTTACATGTTCCGTGTCAAAGCATCTTGTCAATAGTAATGACAAAAGACAAATTATTTGATATAATAAATATAGAGACTTGATATATATATATATATATATATATATATATATATATATTAATTAGACTGAAGAAATTAAAAAAATAAAAAATTTCCTAAGAAAGTAAGCTTTGAGATAAGAGGGACGAAAAACAAATAAGTTATTAAAAGAGTATGATGCAGAAGAGACTAATTTTTATTTTCTAAGTAGCACTAAGTTCAAATTAGACGAAAAACCATAAAAACAATCATGTGACATTCTTAATTATGACAACTACATCCTACACAGAAATAGATAAACTAAGAAAAAAGAGGAAAGTAAATAAATTTGGAGTAAAAAAATGGATTTACCACTTTAGATTGCAACTAAAATTGAGGATAATATTGTCTTTTCAATGAAAACGGAGGTGAATTTAATTATATAAAGAGTGAAAATAGTGCCGCTCTTAAATAAATATGGGTTAACATATGAGTTTATCACCTTTTCGATAGCTTTAATCCTAATGAACAATAATCATGTTGCTTTCTGTTTTCCTTCCATGCATCCACGAATTTTGCGGTGAAAGCAGTATGGGAATTCGCATTGAGCTAGCTCCTAAGCCCATGTTTAGTAGGCTTGGAAAAGGTGGCGGACAATAATTGTACCTTTTCTTCAACCTATGAGCAGTTTGCACCCAACCCCATCATGAGGGATTTAAGAAAGCCTTAAATTTCTATCTTTCCTTTCAATTTATTTATCTTTTCAAACAACTCAATCTCCGATTTTTCACATTAGATCGGAAATTTTATAATTTTTAGTACGTGAATTCGCATGCAAAAATTGAAATACCATTTTGACAGAAAAGTATAAAGTTGACTTATGTAAAAAAAGAATTTTCCCATTGGTGCTTATAAAGTAAGTTTATAAAATACCTTTTGTCATCCACTAAACCAAACCCCTCCATAAAAGATTAATATAAGCAACTTCTTGGAGAAGTTGTTTCTCACCTGCAATTCTATAAAATGAAACCATAACTTGCCATCTTTTCTATCACATCGGTCAAACTCGTACAAAAACAACGAAGAAGAAGAAAAATAAATTTCGTGAGGCTGCAAACTATGGGTGACGACCGAGCTCTTGTCCGCCGGGAACCCCAACCCCAACCCCTGTCGGTTGCCCACCCACCGCCACTCGCCGCCTCCTACAACGACCGAATCCGCCCCTGCTCGATGCCGTCGACAAGCTCCGAAACCTCAAGGTCATGAAGGAGGGCATCCAGCTCCCCACTATTGTTGTTGTTGGCGACCAGTCCTCTGGCAAGTCGAGCGTCCTCGAGTCCCTCGCCGGCATCAGCCTGCCGCGCGGGCAGGGCATCTGCACGCGCGTCCCCCTCATCATGCGGCTCCAAGGCCGGCGTCAAGACGAAATCCCCGAGATCCACCTCGAGTTCAACGGCAAGATCGTGGACACTGACGAGGATCACATCCCTGACGCCATTGTTGCGGCAACCGATGAGATCGCCGGCTCTGGCAAGGGCATATTGAATGCTCCGCTGAATCTGGTCGTCAAGAAAGATGGCGTACCGGACTTGACAATGGTCGATTTGCCCGGAATCACGAGAGTGCCCGTGCACGGCCAGCCCGAGAACATCCACGAGCAGATCTCGGAGATGATTATGGAGTACATAAGGCCTGAGGAGAGCATCATCCTCAACGTGGTGTCTGCGACCGTCGACTTCTCCACTTGCGAGTCCATACAGATGTCACAAGTAAGCATCTAGCCATATCAATTAAAAGCTCGAATGATTTGTACGACTCTAGCAAACGACTGTATGCGGTTATTTGTTTTTGTGTTGCAGATGGTCGACAAGACCGGTGAGAGAACTCTGGCCGTTGTTACAAAGGCCGATAAATCTCCGGAGGGCTTGCAGGACAAGGTGACGGCCGATGATGTCAACATAGGGCTTGGTTATGTATGTGTCAGGAACCGGATCGGTGAAGAGTCCTACGAAAAGGCGAGAATGGAAGAGGCGAAGCTGTTCCAGACGCACCCTCTGCTTCGCAACATTGACACATCCATCGTTGGCGTGCCCGTCTTGGCACGAAGGCTGACGCAGATTCAAGCCATCATTATGGGCAAGTGTTTGCCAGATATCGTCAAGAAGATCAATGACAAGCTGAACGCGAACGTGGCCGAGCTTAGTAGGATGCCCAAGAATCTGTCCTCGGTCGCGGAGGCCGTGGCGGCCTTCATGCAGATCATGGGGTCGGCGAAGGAGTCACTGAGGAAAATCCTGCTGAGAGGCGAGTTCGATGAGTACCCGGATGAGGAGACCATGCACTGCCCGGCCCGGCTGGTGGGGATGCTGAACCGATACTACGATGAGCTACAGAACTGCCCCGAGAACGACCCACGGACTGACTTCTTGTTGGAGGAACTGAAGGTCTTGGAAGAGGCCGAAGGGATCGGACTCCCAAACTTCCTCGCTCGCACTGCCTTTCTCACCCTTTTGCAGCGGAAGGTGAAGGCCGTATCGAGCAAGCCACTGTGTTTCGGAGTTCGTGCTTGGGATTACATTGAGGAAGTTGTAATTCGGGAGTTGATGCGGCACTCGGAGAACTATCCTCAGCTGCAGTCGTGGCTGAGAAGAGCTGCATCAAATCTGATCACCAAGATGAGGGAGAAGACAAGGGCTAGGATGATGGAGACCGTTGAAATGGAGAAGCTCACTGGCTACACTTGCAACCCTGAGTACCTGGGGAGTGGAACAGAATGATGACCCAGCAGAACCTGTTCATGCAGGTGATCAACGACGAGTATAGGCCCACCACCATGGTCCTCGAGGGGATCGGGCAGGTCGACGTGCGCCATCTGAGGAATCACAAGCAGCTGGCTCAGCAGGCGTTCGATCTGAAGATGAGGATGACCGCTTATTGGAAGATTGTGCTGAGGAGGTTCGTCGACTTGATGGCTCTGCATCTGCCGTTCAGCGTGCACAACTTGGTGAACGAGGAGATGGAGAAGGATATTGTGGGCGAGCTGATCAGGCCCAATGGCAGCGGCAACATCGAGAGGATGCTGGAGGAAGCGCCGTCGGTGGCGGGGAAGCGTGAGAAGCTGAACAGGAGCGTCAACGTCTTGAGGGAATCTGCGAAGGTGGTGGCGAGAATCATGGATCGGATTACTATGGATGGTGACTACAGTGAATAGTTAGTGGTGTTGTCCTAGTGAGCCTTTATATTTTTCTTTTTGTGAGTGTGTTCTTCTACTGAACTTAATTAAGGTGTTTTTCGTTTGAGTGTGTCCATGTTTTTACTTGTTTAGGAATTGTGCCTCTAGCATTTCCCCGACCTACGACAAAATGAACATGAATATGACGTGTTATGACCCGAATCCTATGAGATTATTTCAAGTTTCCCTAACAATCATAAACCATGATATTTACAAGCCAGTGGACTACCAAATATAGGAATCAATAACTTATGCTTGGATGTTAGTTCATCAAACTTGGGGAGAATTACCAAAAAAGTCCTAAACCTATTGGGGTTGTCTTGGGATCGTCCTAAATCTTTTTTTTTGACTAATTCAGTTATAAACCTTTTGCGATTGTGCCAATTTAGTCCATCCGGTCAAATTTGGCCGGCCGGAGCTGACATGAACGCCGGCCGGCGCCGGCGATAATATTTTAATATTATTTTTATTATTTTCGAATTTTTTTATTATTTTTTCAATTTTTTATTAGTTTTTTAATTTTTCTGTTTTTCTTTTCTTTTTTTCTCTCCCCCCCGGCCGGCGGCAGTGGCCGGCCAGCTCCGACGAGGCTTGCCGGCCACTGCGCGAGGGCCGCGAAGCCCTCGCCGGCGGCCAGCGAGGGTCGCGGCCCCCGTCAGACCGGCCACCCTCGCTGGCGGCCTCGCCCTGGTCTGTGCGAGGCCGCCGGCGAGGGTCACGGCCCCCGGCGGCCTCGCCCAGACCTGGGCGAGGCCGCGGCCCCCAGGCCTCGCCCTGGTCTGGGCGAGGTCGCCGGCGAGGGTCGCGGCCCCCGGCGGCCTCGCCCAGACCTGGGCGAGGCGGCTTCGCCCAGATCTGGGCGAGGCCGCGGCCCCCAGGCCCCGCCCTGGTCTGGGCGAGGTCGCCGGCTAGGGTCGCGGCCCCCGGCGGCCTCGCCGAGACCTGGGCGAGGCGGCTTCGCCCAGATCTGGGCGAGGCCGCGGCCCCCAGGCCTCGCCCTGGTCTGGGCGAGGTCGCCGGCTAGGGTCGCGGCCCCCGGCGGCCTCGCCGAGACCTGGGCGAGGCGGCTTCGCCCAGATCTAGGCGAGGCCGCGGCCCCCAGGCCTCGCCCTGGTCTGGGCGAGGGTCGCGGCCCCCGGCGGCCTCGCCCTGGTCTGGGCTAGGCCGCCGGCGAGGGTCGGGGCCCCGGCCTCGCCCAGACCTGGGCGAGGCGGCTTCGCCCTCGCCCGCCTCGCCCAGATCTGGGCGAGGCCGTCGGCGAGGGTCGTTGGGGCCGCGACCCTCGCCGCGGCACCCAGACCTCGCCCAGGTCTGGGCGAGGCCGCCGGGGGCCGCGACCCTCGCCGGCGACCTCGCACAGACCAGGGCGAGGCCGCCAGCGAGGGTGGCCGGTCTGACGGGGGCCACGACCCTCGCTGGCCGCCGGCGAGGGCTTCGCGGCCCTCGCGCAGTGGCCGGCTAGCCTCGTCGGAGCTGGCCGGCCACTGCCGCCGGCGGGGAGGGGCAAGAGAAAAAAGAAAAGAAAAAAAGAAACAGAAAAATTAATAAAAATAATAAAAAAATCGGAAAATAATAAAATAATATTAAAAATATTGTCGCTAGCGCGCCGGCCGGCTGGTCATTCCCGGCCAAATTTGGCCGGATGGACTAAATGCAAGACAATCGCAAAAGGTTTAGGATTGAATTGGTAAAAAAAAAGGGTTTAGGACTGATCCAACACAACCCCAATAGGTTTAGGATTTTTTTGGCAATTCTCCCCCAAACTTGTGAAGTTGAATTTACTATGCTACAATCGAAACGATCTGTGGTAGGGCAAAATTATATGTATTACCACTTGTTATGACTAGTTCATTGAAAAGCCATTACAAAAGATGTCATTGACTTATGACAAAATAATTGCAATTATGATGTGTCACTACCGAAAAAACCATAGGAGTATTTTTCTAATTTGTCCAACTCCCATGAACCACTATAAGTTCAAATTAATTAGGTGGAAAAAAGTAAGAAGCATTAAGTAGTTTGACACTTGGACATGTCAACCGATCCGTAAGAGCAAATCTATTATTTGACAATAAAATTAAATTGTGGCATGATATAATGAGATGTGTGATGACCAGCTAAAACTTGTTCATTAAAGTGCTATTATGAATATTTTCATTAAGTTATGCTAAAATGAACTCAATTATGACTTGTCACGAGAGATTCTGAGTTTTCTCGATCATGGACCATGAATATAAAACAAATGGACTACCAAAATAGGAATCGTACTTATACTTGGACATAGGTAATTGGTCTCTTGACTCTGAATTTATTGTGTCGCTACTAAAATGGACTTTTTGACACTTGCATTTTGACTACCAAATTACTCCTTAATTGCATAGAAATTAGGGATTGATCCGACCCCTAAATAAAATATTATTTAAATTTGCATATAAATATTAGAAGCATTTGAATAAGACTCATATATTTTGCATGAGATAGACTGTGGACGAACTTAAGTGATGGTTTTAAACTTGATTAGGTTAAGCTCATGAATATTATAAGAGTCGAAGTTTTCATTGGGTTTAGCTAAGTTGGAGAAATTGATTCACTAAAGAGTAAGAGCATAAGATATTATAAAAGGAATTTTCGGCCAATTGTTTTCGGCCATCTTTGAGGATTAATTCGAAGGGGGAAAATATGGCACGATCATGGCCATATGGCCAAGGCAAACATCATTGCAAGATTTGAAATGCGTGAACATCTCATTCATTTCGTCGGAAAAATCAAAGCTTGAGTTAGAAAAGGAAAGTGGGCAGAGCAGGAATCGGTCAACAAAAGGGGAGATAAAATATAAAATATTCGAGGCATCCGTAGAATTGTAAAAGGGATCTGTCTCTCTCTCTCTCTCTCTCTTACACTGTTCATCAAAGAAGGACGGGAAAGACGCCACGGAGGACACACAGCCCCGCCGCTTCACTTCGGCCAAGAGTGGATACGAAAGAATGGGATAAAAGTATGGAAAATTTTAAGACCTGTGATCAAAATATAATTAAAATTTGAAGACTTTAAAAATACAGTTAAGTCTGAAAATTTGTCGCAAAGTACAATTAGATTTTAAAATTTTCAAAAAATATAATTAAAATTTAATACTTATCAAATTAATTAAATCAAATATTTCCATTGATTGCACTTTTTAAAACTCTTAAGACTCGATTATATTTTCTAATTTTTTATTTTTATTTGATTGTATTTTTTGAAAATCATTAGAACTTAATTGCAATTTCTTGATAAATTTATGCTTTAATTATATTTATTGAAAATTTTAAGACTAAATTGCACTTCTATTAT
Source organism: Corymbia maculata (assembly GCA_014182735.1). Classification (NCBI taxonomy): domain Eukaryota; kingdom Viridiplantae; phylum Streptophyta; class Magnoliopsida; order Myrtales; family Myrtaceae; genus Corymbia; species Corymbia maculata. Next base: position 18,643,139 of record CM024683.1, on the reverse strand, counting down.
AAGTTTTACAACTTCTAATATATTTATTTCCCAAAAAGAAAAGCATTCACTATTCCGAGTTCCTTCCGGAGGCCACCACCTGGGATACTGCTTGCACCATGAGCATCGGCAGCTGTAGCCCAGACCCGCCAAATCTGGTTTTCGTTTTCCCAAACCATAACCAATGCATCCATAAATTCCAACGAGGTCCTCCATTTCCAGTAAGCACAGCAGCCCAAGCAAATCATCACAGCAACCCTCGTTCGTTGCTATGCTTGCTGCCTACTCACCCACCGCGGCACTTTCATCGTCGATTGGTCCCTATCACCATCTTCGAAGCTCCGGCATTGCACCTAAACCAAGCCAACCACCGTGAGCACCTTATCGAGTCCCTACCACGGCCTGCAACCGAGAGCCTTACTGTGAACCTTCCTTGATCGATAACCATAGCGGTTGACCATATTGAGAACCATTCATCACCGTTGAGACATCCACTGCCGGCCGCCACTGTGATTCTCTGAGTCCTTGATTTGGAAACAATATCTTCAAATTAGATAATTATCTTTGTCCGGATTTGACTTATTGATTTTATTGCCTATTTTGATGATATTGCAATACTTCATTTTTTGATAAAATTTAGGCATTATATTAGGAGATTTTATTTGCTAAAATAAGTATAATCAATAATTTGAGTCATGAAACTAACGAAGCTAGTAGAGACACCTAAAGGGGGGTGAATAAGTGTAAATAAAATTTTATACCTAATCAATCAACACAAAGTTTGAATAATATATGAACGTAGAAACTAAAGTTAAAGTCCATTTAAATGAAGTAGACTTCTGTAATATACAATCAAAGTTAAAAGATAAGGGATGAGAATATTGCAAACAAAATTATAGTGGTTCGGCTTTAGTCAAGCTTATGTCCACTCTCCCACGTTGTCAACCAATAGATTGAATTCTACTATGTGATCAACAAATGATTACAAGGCTTTTGAGTGTAAATACTTAGGGGTATACTTCCATACTAAGTCATTCTTTTGTGTAATTCACTCTTGATCACTCAATTTTTTTATTTTATTTTATTTTTATTTTTCTTTCCTTTCTTTTTCTTCTCTATCTTCATACCCTAGGTGGTCATTGGAACTTGATGACTAGCTAGAAGCAAGGGCCGACGAGGTTGACCCTATTGGCTGCTAGCAAGGCTACCTTGCCATCATTGAGCGAGGTTGATCTCGTCTAGCCATTGGGGGCTCATTGGGTCGGAGATATTATTGTTCCTCATTGATTCCCAAATCCTAGTGTCATTTTGGTGCATCACCTGGCTAATCCCATCTTTGATTTCATTTTTTATCTCTACACCCAGCTCTTAAACTCCCTTGGCTCTCCCCCCCCCTCCCCTCTCTCATGGAGCCTAGGCTTCTCAAAGTTCGAAATAGGGGTGAGCATTAGTCCAGGGTCAATCCTGGACCAACCTTGGACCGGCCTAACCCTGCTGGTCCTGGTCCAATTCCCAAGGGGCTAGGTCGGTCCTTGGTCTTGAGATTCTTAGACCAGTATTGTGCGGGTTAGTCTTTAGTCCTAGGAGTTTTGGATTGATCCAACCCAGACCAACCTAGGCCTTATATATTATATTATATTAATATATTTTTATTTATTCTAAGGAGTAAACCCTAATTCAAATGGCATCTTCCTCCAGTACTCTTGTTCTCTTCTTTCTACTTTATCCTCTTAATATTCAATTTGTCAAGTAAAATCGAAAGAAACAACTTCACATGTGAGCCTCGCCACTTGACACTCACCTTGCTCACTTTTGGTCACTCACCACTCGACACTCACCTTGCTTGCCATGCTCACTCCACTTGTTGCTTGACGCTTGCGCCGCTCACCTCTATTCGCTAACTTTGCTCATTCTGAGTAAATCATAAGGAAATAAAACTCTAATTAAAAATTCTTTTCACTCGTGAGTAATGCTCGTCTTGCGGCTCTATAAGCAATTTTAATTATTTTTATGGTTTCTTGGTTTTAGCAAATGTGAAATTTTTATTATTACCTTATTTTAAATTTGTTGAATATGTATTAGTATTTATAGTTTAGTTAAAATCATAATATCAATAAATATGTAATTTGAAATAATTGGTTTAATTTTTCATAAATACAAAAAAATGAAAAAAAATTAATGGTTGGTCTCTGGTTAACCTTGGAACTAGACCGAACCCATTAGGTTGGCCGGTCCTCAATCTTAGGCTTAATAGGGTCGTTCCTTGGTCCCAAAAATTGAGGACCAACACTGTGCGGGTTGGTTCTAGGGTCAGGGAGTGGACTAGCCCAACCCGGACCATCCTCACCCTTAGTTTGAAATGTCAACCTAGTTTGTCAAAGGTGCAACCTTTGTTAGTTTGTTGTGTGTACTCGTTTGTCGTCAAAGGGTGTTATAGTTGATGCCGGCCTTGTGATGGCTAGACGAGACTCACCATCACCTAAGTAGCATCGACATCGATACCGACAAGTGACACACAACATGACATGTCGACACATTATATATAAAACATATATTTTTATATATACATGATAAATGATCATTTTTATGATTATTTTAATCAAATTAATTTGATTCAAATTCATAAATAAATAAATAAATAAAAAGATCATAGAATGAATTTACACTAAAAACATTAATCCACTATTTATTAATATCATTTATTATTTCAATTTGACAAATTCAACTCTATAAAATTTGGAGAAAAACCAAGCAATCCACATTTTAGTCTCGCATATCAGAGCATGTCGAAAGAGAAGAGAAAAAAATTGATTGGCGGATTATGTGTCATGGGAAGTGAGAGTCAAAAGAAAAAAAAAATAGATTTTTATTATTTCCCCATTTATTATCTTTATTATATTTACATATTTATATTTTGACCCATCATTTATTGCATGTTGAACACATGTCAAAGTGTTCGATATGACATGGATGCTTCCATAAAATATTGGTGCTTCCTTCAACATCATTGGAAAGAAAAATAAAGAAAAAAAAGATTTTCCACATTAAAAAAAATTTGATTGGCGGATTATGAATTTATATAAATAAAAAATTTTGTCACGGTTTGTGATTGGGTGTAAAGAAAAAAACCAAAAGTGAGAGTAAAAAGAAAAAAATTGGAACATAATTACAACATGTTATTTTTATTATTTCCCCATTTATTATCTTTATTATATTTACATATTTATATTTATTTTATATTTTTCTTAGTATTTCGACCAGATTAGCTTACTCCTCCCAGCTTCCTCGCAAATAACCACCAAGGACTGTGACGGTTCCAGTCTAAACCCTGTTCCACAAAACCCAGCTCATGAGCTCCCTTCACTTCCAAACCCTAACCATCTGAACATCCCCCATCTACAAGAAAAATTTCCCCCCACCTAAACATCAAAAACCATTCAGATAGATATGGAAGGTGAGAAGGAAACCCACTTGCATATGGCAACCCTGTGTAAGAGAATGGGGGGACTTATGGGTTGTAGATGACCTTACGGAACTCCTTGCAATTACCCTTGAATTTGTACATCAGGAAAGCAAGGTCATGCTCTATGGTAAGTTATTATCTAAACTAAATGTCAACTTTCTAGCCTTTGTGAATTCCATGAAGAGAGCCTAGAAGAATGAGTCGGTGCACTGTGAGATGATAGAACATGGATTCTTTTTATTTACCTTTCCGTTTGTAGAGGAGAAGGAAAGATTGCTTGTATTAGGACCATGGTCTTTCGCGAGTAATCTCCTCATTCTGAAGGAAGGAGACCTGCACATACCTGAACACTGTTATGATTTCTCCCATTATGCTTTTTGGGTGCATTTAGTAGGCTTACCTAGAGCTATGATTACGGAAGAATCGATAATGAAGATTGCTGGGAAACTTGGCAAGGTCGAACAGGTGAAGATAGATGCAAAAAATAACAGCTATAGTCAATTGGGATAAAGCTAAGGTGCTGTTAAACCTGAATGACCCCCTCAAAACTGGTACGGTTATTGACTTGGGAGGTATGAAATGGTGGATAGACTTTAAGTTTGAAAGACTACTGCATTATTGCTACTCGTGTGGCTGCATAGGCCATTATGCCACTTCTTGCCCACATATTCCATATGAGGAATATGGATTACCTTAGAACAAATATGGGCGATTTGGCCATGGCTCAAAGAGGAAGTTAAAGAATCGAGTCCATCCTGGAAGACTTTCTTTGGGGATATTGAACCTGCTGAGGAGGAAGATGAGATGGTACCTGAGACCCTTGTTCATCAGGCTACAGACATTACAAACACAATCATAGTGTCGCCAAGTGATAAAGCACTAGTACTATACTAGCCAGCAGTTAGTACATATACATCAGTAGGCATCCACATGACTGGTGCAGAAGGTAAAAGGCCCATAAATTCTCAGGAAACAACCCCTTTTGAATTCAACCGGCATCACTGTTCTGGCTCAAAGAAGAAAGGTAAATCGGTCTTGAAATCCCAAGTGGCAAAAAATCAGAAAATGTTTAATCCCTATGGCCTTAGGGAAAATCCAGAACTTTTGTTTGATGAGGGGCAACTCTTAGACACTCCCATCTAGACATGGGAAGAGAAGCAAACTCGGGTTTTGGTGGCTAGCCCTAATAAGCCGCCCTGGGATACATGAAACTTATAAGCTGGAACTGTCAGGGGCTGGGTAACCCCTTGACAATCCAGCAACTTAGAGCTCTTGCTCAATATGGTCTTCCTTATGGAAACCAAGAATAAAGAGCTGGTACTTAAACGCCTTGCTTAGAGCCTTAAGTTCAACCATCTCAAAACTGTTGACCAAGTTGGCATTGCGGGTGGGCTGGCCTTTCTATGGAATGCTAAGGTACAAGTTGAAGTGGAGTTCCACTCAGATATGTGGATGGGAGTATTATGCAAAGACCCAAACAGTGGTGTTGGTATGAGAATCTCCTTCCCACACACTCCTACGGCCTTTCAGGACAGACTTACATTGTGGCAAACTCTTCGGACATATAATTGTCCCAATTAATTCCCGTGGTTGTGCATAGGTGATTTTAATGAAGTTCTATATCATTGGGAGAAAAGCGAAAGGAGAGAACCAAACCGATATCAAATGGCGGCCTTTAGGGAGTTTGTAGATTCCTATGCACTACTTGACATAGAGAGCAAGGGTTGTGCCTATACATGGTCCAACAAAAGGGTAGACGACTAACAAGTAAAAAAGAGATTAGATAGAGCACTCTGTACTCTGGATTGGCGAATATCTTTTCCAAACGTTGAGGTATATGCACTTCCCCCGATCGGGTTAGATCACAACCCACTCCTCCTTTCACTACACCCACAAATTTCTAGAATGCAAAAACAATTTAAATTTGAAGCATTTTGGGTAGAGAAACCTGAATGCTTAGATATAGTTCGGCAAGCTTAGACAGGTGTTGCTGGCAACCCGGGAGATATTGTTAGAAAAACAGAAATTGTGATCCAAGCGCTGAAATCCTGGAGTAGGAAGACTTTTCGGAACGCTATCCACCAAATAGAGCCTCTTAAAAGGAAACTAACATCTATAATCAATGTTGATGGAGGGGTATCGATAAATGAGGATTATGGACAGATTGTGAGACAAATTGAAGATTTATGGAGACAAGAGGAAATGTTCTGGAGTATGCATTCTAGAGTAAATTGGTTGAAATGGGGCGACAGGAACACTAAATTTTTTCATGCAACCACCATTCAACGGAGGTAACGGAACAAAATTTCCTTTCTAAGGATAGATGATCATACTTGGAGCTATGACCCCACTGTTCTAAAGCACCACATCTCAAATTTCTACAAAACTTAGTATTCGACGGTGGGGAGTAGAAACTACTTACCTATTCTGGAGCAATGTCCTCAGCTGGTCACAATGGAAATTACTACAGCCCTAATGAGTCCTATCACCAAGGAAGAAGTGCGCCATATTACCTTTCAAATGGGTCCTACCAAGGCACTGGGACCGGATGAGCTAAATGGGCTGTTTTACCATAGTAATTGGTCTACCCTTGAGGATGACATTTTCAAGATGGTGGAGTCCTTCTTTGAAACGGGCACCTTCAACCCCTCATTAAAAAGCACCCAGTTGACCCTTGTTCCAAAAGTCCCTAAGCCCGAGAACATCTCCTAATATCGGCCTATTAGCCTTTGCAATTTTAACTACAAAATTATTGCCAAAGTGCTAGCAAATAGATTGAAACCATGGCTACCGCATATCATCCTCCCTAAACAAAGTGCTTTCATTGAAGGTAGGCAAATCCAAGATAACATTTTCATCGTGCAGGAGGTCCTACATCAGCTAAGGATTAGGAAAAGGACACGAAGATTTCATGCGGTGCTGAAGCTGGACATGCAAAAGGCTTATGATATAGTGGAATGAGACTTTCTATGTGACTATTTGTTGAGAATTGGGTTTTGTTAGAAATTGGTTTCCCTCATTAAATGGTGTATCTCTTCTACATCATTATGTATAAAAGTAAATGGGGAAACTACAGAAAAATTTCAGCTTTCTCGAGGTATTAGACAAGGTGACCTTCTATCACCCTATTTGTTCATCCTTATGGCTAATGCACTATCACACCTAAAGTAGTGCTGGACGGTACAATCAAGGGGATTAAGTTCAACTCTCACTGCCCGACCTTGTCTCACCTCCTATTTGCGGATGATGCCATATTTTTCCTAGAAGGTAATATCAAAGAAGCTCAGAACTTGTCCAATATACTTCCATTTGTAAAGCTGTTGAGAAAAAAATATCAGCATTTTGGTGGAAGCAAAACACAGCCAGGAGAGGAATCCATTGGAAGAATTAGAACCTGCTCAAAGAGAGAAAATACATAGAGGGCTGGGATTTAGGGACTTACTTGATTTTAACAAAGCCCTTCTAGGAAAACAAGCAAGGAGACTTAGCCAAGCAAAAGATGCACTATGAGCCAAACTATTCCAAGGCCTCTACTTCCTGAGAGAACCCCTTTGGAATGCAAAAAGAGGCCCTAGACCTTCTTGGGAGTGGCAGAGTATTTTATTGGGAAGGGATGTCATAGAGTTTGAGCTAAAATGGGAGGTGGGGAATGGCGAAAGCATACGAATTAGAGAGGATAGGTGGCTGGTTTTAGAGAAAATTGGTGGTTCGGCCAATATTAACGACCCATTGGTCGTAGCAGACCTCATAAATAAGGAAACAAGGGAGTGGAGGGCAAAACTCCTAAATGAGACCATCAGAGATCCCTTTATTCAGGAAATCCTAGCTATACCTTTGAATAGGACTCCGGAACCAGATAAACTAATCTGGACTGCAAACAAGTCAAGCACATATCAAGTCAAAAGCGGCTACGACATCCTACATGCTAAAAACAGAACCCTCTCTGCCTCCACGGCGTCATCATCTTATCAGATCCCAAGAACACTTTGGATCAAAATATGAAAACTACCAACACCTCCTAAAGTCAGATTCTTCACATGGAGTATATGCCAAGATGCTTTGCCTACCAAAGAAAACCTCCACAAATGGAAATTTTTACTTGATTCGCTATGGAAACCCCTGAACACCCCTTTCTCCTTTGTTCATGGACCAAGCAAGTCTGGACAGCATCTGAAATCCCATTAGATACCTCTCCAACAACAATCACTCAGATCGACAGAACTATAAGCGACTTCCTTACCTTGAACAGCTTACTGATGATGAAAGCCCTCTTCGCCAACATCGTTTGGTCCATCTGGAAAACCCATAATAGAACGGTCTTTGCACAGCAACGTCCTGACCACAAACCACACCCACAGAAGCTCAAATACAAACTAGTTTATAGTCAAAATGGGTACCGAACAGTAGCTCCAAACCCTCACCTCAAGTGGAGATCTGGATGCAACCTAGACCGGGGGCCATGAAGATCAACGTCAATGCCACCTGGAACATCTCCTCCATGGAAGGATCGACTGCTGGCCTGTGTAGAAATGAACATGGCATCCTTACCGCTGGCTTCACACACTCGATTCGAGCTCCATCTGCCCTAGTCACTAAAGCCCTAGCGATTAGATTGAGTCTGTTGTGGTTGGAAGAAACATGAACTGCAAGTCCAACTGAAAGTTTTCTCCTTCAGCACGTGCAGATAAGTTTTGACAGCTTAATTGTTGTTCAAACCATAGTGGGCTGTGAAGAACCTCCATGGGCCCTACGTTTGGTGGTCTTGGACTGCAAAAGGCTTATGGGCCAACTACAACAAACCCAGTTGATACATGAACCAAGAACTGCGAACAAGGCCGCTGATTGGGTTGCCAAGGCCCACTTAGCCAATACCCTCCCATCCACCTGGGTAGCTCGCCTCTCGGCAATCTCTTTTATCTATCTTACACTTAGAGTTTGGCTCTACTTGTAACCGATCTCTGAGTTAGTAATGCTTCCTTTCCGACAAAAAGAAGAAGAAGAGAGGTGTAGATGCCAAAGCGTCAAAGAAAAAAATTCGAAAGAGAAGAAAAAGCATCCTAGGAAAGGTGCAGGAATCAAACTTTACACATACGAGCAATATGCACATATCCCTAGGTGTCAAAGTAACATGAAAAAAATTAAAAATGAAAAAAACGTATGCTTTTCTTGATGCATCATTTTTACCAAAACCTTTAAATAATCTAGTAAATTAATGATAAAAAGATCAAATAATTGATGCTAATTTACTAAAAATAAGATTTGACGGCTCGCTTGATTCAATTAAAGCAAAAGACAATGCGCATTTGCCAGTAAAAGGTAGTTTTTTATTAGTCAAGGTCCAAAGAAGTCAGGGATTGAGAAAAATATTGTGTCGATTAGCTGGGTTTTACTAATGCGGAAGTTAAAGACCTCTCAATATATTCTCGTTGAGGATTTAGAGATTTGTAGAACTCCTCGCTTCTAATAATTTCCTTGATATGGTCCCCTAATGTCAAGAAAAAATAAAATGTACAGTTGTAGTCAAAATGCTGAATATAATCGATTAGAAGTTATCAATGTTTTTTTTAATCAAGAAAAGTGTAGATGAAGTCATTTTTTTTTACGACAAGGGCAAATAGCATATGACAATACATTAGACAAGTTGGATCATGAAGATGAAGAAGATTCATTCTAATTAGGTTCATCAAATGAATGGATCAAATTGAAAATAATACAACTAAAATTAATCTATTTTATATTCAATGCAAATTTAACAGCCATTTGATCCAACTTGTACCCAATCCATATTCGATTCAACTCAAGATCTATATTTAGAAATATTTCTCCTTAATTGTTGCATTGGAAGAATTGATAGCTTTTTGACCAAGAAATTAAAAAGATTGGACTGCTTCATGGATCGGCTCCATATTTAATTTGGGCTGAAAGTATGCTATTAAATGACTCACTCCTAAGAAAGTAAGCTTTGAGATAACAGGGACGAAAAACAAGTAAGTTGTTATAATATGATGTGGAAGAGACTAATTTTTATATTCTAAATGGCACTAAGTTCAAATTAGACAAAAAACTGTAAACAAAAACAATCATGTGACAATCTTAATTATGACATTTAGATCCTACACAAAAATAGAAAAAACAGAGAGAAAGTAGATAAATTTGGAGTAAAAAAAATGGATTTACCACTTTAGATTGCAATTGCAATTGAAATTGAGGACAACATTATCTTTTTAATGAAAATGAAATTAATTTAATTATATAGAGAGTAAAAAGAGCATTGCCCTTAAATAAATATGGATTAACAAATGAGTTTGCCCCCAATCAATAATAATCATGTTGCTTTCTGTTTTCCTTCCATGCATGCACGAATTTTGTGGTGAAAGCAGTAAAGAAATTTGCATTGAACTGGCCCCTTAGCCTATGGTTAGGAGGCTTGGAAAAGGTCGTGGAAATGGGCGGACAATAATTGTACCTTTTCCCCAACGAATGAGCGGTTTGCACCCTACTTCATCACGAGGGATTACAAGATGCCTTAAATTTCTATCTTTCCTTTCAATTTATTTGTCTTTTCAAAGATCTCTATCAACAATTCCTCACATTAGATCTGAAATTTTATAATTTTTAGCTCGTGATTTGGCATGCAATTTTTTCATAGTTTTATAAAATTCAAATAATATTTACCATTTTGACAGAAAAGTATAAAGTTAACTTTGGTACAAAAAAGAATTTTCCCATTGGTGCTTATAAAGTAAGTTCATAAAATGCCTTTTGTCATCCACTAAACCAAACCCCTCCATATAAGCAACTTCTCGAAGGAAGTTGTTTCCCATCTCCAACTCTATAAAATGAAACCATAACTTGCCATCTTTTTATTGCACCGATCAAAGTCATACCAAAAAAAAAAAAAAAAGAAGAAGAAAAAAAAAATTTCGTGAGGCTGCAAACAATGGGTGACGACAGAGCTCTTGTCCGCCGGGAACCCCAACCCCAACCCCTGTCGGTTGCCCACCCACCGCCACTCGCCGCCTCCTACAATGACCGAATCCGCCCCCTGCTCGACGCGGTGGACAAGCTCCGAAACCTCAAGGTCATGAAGGAGGGCATCCAGCTCCCCACTATTGTTGTCGTTGGCGACCAGTCCTCTGGCAAGTCGAGCGTCCTCGAGTCCCTCGCCGGCATCAGCCTGCCGCGCGGGCAGGGCATCTGCACGCGCGTCCCCCTCATCATGCGGCTCCAAGGCCGGCGTCCAGATGAAATCCCCAAGCTCCACCTCGAGGTCAACGGCGAGATCGTGCACATCGACGAGGACCACATCTCTGATGCCATTGTCACGGCAACCGACGTGATCGCCGGCTCTGGCAAGGGCATATTGAATGCCCCGCTGACTCTGGTCGTCAAGAAAGATGGCGTACCGGACTTGACAATGGTGGATTTGCCCGGAATCACGAGAGTGCCCGTGCACGGCCAGCCCGAGAACATCCACGAGCAGATCTCGGAGATGATTATGGAGTACATAAGGCCTGAGGAGAGCATCATCCTCAACGTTGTGTCTGCGACCGTTGACTTCTCCACTTGCGAGTCCATACAGATGTCACAAGTAAGCATCTAGCCATATCAATTAAAAGCTCGAATGATTTATACGACTCTAGCAAACGACTGTATGCGGTTATTTGTTTTTGTGTTGCAGATGGTCGACAAGACCGGTGAGAGAACTCTGGCCGTTGTTACAAAGGCCGATAAATCTCCGGAGGGCTTGCAGGACAAGGTGACGGCCGATGATGTCAATATAGGGCTTGGTTATGTATGTGTCAGGAACCGGATCGGTGAAGAGTCCTACGAAAAGGCGAGAATGGAAGAGGCGAAGCTGTTCGAGACGCACCCTCTGCTTTGCAACATTGACAAGTCCATCGTTGGCGTTCCCGTCTTGGCACGAAGGCTGACGCAGATTCAAGCCACCATTATGGGCAAGTGTTTGCCAGATATCGTCAAGAAGATCAATGACAAGCTGAACGCGAACGTGGCCGAGCTTAATGGGATGCCCAAGAATCTGTCCTCGGTCGCTGAGGCCGTGGCGGCCTTCATGCAGATCATGGGGTCGGCGAAGGAGTCACTGAGGAAAATCCTGCTGAGAGGCGAGTTCGATGAGTACCCGGACGAGGAGACCATGCACTGCCCGGCCCGGCTGGTGGGGATGCTGAACCAATACTACGATGAGCTGCAAAACTGCCCCGAGAACGACCCACGGACTAACTTCTTGTTGGAGGAACTGAAGGTCTTGGAAGAGGCCGAAGGGATCGGACTCCCAAACTTCCTCGCTCGCACTGCCTTTCTCACCCTTTTGCAGCGGAAGCTGAAGGCCGTGTCGAGCAAGCCACTGAGTTTCGGAGTTCGTGCATGGGATTACATTGAGGAAGTTGTAATTCGGGAGTTGATGCGGCACTCGGAGAACTATCCTCAGCTGCAGTCGTGGCTGAGAAGAGCTGCATCAAATCTGATCAACAAGATGAGGGAGAAGACAAGGGCTAGGATGATGGAGACCGTTGAAATGGAGAAGCTCACTGGCTACACTTGCAACCCTGAGTACCTGGCGGAGTGGAACAGAATGATGACCCAGCAGAACCTGTTCATGCAGAAGATTGACGACCAGTGGTCCACCACCATGGTCCTCGAGGGGATCGGGCAGGTCGACGTGCATCATCTGAGGAATCACAAGCAGCTGGCTCAGCAGGCGTTCGATCTGAAGATGAGGATGACCGCTTATTGGAAGATTGTGCTGAGGAGGTTCGTCGACTTGATGGCCCTGCATCTGCCGTTCAGCGTGCACAACTTGGTGAACGAGGAGATGGAGAAGGATATTGTGGGCGAGCTGATCAGGCCCAATGGCAGCGGCAACATCGAGAGGATGCTGGAGGAAGCGCCGTCAGTGGCGACGAAGCGTGAGAAGCTGAACAGGAGCGTCAACGTCTTGAGGGAGTCTGCGAAGGTGGTGGCGAGAATCATGGATCGGATTGCTGTGGATGGTGACTACAGTGAATAGCTAGTGGTGTTGTCCTAGTGGGCGTCTTTATTTTTCTTTTCATGAGTGTGTTCTTCTACTGAACTTAATTAAGGTGTTTTTCGTTTGAGTGTGTCCATGTTTTTACTTGTTTAGGAATTGTGCCACTAGCATTTCCCCGACCTACGACAAAATGAACAAACATGAATATGACGTGTTGTGACCCAAATCCTATGAGATTATTTCAAATTTCCCTAACAATCATAAACCATGATTTTACAAGCAAGTGGACTACCAAATATAGGAATCAATAACTTATGCTTGGACGTTGGTTTATCAAATTCCTGAAGTTGAATTTACTATGCTACAATCGAAACAATCTGTGGTAGGGCAAAATTATATGTGTTATGACTTGTGATGACTAGTTCATTTAAAAGCCATTACGAAAAACGTCATTAACTTATGGCAAAATCATTGCAATTATGACGTGTCATGACCTAAAAAACCGTAAGAGTATTTTTCAAATTTGTCCAACTCTCATAAACCGCTATAAGTTCAAATTAATTAGGTGGAAAAAAGTAAGAAGCACTAAGTAGTTTGATACTTGGACATGTCAACCAATCTGTAAGAGCAAATCTATTATTTGATGACAAAATTAAATTGTGATATGATAGAATGAGATGTGTGATGGCCCGCTATAACTTGTTCATTAAAGAGCTATTATGAATATTTTCATTAATTTATGCTAAAATGAACTCAATTACTACTTGTCGTGAGAGATTATGAGTTTTCTCAATCACGGACCATGAATATAAAACAAATGGACTACCAAAATAGTAATCGGACTTATACTTGGACATTGGTTCATCGGTCTCTTGACATTGAATTTATTGTGCCACAACTAAAATGGACTTTTTGGCACTTGTATTTTGACTATCAAATTACTCATTAATTGCATAGAAGTTAGGGATCAATCCAACCCCTAAATAAAATAATATTTAAATTTGCATATAAGTATTAGAAGCATTTGAATTAGACTCATATATTTTGCATGAGATCAAACGGTGGACGAATTTAAGTGAATGATTTTAAACTTGATTAGATTAAGCCCATGAATATTATAAAGTCCAAGTTTTCATTGGGTTTAGCTAAGTTGGAGAAATTAATTTACTAAAGAGTAAGAGCATAAGATAATTTTAAAAGAAATTTTCGGCCAATTGATTTCGGCTAATAGTGAGGATTAATTCGAAGGGGGAAATTATGGCACGATCATGGCCATATGGCCAAGGCAAACATCATTGCAAGATTTGAAGTGCGTGAAAATCTCATTGAATTCGTCAGAAAAATCAAAGCTTGAGTTAGAAAAGGAAAGTGGGCAGGGCAGGAATCGGTCAACAAAAGGAGAGATATAATATAAAATATTCGAGGCATCCGTAGAAGGAGAGAAGACTTTGGGCCCGTTTGGTTCTGCTTTGGGCAAATGCCCTTAGGAAAATGCAAGTATCTTTAGGTTGAAGGGGTTTTCCGAAATGCAAATACCGTTTGGTAAAATGAAATTTTTCATTGCAGTGCAAAGCAATTTTGACCTAAATATCGTTTGGTAAATACTACATTTGTAATGCACTTTGACTAAATTTATTTTTTAATAAAAATTTTGTAATGTTTTTTTAATTAATTCATCTCCGGCAACCAGCACCGCCGAGGTCGGCGACCTCGGCGGTGGTCGGCCCGTCGCCGGGGGTCGCGCGAACCCGGGCGATGGCGGCGGTCGCCGGGGTCGCGCGAACCCGGGCGGCGGCGACGGTCGCCTGCAGGCGCGCGACCGGGCGGCGGTGACGGTCGCCCGGGTCGCGAACCCAGGTGGCGGTGACGGTCGCATGATCGGCGGGTCGCGAACCCGGGCGACGGCGATGGTCGCCTGCGGGCGCGCGACCCAGGCGACGGTGACGGTCGCCTGGGTTCGCCGTCGCCTGGGTTCGCCGTCACTGGGTTCGCCGTCGCAGGTCGCGAACCCGGGCGACGGCGGCGACGGCCGCCTCGGGCGCGCGACCCGGCGACGGTGACGGTCGCCCTGGGTTCGCCGTCGCTTGGGTCGCCGTCGCTGGGTCGCGAACCCGGGCGACGGTGACGGTCGCCTGCAGGCGCACGACCCCGGCGACGACAATGGTCGCTGGGTTCGCCGTCGCCCGGGTCGCGGTCGCCTCTAGGCGCGCGACCTAGGCGACGGTGACAGTCGCCTGGGTTCGCCGCCGCCTGGGTCGCCGTCGCCTTGGCGCGCGACCTGGGCCGACGGTCGCCGACGTCGGGGACGCCTTGGCCGGCGGTCTTCGGCCGCGTCGGCTCCTCGGAGAAGATGAACAGTGCCAAAGCCACTCCAGATCTCCATTGAGCTAAGGGCAAAAATGGATTTTGTTAAATAAATGAGGGCAAAATGGGCAACTAGCATATTTTCATTAAAGCAAGCAAATGGCATTCCGAAAATGCAAGTTTTGAAAGCACCTCCAGCCCTCCATTGGCCTAAAGGCCTTTGAACCCCTTTGAGAATGCAATTGCATTTGGCCAAAGCTCTCCAAAATACGAACCAAACGGGTTCGCATTTGGCCAAGGGGCTTTCGGGGCTGAAAGCCCCTTGGCAAAGCTATACCAAACAGGCCCTTTATCCTTTCATTGGAGAAACTCTAGCCATACATATGTAAAAGGGCTCTCTCTCTCTCTCTCGTACACTGTTTATCTAAGGAGGACGGAAAAGACGCCACAGACAATACAGAGAACAGGCCACAAAGGAGGTTTGAGAGAGTCCGTACTCAGTTTTTGGGCATATTAATCCATTAGCCTTTCTCTTCGAGAAGATTGTGATAGGATTGCAGCACAAAAAAGAAGAAGAAGACGTAAATATGCAAGAACTCACCATGACTAGTTCATTGAAAAGTCATTGTTGAATGATTTCATTGACTTACAACAAGTATTTTCAAGTTTGTTCAACTCTTCTCCACAATGATAAGTTCAAATCAATTGGATAGAAAAAGTAGCAACCGGTGAGCCGATAATTAAAACATGGTCAACCAAACAAATATATTATTTTACGATCAAAATAAATTGTGGTATGACATATTTGAAATGTATCATGACCTTACTATTTCTTGTTCTATGAAAATAATATCACAAGAGTATTTCATATTTTCGCTAGTTCCATGAACCATGATAATATAAATAGAAGTGATGTACCACAATATGAATTGACTACCGATATTTAGAGATTGGTTGATCAGTGTTTTGAGGTTGAATTTATTGTGCTATAATACAAACAAACTATGGTGTGAAAAAAAAAAAAAATAGATGTGTTACCTCTTGTTCTAAGGAATTACTGGAAAAGCCACTATGAAATATTTCATTGACCAACGGAAAAATTACTATATTCACGAAGAGTTATGTTCTCAAGGACCATGATATAAGCCCAAATCAGCTGGGTGGAAAAAAGTAATGACCGATTGATCGATACTCGAACATCAATTATTCGATCTCCGAGAAACAAATAAATTGCGGTACAAACCATATAAGATGCGTTATATCTTGTTCATTGAAAAGTCATTATGAAAATTTTCATTGACAAATGACAAAATAAACATAATTACAATATGTTGTGATATTATACAATATGAGAGTCTCTCCAAAAGTAATCGGTAACATGGAGACATTGAGTGTTGACCTTGATGTGCGATGACTAATTTCTGTATTTAGGCGAAGTTCTTGAAATCTAACAAGTATATAACCCGATTTATTCTTTTATATTTTTATTTATTTTTTCGCAAACTAATTCTATATTGAATTAGCATTTTTGTTCAAAAGTTTTAATGTTCAAGAGCCTTAAGTGCCAAAGCGGAAATATAAAAAAAAAAAAAAAAATTCAAAAGAGAAGAAAAAGCGTAAAGAAGAGGTGCGTGAATCGAACTTACCCATCCGGACGAAACGCGCACATCCCTAGGGGCAAAAGTGACACAAAACTAATTTAAAACGAAAAAGTACGCTTTAAGGGCATCGTTTCTAGCAAAACCTTTATATAATCTCGTAAAATAATTATAAAAAAATCGAATAATTGGTGCTAATTTATTAAAAATAAAATTGGATGTCCCTTGTGGTTCGATTAGAGCTAAAAGAAAACCCGCATTTGCCGGCAAAAGAGAAGTTTTTTTTGGTCGGAAGTCTAAAGAAGTCGACGATTGAGAAAAATATCATGACGATCAACAAGTAAAGTGAATTTAATCGACGTAGAGGTCGAGGACTACTCAATATTTGTTTTTATTTATTAAAGGAGTGCTTATGTATATTATTATTACGTCAAAACTAAATTGATTTCTATTTATTTCTTATAGAAAAATATGCGCACCAAAGATAACGGGGATGAGCTTCAACAGCAATATCGACGATGAAGCTAATGAAACAATGAGAAACCTGCCATATAATTAGAAGTTATCAATCTTTTCGGCAACAAAAAATGAGCAGATGAAGTCATTTTGGCGAGAGATTGGTGCTACTATAGGAGTACATTAGACAATTTGGATCACAAAGACAAAGAGGTTTTGATTTTATTTTCTGTTTTACTTCCATGCACGCACGAATTTTGCAATAAATGCAATATCGAAAATTTGCATTGAGCTGGCCTTAACGAAAATTTACATAAAATTTTATTGATTAATTATTTTAAATGATATAAACAATTAATTCAAAAAATATTTTTAATTAATCATTTTTCGTGAAATACTTAAAAAAGGCGAGGGTGAAAATGGATGGACAAAAATTGTATCTTTTCTAGAAACCACGAGCTGTTTACACACCTCTCCGTCATGAGGGATAGAAGCGCTTTCAATTAATTTATCTTTTCAAACAACCTAACCAATAATTATTTACCTTTTCTCCAACCTCATGATAAAAAAAAAAATTAAAGTAATTTACATACCTCCAAACAATTTCAAGAAAAATCGTTTCTTCATCTCATATTTTTTTTTCACGTCAATTTTCTCCACGTCCTCCATGTTTCATCCAAAGAAGTTGGGCAATTGAAATGACTCGGTCATTTTGTGATGATAGTAATCGTATTTAAATTTAAATCTAAATTTAAAACAGATATGTAATATCCTCGTTTACAATAATTTGTCTAATTATATTTTACATTAATTTTTAGTATAACATCATCAAAAAGAGTCCAAATTTTAATCTATTTACATATTCATTAAATCTACCTTTGTTAAAAAATTTAAGACAATGATTTATGCGTCAATTGTGACGTATTAGTTGAACCACACTATATCAAATGTCCAAGGTGGACTTCTCTAATATAAGTCATGCATGTCCCACAGTAAATATATTGAAAGGCGAAATTATTCCATTAAGGATGCAAAGCCGTGCCACAGTAGATAACTTGTGACGGATACACTTTGACTTTTCTTTGCCTTATAAGATCCGAAATTTTCACAAGATATTATTTTTATCATATGAATCTACATGCAATTTTTTCATAATTTTATAAAATTGAAAAAATGTCACTAAAAAGCCCAAATTATATCATCTATGACAAATTAATCTTGAACTTTTTTTTTTTGATAATCCAGGGAATCCCGCACCCTGTCGACAGCTAGGGGAGTAAATCATGGGGACCGCACGTGCTAACCACCACACATATGCAACCAGGTAAGTCACCCTATGATGAAGTTGAAATTCGAACTCTCGATCTTTTGCGAGAGGAAGAGAGCGCAAACCAGCAACGCCATTCAGGTGGGTGGTATCTTCGACGACAAGGTCGGCTGCCCGGCCGGCGAGGGACAAATGCTTATACCACATTATGTTAGGTAATTTGTATCACGGAGATGGAAAAAAAAATGGGGCATCCTCATGAATCATAATCAAATGTTTTTTTTTCTATCCATACATGGGTGAAATTTCAGTAAGTGCAATATAAAAATGTTAAGCCCATTAAATGGGTGAATCAAGTTGGATCATTGATTCAAATTAAATTAACTCATTTATTTCGCGTCAATTAATTTTTATATTGAGCTAATTTATGATTGAAAGGCTAGGAAAAGGTGTGGAGAGGATTAGAATAGGTGTGGAAATTGGGGGAGACGATAATTGGACCGTTTCTCCAGTGTACAAACACAACTCCATTATGAGGGGTGAAAAATTATCTTGGTCAATGTCCTTTCCTTTCAATTTTTTATACAATATTTTCAAATAACTTAATGAGTAATTTTAAATCTGAACAAGTTTTAAAAGGCTCAACAAAGCAATAGATAGGAGATTCGCCTCGGAGTAAAATCTCGTTTGCCCTCCGTATTTCTTGATTGGTGGAGAATATATAAAGCATACGGGCATCAACTTGTTAAAATAAGAAACACAACTTGATTGGATGTCTCATTAGAGAATTATCGCAAATGACCCTCACAAGTGAAAACATTAGGACAAAGGTGAGGGCATCAAGTCCAACATGAACTTTGACTTGGTTGCTGAAGTTCGTAAAATTTTAGTAAGTGCAATATAGAAATGTTAAGCCTATAAAATGGGTGAATCGGGTTGGATCATTGATCCAAACTAAATTAACTTGTTTATTTTGTGTCAACTAATTTTTACATTGAGCTAGCTTATGTTTGGAAGGCTTGGAAAAGGTGCGGAGAGGATTAGAATTGGTGTGGAAATTGGAGGAGACGATACCTGGACCTTGTCTCCAACATATGAAACACAGCCCCATTATGAGGGGCAAAAAAATGTCTTGGTCAATGTCCTTTCCTTTCAATTTTTCCCACTATCTTTTCATCGATATCTGACAAAATGAAATGAACGGAATTATGATGTGGTACGACCTCAAATAACTTAAAGAGTTTTTCAAAATCTTCCCCTAGTTATCTTGAGCCACAAGAACTCCAAAGCAAGTGGCGATCAAAATAGGGAGCAACGTCTTATGCTTGGTACATATGGAGATATGAATTCAACTATGATACATTGTGACCTTGATCTTAAAATGACTAATTGCCACATTTAGGCCATACTCTTGAAATCTAGCAACTATGAAGCCAACCCAAATCCTCATTGCTTCTAATAATTTCTCTTATCTTAATTCTAATAAAAGAAAGAAAGAAACTCTACAATATTCGGTTAGAAGTCTTTCGTTTTAAAACATTTTCTCATCCATTTCTTTTTCGAAAAAGACCAGTTGTGCGGTCCCCTGACGACGAAGAAAAGAAATGTACGGTCTCCGACGGTACAGCTATAGCAGCAGGAGAGGAACCTGTCCAAAAGGCTGAATATAAAAATAAATTTGATGTGATCTTTTTTTTTTTTTCCCTCTGGTAAATGGTAACCAATTTTAACCAGCCAAAAAAGAAAATAAATCGATTATTTTCAGTGCCCTCTAATTGTAAGGAAAAGATTCGAGGGAATTGAACACTATCCATAGAGCATCGAACTGCATAATATTGCAGGTAAAATAATTTTGTATCAACGATGAGGATAGGCGGCCGGCCGGCGAGAGACCGATATTAATACTGTATTATATCAGATAATTTAGATCATGGAGATTAAAAAAAATTGACACCTCCTCATAAACAGTAGTCCATATGATTTTTTTTTTCTGCTCATACATAGCACAAATTTTCAGTAAATGCAATATAGAAATTTTAACCCCATCAAATGAGTGATTTGAATTGGGTCGAAAATGATCTAATCTAAATTAACCCATTTATTTCGTGTTGACCTATTTATATATTGAGCTCACTTATGTTTGGAATAGGGGTGATTGGTTCCCTATTCAGTCCGATTCTAAGGTGAAATCGGGAACCGGATCGAGAGGATTGGTTCTCATTTTTTGGGACCGTGAATCGGATTGAACAATCCTAGGATCGGGAATCGGGAACCGGACCGGACCAATGGGACCGACCTACTTAGCCAAAAAAATTTAAAAAAATACTAGAAATATTATTATTTTAGGGTTTATTGCATTTTAAAGAAATTTTAAGAAATATATTTTAAATAGAAAATTATCACACCGACCTAGTCCAAGTCCCCCCGGAACCGAGAACCGGACCGAAAATCACCGGTTAACCAGGAACCGAACCGATGCTCTCGAAAACCAGATCAAAGTGACTAATCCAATCCGATCTAAACAGTTCTCAATTCGAGCAGTCCAATATGCTCACCCTAATTCGGAAGCCTGTAAAAGGTGGGGAAAGAATTAGCATTGGTGTGGAAATTGGGGGCAACGATAAATGGACCTTGTCTCTTGCCTATGAAACAAACTCCATTATGAAGTGCAAAAAAAGTCTTGGTCAATGTCCTTTCCTTTTCCGATCAAAACGAAAATGTCCTTTCCTTTCACACCTTTTTATTTAATATTTTCAAATAACTCAATAAACCAACTGCCTCCCCAATATCCTTGGTTGACGGACTCGTGATGGGCAAGAAATGTCTCGGTCAATGTCCTTTCCTTTCGATTTTTTATTTAATCTTTTCAAACAACTTAATAAACAATTATTTATCTTTTCTCCACCTCAATTCTTATCCAAAAAAATTTCAAATAAAAACTTCAAATACTCATATTTTTTCAAATAAAAATGTAAAATAGTCATGATAATTTCAAATAAAAATATGATTTTGTTGACTGATTAAATATTTTGATCAATCAAGAGCATTTTCGTAAAATATAATTTTAAATATATTTAAAGAATAAAAAATAAATAAAATGAAAGGCAATCATGCGAGGATAGAACCCTAATGTTGCCACCTCATCATCACGAGGAAAGGTCGACCATGGTGGAGGATGGCCGACCAAGGGTCAGCGAGGGGCTATAGGCCCTTACCAAATCTAGGCGAGGTTACGGCTTTCCCCTAGATTAGGCGAGAGTTGTTGGCCCTTGCCTAGATAGGATTGAGGGTGTGAGTCTTCATTTAGATTTTTCCACCTCCTTTATTATTTGAGGTGCCTTTTTTTTTCCATTAAATTTTCTATTAATTAATAAAAAATTGATTTTTCTTATAAAAATATAATCTAATTGTAGAAAAAAATGTCAGGCCTGACCTAACCGTGCTTTGCATTAACCCAATGGCCTCCCCAACCGCCATGCAAGATTTGAACATCACCCCACCACCATCATCAAACTCCATGCCACAACTGCCAGACTCGATGCTGTCACGGCCACTTCCACCACTAGACGTAGCCACTGGCGCTAGAATCCTCTACTTGGCCACCATGAAAAATACAACTCACCATGTCCCAATACTACCGACCAAAAAAAAAAAAATTCTAATCACCTTCATCGAATAAGCAAGAAGCACAATCTTGAACAAAAAAATCGAAAAAATGGAGGCTGTCGGTGCAAGCAATGAAGAGGAAATGGCCATTCCTCAAAACATAAATTCTTGGTAAGAACTCCAGACCCAAAAGCCAATGTTTCAGTTTCTTAAGGTTTAAGTTCTCTAGGATCTGAAAGCCTGAGCATCACGAGGTTATTTGGCAATATGTACTTAAAGTTCCCACCTTCAAAGTCTAAGTTCACACAATGATGTGACTTTCGTACGACAAAATTTCGTCCCCACCATGAAGTCATCTCTCTCAATCGTCCAACTTGCGAGAGAACACGGCCTCTATATAATGAATCCATAACTCCACTACTCCATAGAACGAGATCATCACTTCCCGTCTTTGATTTCACCAATCAAGCACGACCAAAGTTAGAAGGAAAATTTCGAGAGGCTGCAAACGATGGGCGACGACCGGGCTCTCGTCCACGGTGTACCCGAAGCTGAACCCCTGTGCATTGTCCGCTCGGCGCCACTCGCGGCCTCCTACGACGACCAGATCCGCCCCTTGCTCGATGCGATCGACAGGCTCCGAAACCTCAATGTCATGAAGGAGGGCATCCAGCTCCCCACCATCGTGGTCGTTGGCGACCAGTCCTCCGGGAAATCGAGTGTCCTTGAGTCCCTCGCCGGCATCAACCTGCCGCGGGGGCAGGGCATTTGCACCCGCGTCCCTCTCATCATGCGGCTCCAACACAACCCCCGCGCCGATTGCCCTGAGCTCTACCTTGAGTTCGATGGCAAAGTCGTCCACACGGATGAGGACAACATCTCCGAGGCCATTAATGATGCCACCGACGAGATAGCGGGCCATGGGAAGGGCATATCGAACGCCCCGCTGACTCTGGTCGTCAAGAAAGCCGGCGTCCCAGACTTGACCATGGTCGATTTGCCCGGAATCACGAGAGTGCCTGTGCATGGCCAGCCGGAGGACATCTACGAGCAGATCTCGGAGATGATCATGGAGTATATAAGGCCTGAGGAAAGCATCATCCTCAATGTCTTGTCGGCGACAGTCGACTTCTCCACTTGTGAGTCCATAAGGATGTCGCAAGTAAGTATACTCTAGACACGCTTGGTTCCCATATCAATTGAATGCTTGAATAGTTTATTTCAGCTCAAGGAAATGAGTCTCTAAGATCATTCGTTTTTATGTCGCAGATGGTGGACAAGACTGGCAGGAGGACTCTAGCCGTCGTCACAAAGGTGGATAAAGCTCCGGAGGGACTCATCGAGAAGGTGACGGCCGATGATGTCAATATAGGGCTTGGTTATGTGTGTGTGAGGAACAGGATTGGTGAAGAGACCTACGATGAAGCGAGGCTGGAAGAGGCGAAGTTGTTCAAGACGCACCCTCTGCTGTGCAAGATTGACAAGTCCATCGTTGGTGTGCCTGTCTTGGCACAAAAGCTGACGCAGATTCAGGCCACCATTATGGCCAAGTGTTTGCCGGAGATCGTCAAGAAGATCAATGACAAGCTGAACGCGAATGTCGCCGAGCTTAAGAAAATACCCAAGAATCTGTCCTCGGTCACGGAGGCCATGACGGCCTTCATGCAGATCCTGGGGTCGGCGAAGGAGTCGCTGAGGAAAATCTTGCTGAGAGGCGAGTTCGATGAGTACCCAGAAGAGAAGAACATGCACTGCACGGCCAGGCTAGTGGAGATGCTGAACCAATACTCCGAGGAGCTCCAAAACTGCGCCGAGAATAACCCGAGGACAAACTTCCTTTTGGAGGAATCGGAGGTCTTGGAAGAGGCCAAAGGGATCGGGCTCCCGAACTTCCTCCCACGCACCGCCTTTCACACCCTTTTGCAGCGGAAGGTGATGGGACTATCGAGCAAGCCGCCAGATTTTGTGGATCGTGTTTGGAAATATATTGAGGGAGTTGTGATTCGGGTGTTGATGCGACATTCAGAGAATTATCCTCAGCTTCAGTCGTCGACGAGAAGAGCTGCATCCAGTCTGATCAACAAGGTGAAGGAGAAGGCGATGGATAGGATGATGGAAATTGTCGAAATGGAGAAGCTCAGTGACTACACATGCAGCCCTGAGTACATGTTGGAGTGGAACAACTTGATGTCCCAGCAGAACAAAGTCATGGACGCGATCGATGACGTGTCGGAGCCTAGCCACATTGTCCTCCAGGGGATCGGGGAGGTCGACGTGGAAAACCTGAGGCATTGCAAGCAGCAGATTCAGGAGGCGTTTGATCTGAAGATGAGGATTACCGCGTACTGGAAGATTGTGCTGCGGAGGTTGGTTGACTCGATGGCGCTGCATCTGCTGTTCAGCGTGCAGAACCTGGTTAACAATGAGATGGAGAAGGAGATCGTGGGCGAGTTGATCGAGCCCAGTGGTAGTGGCGGCATCGAGAGGATGCTGGAGGAAGCGCCGTCGGTGGTGGCGAAGCGCAACAAGCTGAACAGTAGCATCGAGCTGTTGAGGGAGTCTAAGGCGGAGGTGGCCAAGATCATGGACCGGATTGCTACAGATGGTGATTACAGTGATTAGTTAGTGTTGTTGTTCTAGTGGACTTTCTATGATATTTTCCTTTATGAGTGTGTTAATGTTGCTGTTCTTAGAGTCAGCTTCAATATGATGGTTTTACTTGGTTTTTGTGCGTCTGCAAATGGGTTTTTGATGGACTTGCAATGGTTCTATCTACGTTGTGCACATTAGAAAGAACGCGAGTGATGCAACCAATCCCACCCACATTCAATTTACCAAAGTAGGAATAGACCGATGCTTGGACATCACTTGATCAAAGCCTTGAGGTCGAATTTGTTGCGTAACGACATAAATAAATTGGGGCACAACAAAATTAAATGTGTTATGAATTATTATGATTTGGTCATTGGAAAGTCATTACAAAATACTTTATTGAATTACGATGAAATGACTGCAATTATAAATAAGTGTTGTGACCTAAAAAACTAAGAGATTATTTTCAATTTCCGCAATTCTCATGAAACCATGATAAATTCAAATCAATTGGGTGGAAAAAGTAGGAAGCCCTCCAATTCTCAGACATGGTGGATCAATCTCTAAGAGCAAATATAGATTTCACAAAGAAAATAAACTATTGTACAACAAAAGGAAAAAGTATCAAAAAAATTATAAACCTATTGCATTTGTATCAATTTAGTCTTAAACCTTTTAATGGTATCAATTTAGTCTTAAATATTTTGACTTGATGCCAATTAGTACTAAATTTTTTAATGATGCCAATTTTGTCCTAAACCTTTTAACTTTGTGTTAATTCAGTCATTCCGGCTAATTTTGGCTAACTATTGAATTAGTATCAAGTTAAAAGGCCTAAGACTAAATTGGCGCTAGTTCAAAAGATTTATGACTAAATTAGCATGATGTCAAAAGGCTTAAAACTATCAAGTCAAAATGTTTAAGACTGAATCGGCATCAAATTAAAAAGTAAAGAATTAAAAAATCAAAATGTTTAGGACTATATTGGCATCATTAAAAGGTTTATGATTAAATTGGTATAAATGCAATAAATTTAAGACTTTTCTAACACTTTTCCTTACGACAAAATGAGATGTATTGTGATCTATTAAAACTTTTTTATTGAAAAGCTCTTTCAAGTATATTCACTAATTTGCAAGAAATGAACATGACTACAATGTGTTATTTTCTCATAGACGACAAGAGTATTTCAAATTTCCCCAACAATCATAAACCATGATATTTATAAGCAAGTGGACTACCAAAATAGGAATCAATAAATTATGCTTGGACATTGGTTCTAGAAATAATATTGTGTAATTTGCTATAAATTCTTAAAGCTCCCTCCTAACTTCCTTTTTGCTTGGTATGATTCTTTAAGGATGTTTTGATCAATCCTACTAATATGCTCTACACTTGCCACAATGTGGGACTTGTGCATCAAAATTCTGATACTTTAGAATTTTCTATGATATAAGTCAAAAAATGGAAAGGAATTTGGTAGCTAAAAAACAGTCTCTATTTTGAGGCCAAAAGGGCCATGTGTGTGGTTTGGTATACTTACCATAAATTCTATTTTTACTTTCCCCGACTCGTATCATGGTGCAATTCCCCAGTACTACAATTGAAACAAAACTGCGGAATGGCAAAATTAGATATGTTACTTGTTAAGACTTGTTAATTGGAAAGTCATTACAAAAGATGTCATTGACTTATGACAAAACGATTGCAAATATAACAAGTCATGGCATAAAAAAAATATAGGGGTATTTTTAAATTTGTTTAGCTCTCATGAACCATGTGTTGGTACTTAAATTTTGACGATCGATTTAGGTATTATTGTATATAAAATTAGTAATCAACTCTAGCCCCTAAACAAAAAAAAAAAAAAAGATTTGCATATAGATATTAAGAGCATTTGCAATAATAATTTGATAAGTTCATAAAATGCATTTAAATTCGACCAGTGGCGGATGGATGATCTCGGATTAGACTAGGTTCCATTATGACCAAAAAAAATTCAAATGAATTGCACATGGGGCACTCAATTAAGAAAGATTAATTTCTTGATTAAACTGAGAAGCAATTAGGTTATTACATCGCCAAAATTTCGGTCTCATGGCAGCAAGAGGGAATCAGCATAATTCTCCAAGATGGGTGCATCTGCTCATGCAATCCAAGGAAAACAATGTAAAAAGGAAAAAAAAAAAAAAAGAGAACAAAGACGTTGGCATTTATAGAGTGAGAGAGCACATTAGAAAAACGACACCGGGAGAAATAGGCAAAAGAGAGAGAGTCCGGCAGTGTCTCCACCGTGCCTTGCCGCCGCCAGTGGTGTTGCTCCGATGATTCTTGTTGGTGTCCACAACTGCCTGACGACGACACAAAGCCATGGCCGTGATCAACTCTAACCATCCTTGACCCCAATTCGATGAGGAGAGTGCGGTTTCTCCTTGCATCATCCCACTCAAGCAAAAACTGTTGGGAAAATATTTTCCAATTTGGATAGAACAATGAAGTCAATATGAGATTGAAGTAATAGAGCAATCAAATAAGACTTTATATCACTTTTTTTAATGATTTATTTGTCACATAATGTTGCTAATGGTCACCATTAAATATTCTTCAAGATACAACAAAATCTCAAAATGAGAATATGAGATAGCAATTCTAGTTTTTTTCCAAGATCTCTCTAGGAAATAATAGAAAAGATGCTTGTAGTTTTGCAAAGAAAACTCAAAAAATGACTTTATACTTTTATTTCCAAAAACTAATATATAAAAGAATATAAACAACTCTTTGTGAAAAGTTGCAAAGTTAACAAAAATATCCATTTGGAAGAAGTTGCAAAATGAATAAATGCAACCCTTGGGAAAAGGTTGCAAACTAAAAAATATAGTTTTCAAAAATTTTCTTGAAAAAACACATATAAAAAAAAAAATCAGAATAATAAAAAATAATATTTTTTTAATAAATAAAATTCTGAAATTTTCATAATTTCCAAAATTACTTAATAAACAAAAAAACATTTCAACTAATAAAGATTAATAAGATGACCGTATGAACTAAAATAAAAATGGAAGTGGTTAGTGCTAATTAAACCGTGGGCAATGCTAAGTGCGCCTAAAAATCGCTCACCTGCATGTAGGTTTTGCGAGGTCTAGCCCATCCCAACATTTTCTTCAAACACATTAGAAAAAGCTCACACATATAAATTAGCCATCTCGTCCCAACTTTCCTATGTGAGAAAAAACACATTTCGTTTATTTTAGAAACAAACATCCAACAGCAACTCCTGGACCTCCGATGATCCACGATCTGCCGCTACTGCTATACTGCAAGCTAGCATGCCCCCAGGGTCGCCTGAGCTGCCGTCACCATAGTTCAGAGCCGGCGAGACTCCTGCAGATTTCCCATCTAGCCTGGTGGTGTCCTGAAGTGCTTTCATTGTTTCGACAGCACGGGCGAACACCCGACCAGCTCTCGCGGCTGTGCTCGTATTCTTTCCTTATAGGATACGCCAAGATCCAGCAAGGCCTATATCTCTCGGTGGCCATAGATTTTCAGGGGAAGAATAGATAAACAATATCAAGCTACCGCAGAACGGCCCTTTCCTTGCTCGACCACTGCGGGTCGCCTTATCTGCAACCTGAGCTGATTCTGATTTGGATTTCGTGTGTTCAAACTAGGTAACAATCCCTATCCAATTCGATCTAAACTTGATTTGGACCAATTGTTATCTAATTTGGTCTTGATTGAGATGTAGGCATAATCCAGTTAGGGCCTTATCGATGAGGGTTGATTTAATTATTTCAAATAATTGCTGGTGCCGTGATAATCTTTAATTTAAATCTTGAGATGATGGGTTATTTTTTGGATTATCTCAATCTTTTATCTAAAATATTCGTGGATTGTGCTTGTGGATTAGGTATGATTTTATCTTCAATTTAGGTAATTACCATATTTTAAAGTATCCAAAATCCACAAAAGATTGCATTGCATATCATGTGGATTTGGAGAATGATAAGATCAGATGGCGTGTCTTCTTAATTAAAAAAAATTGCATGTTTAGATAATGTCTAAGATAGATAACAACTTTCAACTAAATTGCATGTTGAGATATCTTTCTAAGATAATATTGGAAAAAATAAAGAGAGAAAAAAAATAAAGGAAAAATTAAAATAAAATTCAAAATTATTAGAAAAATGTTCACATCAGTGCCGGCTCGATCATGTAACTGGTCGGTGTCCACACTAATAGTACTTGGCTAAAATTAGTCAAAGTATTGAATTAATACTAAATCAAAAGATGTAAAATTAAAGTGACATGATAAAAAGATACGGTACAAAATTTTTGACATTTTTTCACTTTTGTAGAAAAAGGAATTTTCCCGATGGTGCTAAACCAAACCCCTTCATAAAATATTAGGGTGCGTTTGTTTCGCGAAAATCGTACTATTTTTGGAAAATGTTTTCTAGGAAATCATTTTCATGGAAAATGATTAGTATTCTTGTGTTTGATGATATATGATTGAAAATGTTTTTAGGCGTTTGGATCGCATTTGGAAAATGATTGAATAACATTTAAAATGGGAATGACCTAAAGACTCGATAAAGAGGGAAAGTGTTTTCCCTTTCCCATGCATAGGAATTCATTTTCCTAAAATAATACATAATATTTATGTTGACTGGAAATCATTTTTGGAAAAACAAACAGTGAAAAGTCTGGAAAACACTTTCCGAGAAGCTATTTTCATTGAAACAAACGCACCCCTAGTATAAGCAACTTCTCGTGGAAGCTATTTCCCCGATCAAACTCATCCAAGAAAAAACATAGAATTTTTCAGGCTGCAAACAATGGGTGACGACTAGATGTGTCAATATGGGTCATAAACCCATATTATGACCCACTTTTAGTTAAATGGGTCAAATATGGGTCAAGTGAAAGTTAAATATGAGTCAAATATGGGTTAAGTGAAAGTTAAATATGGGTCAAATATGGGTCAAGTGAAAGTTAAATATGGGTCATATATGGATTGAGTGAGTTATTAGGTAGATCCATCATCTTTCTCCTTCCATCTCCTTCATCTATGCGTTCTCGACCTCCGTTACCGATTCGATGAAGTTCACTCGACAATAATTAAAAAATCGTTTTTTTTAAATGATTTTCCTCAAACTATTTCAATTTAGAGGTATCTACATTTTTTTATTTACTAATTTTTATTATTTAATTTACTTTATAAATTTGATGTGAAATTTTTATTCAAATAATTTATATGTGAAAAGTTTAAAGTGGATTAAATAAGTTGGAGTATATTTTTTAGATTAAGTTAAATATTAATATGTGTTGGTAATATGGGTCGGGTATGGGTTGGGTATGGGTTATCAAATTTACATTGCATAAAAATAGGTCAAAACGGGTTAAATGGGTCGATGTGAGTCGGACCATTTTCGACCCGACCCAAACCCGACCCAACCCACCCATTTGACACCCCTAGTGACGACCGAGCTCTTGTCCGCCGTGAACCTGAACCCCTGTTGGGCGCCCACCCGCTGCCACACGCCGCCTCCCACAACGACCGGATCCGCCCCCTCCTCGACACGGTTGACAAGCTCTGAAACCTCGAGTCATGAAGGAGGGCATCCGCTCCCCACCGTCGTCATAGTCGGCGACCAGTCCTCCGGCAAATCGAGCATTCTTGAATCCCTCACCGACATCAGCCTGTCGCAAGGGCAGGGTATCTGCACGCATGTCCCCCTCATCATGCGACTCCAATGCTGGCATCCCACCGAGAATCCTGAGCTCCACCTAGTTCAATGGCAAATTGTGACCATGTTTGCGATGCCATTGTCTCTGTTATTAGATGAGTCAAATGGGTTTTAAACTTATTTATGACTCATTTAAAATATAAATGGATTATAAATAGATTAGTTAAATTTCAAAGAGATTATTTAAATGGGTTTAAAAATTGAAAGTTTTGAATAAATGGTCATATATGGGTAAGATTTAATACCTATTTCTAAACCTATTTAAGTAGTTCACACTCTCACTTTTTCTTTTTAGTCTTTTAAATATATTTATTATAAAAATAAAAATTATAATTCTTTTTCTTTTTCTTTTTTTCTTTTTTTTTCCTCCTCCTTCAGCCATTGTTGTTAACCATGACGATGGCTAGCAACCGGCTAGGCGACAGCCAACTTGACCTTGCTAGATCTAGCAAGTTCCGACATGACCTATCGATTTAACAGGACTATTTGCGACCAACGTGATTGTAGGCTCCCACAAGGGCATATTGGATGCCCGACTGACTCTGGTCGTCAAGAAAGATGGCGTCCCAGACTTGACCATGGTAGATTTGCCTGGAATCACGAGAGTGCCCATGCATGGCCAACCTAAGGACATCTGCGAGCAAATCTTGGAGATGATCACGAAGTACATAAGGCCTGAGGAGAGCTATCATCCTTGATGTTGTGTCAGCGACGATCGACTTCTCCACTTGTGAGTCCATAAGGATGTCGCAAGTATACTCTAGCCCTATTATATCGATTCGATCAAATGATTTATACCACTCTAGCAAACGAGTCTCTGCGACTTGATCGTCGAAGGAATGGAGGAGATATAATAGTCAAGTAGTGGAGGTGTCAATTTGGGAGGTTAACCTTTTGTGAACAACGATTGCTATATTTTAGGAGTCGTAATTATAAAAGCTTGATTTGTAGTTTCAACAAAGGACAGCCATCACTCCAAGAGCACGCGTTCAATTTTATCTTCATCGCACTTTTTTCCGATACTAGGTACGTGTTGGAACTTTCATATTAACTTTGAATTTACATTCTTGTCCAAGAAACAACAAGAGACCATTCACAGTCCATATAGGCTCGTATCTACATTTTCACACTCCAAAGGTATTTCATCATTTCTAGTGACAATTTCAAACCACATAACAAAAATGAACATAGTACCCAAAGTCACATAAAATCGAACAAGAGATGCTTGACTTGGCTCAAAAGTTGACTTCAAAGTCTGCGAAGTGGGGCGAGCGCGAGGGGAGGATGTGAAATTATTGGGCCAACTGCGATCTCATCCATTGCCGGGTTTGCACCTTGTACTTGAGTCACGAACCGAATTCTTTAGTACCCTTGATTAGCTGAAGAGGGGGTTTTGTGGCATCAGAGCGAAGAGTGGTATGCAAAGAGGATGACAAAACTGGTTTGTAAAAGTGGTGTTAGACTGTTTGTGCTAGGAGTCTTTAGAGTGGAATGAATATCATTTTAGAGGATTTCTTAAGGCGGGATTGATCTCCCATGCACAAACTAGACGGGAACTAATGCCACTCTCTTGATGAGGCTGCGGTAGGCCAAAACCAGTTATTGTTCTGAATTTGTCTACATGGTGCTGGACTTAAATAGTATGATCTGATATGAGAGTGCAGTTTGGCATATTATTCTTAGGGACAATTTTTAGAAAGAAGACTGGCATGATGTTCTCGATTCACCCAGCACCACACAAACTGTTCCACAATCAAGAAACTATTGGCTATGACACTTGCTCGTGCCGCGCGTGCATGTGTGAACGTCATTGCCATGTTCTCCGCTTCAGTGGAATCTGTGTATTGAACGTGTGTGCATGATTCTCCTCTGTTCTCTCGTTTATTCGCACGTTCCCTTTTCTTACCTCTTCAAAATCTCTTGCCGACTAACTCTTATCTTCTACCATGTATCCCATGTTTGACCGAATTGAGTATCAGTCGTGCGTACGCAAGTATCTCCTCCCAATTCAGCCGTGTATTGCCTTCCTTTTGTCCATGTCGGAAATGGATTCCTAAAAAAAATATGAAAACAAATTCCTGAAAGACAAAAACTCAAAATATTGAATACCACCAAAGACACGTGAAGAAACGTGCCCAAAAGAATTTGAATCACCAATCATACTGTACATCACCAAGAAAGACGTACATTGTTTTCCACTGATTAAATATACCTATTGTAGCGTCGAGAGAGAGTGATCCTTCAATCGTCAAGTAAGAGTGTTTTCCTTTGCGTGAGAGAGTTTCTTTTCATGAGAAAATGCAAAAACAAACTCACATAACGTTTCTTCCCCTACATTCTATTTCATTTGGCAGTTTCCCACAAATAACTGTCTTGGCGGTTATTTCTCTCTTATGGGCTCTTTCAAGATTAATGGGCTGAATTAGCCCAATATGGGCAACCCAATATGTATAAAACCAATCATTTCTCCTACTCGCACATAGTGGACTAAACACAACTCTATCTTCTCTAAAATATTCATATTAGCAAATAATCCATGCAATTAGCATACTTCAAGAGCTTGTCGTCATACTTTTGTTAGGAATATGTAACTGCTCAAATTGGGCATAACATTTTCAAGTAAATGTAGTATGTAGTACCCTATATCGATCGATAACATTCATATCTCTTGATCTCTTTTAATTATGATAAATTGTATTCACAATTATAATTATCTTAAATTAATCATAATTGGTCGATCCAGTAAATACAAAACTAGAATGTGATCTCCTAAAGGTCTATTTTTTTCTCATTCCTTGAAACTCTCAATTTCAGTTCAATTTGCTTTTCTAGAAATGTCCTATTAAATCAAATGGTTATTGGCAACATCTAAGATAACAAACATTAAATAGAAATCTTAAGAACAAATAAGAGTCAAGAAGGCGCTTAATTGAGGAACTATTTTCTTTAAGAGTCTCACACAGCATAAAAGTTGAAATCAAAAACTTTTGCCACTTTTATTGGTCGTCTCATGTATATGTAGTATGAAATACATATTACAGTATTAACTCATTTCCCATGGAGCATATGTCTTCATATTCAACACCGTAAGATGATAGTTTAGACATACCCAATGTCTAACTTGAGTTCACGTATCTACTCTTATAAAAAAATCCATTAGAGTTCACATATGGCATCAAAGACCAATAAAGTTAAATATGTTG
The DNA here is from genome assembly GCA_014182735.1 of Corymbia maculata. Classification (NCBI taxonomy): domain Eukaryota; kingdom Viridiplantae; phylum Streptophyta; class Magnoliopsida; order Myrtales; family Myrtaceae; genus Corymbia; species Corymbia maculata. Next base: position 18,609,932 of record CM024683.1, on the reverse strand, counting down.
GTTATTTTACTTTCATACATAATAAATATTATGACTTCATCTTAAAACTCATTTAAGGCAACATCTATATTTTAAGCTCGAGCTCTCGATCATCACCCAGATAATAAGATTAAAATTATCTTATCTCTATTTGTCACATAGTAAATAAAAGCAATTATCCGTGTAAGTGGACTAATCTCTTATCTGTTTGACATACTTTCTAAGCATAATACACTAAGCATTGAAATGCATAAATATCAAATAAAATCACAAGCATTATTATTGAAAGAAAACTTCACTAATAGTGAATGCTTGGGAAAATAATAATATTCAATACATCAGCTTGTACGTAGTTTTAAAGATTTTACATGACCATGAAAAATATCTCTAGGAATTAGCTTTGTCATAGGATTAGCTATCATTCTATTCATGGATATATACTGTAAGTTCACATTTATTTACACAACTATATATTTGATAAAGTTATACTTAGTGTCTATATGTTTAGTCTTGCAATGATATTTCGGATCCTTGGTGTAAGTTATCACTACTTGGCTATTGTAATTAACCAACAATGAGCTTGCAACATTCTTAGCAACACCTAAATGCTTCAAAAATTTATTAAGCCAAACACTCTCTTTTACTACTATTGATAATGCCATGAACTCGGTTTCCATTGTGGATAAGGCTATACATGTATTTCTTACTGCTCCAAGATATGGTGCCATTATTCAATAAGAATATAAATCCAGAAGTAAACAACCTTTCATCTAAATCTTCCCCCAGCCAACATTTGAATAGCCTTCAAGTCGTAGATCCCTTCCTTGATAACTTAGCAAATAATCAACACTACCCTTAAGATACCTCAAGATTCTTTTAATGGCAATACAATGTGCTTGACTTAGATTAGATTTATATCTACTTACCATTCCAACTACAAAAAATATCTTAGATCTTGTACACTTTATAATGTATATTAAGCTTCCAACAGCACTAGTATAAGAAACATGTTTCATTTGTTCCCTTTTCTTGTGGACTCTTGGGATACAAATAATGGCTCAATTCTTTACCTGTTGCAAAAGGTGTATGTATGGGTTTGCAATCTTGCATATAAAATCATTCAAGTATTTTATTTATATATACGTCTCTCACGAAAGAGACAATGATATCTTTGAATGATTCCCTTAAAATCTTAATTCCAAGAATATATATAACTTCATCCATATCTTTTATTTCAATATTAGAAGACAACCAATTCTTAATAGTATTAACAAACTCAATATTAGTTCCAACAATTAGTATATCATCCACATGTAATCACAAATTGATCTTTGGATTTTTAATATATACACAATGATCTCCATCAATCATTGTAAAATCATACACCACTATGGCATTATGAAATCGTACATATCATTGTCTCAAAAACTGCTTAAGGCCATATGTCAGTCTTAAAAGTCCATGTATTTTTTGTTCTTGGCCTTTCACAATCAAGCCAACAGGTTGTTCTACGTAAATTTCTTCTTCTAGTTCCCCATTTAGAAAAGCAGCCTTTACATCCATCTAATATAATTCAAGATCCATACTAGCTACTATTGTTAGAATAAGGTGAATTGAGGTAAATTTTACTACAAGAGAAAAAGTTTCTTCATAATTAATTCCTTCTTGTTGATTATATCCCTTAGTCACGAGGAAGCCTTATATCTTTCTATTGAACTATCAGCCTTACACTTTATTTTGATAACCCATTTGCTCTCAATTGCTTTGCGTCCTTTTGGAAGATCAGCTAATTCCCTAGACTTTGTTGGATTTTATTGACTCCATTTCTTCTTCCATTGCATGCATCCATTTTTCCTCGTTGGGGCAATTTAGAGCCTCATTTATATTCCTTGGCTCATCTTCATCTTGCAAAACAACCATGAAAGTTTTCCTTTAATGCCAAAACGTCATCAAGGAATACTTTTGTGACTTGTTTGCCACACAAGAGATTGTACACTTTGTATATTATTTTCCATTGAGCTCCCACTAAGATTAGATAATGATGGTATCATATCATCATATGGTTGTAATTGAAATTGAATCGAATTTAATTCCTCACTTCTCACATCACTCCCACTTGGACGAACTCCATTAAGTTCATTATCTTGATCCAAGATTTCAAATAGAGAGTAGTCCTCACTTATTTTGCAATTATTAGAAAATTCATTCTCTAAGAATATGACATTTCGTGATTCGAGTTCAATTATATTATCATTTTCTTGCTTACTTATAAACACATACTCTTTCGAGTATTCTAGGTATCTTTCAAAAATATTTTTTTGCCTCTAGGACCAACTTTCCCATACTTGTAAGAGGGTTTATGAGTATAAATAGCACATCCCAAGGTTTAAGAAAACTTAAATTGGGTTTTCTATCTGTTCATAACTCATTTGGTGTAGAACTAATTTAGAAGGCACATGATTAAGTATATAGACAACAATTAACAGAGTATCACCCCAAAAAGTGATAGGTAAGTTAGCTTGTACCTCATGGACCTAACCATTTCCAAAAGGATTTTGTTTCTCTCTCTACAATGCCGTTTTGTTGAGAAATATGTGGAATAGGAAATTGTCTTTCTATTCCTTTTTCATCATATAAGTTTCTGAACTCATCAAATAAATATTCTCAACCTTGATCAAATTTTAACACTTTTAGCATTCGTCAACATTGTTTCACGAATTCCAGCCAACAATCTGTTTATAAAAGATTGAATTCAATGATCAGGAAACAAGAACTATGCTTTGATGCCAATGTTGGAAACGGATTCCTTAAAAATATATGGAGACAAATTCCTAAAAGGTGAAAACTCAAAATATCGAGTAACACCAAAGAAACACACAGAAACATGCTCGAGAGAACTTGAATCACCGATCATAAAGTACATCACCAAGAAGGATGTACATTGTTTTCCACGAATTAAATATACCTATTGCAACGTTGAGAGAGCAATCCCTCAATCAGTGAGTAAGAGGGTTTTCCTTCGAGTGAGAGATTCTTTTCGTGGGAGAATGCAAAAATAAACTTACAGAACGTTTCTTCCCTTACATTCTATTTCATTTTGCAGTTTCCCACAAATAACTGCCTCGGCAATTTTTTCTCTCTTTCAAGATTAATGAGCTAAGTTAGCCCAACATATGCGGCCCGATATCTATTAAACCCATCAGTCCAAAAATTTTCTGTGCCTGTATTGCCAAATTATGCACCCTTACGATGGAAACAATTCTCATCTTTCTTATCCGATTTTCGGCCGAGCAAAGGGAAAAAGGAGAGACCAATTGAAATCCCCATCTAGGCCTGTCTCATGTAAGCTTGATCTTGATAATTCGTATGAGTTTAGCGCCTAAGTTTTCAGATCAAATTGAATGTTGGGCCAATTCGACCGCAATTCCCAAGCAGGACAACTTAAACGGAATTTATTTGAAGTGGACATGTCATTGCTCATCAAAACATCGTTGCCTAAATGTAGTGTATCGATATCTTTGTTTAGGGGTAAATTTATCAAATACAATCCCTAATTTTTATAAAATGCATGAGGGATTTTTTAGGTGAAAATTCAGGTGTCAACAAGATTTGATATAACCTAGTGGGATTTGTTCATTGAGGAGCTATTACAAAATATTCACTGGCCCATGGAAAACAAACACGATTATGACATGTCATGACTTAAATAGTGTGTGCATATTTCAAATTTCCCTAACAATCATGAACCACAATATTTAAAAACTAGCAAACTACCAAAGTAGGAATTGATAGACGAAAAAAACCATCAGGGTATTTTCAAGTTTGTCCAATTCTCACGAACCATGATGATTGCATATCAATTGGGTGGAAATGGTAAGAAGTGAGACGATACTTGGACATGATTGATTGATTTGTTCAGAGAAAATCTCGACAACAAAGATAAATTATGGTCCAATTTAATATGTGTCATGACCATTATGGCTTGTACACTACAAAATTTGTACGAAACTTTCCGCTTAAAGTTATGATAAGACAAATGCAATAATGTTATGTCATGAATTCGAATATTATGAGAGCATTTCAAATTTTCCAAATCGTCATGATACATGATAACATAAAGCAAGTGGATAACCAAAATAGAAATTGGTGATCGATGCTTGGATATTGGTTTATCGATCTCTTTGAGGTATAATGTGCTACAACCAAAATGGATTGTGGCACGACAATATTGACTGTATCATGACTTGCTGTGACAAACTTATTGAAAAGCCATTATGAAACATTGTGTTTGACTCATCATAAAATGATTGCAATTACCACGTATTACGACCTAAAAAACCGCAAAAGTATTTTCTAATATGTCCAATTCTCATGAATTATGATAAGTTTGAATTAATTGAGTGGGAAAAAAGGTAAGAATCGGTGAGTCAATACTTAGACATCGGTGACCAATCTCTAAGATAAAATCCATCATTTCATGACGAAAATAAATAATGGTATGACAAAATGAGATATATTACAACTTATTGCTCGTCCTTTGAAAATAAAGAATTACTAGAAGAGATTTCATTGACTTACGATGAGATGAATTGGGCATTGTAATGTATTACGATCTTAAATATAATGAGCATTTCAAATTTTCACAACCGTCATAGAAATATGCAAGTGGTCAACCAATAAAGGAATCGGCCATCGATATGTCGGTCACTTGAGGTCGAATTTATTGTGCCACAACCAAAATAAACCGTGGTGCCCAAAAATTAGATTTATTAGGACTAATTACAACTGACTCTTAAAAAAGTTATTAGGACATATTTCACTGACTAATGAGATAATGACTTCAGTTACAACACTAAGAACCAAAGAATATTTTCACATTTCCCCAAACTCTCGTAAACCCAGTTCAAATCAACTGCATGAAAAAACATAGGGCCAGGTTGTCCAATCCTTACACATCAAAAGATGGACCTCCAAGAGACAAAAATTAATTGTGGTACTACAAAATAAGATGCGGTACGATATGTATATCGAAAAGTTATGACAAAAAATTTCATTGATTTCCAACAAAATGAAATAAACGTAATTATAATGTATTATGATCTCAAACAACCTCAGAGTTTCTCAAAACTTTCCTCAATTATCCTGAACCATGGGAATTCCAAAGCAAGTGGGCAATCAAAATGGCGATCGGCATCTTATGCTTGGCACATACTAAAACATGGATTCAATTACCATGCATTGCGACCTTGATCTCTAAATGACTAATTGCTATATTTAGGCCATGTTCTTGAAATCTAACAAGTACAAAACCAACCCAAAACCTTGTTACTTCTAATTATTTCTTGTTATCTTAATTTTTTTTAAAAACCTACAATATTGGGTTAGAAGTCTTTCATTTTTAATTTTTTTTTTCTCAAGAGCTGAAAGTGTCAAAGCGTCCCAAAAAAAAAAAAAAAGAGTACGAAAAGAATTAAAAAGCGTCCGAGTAAAGGCACACCGACAAAAGCCAAAGAAGTTGAAATTCCTTGCTTTTGAAAATGTCCAATCGTATGATCTGTTAGATTAATGTCTCGGCTTTGAATTCGCATATCGAAATCAAATTTGTTGAGAAAGATTTTCCTAAACGGAATAGGATTTATCTGTTGAAGAGTTTGCCACTAAAAGGCAAAAAATGGGCTCATATATTCTATAATTTATATTTATTGAAATTGTGGGGGTAAAAACGTCTTTGTGGAATAAAAATTGCAAGGGTTTAACTTCTCTGCTTCTGAAACCAAAAGGAATCTTCTTTTAAGAGGAGGAGCCGCACCTGCTTATGCTACAGATGGTGGGCCCTGGGGTCAAAGTTGTTGACCCTCTACATATATATAAAATATAAAATGGTGGGGTCAATTTAAAAAAAAAAAAACCCAAACTTTAAGTCCAATCTCAAATATACCCTAAACTTTTTTTTGTCTTAAGAAAAGTCCCAAATTTTAGGTTCAGTCTCAAATCTACTACGAACTTTTCTTTGTCTTAGAAAAAACCACAAACTTTATGTTTAGTCCTCCAAACTTTTCTTTTGTCTAAAAAAAAAACCCAAACTCTTAGTCTATTCTCAAATTTATACCAATTTTTTTTGTCAAAAAGAAAATCATCAAATTTTACTCTAATCCTAAATTTGCCCTCGTTAGCCTCTGTCCAAAAGCCGTATTAGTAATCCCTAATTTTTTATGTCCTAAAATGGTTTAATTTTGAAAATAATTTTATATGACATCTTGCTTATGTTGTATTTATTATCTATGTGGAAATGCCATGTTAAGTTGGGACTGGAACATGGGATATATTTGAGAACATATCAAAAATTGATGATTTTTTTAGTACAAATGGAAGGTAAAACCCCAAATTAGTATACCCGTCAATTGCAACGTGTTATTTAATTTAGTAATTTGACAGTAAAATTTAACAGAAACTAATAGATGGTAATTTATTTTGATGTTCAAAAAATTAATTTTGGATAAATTTGTCATATATGTACCAATTTTGAGATTTTTCATGATATTAACTCTTTTTTTTAGACAAAACAAAATTCGGGGTACATTTGAGACTAAAATTAAAGTTTAGGAGTTTTTTTCTGAGACAAAAGAAAAGTTCGGGGTAAATTTGGGACTAAACCTAAAGTTTGAGATTTTTCTTAAGACAAAAAAAAGTCCAGGGTATATTTGAGACTAAACCTAAAGTTTTGGGGATTTTTTTTGGAATTGACCCTAAAATGGCGTGGGTTTCCTTCAATGAAGAGAGAGCTGCCGCACAAGCCGAGAGGAAGCCGACGTACGAAAGTAAAAGAGAACATCCATCCTGGCGTTGTTGCTGTTTTTTTTTTTTTCACCATACATGAGCCTATTGCTGTGAGGCATGGATGCGCGGTAATTTACGCTGTGAATTTACATTATTTATTTATAAATATTTTGAATTTAGACTTAAATTTAGGTATGAAAAATACTCAAGTATGTGAGTAATTGTAACTCTAATTCTCTAATTATAGTAAATTATTTGTTGTTGGCTCTCTCCGTGGATGTAAATACTAATATTCAGACTTAATCACATAAATTTTTGATATCTTTATTATTTTTTATTTATTTCTTTAATATTTTTGTATTGATATAAATTATAATATCGTGCCATTTTTGTGTATTATATTTCAACATGGTCCCTGACGACGAAGAAAAGAAATGCGCGGTCTCCCTCGGTCCAGCAGCAGAGGAGAAGAACCTGTCCAAAAGGCTGAATACAATAATCAATTTGATGTGATCTTTTCTTTGTTTTTTCCCTAATAATTGGTAACCAATTTTAACCAGACAAAAAAGAAAATAAATCTATTATTTTCGGTGCCCCTCTAGTGCAAGGAAAAGATTCGAGGGAATTGATCACAATCTTCAAAGCATTGAATTGCATAATATTGCAGATGAAATCATTTTGTCATCCACGGTCAGGAAGGGCGGCCGGCTAGCGAGAGACTAATGCTATACCGTATTACATAAAATAATTTGAATAATGAGATTAAAAAAAATTGGCACATTCCCATGAATAGTAATCGTATGGTTTTTTTATTTTCTATAAGTGCAATATAAAAATTTTGAGCCCATAAGATGGGTGAATCGGATTAGTTTGCAAATGATCCAACCTAAATTAACCCGTTTATTCCATGTTGACTTATTTTTACATTGAGCTAGCGAATGTATGAAAGTCTTGGAAAAGGTGGGGAGAGAATTACCACTGGTGTGGAAATTGAGAAAGACAATAATTGGACCTTTTCTTCAACCTATGAAATGAGAGACAAGAAAACCTTAATTGCAATTTGAGAATGCAGAGGAGATTCTCAATGAACGAAACCAATCAACTCATAGCCCTTGGTCTTTGAATAACATATTTAAATTTGAGCTAATTTTATCAACATTTGGTCTTCGAATCGGGACCACAAAACTTTGCCCCCTTTCTTTTTCTTCTTGCCTTCCTCTTCTTGCCTTCCTCTTAGTGAGATCCCTGTCTCTTGGTGCACTCTTTTTCCTCTCTCTTTCTTTTTGGGCTTTACTTCATGAACAAGGTAGCCACTTGCTTTTTCTTATTTTAGCTTTTTGACCTTTTGACTTTTGTTTTGTTTTTATGTTTAATGTCAGCTAGGCCCATAAGAGGTGGACTCTGGCAACGGAATCTCCCCCCTTGCCCCATGTGGAAAGTTCTACCATCTATAATACAATCATATTTCCTCATTAATTCAAAGATAGATTAACATAAATGGAGTAAGAAAATATTAACTACAATTGGAGAATTCATAAGAGGTTCTCAACAAATGAAACCGATCAACTTGTAATCCTTGGTCTCACGAATAACATAATCAAATTTGAGCCAATTCCATTAACATTTGGCCTTCGAATCAGAACCACAAAACTTTGTCCCCTTTCTTTTTCTTCTTGGCTTCCTCTCAATGACATCCTTGTCTCTCGGTGCACTCTCTATTTTTTCTCTCTTTCCTCTCAGGTTCCACTCCACGAACAAAGCAACCACTTGCTTTTTCTTTTTTTGGCTTTTTGACCTTATGACTTCTTCTTTTTTTTATGTTAATGTTAGCTGGGCCCATGAAAGGCAAACCCAGCCAACAAATCTCCCCTCCGCCTCATGTGGAAACTTCCATCATGCCTGCTTTGATTTTACAGGAGTCAAGTTTGATCATGGGTAAGGCTATGATCATCAAATTGGATCCATTGTCGTTGATATGAACTTTCTCAAGTAGGAAGAGCTTTTTTTCTAATTTTTCTCGAATCCAATGATACTTCACATTAGCATGATTCAATCTTGAACACAATACTCGATTTTTGCTAAGATAAATATTACTAATGCTATCACAATACATAACAAATTTCTCTTACTTCTAGCTTAACTCTAGGAGGAATTTTTGTGTTCACAAGAGTTCCTTTCCTCCTTCGGCGATAGGGATATAGTTAGCTTCAGTTATAGATAAAGCAATGCATTTTTGTAATCTTATTTGCCACGAAACAATTTTCCTTACAAAGGTCATTACGTGATTTTCAAGAATCAACATCACCAGCATAATCTACATCCAAGTACCCACTCAACATAAGTTTCACATTTCCATTACACAAGCAAGATCTAGAATTGCCTTTAAGATACCTCAAAATTCAACTAATAATAATCCAATCCCCATTACTTGAATTTGAAAGAAACCTACTCATAATACCAACTTCATGGAAATATGAGGTCACCATAGCATACATTAAACTACTTAGACCAATGCATAAGGAATTTTCATCATCTCTTTATTCTCTTTCTCAATTGTAGGACACTCTTCACTACTTAACTTTGAATGGCCTACAAATGAAGTACTTACCGGATTACATATATTCATATTGAATCTTTCTGATACCTTTTCAATGTACCTTTCTTGAGATAACCAAAGCTTATTATTCTTCTTGTCACAAGTAATTTTCATGCCAATGATTTACTTAGCTAGTCTAGGATCATTCATTACAAAAGCTCTATTCAACTCACTTTTTAAGCTCTTGATTTCCATGGCATCATGCAGAATAATCAACATGTCATCTACACAAAGTAGGAGAATAAACAAATCATTATTTGAGAACTTTTCATAAAGACACAAGAATTGGAGTTGGTCTTATCATATCCATGATCTTCCATAAATGATTCAAACTTCATGTACCTTGACTCTTGCTTGAGACCATATAAACTTTTTCTTAACTTGCATACAATATGATCCTTGCCTTCAACTTTAAAACCCTTAAGTTGCTTCATATATATTTCTTCTTCCAAATCTCTATGAAGAAAAGTTGTCTTTACATTAAGTTGTTCAATTTTAAAATTCAAATTGGTTACCAACCCAAGAATAACTTGAATAGAAAGCATTTTTACAATTGATGACAAGATCTCTTCAAAGTCATTCCATTATTTTGAGGAAAGTCCTTCACAACAATCCTAGCCTTATATGGTGGTTGCAAACTACTTTCTTCTGTTTTCAAGTTGTACACCTACTTATTTGTGAATGTTCTCTTACCCTTAGGAAACTTCACCAATTCAAGTGTGTGGTTATCATGCAAGGATTTAAGCTCCTCTTGCATGGTTTTATGCCACTTATTCTTTTGATTACATGACATAGCCTCTTGATGTAGGCCAAGGTAAGCTACTCAAATGATAGGATCGGGAGAATGACTTACACATGCAGAAACTTAGTGCTGTGGAGCTATCGAATTTGAAGAGAAGTGGGTGAAACGGAATCGGACAAAATGAAGAAAAGAATAGGAACTTCAATAGTTGCTCTTCTAGGTCTCCAAGGAAGTTGAAATGACATCGAATCTTTGAGATCGATGGCTGTAACTCTTCAAGGATGCAAACTTTAAAAACTCTGACTCTTAAAGGACGAAGAGAAAACTCTTCTAGGTTTTCACGCAATTTGAACTCTTTAAGGTTCACGGAAATTACACTAAGCAAATTGTCATTAATCAAATTTAGTCTATATTTTATAAAGGCTTGATGACCTTTTATAGCAAAAAAAAAAAAGGAGAGTAAAAGACTAGACTCAACCCCAGAAACTAATAGTCATTAATATATATAGAAATTAGAAGTTATTAAGTATAAAATATTTTCAATGCTTGTGGTCATCCCAAAGTGTCTTGATGCAAGCTTCAATTCATGTAAAATGACAACGTCTTTATGCCAAAGTCAAAGACGATGCCTTATCGATGAGGGACTTTTCAATGAGAGTGTCGTCAAACTTGAATTCATGCCGACCTTCTTGGTTAAGGAAGCCGGTCTTGAATATGGGCTGCATCATTCTATCCTTCTTTGAAAGTATTCATTCCTGAATTCGAATCACCATTAATGGAAGAATCACCCATATAAGATATTAAATGCCGAACATTGAACACTTCATATATCTTCATATGAGAAGAAAGTATTAGTCAATATGCAATAGGATTGATACACCCAATAATTTCAAGCTTTCAATCACTAAGCTTGTTGTAACTTCCAATAGGATGATGCTCCAATGACAAATAAATGTAAACAAAATCTCCAAGTTCAAAAATTATTTCATGTTGACGGTTATCAACATCCTATTTATAGGCCTCAACTCTGTTCTCCAACCTTTGATGCACTTCTTCATGAACTATTTGAGACACAATATCATCCACCTTTTCAATTGGCTTTGCAATAAATGGGACAGGTGCAAAATTGAGAGTAGTCTTTGGTTGACATCTCTACACAATCACAAATGGACTCTATGTGATAGCACAGTTCACTGAACAATTACACACAAATTTTCCAAATGACAACCGAGTTTCCCAAGAATAGGGATTATCACTGATCAAGGCCCTCGATAGATTTCCCAAGGATCGATTGACAACTTTAGTTTGTCCATCAGTTTGGGAATGAAATATAGTACTAACCTCATTCATGGCACCCTTTACTTTTTCATTGTGAGCAAAGTAAGGAATAAGAAATTCTCAACCAAAGGGGTATTGAGAGGTTCCTTACTAGGCACCAAAGTAATTTTTTTCCTCCATACTTAGAAGAATATGTATTTTGAAAATTGTCATAGATAGTCTTTCTATCAAATTGCCATAGTTGGCCAAGAATAATATGACTAGTATCCATGGGTAGAACATCACACCATATCATTTCAAAATAGATAGAACCCATGGAAAGATTGACAAGGCATTGTTTGGAAGCGATTACCTCGATACCTCCATTAAACCAAGACATCTTGTACTATGTGGGTGCACTTTCATCTCCAATTTCAACTTGGTTGCCACTACTTCAAAAATCACATTCTCACAGCAATTGGAGTCAATAATTAATTAACATACCTTTTCCGATATAGTGTAGGTTGAGTGAAAAGTATTGATGTGCAACCACCTATCTCTGATGTTGTCTTTAGGAGTGAAAATGAGAAGCTCACCAAAATCAACATGTACAATTTACTCATCTTCCACAGCAATGTTGTCATCTTTCAATTCTTCTTTTGGTGGCTCCTCCTATCCTCATCAAATTCATTTTCCACCAAGAAAACTTTACTGGTTGGTCGATTCTTGTTGATTGACAATTACTAGCACGATGACCCATCTCCTTACGAAAATAACAACGTATATCAAAAGTAATAGGTTGTTTTGAAATATTGGGCTGATTAGAAGGCTCATTAGTAGATTATGTTGTAACTTCAGCAACTTTTGCGGTGTCAGTGGTACTCTTAGTTGCTCATTTTGGCAAGGTGGAGGATTGTTGTCTCCTAGAGCAAAAGCGCTCCACTTTGAGTGCCCATTGATGTGCATCTCCCAAGTCCCAAATATTAAGGACTTTTAAGGCATCTTGGATATACAGTTGAAAGCTATTCAAGTACTCATTGAATTCAATGGTGTATTGATCTATCGTTTGCATACCTTTTCTCAAACTTTGGTACCTTTGGTAGAGCTCTCTCTTGTATCATTTGGGAAGGAAACATTTTTGTATCCTATCCTCCATTTTTCTCCATGAAGTGACTATAGCCTTACCAATAAATTGGCAAGTTTTCTTCTCATGTCTCCACCAAATTATGGCTTTGCCTCATAATCGCATAGCAATGATGCCAACTCGATGATCTTTAGGGACATCCCTATGCTTGAAAACTTCATTCACAAAGTGTCAACCAATCAACAATTTCATTAGCAAAATCAATACATAAAAATTCTAAAATGTCTCTCTTGATTTCCTTTTCCCATTTTGGCTTACGTACTTCTTGCACATGATATGGGGCATTTCTCCTTCGGAAAAGAGTTTGAACACTTTTTTATGAAAAGGAATCACCATTGGATTTTTCGGTTCTCGAACAGGGTGGAGGGTTGTTTGCTTTTGTCCTCAAACATTGAACTTCTCAGGTCAAGTCATCAATTTGTTGTTGCATATGTTGTTTGAAAATTCTCAACAAGTGTTTTTACTTCGTTTAATAGAATGGTTCTGCCACCATAACGTCTTGCTTGTCTCGGAGGCATTGTTCTCTCCTCCAAGACTCTGATACCAAATGATGTAGGCCAAGGTAGGAGACTCAAATAATACGATCAAGAGAGTGACTTATACACATGGAAACTTAGTTGCTGTGGAGCTATCGAATTTGAAGAGAAGTAGGTGAAACGGAACCAAACATAATGAAGAAAAGGATAGGAACTTCAATGTTTGCTCTTCCAGGTCTCCAGGGAAGTTGAAATGGTATCGATTCTTTGAGATTGATGGCTACAACTCTTCAATGATGCAAACTTAAAAAGCTCTGACTCTTCAAGGACAAAGAGAAAACTCTTTCAGGTTTTCACAGGGTTGAACTCTTCAAAGTTCAAGGGAATTGCATTAAGCAAATTTTCATTAATCAAATTCACTCTATTTTTTTTTATAGAGGCCCGATGACCTTTTATAGCAAAACAAAATGAGAATAAAAACTAGACTCAAACTAAAAACTTATAGTCATTAATATATAGAGAGAGACTAGGAGCTATTAAGTGTAAAATATTTCCAATGCTTGTGGTCATCCCAAAGTGTCTTGGTGAAAGCTTCAATTCATGTGAAAAGACAAAGTCAAAGATGAGGCCTTATTGATGATGGACTTTTCAATGAGAGTGTTGCCGATCTTGAATGCATGCTGACTTTCTTGGTTGAGTGAGCCGGTCTTGAATATGGGCTTCATAATTCCTTCACAAATTTCTAGCTCTCCCACATAAGTGAGTAATATATACTCATGCAGTTAATATCTTTGTGAAAGTCTATGATCTCTTTCAAATCTTCTAACTGGAGGAAGGACAGGTTGTTCTTGCTCAATTGTCTCAATTGGGCTCGACTGATTGTTCTGGCTCAACTGTTTTACCTATCTCAGCCAAAAAATCAACATTATGTGAGGATTCACCATCTTCCTAATTTTCATGCACTTCTCCCAATGATTTCTACCTAATTCGATAGGAGGTTTGGGCTAAAACTAACAAAATGTTGATCTACACTCTTTGACCTCCCCAACTTGTTGACGTGTTCAATGGTTTGATACTTAAAGAACACCACATCTCAGCTTCTAGTGACACCATATTATATCAGATAATTTGGATCATGCATATTAAAAAAAATTGGCACATCCTCAAGAATAGTAATCGTAGGGTTTTTTTTTTTTTTATTTTCTATCCATACAAAGCATAAATTTTTAGTAAGGTCAATATAGAAATCTTAAGCCCATTAGATAGGTGAATCGGATTGGTTCAAAAATAATCCAACCTAAAGTGACCCGTTTATTTTGTGTCGATCTATTTTTACATTAAGCTAGCTTTTGTTTGAAAGGCTTGGAAAAGATGGGGAGACAATTAGCATTGTTGTGGAATTGGGGGTGACAATAATTGGACCTTTTCTCCAACCTATGAAACACAACCCCATTATGAGGGGCAAAAAATGTCTTGGTCAATGTCCTTTCCTTTCAATTTTTCATTTAATCTTCTCAAACAAATCAATAAACAGGTCTTTACCTTTTCTCCACCCCAATTCTTTCTTGACCTCATTTTTTTCACCTAGGTTTTTCCATCTCATTGGACCTAAGTACGTCCTAAAACTATTTCATCCGAACTCTAGAACATTAAAATTCAAGAGTATTCCTATCTTGATAGAAAGAAAGAAAAATTATCTTGGAATGAGGAGTGCGGAGCATGCAGGTATTAACACATTAAAATAAGGAATGCAGTCTGGCTATACGCCTCATTGGAGGACTATCGCAGGAGGCCCTCATAAGTGGACATTCACCTGGATTTGGAATGAAGCATTGTGAGGAAACATGAACCCTTCTTTACAGTATTGATGATGTCCAAGCACGCCCTATCTTTTTCCACGTAGACTTTTTTCTACCTCCTCCGTTATTTGAGGTTTCTTCTTCTTTTTTCCCATTAATTTTTGCATTAATAAAAATTTTGAATTATTTCTGATAAAAATATAATGTAATTACAAAAAAAACTATCGGACCTAGCCTAATCGTGCTTTGCATATAGCCCGTTGGCCATCCCTACCGCCATGCAGGAATTGGACACCACCCCACCCCCATCATCAAACTCTGTGCCACAACTGCCAAACTTGGCACTGGCAAGGCCACTCCCGCCACTAGACGGAACCTCTGCCACATGAAACCCTATACTTAGCCACCATGAAAAATACTACTCAGCACGTCCCAATACTACCGACCAAAAACAAAAAAAAAATTGTAATCACCTCCATTGAAGAAGCAAGAAGCACAATAAAGAGGGAATGGCCATGCCCCGAAACACAAATTCTTTTTAAGAACTCCAGACCCAAAAGCCACTGTTTCAGGTTCTTAAGGTTTGAGTTCTCTAGGGTCTGAAAGCTGGAGCATCACGAGGTTACTTGGCAATATGTACTTAAAGTTCCCACCTATAGAATCTAAGTTTACGCAATGATGTGACTTTGGTACGACAGAATTTTGTCCATTGGTGCTTCGCTTCCACGCTTTTAAGTTCTTAAATTTCGTCCCCTCCGTGAAGTAATCCCTCAATCGTCCAACTTGCGATAGAATACAGCCACTGGATGATAAATCCGTGACTTCACTACTCCACAGAACGAGATCATCACTTCCCAGCTCTGATTTCACCGATCAAGGTCGTCCAAAGTTTAGAAGGAAGATTTCGAGAGGCTGCAAACAATGGAAGACGACCGTGTTCTCGTCCACAGCCTACCCAAAAACGAACCCCCGTTGGTTGCCCGCCCGGCGCCACTCGCCGCCTCCTACAACGACCGGATCCGGCCCCTGCTCGATGCGATCGACAGGCTCCGACTCCTCAATGTCATGAAGGAGGGCATCCAGCTCCCCACCATCGTCGTCGTCGGGGATCAGTCCTCCGGCAAGTCGAGCGTCCTTGAGTCCCTTGCCGGCATCAACCTGCCACGGGGGCAGGGCATCTGCACCCGCGCCCCTCTCATCATGCAGCTCCGAGACAACCCCCACGCCGACCGCCCCGAGCTCTACCTCGAGTTCAACGGCAAAGTCGTCCACACGGACGAGGACAACATCTCTGGGGCCATTATTGATGCCACCAACGAGGTCGCGGGCCATGGGAAGCTCATATCGAATACCCCGCTGACTCTGGTTGTCAAGAAAGACGGCGTCCCGGACTTGACCATGGTGGACCTGCCTGGAATCACGAGAGTGCCCGTGCAGGGCCAGCCAGAGGACATCTACGAGCAGATCTCGAAGATGATAATGGGGTACATAAGGCCTGAGGAAAGCATCATCCTCAATGTCTTGTCCGCGACGGTTGACTTCTCCACTTGCGAGTCCATAAGGATGTCGCAAGTAAGTATACTCTAGACACGCTTGGCTCCCATATCAATTGAATGCTTGAATAGTTTATTTTAACTCAAGGAAATGAGTCTATACGATCATTCGTTTTTATGTCGCAGATGGTGGACAAGAGAGGCAAGAGGACTCTGGCTGTCGTCACAAAGGCTGATAAAGCTCCGGAGGGCCTGTTCGAGAAGGTGACGGCCGATGATGTCAATATAGGGCTTGGTTATGTGTGTGTGAGGAACCGGATTGGTGACGAGACCTACGAAGAAGCGCGGCTGGAAGAGGCGAAGCTGTTCGATACGCACCCTCTACTGTGCAAGATTGAAAAGTCTACCGTTGGTGTACCTGTCTTGGCACAAAAGCTGACGGAAATCCAAGCCAACATTATGGCCGAGTGTTTGCCGGAGGTCGTCAAGAAGATCAATGACAAGCTGACCACGAATGTCGCCGAGCTTAAGAAATTGCCCAAGACTCTGTCCTCGGTCGCAGAGGCCATGACAGCCTTCATGCAGATCCTGTGGTCGGCGAAGGAGTCGCTGAAGAAAATCCTGGTGAGAGGTGAGTTCGATGAGTACCCAGAAGAGAAGGACATGCACTGCACGGCCAGGCTAGTGGAGATGCTGAACCGATATTCCAATGACCTCCAAAACTGCGCCGAAAAAGATCCCAGGACCAACTTCCTTTTGGAGGAATTGGAGGAATTGGAAGAGGCCAAAGGGATCTGGCTCCCGAACTTCCTCCCTCGCTCCGCCTTTCTCGCCCTTTTGCAGCGGAAGGTGAAGGGGATATCGAGCGAGCCGCCGAGTTTTGTGGCTCGTGTTTGGGAATATATTGAGGGAGTTGTGATTCGGCTGTTGATGCGACACTCGGAGAATTACCCTCTGCTTCAGTCATCGATGAAAAGAGCAGCGTCCAGTCTGATCAACAAGGTGAAGGAGAAGGGGATGGATAGGATGAAGGAAATTGTTGAAATGGAGAATCTCACTGACTACACATGCAACCCTGAGTACATGTTGGAGTGGAACAACTTGATGTCCCAGCAGAACACATTCATGGACGCGATCAACCATGTGAGGCCAAGCAACATTGTCCTCCGAGGGATCGGGGAGGTTGATGTGGCCAAGCTGAGGCATCGCAAGCAGCAGATTCAGGAGGCATTCGATCTGAAGATGAGGATTACCGCATACTGGAAGATCGTGCTGCGGAGGTTCGTCGACTCAATGGCGCTGCATCTGCAGTTCGGCCTGCAGAACCTGCTGAACAACGAGATGGAGAAGGAGATTGTGGGCGAGTTATTTGGGCCCAATGGCAGAGACGGCATCGAGAGGATGCTGGAGGAAGCACCGTCGGTGGCAATGAAGCGCGATAGGCTGACCAGTAGCATCGAGCTGTTGAGGAAGTCTAAGGCGGAGGTGGCCAAGATCATGGACCGGATTCCTACAGATGGTGAATACAGCAAGATTAGTTATTAATAAGTGTCGTTGTCCTAGTGGACTTTCTGTTTTTTTCCTTTATGAGTGTGTTAATGTTGCTGTTCTAGAACCAGCTTCTATATGATGGTTTTAATTTGTTTATGATGGACTATGCAATGGTTCTGCTTCCATCCATGTAGTGGCCATCAGAAGAAACGCGAGTGATGCAACCAAATCCAACCCACATTCAATTTACATGTTGCGGTCGGAAAATGATGTCGATCGACATTCCTCCGATGAGGGGCCCCAAAGAATTCGATGCCCTAAATTGTGATACGACGAAATGAGATGTGGCGGTGCAATCTATTAGGACTCGTTCATTGAAAAGCTACCACTAACATAGTCACCGACCCTATACCGTGAGAGCATTTCAAACTTCCCTAACAGTCGTGAGCCACAATGATTCCAAAGAAAGTGGGGGTACCAAAAGTAGGAATAGACCGATGCTTGGACATCGCTTGATCGAAGTCTTGAGGTTGAATTTGTTGTGTGACGACTTATTTGGGTACAACAAAATTAGATGTGTTATGACTCATAACTTATGAGTTGTTTCGATTAGTTCATTGGAAAGTCATTATGAAATATTTCATTGACTTATGATGAAATGACCACAAGTATGAAGTGTTGCGAGCCATAAAATCACGATATTATTTTGGAATATCCACAATTCTCGTGAACCATGATAAGTTCAAATTAATTTGGCAGAAAAAATAGGAAGCCCTCCAATTTTTGGACATGGTCCATCGATTTTTAAGAGCAAATCTATGAAATGAAAATAAATTGTAATATGATAAAATGAGATGTGTTGCGATATATTAAAACTTGTTTATTGAAAAGCGATTACAAGCATATTCACTAACCTACAACACGATTACAACATGTTATTTTCTCATGTGCTGCAAGAGTATTTCAAAGTTCCCCAACAATCATAAACCATGATATTTATAAGCAAGTGAACTACCAAAAGATAATACCGATCTGGTTCTTGGTTTTAGACATGGAACCACCCACCCACTCACTCGGACTGGACCGGACTAGTATATATAGTTTTAAAAAAAAAAGAAATTCCATCTCGATTACTGAATAATTTGTAGTTTTTTAACAAAATATATATTGTAGTTATTGGACATTATTGACTAATTTTATCTCTTAGGTGTGTAATAGGATTAACCCCTACTTTCTTTTCTTTTCATTCTAATAATCCATTTACTTGCTTTCTCAACCAAAACAAACTAAACAAACAAAGAGGAAGGAGATAACCGATTGAGGATGTCTATAAATGTTATGGCACTTTGTTGTCACGATACGAAATTAAAAGCCAATGGATCGTTTTAAGAGTATAATTAGGTCTTTCTTTAGCTATTCCCATGATTAAATTAGGTTAATATTGAAATAAGATGGATCAAGTGATTACTTTTTTAACTTTTGTGAAGGTTAGAATTTTTAATGTGGAGTCTAATTCTCCACATGTTTATGTTAAAACTCTTTACCTTTAACGCCTTTCTATTTACCTTTAACTAGCACATCGTAATCTGTTAAAGGATCGGGTCCTAGGTTTTTCAGCATGTCAGCATGGGGAACCTCAATGAAATTGGCACAGGAATATCTGACTTTGCATTTGCTTCCTTCTCTTTTACTTGTCATGTTCACTTTCGATCGGGTCCTAGGTATTATGATAAGTTCAAATTAATTGGGTAGAAAAAGTAGGAAGCCCTCCAATTCTTGGACATGGTCCATCGATTTTTAAGAGCAAATCCATTATTTAATGACGAAAATAAATTGTAATATGATAAAATGAGATGTGTTGCGATCTATCAAAACTTGTTTATTGAAAAGCTCTTACAAGCATATTCACTGACCTATAACACGATTACAACATGTTATTTTCTCATGTGCTGCAAGAGCATCTCAAATTTCCCCAACAATCATAAATTATGATATTTACAAGCAAGTGAACTACCAAAATAGGAATCAATAATTTATGCTTGGACAAACTGTTGATGTTGAATTCACTCTGCTACAACTGAAACAAACTACAATATGGCATAATTAGATGTGTACAACTTGTTACAATTTGTTCATCAAAAAGTTATTATGAAAGATGTCATTGACATACGATTAAACGATTGCAATTACGATATAAAAATCCTATAAGAATACTTTTTAAATTTGTCCAACTCTCATGAACCATGTGTTGACAACTAAATTTTGGTGAACCATTTAAGTATTAATTGCATATAAAATTAGAGATTGATCCCAACTCTTAAAACAAAATTTGATTTGCATATAGATATCAAGATCATTTGCATTAGTAATTTGATAAGCTTATAAATTGTATTCAAATTGGACTGGTGGCGGATGGATGATCTCAAATTAAGCTAGGCTGGCTAATTTTCTATTATGACCAAAAATGTCACATGAATTGCACATGGGGCACTCAATTAAGAAAGATTAATTTCTTGATTAAACTTGAAAAGCAATTAGGTTATTACATTGCCAAATTTTTGGTCACATGGCAACAAAAGGCAATCAGCATGATTCTCCAAGATTGGCGTATCTACTCGTGCAATCCAAGGAAAACAATATATAAAAGAGAGAGAGAGAGAACAAAGACGTGGGCATTTTTAGAGTGAGAGAGCACATTAGAAAGAACACACCGAGAGAAATACAGAAATGAGAGAGAGAGCCCGGCCGTGTCTCCACCGTGCCTTGCCGCCGCCGGTGGTGTTGCTCCGACGATTCCTGTTGGTGTCCACGGCCGCCTGACCACGACACCAATCCATGGCCACGATTTCAATCTTGCTCCGCATGATCGACTCCGACCATCCTCGACCCCAATCCGACGGGGAGACCGCGGTTTCTACTCCTTGCATCGACCACCCGAGCAACTCCTTCACCTCCGACGACCCACGATCTCTGCTGCTGCTGCTATGCCGCTAGCCAGCACACCCCAGGTTCGCCTGAACCGCCGTCACCATAGTTCACAGAGCCAGCGAGACTCCGGCAGGTTTCCCATCTAGCCCGATGGTGTCCTGAAGTGCTTTTTCTGATCGTTCCGACGGCACCGGCGATCGCCCAACGAGCTCTTGCAGCTTTGTTCGTACTCTCTTTCGCAGGTTCTGCCGAGGTCCAGCATGGCCAGGATCTCTCGACCAACATGAATTAGTTAACAGGTTACCAGATGTTCACTCTCCAAAAGAGTTACCAGAAGTTCGATTAGTACACAAGCCTGTGAACATCAAGCTACTGCCGTGACCGGAGCCACACTGCGCCCCACCGCCGGCCCTTTGCTGGCTTGGCCACCTCGAGCCGCTCAGTGTTCAGATTAGGTAACAATCCCTATCTAATTCAATCTGAATATTTTACTGCTTAATACGAACCGATTGTTATCTAATTTGATCTTGAATGAGATTTAGGCATCATCCAATTAGGGCCTTATTGATAAAGGTTGATTTAATTATTTTAACCTAATGTTGGATAACCATGGCACATTCATCGTGATAATCTTTAATTTAACAGTTTTTAGATTATCTCGATCTTTTAATCAAAATTTTCGTAAATTGCGCTTGTGGAAAAGGAAAAATTTCATCTTCTATTTAGATTATTTCCATGTTTCAAAATTTCAAGAATCCACGAAAGATTGCATTGCATATCATTTAGATAGGGTATTTTCTATTTAAAAAATTGCATGTTTAGATAATATCTAGGTTAGATAACATCTTTAAATTGAATTGCATATTGAGATACCTTTCTAAAATAAGATAGGAAAAAATAAAATTCAAAAATTATTTAAAAAAAAAGTCCATGTGCCATATAATAAGTACTAAATTGCAATTGAATCAGAAGATTTAAAATTAAATTGACGAATTTGATACTAAATCGATAGGTTTAGGAGTGCTTTTTACACTTTTTCACTTTTGTAAAAAAAAAAAAAATTCTCATGGTGCTAAAACCAAACCCCTCCATAGAATATTAGTACAGGCAACTTCTCGCGGAAGCTATTTCAGCGATTAAACTCATCCAAGAAAAACACAAAATTTCATGAGGCCGCAAACAATGGGTGACGACCGACCTCTTGTCCGCCGTGAACCCGAACCCTCGTCGGTTGCCCACGCGCCGCCACTCTACGCCTCCTACAGCGACTATATCCAGCCTCTCCTCGACACGGTTGACAAGCTCCGGAACCTCGAGATCGTGAAGGAGGGCATCCCGCTCCCCACCATCATCGTTGTCGGCGACCAATCCTCCGGCAAGTCGAGCGTCCTCGAGTCCCTCACCGGCATCAGCCTGCCACGAGGGCAGGGCATCTGCACGCGTGTCCCCCTCATCATGCGGCTCCAACGCCGGCGTCCTGCCGACAGTCCTGAGCTGCACCTCGAGTTCAACGGCAAGATTGTGAACGTCGACGATGAGGACCGTGTCTCCAACGCCATTGTCTCCGCGACCAACGAGATTGCAGGCTCCGGTGAGGGCATATCGAATGCCCCGTTGACTCTGGTCGTCAAGAAAGATGGCGTCCCGGACTTGACCATGGTCGACTTGCCTGGAATCACGAGAGTCCCGGTACACGGCCAGCCCGAGAACATCTACGAGCAAATCTCCGAGATGATCATGGAGTATATCAAGTCTGAAGAGAGTATTATCATCAATGTCGTGTCAGCGACGGTCAACTTCTCCACCTGTGAGTCCGTAAGGATGTCGCAAGTAAGTATACTCCAGCCCTATTATATCAACTAAAAACTCGAATGATGTACACCACTCTAGTAAACGAGTCTATGCGATTATTTGATTCTGTGTTACAGATGGTCGACAAGACCGGCAACAGGACTCTGGCCGTCATCACGAAGGCTGATAAAGCTCCGGAGGGCTTGCTGGAGAAGGTGACGGCCGGTGATGTCAATATAGGGCTTGGTTATGTGTGTGTGAGGAACAGGATCGGTGACGAGTCCTACCAAGATGCGAGGCTAGAAGAGGCGAAGCTGTTCGCTGTGCACCCTCAGCTGTGCAAGATTGACAAGTCCACCGTTGGTGTGCCTGTCTTGGCACAAAAGCTGATGCAGATTCAAGCCAACACCATGGCAAAGTGCTTACCCGAGATCATTGAAAAGATCGATGACAATCTGAATGCCAACCTCGCTGAGCTTAAGAGGATGCCCAAGAATCTGTCATCGGTCGAGGAGGCCATGATGGCGTTTGTGCAGATCATGGGGTCGGCAAAGGAGTCGCTGAGGAAAGTCCTGCTGGGAGGCGAGTTCGATGAGTACCCAGATGACAAGAACATGCACTGCACGACCAGGCTGGTAAACATGCTCAACCGCTATGCCAATGAGCTCCAAAACCGTGCCGAGGACGGCGCAAGCACTAACTTTTTGCTGGAGGAAATCGAGGTCTTGAAAGAGGCCAAAGGGATCGGGCTCCCAGACGTCCTCCCTCGCACCGCTTTTCTCACCCTTTTGCGGTGGAAGGTGGAGGGAATATTGAGCGAGCAGCCGAATTTCGGGGTTCGTGTTTGGGACTACATCGAGGGAGTTGTGATTCGGGTCTTGATGCGACACACACAGAATTGTCCTCAACTGCAGCCGTCGATGAGAAGAGCAGCATCCAATCTGATCAACAAGATGAAGGGGAAGACGATGAATAAGATGACGGAGATGCTTGAAATGGAGAAGCTCACTGACTACACTTGCAATCCTGAGTACCTGTTGCAGCGGAAGAAGGTGATGACCGAGCAGTGCCTCTTCATAGAGGCGATCAAGCGGAGTTACAATAATGAGATTGTCCTCGAGGGGATCGGGAAGGTCAACGTGCTCCATCTGAGGAATCAAAAGCAGCAGGTGGTTCAGCAGGCGTTCGATCTGAAGATGAGGATGACCGCGTACTGGAAGATTGTGCTGGGGAGGTTTGTCGACTGGATGGCGCTGCATCTGCGGTTCAGCTTGCACGACTTGGTGAACAAGGAGATGGAGAAGGAGATTTGGGGCGAGCTGATCGGGCCCAGTGGCAGCGGACGCATCAATAGGATGCTGGAGGAAGTGCCGGAAGTGGCGGCAAAGCGCGAGGAGTTGAACAGGAGCATCAAGCTGTTGAGGGAGTCTGCAGAGGTGGTGACCAAGTTCATGGACCGGATTGCTACTAATGGTAACAGCAATAATTAATTATTATTGTTGTTTTAGTGGATTTTTTTTTTTTTTTTTTTTTTTTTTTTTTTTTTTTTATAGGGCTTGGAAGTCGAAATCTACAACTAAAACTAAATCACACCCCCAATCTCCACTAAGAAGTTGGGAGTGCATTCTTATTTGTTTAGGTGGTCTTGTATAGCACCAAATTGGACTTTAATTAGCTTTTAATGACTAGGTGTTCTTCCTATGAAGAGAAAATGACCTTATCTCAATAGTTGTTTGATGACACCTAAAATCTTAATTATCTCATTTCATCAACTACAAAGAATTTAAATTATTGTTGACACGAAAAAACGCCTAAGTATTCAATGACGACTTGGTTGGTAAAGACTAGCTAAAGGGACGATAGAGGCGCAAAATTGCCAAGTATCAGGAACGCTTAGTCTACAAAAAAGGTTGTTCGATAGGAAAATCCGGTTTAGTCTACGGAGACATTAGTGAAGATGGTTGTATTAAAACGAGTAGTCGAGAATGAGAACCAACTCAATCAATCAAGGAGATGTGCATGATTTAACTGTCAAGGAAGTAGAGACGATATCATTATCAAGTGGTGGAGTCCATCGTCAAAGAAGTAACCATCAAAGAAGCAAAGGCAATGTGATCGTCGAAGGAGTGGAGGAGATAAAACAATCAAATAATGGAGATGACAATTTCGGGAGTTAGCCGTTTGTGAATAAGGATTGCTAAATTTTAGGAGTCATAATTATAAATACTTGATTTGTAGTTAGAGCAAAGGATGGCCACCACTCCAAGAGCCCTTGACACGTTCAATTTTATCTTCATCGTACTTTTTCCAATACTACGTACACGTGTTGGAACTTTCATATTACCTTTCCATTTACATTCTTGTCCAAGAAACAATAAAAGACCATTTGCAATCCTTATCGGCTCGTATCTACCGATCCACACTCCAAAGGTATTTAACCATTTCCAGTGACACAACTTCAAACGACGTAACAAAAACGAACATGGTACCCAAAGTCACATAATGAGATGCTTGACTTGGCTCAATGGTTGAAGTCGAAGTCCGCAAAGTGAGACAAGCGCGAGGAGAGGATGTGGAATTACTTGGCCAACTGCGATCTCCTCCTCTGCCGGGTTTGCTCCACGTACTTGTGTCTTTTTTTTTTTCTTTTTTTTTGGTAAGGTAAGTATATATATATATAAAGCGACCAGAGATTTACAACAATTGTGGATCGTGGCACCAGTAGGCACTCAACTAGACAAAATGTCCTTGGAGTGACAGGGTACCCCGTTCACCTGAGAGTACAAAAAGTACAAAGGAAACAAACCTACATACAGGCCAAGGGTAGTACACCATCAAAGATACGTGGATCTATACCCCAACTACGCTGCATCCTTCTATTCCTAGGGTTATCTTGAACCCTGTTGAAGGCCAGCGCCTTATCCTTAACCGCCTTGAATAGCTGCAACTTCAAAGATGGAATGTAGAGGTTTTGGCCACGGAAGATAATATCATTCCTGGTTTTCCAAATAAAATAACATAGTGCTCCAAAAGAGAAACGGGCTATCTCCCGATAGAACTCCTTGCCAGAGAGAGCATTGCTAACCCAATGGAGATTGTCCGGCCAAGCCGAATTGATCCACGGGATATTACATTTAGCAGCCCAAAAGTTGGCTAGGGAGTTGGGAACGCAACATTCAAAAAATAAGTGATATTGGTGTCATGGACTGAATTCTTTCAAATTGCACGTCAGGCCAATTTGAACACAAATCACAAACAATCTAGCCAATTTAAATGAAAATTATTTGACCCGGACATGGCATTACTAATCAAAAGATCATTCATAATGCCTAAATTTAGTGCGAACACATAAACTTTGTGGTATCAATGACTTTACTTAGAGGTAAAATATTATCGAGTGTGATCCTCAATTTTCACAAAATGAACAAAAGATTTTTTATGTGAAAATTTTGGTGTCAACAAGATGTGTTATAACCTAGTAGGACTTGTTAGTGAGGAGATATTACAAAATATTCATTGACCTACGGAAGATGAACATGATTATGACATGTTATGACCTTAAAACTTTGATAGTATTTCAAATTTCCATGACTGTCACGAACCGCAGTATTTAAAAACAAGCGGATTGCCAAAATAGGAATGGATAACGATGCTTGGACATCGGCTCATCAGACTATCAAGGTTAAATTTATTATACGACAAAATTAAATGTGTTATGACTTCTTAAACCATATCATTGGAAAGTCAATATGAAAGATTCCATCGACTCATGACAAGATGATTACAATTGCAAAGTGTTACGACCAAAAAAGCCATAAAGGTAATTTCAAGTTTGTCCCATTCTCATGAACCATGATGATTGCATATCAATTATGTGGAAAAGGTTGGAAGTGAGACAATACTTGATCCATCGATGTTTCAGAGAAAATCTCAACAACAAAATAAATTGTGGTACAACATAATAAGATGTGTCATGGTACGAAATTTTTCGTTTGAAGTTATAATAGGAAAACACAATAATAGCTTGTCACTATCTCAACTATACAAGATTATTTCAAATTTTCCAAACTGTCATGATCATATAAAGCCAGTGAACGACCATAGTATGAATCGGTTACTGATGCTTGGACATCGGTTTATCGGTCTCTTGAGGTATATTGTACTAAAACCAAAATGAACTATGGCATGACAATATCAAATGTATTATAACTTGCTATGACTAGCTTATTGATAAACCATTACGAATCATTGCAATTACAATGAGTTACGACCTGAAAAACCACAAGGGTTTTTTTTAATTTGTCCAACTCTCATAAATTATTATAAGTTTAAATCAATTGGGTGGAAGAAAGGTAAGAACCGGGCAGTCACTACTTAGATATGGCTAATTCTTCTTTAAGACAAAATTAATTATTTCGCGACAAAAACAAACAATGATACGACATTATGAGATGCATTACAGCTTACTCCTTCTGCATTGAAAAACTACTAAAACGGTTTTCATTGACTTAAAACGGAATTATAAGTTGTTACCATCTTAAATATCATGAGAGTATCTCAAATTTTCATAACCATCATAGAACCATGCAAGTGGTTGACCAATAGAGGAATCAACCATCAATATTTGGTCATTGGTCAATCAATCACTTGAGGTCGAATTTACCGTGCCCCAACCAAAATAAACTATGGTACGCAAAAATTAGATGCATTATGGCTCGTGGCAACTAATTCTTAAAAAGAGCATGAAGACATATTTCACTGGTTAATGATGAGATAGCAACTCTATTCACAACCGTAAAAATCAAAGGATATTTTCAAATTTCACCAACTCTCATAAACCCCAATTGAAATAAATTGGATGGAGCAAAGGAGGACCAGGTCGACCAATACTTGCACATCAAATGATTGATCTCCAAGAGACCAAAACAAACTGTGGC
This sequence comes from Corymbia maculata, assembly GCA_014182735.1. Lineage (NCBI taxonomy): Eukaryota > Viridiplantae > Streptophyta > Magnoliopsida > Myrtales > Myrtaceae > Corymbia > Corymbia maculata. Next base: position 18,582,522 of record CM024683.1, on the reverse strand, counting down.
ACTACAAAATAAGACGTGTTAAGACAAGACCATTGAAAAGTTATGATGAAAATTTTCATCAAACATTTGACAAAATGAAATGAACGTGATCATGATATGTTACAATCTCAAATAACATCGAAATTTCTCAAGATTTTCCCAAGTTATCCTATCCCCAACCACGGGAATTCCAAAGCAAGTGGGCAATCAAAATATGGACCGGCATCTTATGCTTGGTATGTATAGAAACATGGATTCAATTACAATGCATTACAACCTTGATCTCAAAAATGACTAATTGCCACATTTAGTCCACGTTCTTGAAATCTAACAAGTATGAAGCCAACCCAAATCTTCATTGCTTCTAATTATTTCTTGTCATCTTAATTTTTTTTATATATATTGGGTTAGAAGCCTTTCGTTTTAAAAACTCTTTTATCTATTTTTTTTCTTTCAAGAGCCGAAAGTGGCAAAGCGTAAAAAAAAAAAAAAAAAAGTACGAAAAGAATAAAAAAAGCGTCCGAGGAAGGCGCACTGACGAAAGCCAAAGAAGTCGATGATCATTGCTTTTGAAAAAGCAATCGTACGGTCTCCCGACGACGAAGCAAAGAAATGTACGGTCTCCCACAGTCCAGCGGCAGAGGAGAGGAACCTGTCGAAAAGGCTGAATATAATAATAATCAATTTGATGTGATCCTTTCTTTTTCTTTTTTTTGGTTTTTCCCTACTTAATTGGTAACTAATTTTAACCAAACAAATAAATAAAATAAATCGATTTTTGTCAGTGCCCTTCAAGTGGAAGGAAAAGATTTGAGGGAATTGAACACAATCTTCAGAGCATTGAACTGCATAATATTTTAGATGAAATCGTTTTGTTGTTGAAGATGGGGATCGGCGGCTAGCTAGCGAGAGACCAATGCTAAAATCTTATTACATCAGATAATTTGGATCACGAAAAAAAAAAAAAAAATTTGATACATCTTATGAATGGTAGTTGTATGATTTTTTATTTTCTGTTCATACACAACACAAATTTTTAGTAAGAGCAATGTGGAAATTTTAAGCTCATCATATGAGTGAATCAAGTTGTATACTAATCCAATCTAAATTGTCTTGTTTCTTTCATATCGACCTATTTTTATATCGAGCTAGCTTATATTTGGTAAGCTTGGAAAAGGTGGACAGAGAATTAGAATTGGTGTGGAAATTAGGGAAGGCACACAACTCCAGCATGATGGGATAAAAAATGTCTTGGTCAATGTCCTTTCCTTTCAATTTTTTGATGTAATCTTTTCAAACAACTCAATAAACAATTCTTCACCTTTTCTCCACCCTAACTCTTTCTTGACCTCATGTATTTTCACTTAGATTTTTTCCACCTCCTCCCTTATTTGAGGTTTGTTTTTTCCCCCATTAATTTTTGTATTAATTTCAATATTTGAATATTTCTTAAAAAAATATAACTCAATTATAGAAAAAATGTCGGGTTTGGCCTAACCATGGTTTGCATATAGACCAGTGGCCGCCCCAACCGCCGTGCTGAAATTGGACACCACCACCACCACCACCACCACCAAACTTTGTGCCACCACCATTCAGATCACTACCACCGCTAGCCGCAGTCGCAGTCACCATTAGAATCCTGTACTAGGCCATTTAATCACCTCCATTGAAGAAGCAAGAAGCACAATATGGAGCATAAAAAAACAAATAAAAAAAATTAAGGCCCTTGGTGCAAATAGTGAAGAGGGAATAGCCATGCCCCGAAAACACAAATTCTAGGCAATAACTCCAGACCCAAAAGCCACTGTCTCAGTTTTCTTAAGGTTTAAGTTCCCTTAGGGTCAAAAAAGCTGGAGCAATACGTGGTTATTTGGCAAAACTGTACTTAAAGTTCCAACCTTTAAGGTCGGTCTAAGTTTACACAATGATGTGTCCTTGGTTCGACAGAATTTTGTCCATTGGTGCATCGCTTCCACGTTAAAAGTTCCTGACTTTTGTCCCATCCCTAGCAGCAATCCTCTCCGTTAAGGAAGTCATCTTTCAATCGTCCAACTAGCGACGGTATCAGCACTATGCAAAGGGGAGGCTCCTTAAAATCGGCACACTTAAAAATTTGAAGAGAGAAAATGTGGGTATTTTTCGCTTCTTTGGAATGAAGATTTAAGATTTTATAGTCTATTAAAAGAGCTTCTAAATTCATAAAAAAAACAATTCATGAACCATGAATTAAATAGATACAAGAGTTTAAAAGGTATATAAATTAAGAATTAACTAGATATACGAATCCAAGAGATACATGAAGTCGATAAGTATGTGAATTAATGAAATACATGAACCGAAATATGTAAATACAACATAAAATCCTACCTATTGTCCCATCCACTGCACCAACCCCTCATGAAGTCATCCCTCATTCGTCCAACTTGCGATGGAAGTATCTTCTCTATATAAATGAATCCATAACTTCACTCCTCCACACAACGAAATCATCACTTCCCACCTTTGATTTCGCCGACCAAGTTCATCCAAAGTTAGAAGGAAAAATTTCGAGATGCCGCAGACAATGGGTGACAACCGGGCTCTCGTCCACGGTGTACTCGAAGCCGAACCCCTGTCGGTTGCCCGCCCAGCGCCACTCACCGCCTCCTACAACGACCGGATCCGCCCCCTTCTCGATGCGATCGACAGGCTGCGGAACCTCATGGTCATGAAGGAGGGCATCCAGCTCCCAACCATCGTGGTCGTCGGCGACCAGTCCTCTGGCAAGTCGAGCGTCCTCGAGTCCCTCGCCGGCATCAACCTGCCGCGGGGGCAGGGCATTTGCACCCGCGTCCCTCTCATCATGCGGCTCCAAGACAACCCTAAAGCCGATCGCCCCGAGCTCTACCTCGAGTTCAACGGCAAAGTAGTCTACACCGACGAGGACAACATCTCCGTGGCCATTAATGACGCCACCAATGAGATCGCGGGCCATGGAAAGGGCATATCGAACGCCCCGCTGACTCTAGTCGTCAAGAAAGACGGCGTCCCGGACCTGACCATGGTCGACTTGCCCGGAATCACTAGAGTGCCTGTGCACGGCCAGCCGGAGAACATCTACGAGCAGATCTCGGAGATGATCATGGAGTACATAAGGCCTGAGGAAAGCATCATCCTCAATGTCTTGTCTGCGACTGTCGACTTTTCCACCTGCGAGTCCATAAGGATGTCGCAAGTAAGTACACTCTAGAGACGCTTGGCTCCCATATCAATTGAATGCTTGGATAGTTTATTTTAACTCAAGGAAATGAGTCCATACGATGATTCGTTTTTATGTCGCAGATGGTGGACAAGAGCGGCAGGAGGACTCTGGCTGTCGTCACAAAGGCCGACAAAGCTCCGGAGGGCCTGCTTGAGAAGGTGACGGCCGATGATGTCAATATAGGGCTTGGCTATGTGTGTGTCCGGAACAGGATCGGTGACGAGACCTACGAGGAAGCAAGGCAGAAAGAGGCGAACCTGTTTGGCACGCACCATCTGCTGCGCAAGATCGACAAGTCCATCGTCGGTGTGCCTGTCTTGGCACAAAAGCTGACGCAGATTCAGGCCACTATTATGGCCAAGTGTTTGCCGGAGATCGTCAAGAAGATCAATGACAAGCTGAACACTAATGTTGCCGAGCTTAAGAAATTGCCAAAGAATCTGTCATCGGTCGCGGAGGCCATGACAGCCTTCATGCAAATCCTGGGGTCGGCGAAGGAGTCGCTGAGGAAAATCTTGGTGAGAGGCGAGTTCGATGAGTATCCAGAAGAGAAGGACATGCACTGCACGGCCAGGCTAGTAGAGATGCTGAACCAATACTCCGATGAGCTCCAAAAATGCGCCGAGAATGACCCGAAGACCAACTTCCTTTTGGAGGAATTGGAGGTGCTGGAAGAGACCAAAGGGATCGGGCTCCCAAACTTCCTCCCTCGCAGTGCCTTCATCACCGTCTTGCAGCGCAAGGTGAAGGGGGTATCGAGCAAGCCGCCAAGTTTTGTGGCTTGTGTTTGGGAATACATTGAGGGAGTTGTGATTCGGGTGTTGATGCAACACTCGGAGAATTATACTCAGCTTCAGTCGTCGACGAGAAGAGCAGCGTCCAGTCTGATCAACAAGATGAAGGAGAAGGCGATGGATAGGATGACGGAAATTGTTGAAATGGAGAAGCTGGCCGACTACACTTGCAACCCTGAGTACATGTTGGAGTGCAACAAGTTGATGTCCGATCAGAACATATTCTTGGACGCGATCAACGATGCGTCGAAGCCTAGCAACATTGTCCTCCAGGGGATCGGGGAGATTGACGTGGCCGACCTGAGGCATCGCAAGCAGCAGATTCAGGAGGCGTTCGATCTGAAGATGAGGATCACCGCGTACTGGAAGATCGTGCTACGGAGGTTGGTCGACTCGATGGCGCTGCATCTGCTGTTCAGCGTGCAGAACCTGGTGAACAACGAGATGGAGAAGGAGATCGTGGGCGAGCTGATCGGGCCCAATGGCAGCGGCGGCATCGAGAGGATGCTGGAGGAGGCGCCATCAGTGGCGGCAAAGCGTGATAAGCTGAACAGGAGCATCAAGCTGTTGAAGGAATCTTCTGCGGTGGTGGCCAAGATCATGGATCGGATCTCGACTGATGGGGACTACAGTGATTGATCGGTGCTGTTGTTGTAGTGGGTTTTCCGCTTTCTTTCTATGAGCATTCTCTTGTTTGGGCTGGCCTTTAGCTAGCTTCCTAGGATAAGGTTTTTTTTCCCAGGAAGCGTACGAATGTGTGTTACTTTTGTGGTTCTAAATGTAATGTCAGTTTTAAAGTTTGTTTTGTGTGTGCAAATGGGTGTCGATGGGCTTGCTATGGTTCTATTAACAGTGCGTGCGCAAGTTACAACGAGCAAGGGCTAATCAGAAGAAACCTGAGTGATGCGCAAATCCAACACGCAGTCAGTTTTACGTGGCGCTGTTGAAAAAATGATGTTGGTAGACGTTTCTGAGATGGAGGCTCAGGGAAATTCAATGCCTAGGTATTGGGAAAATGATACAAATTGTCTTCAAACTTTAACGTGCAATGTGTTCCCTAATTTTTGATTTGGTCAATATAATCCATGAACTATAACTCAATGTTTAATATAGTCTTTAAATTTTTGATATATTATTATTTAGTTCTTGAACTATCTAAAAGAAATTGATGTTGTTTCTGAAGTTAATATGAAGGAATGACAATATTAAATATTTTCAAATAATTCAGAGATTAAGAATGATTTTGGACAAATTAAAAATTTAGGAATTATATGACATATTTGATCGAAGTTTAGAAATCATTTGTGTTATTATCACCTTATTTCTTCATTGATTGTCACTACAAGTGTGTAATTCTATCCATATCATTTTTTGGGGGAATGTCAAAATTGGTTTCTGAAATCTTGGAGGCTGTTCGATAGGAATTAGGGTCAATTCCATAAAAAACTCTCAACTTTTACTTTAGTCCCAAATCTACCCTCCGTCAAAAATCACCGTGAACTCCTTTGACGTGGCCTCGCCGGCGCCGGAATCAAGCGAGGGCCGCCTCGCCGGAGTCGGAATCAGGTGAGGGTCGCCTGGGCGGCCCTCATCACCGTCAGGCTAGGGCGGCCCAGGCCTAGGCGACCCTCGCCGGCGTCGGGCGAGGGCCACCGAGCGATCGCTCGGGCAGCCCTCGTCGGACGTTGGCGGGTCGCCCCGCCGATCCGGCGAGGGCGACCGGCGAGGGTGAGGGCCGCCCAAGCCGAGATCCGGCGAGGGCGGCCCTTAGCCGGATCTCGGCGGCCCTCACCGGACGTTGGCGAGGGTCGCCCTCGCTCGCCGGCACGGGCGGCCCTCGCCCGACGTCGGCGAGGGCTGCCCGAGCCTCGCGGGCGAGGGCGCCCTTGCCCGACTCGGGCGAAGGTCGCCCTCGCCGGATCCGGCGATGGCGACCCGGGCGAGGGTGAGGGCCGCCCAAGCCGGATCCGGCGAGGGCGGCCCTTAGCCGGATCGGCGGCCCTCGCCGCGTCGGGCGAGGGCCGCCCGAGCGATCGGCACGGGCGGCCCTCGCCCGACGCCGGCGAGGGTCGCCAAGGCACAGGCGGCCCTCGCCCGCATCCCAGGCCTGGGCTGCCCTCGCCCGACGCCGACGAGGGCCGCCCAAACGACCCTCGCTTGATTCCGACGCCGGCGAGGCGGCCCTCGCCTGATTCCGGCGCCGGCGAGGCCACGTCAAAGGAGTTCACGGTGATTTTTGACGGAGGGTAGATTTGGGACTAAAGTAAAAGTTGAGGGTTTTTTTCGAGACAAAAAAAAGTTTGGGGTATTTTTGAAACTGAAGCCATAATTGAGGGTTTTTTATGGAATTGACACTAGGAATTATGCAAAAAGTTTCTATTTTGTTTTTGTAAGAAAAAGTAAACAGTTTTTCACGTGAAAGTACCACTTTTTTTTTAAAAGCCTAAAAAAAAATCCAACGTAATCTATTTTTGTGAAGGCAGAATACTTTTGCTTATTATAATGAAAAAGAGATTCCATCTATCTATAATTCTAGATCAACTAATGAAAAGTGTTGACGTCAAAAGACCACTAGTTACTTATATAAGAACGTGCTATATGTTCTTCATAAAGAAATTGATTGAAATTTGTTAAAACTGTCTTTAAAATTACTCAGAAGAAAAATTTGCCCTGATTTTTTTATAAATATAAGGAATAAGCATTTTGATAGTCCTAAAACTTATCACAAAAATGTAATTAAGTCTTATAACTTTAAAAAATTATAATCAAGTTTTAAAATTCTCATGAAGGTATAATTAAGTTCTAAAACTTTCAAAGAGTACAATCAAATTCTAAATTTTTACAAAAACTTTCAAAAAATGTAATTAAATCCTAAAACTTGTTAAATTAGCTCAATCAAGCTCTTCCATTAAATGTATTTTTTGAAAACTTTAGAACTCAATTGTACTTCCTCAATAAGTTTTGGAATTTGATTGCACTTTCTAAAAATTTTAAGACTTGATTATATTTTTATGATAAATTTTAGGATTGAATTGTATTTTTTAATAATTTTAGGACTCAATTACACTTTCTTGACAAATTTTAGGACTATTTATCCCTAAATTTAAAGTTCAATAAATGAATTTATCTTGGTTTCAACATGCAATGCACTAAAATTTAGAACAATTATAGTAGTTGCTTTAACTTCTCCCTTTTATTATGTCCATTAAATGTAAATAACGATAAATGTTTCACATAATAACAAAATGAAAAAATTACAAGTAACACTCAAACATGATAGACATTATTTAATGAAAATGATGATACATAAACATTTTTTACTTGGGATAACCAAACGTTGCTTTTAATTAAGAACCATTTAGATAAACTAAAAGCAAGTAAACTGATTTTAATGTTAATAAAAATAAAAATTAACATATGCAAACGGCACCAATCAACGTTCAATTTGGTCTAAAATTATATTTTTTTTGTCAAATCAGTCATTGTCCTATTTGATTAGAAACAATTTGATCATTTTAACTCACGGGACAATCCAACCCTTGCACTTACAAAAATGATCATGACAGATATTTATAAAAATGAATGTGCCCATGTACAAATATCGATTCTTTGATAGGTATTTTCCATTGTGAGAATTCATTTTATTTTAAGATGGATAATTAAATATGAATAATGAATCCTCTCTAGTCAACGTCAAAAGGCATAAGAGCCGGCAAAGAAACTACTAGTCACTATGTCACCATCCGTGTGGGGATGGGGCAACTTCTAGTCATATTGAAAAATTTTATGAGTCAAAATCAGATATCTTAAACGAGAAGTGACCAATAAAATGAAAAAGTTATTATTAATGAAAATGTGGAGCAATACATTGTAATATGGATATTTACTAATTCTAGTGACGAAGTTGCTTGAGAGCCTTAGCTTAAGATCTAAAAGTCACTTGTTCAAAATCTAATTATATGCATGAATATGACTCTAAGTCTGCACTTCCTAATAGTCCGAAAGTATCTAGAATTAATCATTTCATAAGCTTTCAAGTATAGGAGATATCACTAGCAAAAGGAACCAACAACTTGAATTAGAATAGGATTGTATAAACACAAATCATATCAAAATTTAATCACCGACAAGATCTGGAAATTATAGGTTCGACAAAATAACCAAATGTAAACAAATTATACTGAAATTTAATTGATGACACAGCGCTTGAGATAAAGATGCGTGTTAGAACTTAATCGACAATGTGAATCTAAAAGCCACAACTAGGAAAATCAAGTTTAATGCAGGAAGGTAACATTACTAAAAAAATAGTAAATTTGTTTGATTTGTGCCGAAATTTCTTGGTAAGTGAGTAGTGGTATTTATAATGGTTTCATGACAACCGCTTTTTGGCGGTCATATTTCTTGGAATGTTCCTCGTCGATTACCTTCGTATCCTTCCATCAACGTAAATTTCATGACAACGCCCTTATAAAGTCGTGCTTCTGTCTCTAAACGATTGCTCCTCCTACACGGTGTGTTAACTGCTCCTTTCTTTTGCCCGATCATCATTTGTCCCGCGATTTTGCTCATAAGTAATAATTGTTCCCTCAAAAAATGCATGCCCATTTCTCCTTGATCTCAGCTCTTTGCATATTTCGTAATTGTATTAATCTCTCTTTAAGTAAAAACTTATTGGTTAATCCATAGTCTCAATTGCTTTTTTTTTGAATTAATAATTGCTTGTCATCGTATATCAATAATTGAATACATACCACTAACGTGTGCCAATAATGTCAATTTCTACGGTCACTAATAAGATGTCATGCATATGTTAATATTTTATTTTTTTTGGTGAGAGCATATGTTAATATTTTTTTTTTGATGACCTAGGAAACCACGCACTCCGTCGACAGCAAGGGAAGTAGCATATGTTAATATTCATGTGTCATTTATGCAAATATTTATATTTCACATGTCAAGTATGTGCTTGTCGATGACCTGATAATTTTTCACATCAACAAGTTAATACATTTAAAACAGAAACCTTTTTCTTTTATAATTTTTTTTTTCAAGAGTGAAAAGTGTCAAAGCGTTATATAGAAAAGGTAAAGAAATGAAGAAAAGGTGCGAGGAAAACCGCAAAGCCAAAGAAAAAGAATTGAGAAATTCCCTGCTTTTTAGAAGTCCCTTTGTCCACGATAAAAGAAAAAGAAAAAGAAAAAGAAGAGAAAATCACATTGTACGGTCTCCTTGACAGCGAAGAGAAAAATGTACGGTCACACCAATGCGATCTCCGAACAGACTAGAGAATCCATCAAAATATCTTACTATGATCGCTCCGTTTGTTTTGTAAGATTTAAATAAATAAATATTTTACAACAAAATTATAATTTAAATCATCTAAATTAAATAGTTAATTCAATATATTTCATTATCAATAATAATTTATATTTAGATATTTTCACGGACAATTAAAATATTTTTTCGTTTGCTTATGGTTATAAGTGATACAAGATATTATTTTAAAAAATATATTTTTTAAATTATTTATTTTCCATGAATCTAGCTTTTTTCTTAAAATAGGTAACTAATTTTACCGGACAAAAAATAAATCTAATAATGAAAAAATTGAGGAAATTGGATTCAATCTTCAGAGCAATGATTTTGTCAACGACGAGGACGGGCAACCGGTGAGTGAGTGTTGTTGATATTGTATTACATTAGATAATTTGTATCACAAAGATGAAAAAGAAAAAGAAAGACACATTTTAATAAACCTTAGTCATTTTGGTTTTCCTTTTTCGCCCATGCATGCACAAATTTTTGCAGGTAAATGCAGCATAGGAATTTTCGAACTGACAGATAAATAAGTTAGGTCGGGTTAAAAATAATCCAATCGAAATTGACCTATTTTTTTCTCATCGATCCATATTTTATAATTTACATTGAACTGACCAGTAAGCCTACGTCCGGAAGACTTTGGAAAAGGTGGGGGATGAGAATAAGTATTAGAATAGACAGGAAGGTGGTGTGGAAATGGGCGGACGACATTGCACCTTTTCTCCAACCTATGAGTCGTTCAATGTCTTGGTCAGTGCTCTTTCCTTTCGTTTTTTTTTTTTTAAAATATTTTCAAACAACTCAATTAACAATTCTTCACCTTTTGAGGTTTCTTTTTACATTAATTTTGCATTATATTTAATATTTCAAAATCAGAATTTTGAATTTTTTCTTACAAAATGATAATTATTTTTTTTTTCCAAAAAATTGGGGCTTGGCCATTCACGCTTTGCATATAGCCTAGTGGCCCCCTCTACCGCTGATGCTAGAATTGAACATAACCCCACCACCACTGTCAGCTCCGTGCCACCGTCACCGAGCTCGGCATTGCCACGATCATTGTCGCCACTAAAGCCCTATACTTGGCCATGATGAATACTACTAATCACCACCACGCCCCAATTCTAATCACCTCCATTAAGAAGCAAGAAGCACAATCTTGAGCCAAAACGAAAAAAGGAGGCTCTTGATGCAAACAATGAAGAGGGGAATGGCCATGCCTCAAAACACAAATTCTAGCTGGGAGCTCCAGACCTTAAAGTGCTATTTCAACTCCTTGAGGTTCAAGTTATCTAGGGTCAAAAGCTGGAGCGCATCACGAGGTTAAAAGTTCCCACCTTTTAAGGTCAAGTTGACACAATGATAATGATGTGACTTTGGTACAACAAAATTTTGTCCATTGGTGCATCGCTTCCACACTCTAGTTCCAAACTTTTGTCCCTTCCACGACGCCAACCCCCTCCGTGAAGTCATCTCAATCTTCCAACTTGTGATAGAAGTCTCTTCTCTATATAAATGAACCCAAAACGTCCTTAATCCATAGAACGAAATCATCACTTACTTCCCTTCTTTGATTTCGCCGACCAAGCTCTTCCGAAGTTAGAAGGAAATTTTCGAGAGGGCTGCCAAGAATGGGCGACGACCGGTCTGTCGGCCTTGGTGTACTCGAAGCCGAACCCCTGTCGGTTGTCCGCCCGGTGCCGCTGGCCGCCACCTACAATGACCAGATCCGCCCCTGCTCGATGTGATCGACAGGCTCCGGAACCTCAATGTCATGAAGGAGGGCATCCAGCTCCCCACCATCGTCGTCGTCGGCGACCAGTCGTCCGGGAAATCGAGCGTCCTCGAGTCCCTCGCCGGCATCAACCTGCCGCGGGGGCAGGGCATTTGCACCCGCGTCCCTCTCATCATGCGGCTCCAAGATAACCCTTGTGCCGATTGGCCTGAGCTCTACCTCGAGTTCGACGGCAAAGTCGTCCGCACGGATGAGGACAACATCTCCGTGGCCATTAATGACGCCACCGACGAGATCGCTGGCCATGGGAAGGGCATATCGAACGCCCCGCTGACTCTGGTCGTCAAGAAAGACGGCGTCCCGGACCTGACCATGGTCGACTTGCCCGGAATCACTAGAGTGCCTGTGCACGGCCAGCCGGAGAACATCTACGAGCAGATCTCGGAGATGATAATGGAGTACATAAAGCCTGAGGAGAGCATCATCCTCAATGTCTTGTCCTCGACCGTCGACTTCTCCACCTGCGAGTCCATAAGGATGTCGCAAGTAAGTACACTCTAGACACGCCTGGCTTCCATGTCAATTGAATGCTTGAGTCTAAACGATCGTTCGTTTTTGTGTCTCAGATGGTGGACAAGAGCGGCAAGAGGACTCTGGCCGTTGTCACAAAGGCCGATAAAGCTCCGGAGGGCCTGCTCGAGAAGGTAACGGCGGATGATGTTAATATAGGGCTTGGCTATGTGTGTGTCCGGAACAGGATTGGTGACGAGACCTACGAAGAAGCGAGGCAGGAAGAGGCGAAGCTGTTCGGCACGCACCCTCTGCTGTGCAAGATCGACAAGTCCATCGTTGGTGTACCGGTCTTGGCACAAAAGCTGACGCAGATTCAGGCCACAATCATGGCCCAGTGTTTGCCGGAGATTGTCAAAAAGATCAATGACAAGCTGAAAGCAAATGTCGCCGAGCTTAAGAAAATGCCCAAGACTTGTCCTCGGTCGCAGAGGCCATGACGGCCTTCATGCAGATCCTGGGGTCGGCGAAGGAGTCGCTGAGGAAAATCTTGGTGAGAGGCGAGTTCGATGAGTACCCAGAAGAGAAGGACATGCACTGCACGGCCAGGCTAGTGGAGATGCTGAACCAGTATTCCAATGAGCTCCAAAACTGCGCTGAGATTGACCCCAGGACCAACTTCCTTTTGGAGGAATTGGAGGTCTTGGAAGAGGCCAAAGGGATCGGGCTCCCGAACTTCCTCCCTCGCACTGCCTTCATCACCGTCTTGCAGCGGAAGGTGAAGGGGATATCGAGCAAGCCGCCGAGTTTTGTGGCTCGTGTTTGGGAATACATTGAGGGAGTTGTGATTCGAGTGTTGATGCAACACTCCGAGAATTATCCTCAGCTTCAGTCGTCGACGAGAAGAGCAGCGTCCAGTCTGATCAACAAGACGAAGGAGAAGGCGATGGATAGGATGATGGAACTTGTCGAAATGGAGAAGCTCAGTGACTACACATGCAACCCTGAGTACATGTTGGAGTGGAACAACTTGATGTCCCAGCAGAACACATTCATGGACACGATCAACAACATGTCGAGGCCTAGTAACATTGTCCTCGACGGGATTGGGGAGGTCGACGTGGAAAACCTGAGGCATCGCAAGCCACAGATTCAGGAGGCGTTCGATCTGAAGATGAGGATTACCGCCTACTGGAAGATCGTGCTGCGGAGGTTCGTCGACTCGATGGCGTTGCATCTGCTGTTCAGCGTGCAGAACCTGGTGAGCAACGAGATGGAGAAGGAGATCGTGGGCGAGCTGTTCGGGCCCAATGGCAGCGGCGGCATCGAGAGGATGCTGGAGGAAGCACCGTCGGTGGCTTCGAAGCGGGAAAAGCTGAAGAGGAGCATCAAGCTGTTGAGGGACTCTGCGGCGGAGGTGGCCAAGATCATAGATGGGGCCTACAATGATTGATCGCTGTTGTTGTTCGAGTGGGTTTACCGTCTTCTTTCTGCTGGGTGTGCTCTTGTTTTGACTGGCTTTTAACTAGCTTCCTAGGATAAGGTGCTTTTCCTAGGAAGCGTATAGGGTGTTTTACTCTTGTTAATTTAGTAATCAGCTTTTTAATGTCAGTTTCAAAGGTTGTTTTGTGTGTGCTAAGGGGTGTTAATGGGCTTGTTATGGTTCTATCAACCTTGCGTAGACAAGTTTCGGCACGAGCTACGCAAGGGTTAATCACAAGAAACCCAAGTGATGCGCTAATCCAAGCCACAATCATTTTACTTGGCGCTGTTGAAAAGAAGATGTTGACCGATGTTCCAGAGATAAACGCATGGAGAAATGGATGCCTGCTTCTTGGGAATATGACACAAATGGCCATAAATTTTGACCCAATATGAAATATAATTTCTAAACCGTCGCTCAATGTACAATGTGATAACTAAACTTTTGATACACGACCAATTTAATTCTTGAACCGTATAGAAATATTTGATGTTGCTTTTTGACTTGATTTAATAGGATGGCAATATTAAATATATTCATATAATTCAAGATATAAGTTGAACACGTATAAAATGTTCAAAGATGATATTAAACAGATTAAAAATTTAGGAGCTATATTACATATTCGACCAAAGTCAAGGATCATTTGTGTTATTATCATCGACCTTGGTTGTCGCTATAAGTCTGTAACTCTGTCCACATCAGTTTCAGGGGCAATAGCATAATTGGCTTATGAGAGCTCGGAGGCCGTTCGACTGGAGTTATATAAACAGTTTCTATTTTGTTTTTGTAAGCAAGAGTAAACAGTTTTTCACGTGAAAGTACCACTTCTTTTTTAAGAAGCCCAAAAAAAATAAAAAATGCCAACTTTATCTTTCATTGGGAAAGCAGAAAATCATTGCTTATTATAATGAAAAAAGTGATTCCATCTATCTTTAATTCTTGATTAACTAATAAAAAGTTTTGACGTCAAAAGACCACTAATTACTCGTATAAGAACGTGCGTTCCATAATGAGATTGATTGAAATTCGTTAAAACGGTCTTCGGAATCACTCAGGAGAGAAAAGTTGCCTAATTTTATTTTATTTTTGGTTTGTAAATTTAAAGTTTGGTAAATGAATTAATCTTGTTTCAATATGCGTTGCACTAAAATTTACAACAATTGTAGTAGTTGCTTTAGATTCTCCCTTTTATTATGTCCATTAATTATGTAAATAATGATAAATGTATCGCATAATAACAAATTGAAAAAAATATAACTATCATTTAAACATGATAGACATTATTTAATAAAATGATGAAAAATAAACATCTATTACCAGGGCTAACCAAACTTGCTTTTAGTCAAGAACCATTTGGATAAGATAAAAGGAGGTTAACTGATTTTAATGTTAATGAAAATAAACATTTACATATGCAAACGGCACCTTAATTGATGTTCGATTGGGACTAAAACATTGTTGCCAAATCAGTCCTTGTCCTATTTGATTAGATACAATTTGGTCCTTTTAACTCACATGACAAATTACTAAAACAGTCCTAAATTTATTATAATTTTTTCAATTCAATCATATATCTATTTTTTTGTTAATTTAATTTTAAATATTTTACAATTATGATAGTTTAGTCCATTTGACCAACTTTAGCCAACTAATGCTGATGTGAACGCCAAACCAATGCTGGTGATTGGCGTTGATGTGGCGATATTTTAATGAATTTTATTTTTTGAATTTTTTTTGAATTTTTATTAATTATTTCTCTTTGATTTTTTCTCTTTCTTCCTACTTCCTCCTTCCTCTGGTTGGTGGTGACTGGCCAAAGGTAAGGCTAGTAAGGGACCTCATCGGCCTCGAGGAAGCTTGGCTGCAGTTGGGTGACCTTGCCTAAGCTTGCCCATTGGGCTAGGTGAGGCTTGCCCTCTCCGGATCCGGTGAGAGTTGAGCCTTGCCGACCATGGGGGCAAGGCCTAACCTTGCCCAAGGCCACAACCTCTCGCAGCCTTTGGCAAGGGTTGCCAATGGCTAGGCAAGGTTCGCCCTCATTGGAATTAGGTGAAGGCAATGCTCGCCCTCACAAGCCTTGGATATGCAAAAGGATGGAGACTCAAGGAGAGTTCTTTGGATAACGAAGACAAAATCACGAAAAATGGGAAAAATCGAATGGGACCTAGTTGCAAGTTCATCCCCCTAAAGTCTGGAGCCAAGGACTTATGGGGAGAGTTCTTTGTATTAGTGCCTCTAGCAAGGCTGCCCAACCATGACTAAGCTTTCTAGCGAGTTGCTGGTGGGCATAGGAAGGAGGAAGAAGAAGGGAAAAAGAAGAAGAAAAACATTAATAAAAAAATCAAAAAAATATTATTAAAATATTGCCACATTAGCATTGTTCGTAAGCGCTGATACCAGCTGGCGTCCATGTTAGTATTGGCTAGTCAAGTTAACTGGATAGACTAAATTAACATAATTACAAAAAGATTATGACTGAATTAACAAAAAAATATTTATGATTGAATTTGAAAAATTATAACAGATTTACGAATGTTTTGGTAATTTTCTTTATTTTCCAATTTGAGAATCTATTTTAACATGGGTAATTTAATAAGAATAATGAATTCTTACTGCTCCACGATCAAAAGGCACTAGACGCGGGAAAGAAACAACTAGTCATATTGAAACAAGAAGTTAACTGGATGTCACCGTCAATGTGGGGATGGGGCTAACTTCTAGTCATATTGAAAAATTTCACAGGGCAAAATCAAATAGCTTAACCAAGAAGTTACCGATAAAATGGAGAAGTTACTCTCTAAGAAAATGGGTCAATTCAAAAAAAAAATCACAAACTTTAGGTCAAGTCTCAAATATGCCTCGAACTTTTTTTTATCTAAAAAACAATTTCAAATTTTAAGTTCAATCCCAAATCTGTCCCGAACTTTTCTTTTGTCTAAAAAAAAAAACCCTAAACTTTAATTTTAGTCCCAAATCTATCCCGAATTTTATTTTTTTCTAAAAAAGAGAGTCAATATCATGAAAAATCCCAAATTAGTATACATATGACAATTTTATCCAAAATTAATTTTTTGACCACCAAAACAAATTACCATCTAGTAGTTTCCGTTAATTTTTACTGTCAAATTGCTAAATTAAATAATACGTTGTAATTGACGGGTATATTAATTTCGGGTTTTACCCTCCATTTGTACGAAAAAAATCACCCTCCGTTTGTATCTTGCTCCATCCTTGGTCGGATAGCAATCCTGTGATAGGTGAGTGACATATATAAACATTTCTCACATTTGTTTTCAATAAAGCATAAATAAGACTAATGCCTATATTTACGTATGTTTATAACCCACAAATCAGGAGACTGAAATACCATCGTGATTATAAAGTAGGTGGGCGACCATAGTTGGTTCAGCATCGACGACTTTATGCTTAGTCTGTATGGAGACATGGATTCAATTACAATGCACTGTGGCCTTAATCCCGAGTGACTAATTTCTCCATTTAGGCGATTTTCTTAAAATTTAACAAGTATAGAACCGACCCAAATCGTCATTGGTTATAATTATTTATTGTTTTCGAAAT
Source organism: Corymbia maculata (assembly GCA_014182735.1). Lineage (NCBI taxonomy): Eukaryota > Viridiplantae > Streptophyta > Magnoliopsida > Myrtales > Myrtaceae > Corymbia > Corymbia maculata. The sequence goes on along the minus strand of CM024683.1, from coordinate 18,565,873 downwards.
TTTTTGTCTGAACTTTTTTCATGATGAAATATCCTTTACTAAAAATCGTTCTTCGGCTTTTGTTTAAGATAATTAGGATTTTGCGCAAACTCCAAATAGGAGATATCACAAGCAAAAGGAATAGATAGCTTAAATCACGATAGGACTATATAAACACATATCATGTTGAAATTTAATTAACGACCAAGATTTGGAAGATACAGAATCAATGAAGTGACTAGACGCAAACAAATTATACGAAATTTGAACCAATAACATGATCCAAGAATATAAAGATATCATGCCAGAATTTAATCAAAGATATGGTACTTAGGGTATATACGCATGCCAAATTTTAATTGACAATATGAATTTAAAAGCCACAACTAGGAAAATAATATAGGAAGATAAAAGTATTGAAAAGATAATAAATCTGTTTGATTTATACTAAGGACTTCCCAGTAGATAAGTAGTGGTATTTATAATGGTTGCATGATAACCCTTTTTTGCTTTTGTATTTTCTCGAATGGTTCCCGTCGATTTCCTCCATGTCCTTCTATCTTTGCAAATTTCATGCCCACGCTCTTATAAAGTCATGCTTCTATCTCTAAATGCCTCGTTGACACTGTATTTAACGGCTTCTTACTTTTGCCAGATCATTATCTATCCCGCGATGCTGCTCGTGAGTAATAATAGTTCCCTCTAAAATTGCATGCCCACTTCTCCTCAATCTCAACTCTTCGAATATTTCGTAATTGGGTTTTCTCTCTCTTTAAGCCGGTTATTCCACCATCTCAATTGTTTTGTTTTGAATTAATAATTGCTGGTCGTCATATATTGACAATCAAATATATACCATTGATGTATGTCAATTACATCAATCTCTACAGTTGCCAATAAGATGTCATGTGTGTGATATTACTCATCTATCATTAATGTAATTATCTATGTTTCATGTGTCAAGTACATGCTTGTCAAAGACTCGGTAATTTTTGGTGTAATGCATTTAGAACAAAAATGTTTTTCTTTAATTTTTTTTAAGAGCCGAAAGTGCTAAAACGTAATATAGAAAAGGTAAAGAAAAGAAGAAAAAGCGTCCAAGGAAAGGCGCATTAATGAAAGCCAAAGTAAAAAAAAAAAAAATTGAAACTCCCTGCTTTTTAAAAGTCTCATTGTACGGTCTCTCGACGGCGAAGAAAAAAATGTACGATCGCACCAGAGCCGGCTCCGAGTGGAGCAAACAACCCATTAAAATGTCCGTATATAATTGATTTAGCCTCTCTTTATTTCTTTAAAAATAAATAAAAATAGTGTTATGTAAAAAATTATAACTTTTATAATGTGAAATAATTAATTGATGAAATTATCGATAATAATTTATGATTACATATTTTCATGGACAACTAAAATATTTGTTCTGTTGATTCATGATTATAAGTGGCATAAATGATCATTTTGAGGAAATTATTATCCAAATCATATATTTTCTGTGAATATAATTTTTTCTTAAAATAGGTAACTAATTTTACTTGAAAAAGATAAATCTGATGCAACGAAAAAATTGAGGAAATGGGACACAATCTTCAAAGCAATGATTTTATTAATGATGAGGATCGCTAGCCGGTGAGAGACTGATACTAATATTGTATTACATGAGATCATTTGTATCACGAAGATAGAAAAAAAAACACATCCTAATGAACTATGGTTATTTCATTTTTGTTCTTTGTCCATGCATACAAACTTTTTTTATAGATAAATGTAACATGGACATTTTAGAGTTGTCATATGTATAAGTTGGATCGGATTGAAAATAATCCAACTAAAATAACCTATTTATTTCTTATTGATCCATATTTTTCAATTTAGATTGAGCTGACCCTTGAGCCTATATTTTGAAGACTTTGGAAAAGGTGTTTTTTTTTTTTGGTTGGGGGGGAGATTACAATTAGAATAGGAACAAGGGGGTGTGGAAATGGGCAGAGCCACGCACCTACATCATTGAAGGGTTAAAAATTGTCTTGGTCAATGTTCTTTCCTTTCAACTCAATTATCGACCTTTCACCTTTTGTCCATCCCTCATTTTATATTACTTCCAAGCCCTTTCAAGAAAAATCATTTCTTCACACATTCTTTCTTGATTTCATTTTTTTTCACGTAGATTTTCTCCACCTGCTCGATCATTTGAGGTTTCTTTTTTCATTAATTTTAGTATTATTTTAATATTTCAAAATCAAAATTTTGAATTTTTTTCTTAGAAAATGGTACTTTATTTTTTAAAAAATTGGGCTTTGGCCAATTGCACCAAAGAAAAAATAAATAAGAAGATACGATTTTAACGAGGTTTAGCAATGTGCCTACATCCTTGGGTAATCCCCTCTTAAAGTTTTTTGTTGTGTTTTTATTTTGAGAGGGACTGTCATTTTATTGATGAAGTACAGGAAAGGAAGGCAATAAGATAAAACCCTAAAGCCAAAATAGGCAATCCCAAATTCCCAAAAAATATAGAAATCAAATAAATCTACATAATTTCTTCCCAAATATTGGGACCAGCACAAATCACGCCAACACTCCCCCTCAAGTTGGAGTGAAGATGTTATCGGAGGTCAACTTGCTCATAATCTCTTGAAATGGCCCCCTAGGAAGAGCTTTGGTGAACACATCCGCCAATTGTTCTCCACTTCGGATATAAGTTGTCTCAATAGTTTTGTCTCGAACCTTTCCTCGTATGAAATGGCAGTTCACCTCAATGTGTTTAGTCCTTTCATGAAACACATGGTTTAAGGCAATATGAGTAGCAGCTTGGTTGTCATAAAATAGTTTTGTAGGTGAGTCTAAAGACTTACAACCCAATTCTTGAAGTAGTAGTCGTAGCCAAATGATCTCACTAGTAGCAGATGTCATTGCTCGATACTCTGCTTCAGCACTTGATCGGGCAACTACAGATTGTTTCTTACTTTTCCATGTGACAACACTACCTCCTATGAAAATGCAGAATCCAGAAGTGGACTTTCGGTCATGAGGGCTTCCGGCCCAGTCTGCATCTGTATATCCAACTATTTATGTATGACCATTGTTCTTCATCAATAAACCTCTCCCTAGTGTGGCCTTTAAGTACCTCAGTAGATGGTCAACCAAACACATGACCTTGTGTAGGATTTTGCATGAACTGGCTAATAAAATTAACATCATAACTAATATCAGGTCTAGTAATAGTTAAGTAGATTAGCCTCCCGACAAGACGCTGAAATCGACCCACATCTTGCAAAGGAAAGTCATTTGAAACCATTTTATTGCTATAGTCCATGGGAACATTAGTTGGTTTTGCACCTATCTTGCCAGTTTCCTTCAATAGATCCAAAACATATTTTCATTGAGAAAGGAATAAGCTTTTACTAGAATTTGCCACCTTAGTAACCAAGAAATATTTCAGTCGTCCGAGATCTTTAATTTCGAACTCTTGGCGCAATTGAGCTTTGAGCACATTAATCCTTGACTGATTACTTCCAGTGATGATAATATCGTCGACATATACAAGTAGTACCACAAGACCATTTTCATCAGTCTTGGTGAACATAGATGAATTTGCTGCTCCTTGGTTATATCCAAACTTACGAAGAGAGTTGCTAAGTTTACCATACCAAGCCCAAGGGGACTGTTTGAGTCCATATATGGACTTCCTGAGTCTACACACCATCCCTTCTTCTCTTTGCAAGTGATGCCCAGGTGGAAGATCCATGTAAACTTCCTCTTTAAGATTACCATGGAGGAATGCATTTTTTTACATCCACTTGAAATAAGGGCCACCCGCAATTGAAATAAGAACCTTGACAGTATCCATTTTTACAATAGGAGCAAAAGTTTCCTTGTAGTCAATACCATATGTCTAGGCGTATCCCTTAGCAACCAACCTCGCTTTGTACCTTTCTACTGAGCCATCACTATTAAATTTAATTTTGTAAATCTAGTGACACCCAATAGTACGCTTTCCATCAGGCAAGTGAATTACATCCCAAGTATTGTTCTTGTCAAGTGCCTGTAGCTCATCTTTCATGGCTTCAACCCATATAGGCTACTTGTTAGCTTCCTCAAAACTATTACGTTCTGTGGTTTTTTCAAGAACAGATAAAAAATCAACAAAGCTAGAAGATACCTTGTCATAACCAATGTGATTATGGATGAGATATTGCACTGTGTGATGAGTGGTGAAGTCCCGAAGTCGTGTTGAGGGTCTAGGCACTCGGGTAGATCTCTGAATTGAAGCTGGAGCTGTAGGAATTGATTCGAAAGTAGTGGGAACCAATTCAATAGCTGTCCCATTGGGAGTTGTCCTAGGTGTGGACATCAATTCAAGACTGTCATTGGTGAATACTTCTTTAGTCTCATCTATTCCTTTGGTGTCATTCTGCGAGTTCCTTCCAATTATAGGGCCATTGTTCAACTCATCCGCCATTGGAATAGGAGCTAATTCAACTGTCAATTCATTGCACTCCCCCTGAATTGGACTCCTAGAATGAAAAAACATAGTAGATTCATCAAATGTAACATCACGAGATATATACATCCATCTAGTGGTTGGATCAAAGCACTTGTACCCCTTTTTTGTTGATGAATAGCCAATAAACACACATTTCTTAGCTCTAGGGTCAAGTTTACCACCACTTCGAGAGTGCACATAACACACGCATCCAAAAACTCTTAAATGCAAGATATTAAGTTTGCGCCTGTAAAGGATTTCCATAGGTGTCTTGTAACCCAGAACATGACTAGGAAGTCAATTAATAAGATAACAACTTGTTAAAATAGCATCACTCCAATAAGTCTTCAACATGCCTCCAGAAAATAATAATGCTCGAGTCACCTCAAGAAGATGTCGATTCTTTTATTCGACCACCCCATTCTGCTGAGGTGTATCTACACATGAAGTTTGATTAATAATGCCCAAGTTGCTCAAATAAGATTGGAAGGTCTGATTGGAATATTCTGTGCCATTATCAGTGCGTAAGACCTTTATGCATGTTTTGAATTGATTCTGAATCATGCTACAAAATTCTTGAAAAACAATGACTACATCACTTTTAGCTTTGAGGAGGTATAGCCAAGTAGCTCGCGATTTATCGTCAATAAAAGAAACAAAATACTTAAAACCATCTCTTGAATCAATTGGAGCACTCCAAACATCTGAATGTACCAAGTCAAACACCTCAGAGGCTAAATTAAAGCTTTGAGGAAAATGTAATCTATGTTGTTTAGCATAGTGACAAGAGTCACAAGTACTGCAATTATGAAATAAAGTTCTCTATCAATAGCTTGCAACACATGATCAGAAGGATGACCTATGCGCATGTGCTTGAAGCCTCCATCGCATTTTTCCTTGCCACCAAGGCATTCGCATGAAAGTCAAGGACATAGAGGCCATTTTGCAACCGTCCTTCACCAATCGTCTTCTTGGTGTTGCAATCCTGAAACAACACCTTTGAGGAAGAAAATACAATATCGCAATTTAATTCTTGTGTGCACTTGCTCACAGAAAGTAGATTAGAAGACAAATCAAGCACAACCAAAACATCAAAATTTTGTGAGAACAACTTAAGCTGTCCCGCTCCTTGCGCTGGAACCTGTATTCCGTTAGCCACAGTAATGGGTGGATACGAAGCACTCGAGGAGACATTTAAAAGTAAATTTGCAGAGTTGCACATGTGATCGGTAGCTCCCAAATCTACAATGAATTGAATACTAGATTGGGTTAAAAGAGCATTACTCGATGTCTTAACCATATTGGCCGAATCTGATGAAGCATTAGAAGATCCCAAACCAATCACCCCCTGTCCTTGCATTTGAAGTAGTTGTTGAAACTGTTGTGCCAATGACTCCAGTTTTCATTGAAACTCTGTAGAGTTTCCTGGGACAGCAAGTTTTGCTTCTTGAACCTTATATTTGTTGACACGAAGATGAGGATGGAGGGCTCAACACCTATCTTTAGAGTGACCATCTCTATTACAATGGTCACAATGAAATCGAATAGGCCTTTTATTTTTTCCCTTTGCCAATTTCACCACAGATTCGCCACGTTGGTTGTTCATCACAACATTGTGAGCCAAATTTTCAAAGATTGGTTGTCAAGATTAAGCGAGATGCTCATCACTCGACGCCTCGTCTCTTCTCCTTGTATCAAGCCACAAACTTCATCAAACATAGGCAATTTTGGGCTCATCAAAATTTGTCTTCTCACGTCTTTGTACTCGAGCCGAATGTTGGCAAGTAATTGGAAGACGCGATCTTGCTCTTCTCGTCGAATGTAATTAGCCACACTTTGGGTTGTTGGCCTATACAAACGAATCTCATCCCACCTTCTCTTCATATTTCCAAGATGATTGGTGAAGGATTGAGAGGGTTCTTGCTTAGAGTTAGCAATATCTTGCTGTAATTCGAACACCGCGATGCATTTTGAGCTTGTCCATACATCTTATTCAATGATTCCCGCAATGTTCAAGCTGTAGGCGAATATGCAAAAATCTCATACACTCGAGATTCCATAGAGTTAAAAATCCAAGATATAACCAAACTGTCGTTGGCTTGCCATTCATCAAATTTTGTATCCTTCTCAGGAGGTGCTTTTATTTGGCCATTGATATGACCAAGCTTTGATCTGCCCCTAAGGGCCACTGTAATAGCATGAGACTATGGAAGGAAGTTCTTCTCATTCAGCAATATGTTGGTGAGTCGTTGATCAGTGGCAGTGGAGTAGGATTCGAGATTGTTCGAACTCGAATTAGTCATGATTTAAACAATAACTGTGTATACATCAAGAAGAAAGGACACGGATGGATCAAACACACAAATAGGTACGAACTTGCTCTAATACCATGAAGAAAAAATAAATAAGAAGATACGATTTTAACGAGATTCAACAATGTGCCTACATCCTTGGGTAATCCCCTCTCAAAGTTTCTTGTTGTGTTTTTCTTTTGAGAGGGACTACCATTTTATTGATGAAGTACAGGAAAGGAAGGCAATAAGAGAAAACCCTAAAGCCAAAATAGGCAATCCCAAATTCCCAAAAAATATAGAAATCAAATAAATCTACATAATTTCTTCCCAAATATTGGGACCAACACAAATCACACCAACACACGCTTTGCATATAACTTGATGGCCACCCCTACCGGCCACCCCTTCCACTAATACTAGAATTGAACACCAGCACACCACCACTATCAACTCCGTGCAACCATCGCCAAGCTCGACACTGCCATGATCATTGTTGCCACTAGAGCCCTATACTTAGCCACCATGAATCCTACTAATTAGGGGTGTGCAACCGGATCGGGTCTACTCGGAACCCGAACCGGACCACTCGAAAAATAGGATCGGGAACCAATTTCCAGTTAAACCAGTCTGGGAACCGGTTCCAATTTTTGGGAACCGATTGAAATCGGTTCGGAAATAAGGTTCAAGCAAAGACCTACTCAAAATCGAATCGATTTTGGAATCAGTTTTTACTCTTTAAAAAAAAAATTAAATCATCTCTCTATATAGTGCATTTGAGTCTCTTTATTTTCGAAAAATTGTTAAAAAAAGAAAGCTTATCTTTAGATCAAGTTAAGGGAGAATTGTTTTGAAAGAATTGTTAAAAATAACTATTCTCATATATTATTTTTCTTTTTTAATGGTCTCACTTTCAACTATTATTATAATCGCAGAACAAGTGCTATTAACTATTGTAGCACTAATTAAAGTATTTTCAGTATAACTCAAGAAAGCTATTTTCTTAATAAGAGTTTCGTTGCATACATATGAGCAATCACATTAGATCATATCAAAAGTATTTATGGAAATGAGATTAATATTAAATCCATATTTGTTGTTAATATTTATGCATTATTATGATTTTTGTTTTGTCTTATAATATTAGGAGGATTACGTTGTTATTTTTTCGCTAATTATTGTAAAATTCAAAGTCATATAGGATATCGAATAGTTGCAAAACATATTCTAATGAAAACATGGTTGACCATGTTCTTAAATCGAAAAAATAGGATCGGGTCCAAAACATGGTCAAATAAAAACATGATAAGGTATATGGTCCAAAAAAGGGGAATCGGTTATAGCAGGTTGGGTACAGGATTCAGGTCTGGACCCTACCCACCCTGGACCCGATCACCCCTACTACTAATCACTGCGTCTCAATTCTAGTCACCTCCATTAAGAAGCAAGAAGCATATCTTGAGTGAAAATAAAAAATAAAAGAGGAGGCTCTTGATGCAAACAACGAAGACGGGATGGCAATGCCTCAAAACACAAATTCTAGCTTAGAGCTCCGGACTAATAAACCACTGTTTCAGTTCCTTAAGGTTTAAGTTTCCTAGGGTCTAAAAGCTGAAGCATCACGAGGTCATTTGGTAAACTGTACTTAAAGTTCCTGCCTTTAAGGTCTAAGTTTACACAATGATGTGACTTTTGTACGACAGAATTTTGTCATCAGTCCATCGCTTCCCCACTTTAAGTTCCCAACTTTTTTCCCATCCACAACGCCAACCCCCTCTATGAAGTTATCTCCATCGTCCGATTTGCGATAAAAGTCTCTTCTCTACATAACGAATCCATAGCTTCACTACTCCGTAGAACGAGATCAGCACTTCAAATCTTTTATTTCACCGACCAAACTCATCCGAAGCTAGAAGGAAATTTCGAGAGGCTGCAAACGATGGGTGACGACCGGGCTTCTGTCCGCTGTGAACCCGAACCCAAACCCCTGTTTATTGCCCGTAAGCCGCCACTCGTCGCCTCCTACAATGACCGGATGCGGCCCCTGCTCAATGCAATCGACAGGCTGCGAAACCTCATGGTCATGGAGGAGCGCATCCATCTGCCCACCATTGTTGTCGTCGGCGACCAGTCCTCAGGCAAGTCAAGTGTCCTTGAGTCCCTCGCCGGTATCAACCTGCCGTGGGGGCAGGGCATTTGCACGCGTGTCCCTCTCATCATGCAACTCCAAGACGATCCTCAAGCCGATCGCCCCGAGCTCTACCTCGAGTTCAATGGAAAAGTTGTCCCCACCGATGAGGACAACATCGCCAAGGCCATTAATGATGCAACTGACGAGATCGCGGGTCATGGGAAGGGTGTCTCGAACACACCGCTGACTCTGGTCATAAAGAAATATGGCATCCCGGACCTGACCATGATCGACTTGCCTGGAATCACGAGAGTCCCCCTGCACGGCCAGCCTGAGAACATCTACGAGCAGATCTCAGAGATGATAATGGAGTACATAAGGCCTGAGGAGAGCGTCATCCTCAATGTCTTGTCCGCGACCGTTGACTTCTCCACTTGCGATTCCATAAGGATGTCGCAAGTAAGTACCATGGCAACTAATTTATTTTACTCAAGGAAATGAGTCCACACAATTACTCGTTTTTGTGTTGCAGATGGTGGACAAGACAGGCAGGAGGACTCTGGCTGTCGTCACGAAGGCTGATAAAGCTCCGGAGGGCTTGCTGGAGAAGGTGACGGCGGATGATGTCAATATAGGGCTTGGTTATGTGTGTGTGAGAAACAGGATTGGTGCCGAGACCCGTGAAGAAGCGAGGATGGAAGAGGCGAAGCTGTTCGACACACACCCTGTGCTGCGCAGGATCGACAAGTCCATCGTTGGTGTGCCTGTCTTGGCACAAAAGCTGATGCAGATTCAAGCCACCATCATTGCCAAGTATTTGCCCGAGATCGTCATGAAGATCGATGACAAGCTGGACGAAAACATGGCCGAGCTTAAGAGGATGCCCAAGAATCTGTCCTCAGTCGAGGATGCAATGATGGCTTTCATGGAGATCATGGGGTCGGCGAAGGAGTTGTTGAGGAAAGTCTTGCTGAGAGGCGAGTTAGATGAGTACCTGGACGAGAAGGACATGCACTGCACTGCCAGGCTGGTGGAGATGCTGAACCAATACTACGATGACCTCCGAAACCGCACAGAGAACAACCTGTCGACTAACTTCTTGTTGGAAGAAATAGAGGTCTTGGAAGAGGTTAAAAGGATCGGCCTCCCGGACGTGCTCCCTCACACTGCCTTTCCTTCTCTTTTGCAGCGGAAGATGAAGGAGACATCGAGCAAGCTGCCGAGTCTCGTGGTTCGCGTTTGGGACTCCATTGAGGGAGTTGTGATTCAGGCGCTGATGCGACATTCAGAGAATTATCCTCAGCTGCAGTCGTCGACGAGAAGAGCGGCGTCCAGTCTCATCAAGAAGATGAAGGGGAAGATGATGAATAAAATGATGAAGATTGTTGAAATGGAGAAGCTCACTGACTACACCTGCAACCCTGAGTACCTGTCGGAGCGGAACAGGTTGACACAACAGCAGGACTATTTCCTTCGCAACTATATCAACTGGAACAGCTGTCACCTCGATGCGTTCGGGGAAGTCAATCTGGTCCATCTGCGTCATCGCGACAAGCAGCTGGTTCGGCAGGCGTTTGATCTGAAGACGAGGATGACCCCATACTGGAAGATTGTGTTGAGGAGGTTTGTCGACACGGTGGCACTGCATCTGCAGCTCAGCGTGCAGAACTTGGTGAACAAGAAGATGGAAAAGGAGATTAGGCGCGAGCTGAGCAGGCCCGGCATCAAGAAGATGATGGAGGAAAAGCCGGAGATGGTGGAGAAGCGCGAGAAGCTGAACAGGACCATCAAGCAATTGAGGGAGTCTGCGGAGGTGGTGGCCAAGTTCATGGACCGGATTGCTACCGATGGGGATTACAATCCCTAATTAGCGTCGTTGCTCTGTTTTACTTTCTTTCTTGTTTGGTTGGGGGGTTTCTGTGTGGGATTGTACTGAGACTTCAATTAGCTTCCTAAGATTAGTTCTTGATGATGTACTAGTTAAAGTTGGTTTTTTAAATCCTAGAGGCCTTTTGTTTAAGTTTATATATAGACAGTCTTTATTTATTTTTGAAAGCGAAAACAAATAATTTTTCACATCAAAACATCGTATCGTATGGATGATTACGAATAGAATCAATTATATCAAAATAAACAAAGGCAAACACAGAGTATTATCTTGAAAGCACAGAATTCTCGTATTTTATAATTGGAAAAGTGATTCCATCCGTACATACTTTTAGGGACCAAAAATATACTTTTTATTTTTTTTTGATTATCTCATATTTAAGAAATTTTACTTAGAGGGGTTAAAGTAAATCCCGATGACTGAAATTTCATTCAAAATTTTCCAATGAAATCGGATCAACAATTTATCCGATTTCCTTGAGAAACTTAAAAGCAGGGAAGGAGTCGTCTCTTTTTCAAGAGAGACGGGACCGTAATATAATCATTTGTTATTATGCATGATCGATATCACCAATCTTGATTAAATTATTGTAGAATCCTAGCAAAGCACCTAGATTTGATCGAAAAAAAATGAGAAGCCATTTGAACCTACAATAATTTAGTTATTGATCTCCAAGTCAACATTCAAAGTGTTTTTTTTATCTTTAAAATTTATTAAATCTTTATCATGAAATTAACAACACATTGTTTCTTGTGATAATTTTTTTTCCATGATCACCTAAGTTTTAATATTTTAATTTGCTTTAGAATTATATGTTTCGTTATTTTGATTTTTCTTTATTCATATGTAAGAAATCTCACTTAGTGGAATTCGAGGAAATCCCGCCAAGCGAAATTTCTTCTGATTTTAATTTTTTAAGGAAACTGGTTAATCAAGACGGGTTTCCTCGAAAAACTTCAAGGTGCAAAAACCACCGTTTGATTATTCTTTTAAACAAATGTACTTCCTGCTTCAATAATCAAACTATGCCGGTGGATACCACCAACACTTTAGAGCGACCTTATTAATCGAAACTTCCTCTTTTAAACAAATTTAATCCTGTATCGTATGCCATACTAATTGGCAGCATATTCATTCTCATCAGGCAACGTAGAGTTTTCTTTATTAACCTCATCGTCACCCGCAAGTCAAGTCATAAGTTTGGGATCTTCTGTTATCATGACTTCTAATGACACCACTCCTGCTTCTGTCAGTGCTCCTGATCTTCTTCTAGCCTCAGCTCCCACTGGAGGACCATCTTCCCCTTCAGCAATGCCGTTGCCATCTTCTCCTTGGACTGAACAGTCAAATCAAAGCCGAAGCAGGAAGCCCTTCAAAAATGCCACAAAGCTTTTAAACTCAGTCAATAGTGGACTCCATGGACCCAACTTCCGAAGGTTCCTCTTTCATGGGAGGTCATTTTGATGAAATGGTGAAGGATGAACCGTTGGAATTTCTTGAACTCCCTCAGTGGCGGTCTTATGAAAGTTGTTCCCATACTCAAATCTCAACTCGTTGAGGGATGCAGCAATGGTGTCTCTTGTACCATACCTTCGGAGCTCAGGCAAAAGTGTGAGTATTTTCCTGAACGGCTTTTCTGATGAGGTGGATGTTCTGCCGACGCAGCCACGAGACAAGTCTCCCATTGACTGTTTCGGGAGGAGATCATGCCATCGAAGAGGCCACCCAGTGTTTGAACGTCAATCAGACCGCTTTGCAAGTCATAGTAGATGAGTCGGCCAATCTAAATGCGAAAGAAGATTTAGCTGAAGTGCGTGGCCGGCAAAAACTCGAGCACGCTCAACGAGCCCAAGCAGAGGAAATTTCAAACCAGAGCATGACCTCCCTCGTGGTGGGGCTGTAGGTTTAAAAGAGACGGGCCAAGAACCCGATACCTCAATGAAAACATCGCTTGGGCGATCTGTCACTTTTGAAAGGCTTTCGAGGATCCATAACGATAGCCAATAATGAAGTAGGCCCGTTTGGTACGGTTTTGAATAAATATCTTTAGAAAAATACAAATATCTTTAAGTTAAAGAGTTTTTTGAAATGCAAATAAAGTTTGATAAATTGTAATTTTAAATTGTATTGCGAAACAATTTTGGCTTAAATACCATTTGAAAAATACTACATTTTTATATAAAAAAGTTTTAAATATTTTTTTTAATTTACTCATCGGTAGCCAGAGGTCGGGCATTCCATTTAGACGATCACCTGGGTTCGTGCGACCCTAGGCGACCATCGCTTGAGGTCGCCGGACCTTAAGTGACAATTGGGTTGCGCGACCTTAGGCGATGGTTGCTAGGGTCGGGTGACCCCTTAGGTGGCGATCGTTGATGTCGGGGACCTCTTGGTCGGCAGTTGTTGGCTTATGAGCAGTATCGCCCGCATGAATAGTACCAACTTGCAATTGAAGATATAACTTCCCAAAAGAGTTCCGAACCTACTTTGAGTTAAGAGGCTTTTAGAGCTCTTTAGAGATGTAACTGCATCTGGCCAAACTCCCCAAAAAAAATCGAACAAGCGGGTTTGTATTTGGCTGAGGTCCTTTAGGAGCCCAAAGTTCCTTCGCATAGCCGAATCAAACGGGTCATGATGAATTTGAATGATTGCTTCATAAATCTAGATCTAGGAACAACCATCATTACTATTTCTAAACAGGAGAACTTGGCGATTCAACAAAAGTACCTTTCCGATTCCTAATAACTAACAATGCTCCTCAAGAATTTTTCCGCTATCCACATTTCCCTCCGGTATGTAATTCTTTTCGTGGAATGTCAAATTTATTTATGGTGTTCAACATTGACTAGACAATGAAATCATAATTTTTTAAGCTAAATGTATTATATAGGATAATTAGCAAAAGATTTGAAATTGCATTGATTAAATTGAAAAATTTAATACTAAATTAGCAATTGTATAATATGTATAGGATTGATTGAGTAATTATTCGCATATATATGCCATCATATGTCTCTCTTTTTTGTCCTTATATATACCTAGGAAAAGTTAACATCCCTAGGTCAAAAGCAAACAAACATTTACGGCTGGCCTCAAACATGTGCAATTGAGCTTGTTAATTGTGTGTGAGCAACTGAATCAATTGGCTAATCCCATAGAGTTTTATCTAAACTATATATAGGGAAATTTTGAATTTGATGTCCTCATTAATTTATTGATATGCTAATAGTAAAATCTAAATTGGTCATCTTAAGCATTTGAGTATGCAATTTTACTAGTAGTGGTTACCACCACCAATGCTAAAATTACCTCTTCTTAGTCACGCACGTAGCGCATGTGTAACAACTTGTTTAACACCCTGTGTGTTGGCAATTATCTTATTTTGGGAAAAATCTCTTGAAAATTAATTGCTCCCGGTCGAATTGAATATTTACCTCTTACTATGACTTGAGAATTAAATGATCTCCTACCGGGAAAATGTACAAAATTGTAAAAAGTGAAATTAATTCATTTTCATAATCGTGTGATTAAAATGCATAAGTAAATATGAGGCATGCGTGGGTGTTGAGGATTAGTATTGCTAAATGAAAAGTACTTGTAGGACTCGCCCGCATTAGGCACATGTAATGTAATATTACCATTGCATGTTTAAAAGGTAGAATTAGCATAGAGATGACCAAAATACTAGCTAGAAGGGAAAATTGTCCAAATAATTCTAAATATATTGCATTTACGCTAATTTAATCCTAAATTTTTTTAATTTTGCCAACCGAGTTTTAAAATTTTTGACAATTTACCAATTGAGTCAATATAAACAATTTTGGCTGAAAATAATTGATATTTATGCTAGTTTTTCCATGTGGCATCACTGATTTGATGTGGAAATTTTACAATTTATTTAATTTTTTTTGAATTGTTCATTAATTTATTTTCCTTTTATTAACAACTCTTGCCCATGCCTACGATGGTCTAGGCAAGGGCTAGAAGCCCTTGTTGGCTACGAGCAAGTGTCGTGGCCCTTGCCTAGTGGCCGGCGAGGGCCCAACAACTTTCACTGGCCATGGTAAAAAAAAAAAAAAAATAAAAGAAAAGGAAAAAAATAAAATAATTCAAAATATATTATAGTATTATTGAAAAGTATCCATGTCAGTGCTGACTGTATCACGTAGGAATACTAATATCCATATAAGTTATTTTCAACCAAAATTGATTATATGGACTCAATTAACAAAACTTGAATAGGTTTAGAACTCAATTAGTAAAATTAAAAAATTTGAAAAATAATTGGCAAAATTACAATAATTTTATAACTTTTTAGATGATTTTCCCCTAATTAGAACAATAGCATGAGAGAGAGAGAG
This sequence comes from Corymbia maculata, assembly GCA_014182735.1. Classification (NCBI taxonomy): domain Eukaryota; kingdom Viridiplantae; phylum Streptophyta; class Magnoliopsida; order Myrtales; family Myrtaceae; genus Corymbia; species Corymbia maculata. The sequence goes on along the minus strand of CM024683.1, from coordinate 18,550,746 downwards.
AGAGAGAGAGAGAGAGAGAGGGAGGGAGGGAGGGAGGGAGGGAGAGAGGAGAGAGAGAGAGAGAGAGAGAGAGCGCTAAAGTAGGAACATAGAGTAACGATAGAAGCTAAACAAAAGTATAGAGTAATAAAAGTACAGAGAATCGATATGATGTATAAAAGCAAATTTGACTCAAGACATGTCACGTTTTTTAACATATCATCAAGAAATTGTAAACAACATCATGCTCTTGAATTCCTCAAAATCAAGTTTCCCATCGTTATTAGTATCATATGCACGAATCATGCTATTACAGTCTCCCCCGCTTCTCTTGTCCCATAACTCTAGTTTTGAGAGGACACTTTGGAGCTCGTCCCATGAAATGAAGCCATCATCATTTAAATCAAACACTTTGAATGCCTCAGCAAGGTCAGTCTCTTGATTGGCATCTCCTTCATTGCTCTCTCGGGATTCTAATCCACCGCTCCTCACGGTATCTTCTGATGATATAGAATCGTAAAAATACAAAAACTTGTTAAAGTCGAGGCTCAATTTACCTATAGATGATTCTAGCTCGTCCATGCTATAATGGATACCGATCTTCTCGAGTAGCCAATTGAGCTCCTCGAGGCTCACTTGGCCATCCTCATTCTTGTCGAGGTTCTCGAAAATGCGACGCAAGTCTCCGGTTCCGAGGGGAGACATAGTTGTACAATGAATCGATGCTTGATGGTCACGTGCAGATTGGGGGAACTAATGAAGAAATATGTAGAAATGCTTATGGCGCTGCGAGAGGAGGGCAAGTCGAATTCGAGGACTTCTAAGGGGAGTCGCTGTCTATTTATGCACGCATCGAGGGGGAGTTGTACGATTGTGTACGTATGTGCACAGCATGAATTTGGAAGGATATCTGTGGCTTTAAGGGTTTCTTGGAAGTTACCGAGAAGCTTCGCCGAAGAAACTACCTTAGAAAGCTGAACTGATTTTTTTCTTGTTTTGGAATGTTTTTAATTTTTGGTAAAGTTTTTTGTTTTGGAATGTTATTATTCTCTAATTTCAAAAATCATGCCATTGATCTTCCGAGATGATTATTGGAAAGAAGACCGGTCCTTGATAAGCCACGCTTTTGACGCGGAGAAACGTGATCCAAGAAGCCATGGGTCTGATCTGGAACAAATCCAACTCAACTTTGGCATGCTCCTTCTCGTTTATTTTTTTATTTTATTTATTGGTCTAACGGATCTCACTAGCTTCTTGGTTGGGTTCGTTCACTAATTGGAATATTAATTAGCACACTAATTAGGACGAAACCGGAATCAAATTATGTAGTGATTCATGGAGATTCTTGGGACTTGTTATGTACGAATATTGAAGGGGGATTTATGGGGGGAATTTCTGTGTATTTTTTTTTTTTTGTTACATATGGCGCTCGTATTGGAGATGTGGAGAGACGAGATTTGCACACCCAAATCTCGGACCGATTTATTTGAGGGAGATTAATCGCGTTAAAATTCCAAACTTTAGGGATCCTTCACATTCTGTTGTTTTGAAATCACAATCATTTTTCTTTGTGGCAATTTAGAACACCGTGATACCAAACTTTAGCAATCCAATTTGGTCACAAATTTCTTTCAATTTAGTTTAAATCGAGTAATCATTATTTAATTTGTGTTAATTGGGACCCTCAAATTATCTTGTATACTAATTTATTAAATTTCCTACTTTTTCTTCTAAAAAGTGAAATTAATGCAAGTCATTGAAAAGTTTTGATCACAACAACGAATCATGTCTGGAGGACCCCGGTTACATACAAGAATTGATAAAGAAATGAAAATGCAATGCAAATAAGAAGATCACAATTAAATTGTTTCTTTCTCTTTAATTTTCATTTAAGTTAACTTTTCTATTTATCTATTTTTCTTTAGATTCTTTTCCATTTTTGAAAATTAAACGGTTTCATTATTTAAATTTACTATATTAGTCATCTTCAATTATGATAATTACCCCCATTAGCCACTACGCCTTTAATTTTAGTGCCATATGTGATATGTCTATTGCTCATTGCTTGCCCTCTAATTATTTCCTTGTTGACCATGAGCAAGTGCTAGCAGCCCTTGTCAGCCACTAGGCAGGGGCTGCAATTCTTGCCCGCATGCCATCCTACGTGGCACCATGGTAAGTGATCAGGGGGCTGCCACACTAAGACAATTTGGGTTGAAAAGATGAAGACTATAAAAGATTATTGTTGTTTTTTGAAGATGAGCTTCCAAGTGGGAGATTGATGGAATTGTAAAGTATGATAGAGAAAAATATTATTATGGGTAGGTACTTTCCAGTAGGTCACACATTCTCAGATATTAAAGGAAATAGAGTTTATATTACTCATGTTATAAATAGGGCAATTTCTTTTATAGTTTTAACGCTAAAACTTTGTAACCTTGAGTTTGTAATGCTGATATTGATAGTGAAGAAATTGCCTAGTGCGGCACTGTAGTTTTTCCCTTTTTGATTTTGGAAGGGTTTTCCATGTAAAAATTCTTACTTGCCCTCTTTTTTCTTCCCTACTTTTATTTTTCGCATATTCACGTCCCCAGCATAGCCAACACTAACGTGAACAGTTAACAAACACTTTCAAATGTTTAGGAATTATTCTTAGGAACAAAATAAAAAAATTATTTTTGAAAAGTAATTGTTCCCAAGAACATAATAGTTACAATTCGCACCCTAAGTGTGAAGTGTCATTAGTTGCATCAATTCACTTTGGGGTTGTCCTTTTCTTTTGGGTTTTCTATGTCTTCCAGAAGTTATTCTGGTTGAAGATCGATATGTTCTTATCCTATGGCTACTGAGATTGTTGTTGTGTTGTACTGTTCCTAATCGCTTTTCACTAAAAGGTTTGCATCTTGTAACTATCTCAAGTTAAGAAGAGAGCTAGGTGGACAAAAACGAAATATTACTGAATATAACTAGCTTTGATAGTCTTTCAGATGATGTGGAGGGATATATATGCTTGATTGTTAGTTTCCCGAAAAAGAACATTAGTTTCTTCCCATGTTAACATCAGTCATTCGGAATCACAGACAAATACTTACTTGGAGAGACGTGAAATTGTCATCGGGCTTGGTCCCATGACTTCCCAAGATCGCCCAAGGCAGATCAACATGGCCTATTGACCTTTTATTTGGCACACCAACATGAACATCAAAAGGATGTGTTCCAATGTGGGGAGAAGAGGAAGGATTTGGCGAGAGTAGTCCTTTCACTCTGGGTCATGAAATGATAAAATATCTCTGAGGCTGTCGCTTGATGCCACATCCATAATGGCCAACACTATGGTTAATCCTCTTTCCATTTAGAGTAAATTGACAGAGCAAATTCTTTTGCTAAACCTCTTCAATTCTTTTTCTCGTACTCGAATCGTATGCAAGTAAATACGTGTAAAAAGGAAAGGAATATATAATCATAATTTGGGAAATAATATTTGCCTAGCTAAAAGGATTCTCTATATTTTATATGATTAATTTATCTATAAAACTCATCCACAATGAAGGCAAAAATACCCTTTTGACAAATTGAATATTCTATCAAAAAAGTACAAATTTACTTTTGTTCCTTTCTTTCTTCCATGCTATCCTTTTTCATTCCAAGTATCTAATTCTCTTCATTCTCAGGCACGCATATACCGAACAACTTGTATATGTATTTAAGACAAACTTCTTCACTTTCATATTCAAGTTTATTGTTCCCTTGAATACCAACGGGAAAATGTTTAAAAGTGTGGAATGCACAAATCAATTGCTCTTTTGGCTAACAAAAAGGTAATCATAATCGGAAAAAGGTAAAAAAGAAAAGTAGGCAGCGACACGATATTGATTATAAGAAGCTTTGCTGCATAAGGCCATCACATTCACTTCCATGTACACTATTCATGCATGCGATAGATAGATAATGCTTATCTTTTGGTTATTTTGGACGGGGCAAATACATAGAGAACTTCTAAATGATGAGAGTCACGCTTTTCTCACCCAAGATGGTATTGCCATTTGAAATAATGCAAAGATAGACTACATGGATGAAGTTTTGGATCTCATTGGTGCTGTCATTTGAAATAATCATCAAAATTATCTCTACATGGTCTGATACGCCACCGATTCACTTGATTCTATATCTATCAAAAGGCAGGGCATGGATTTGCCTAGCACTGCCAAATACTTAGATAAATAATCATTTGTTCATTTGGAATAGAACTTGTGTATTGTGTAATATCATGAAAAAGAAAAGGGAGACAGATGGGGGAAGAAAGTAGCATACATGATCTTTGCCATTGTGCAGCTCGAGATATCATGTGCAGTGCTGCCCTAACGAAGAGGTGAAATACTGTCCTTGATGCAGACTTCTCTCCACCATCTTCCACCTTTTGTGTTTTGCCCCCCGAAAAAGTTCCTCGTGTTGCTTCTCGTCATAGGGAATTTTAAATACCCCGCCAGTTTCTTTTCGAATGGCGTAACACTGCTGCTTCCAAGAACGTCAGCATAGCGCTTACCGTCAGTGCTTATCTCTGGCTCTCTCTCTTTTTGTTGGGAACAGACAAAATTTAGGAAACATATGAAACTAATCACATAATAGCAGAATAAGAGTTGCTACACACGGATCTTTCCATAATTTCATAGCCACAAATTTCTTCACATTTAGCAATATCCTTCCCAGCTAGCATTTCCACGTCACCTAAACTTTCCTCATCATCCTCCTCTCATCCAATTTGCTTACAATTATCAGATATAGATTCAAGAAAGTTACCATCCTCTTTTGCACAATGCAGAAAGGCTATGTAGCTTTCATCCTATGTCTGTTCCTCGTGCTCGGGTGCATGTCAAACTTCTAAACGCATTAACCCATGGGACCGTCTAATTTGATTGAGACCAAGATTTGCAGGTTGGGCTTTTACATATCTTTTATCCATGTTGCAGTTTCCTTTGCTGCTTTGGAAGTTTGTTTACCATTATCTGATGTAAATTCAAGAATGTTACCGTCCTGTTTTCCACAATGCAGAAAGGCTAGGTAGCATTCATCACATGTCTCCTCCTCATGCTCAAGGTGCTTGTCGAACCTCTGAATGCAATCCCTTAGGGGACCGTCTAATTTTTCCTGATTAGAACCGAGATTTGCAGGTGTTTATTACAGAAGCTTTGGCTGTTTTACTGGCTCTCCTTTTCTATTCTAGAAACACTTCTTGGTGTATATTGGTTCCATTGTCTTCTCGTACCTCAAGCTCGTAAGACTTGCCGATTACTCTTGGATAGTAATTGAATACACATTGCTAAATTATAAAGTTAACAATTTGATGGTAATATTTATTTTGTTGTAGTTGGGTAAATTTTAAAATTGATAAACTCATAATTTATTGGAAAATGAATAATTTATGAGCAGAAATTGTTTCCGAGAACATAAGCGTTACCATGCGCACCACCAAACAGGCCCTTAATCACATGTCTTTCATATGACCATTTATTCTCATGCCAAAAGTATGTTCCTTTATGAATTAAGTTACTTTCGGTGTAAACATATGCCTCTTTTTAAAAGAATTGAAAGGATTTTGAATTCTTTTAAACAAATGTACTTCCTGCTTCAATTATCAAACTATGCTAGTTGATACTGCCGACGCTTGAAAGCAACCTATTTAATCGAAACTTCCTCTTTCACTTCTTCCAGCACCAGAACAAGGTATGCATCTGCCATTTCCTTCCTATATTTAATCCTGTAAAGTAGGCCAAACTAATTTGCAGCATATTTGTTCTCATTAGGCAACGTAGAGTTTTCTTTATTAACCTTTTTTGAACAACTCTTGCCCATGGCTACAACGATCTAGGCAAGGGTTAGAAGCCCTTGTTGGCTATGAGCGAGTGTCGTGGCCGTTGCCTAATGGCTGGCAAGGCCCAACAACTTTCACCGGCCTTGGTAAAAGAAACAAAGAAAATAGATGAAAAAGGATAAAAAAGAAAAAAAAGGAAAAAAAATTAATTCAAAAAAATTAATTTATTATTAAAAATTATCCATGTCAATACCGACTGTACCACATAGAAGTGCTAATATCTATATTAGTGATTTTCAGCCAAAATTAATTATATGGACTCAATTAACAAAACTTGAACAGGTTTAGGATCAACTTAATGCAAATTTTGATGCCAAAAGACTGCAAATCACTTATGTAGAAAGAATATGCACTTTTCGTTCTTCTTCACAAGTATTGATGGGGATTTCTTAAAGCTATCTTCAACATCAATTAGAAGAATTAGTTGTCTCGAATTTCCTTTTATTTTTAATTTAAAACTTGTCTTGTAAGTGATAAATTTATGCATATGTTTTCATCTTGGTTCTAATATCTTTGAGGGTAAAGTCCACAACAATTGTAGTACTTCCTCTAAACCTTTGCCTTCCATCGCCCAGAACTTGGCTGATCAACCATCTCTGCAATAGAAAAATGGGCCCTTTCTCAGGGCCTTTGAATCAAGCTTTTCCTTGCCATATGCTCCTTTTTATCATGTTTTCTGTATTCTAAATGTGCACATGATGAATAATGTATTATATATTCCTCATACTTTTTTTATATGTAAGTGTTAATGTCGAAATGTGTTTCTTTTGTTTGTTTTAATTGGTTGATATTTAGTTTAAATATTTAGTTTATGAGTGCAATGTATTATGGAATAAAAAAAAAATAGTGAGTAGTTAAACATGGTAAGTATTATTTAAATGAAATTATGTTAAATAAGCATTTATTATCAAGCGTAACCAAACGTTACTTTTTTAATTAAGAAACATTTAAATAAACTAAAACAAGTTAAATGGCTTCATATTATAAATAAAAACAAAAATAAACGTATCTAAATGGCACCTTAGGCAATGTTCAATTTTGACATCAATTTTATTTTGCCAAATCAATCATTGTCTTATTTGATTAGAAACAATTTGATCCTTTTAGCTCAATAACAATCTAATCCAATCAATACACACTTTGTTAATTGGCCATTGATTTGTATAGTCGGATTGAGATTGGGAATAATGCCTCTCCCCCTATTAGCGTCACGAGGGTGGCTGGCCTTAGGATACGAGGGCTTGTTTGCTCTCACTTAGATTCGGGTGACAGGCAAGAGCCCTTGCACTTCGTGGGGGCACAACCACATGCCACCGTTGAGCCATGGTCAATTGACTCTTGTCACGACCTTCTTGAAGGTGAATCACTAAAGGAAGACTAATGGATTACTAAGTCCGAAAACTTAGTGCGGACTCTCCCAAGCTCTACTAACCGCAATTTGGTACTCAAAATTTAACCTCGTTAAACATGCAATTTTATTCAATTAGGAGCCACCACTAATCAATTAGGGTTGATTAGAAACCCAAGTAAAGTATGGGATAATACTTTACTTCTGTGAACCAGAGATTCAATAGGTTCGGGGACATGGTTACGCTAAGTTGAACTAGTGCCTTTTCGGTACCATTTCTCTTTAAGTTTCAAAAAGATTTTTTTTTTCTTGCAAGTAGTCTTGGTTAATTTTAACCTAGGCCACTAACATGGAGAGGAGTGGTCATGCGGATCACAATCAATGACATTCAGCAGGTCCAGGAGAATAAACATAGAAAGCATGATCAACCTTAAAGTAAAACAAGCTATAAAAAATGCATGCCCTAAACATCAATTTTAAATGGGATGACATCTAATTTTTTTTTTTTGAATTTTTTTTTTGCAAAATTAATTATGTACGACTTTAATGTAGATTTAACATGCATGATTCTTATTCTAACGACATATGATATTCAATTCAAATGTCTTAGCTCTAATGACGTGTTAATTGAAAACTATTGTAACATGTGTGCAATCTATATTATATGACACTAAATATGCATGTGCTATATGGTATGGGATGGATGATGCATTTTGCCATATGCATATGCATGATCTTTTTATTTATTTATTTTTTTATCAAAATCCGAAACTAAGCTAATTCTAACTAGAAAATTTCATCTAAAGATATTATGTAAATCTAAGATGTAACATAGCTACCAAACTATCATGCAATCAAATTACCATGCGATGCAATGTAAATTTTTTGTATTTGTATTTTTATTATTGAGAAAATTAGCTAATGTAAAATCAACACAAGCAACAAACATAACCATATGATCATGCAATACATCATGACCCAAGACGGAAAATCACAGTAATCAAAAATCTTTTTATTTTTATTATTGAGAAAATTAGCTAATGTAAAATCAACACAAGCAACAAACATAACCATATGATCATGCAATACATCATGACCCAAGATGGAAAATCACAATAATCAAAAATCTAATCCGACGTCTCTCGGATCAATATTTTTGATTGTTGTGATCCTCGACACGACAATCTTCCTAATTGGATAATGCCTAACAAATCACCGATCACAATAAGAATCCAATAATTGTAAAACTAAATAAGAAAATGACCAAATTAATTTTAGTTAAAGAAAACTACCTAATTTAGTAGAGATTTATCTTGTAGGATGCGAACGATGCCAAGATCGCAATGATGAATTCACAATTAAGTGGGAATTCGGCTATGAGAACAAGACCGCAAGGTAGACCTTCTCAAACACCAAGCGACCTGATTTGTATGATTTCTTCAATAGTGAGGCTTGCGGGTAGGCTAGCAAAGAGGCTTGCTTGGTTTCGATAGCTTCGACTAAAGAACGGTTCTGGACTCAAGAGGTTTGATGAAGCGGCTCGTCGATACGGCGGTGGCACAACGTCAGAGTAGGAATTGTCATGCAACAAGGATGGCGTGGGGTTAGTAGGCCACAACTAGGTGGGACTCGTGGCAGGAGCTCGACTTGGATCAACAAACAGCAACTCGTCACGTGCAAGACTCGGCTCGGGTCACGACGATGATCAAAGCAGCGAGCTCGGTCGTGGTCAGCTCAAACAGTGGATCGCGAACGGCAGTGACTCGGGCATGCCATGGGGGGCTCATGGCCAACAAACCTGCAAGAAAAGAAACTTCGTGGGATCATCTCGGTTCGGACACGAGTGAGAACAGCGGCTCGTGTTGAAGGTTCGGATGACAGCGGCTCGTGTTGAAGGTTTGGACGGCAGCGGCTCGTCAGCAGCAACTCGTCGAGGCGGCGTCGGACACGGTGTGGCTGAATTTGTAGATGCGAAAGGGGTACTCCAAGAAGACGGACACACTCTCTCTTTCTCGTGTTTCTTTCACTTTTTTTTTTTTTGCCAGGACCCACTCTCACTTTTTCTCGAGTTCTACCAGCCTTTTCCCTTCTATTTTTTTTCACTTCTTCAGACCTCCCATTTCACTCCCCTCTCTAACTATTCTTTTTTGTCTCTCCGTCCCCCCTCTCTCACCTCTGGCCTCTATTTATAGAGGAAAAAGAAGATTTGTTATTCAGCAAATATTCCCCTCGATTATAGTATATATTCACTCAACAAATGATGATTTTCCAAAATCATTCAACCGAAAAATGATTTTTTAATTCAGCAAATATTTCCCTTGATTGTAGCATATATTCACTCAACAAATGATGATTTTCCAAAACCGTTCAACTGAAAAATGGCTCCAAAATTTAAAAGTCCTTTTCAAAGATCAAAATGAAATGCTTAATATATATATATGTGATGAATAATCTAAATTTAGGTGTTAACAGCTGCCCCTCTTTGAAGGTGAGCTCGTAGAGGTTTCCTTCAAAGATAAATAACACCTAAATTTAGACCATGCGATGAATGCGGAATGAATATGCAAATGCTCATATGGAATGGATTCCTATTTTTGAAATGTAGGGTCATGCAATAACCTTCATCAGGAATGGATTCCTATTTTTGAAATGTAGGGTCATGCAATAAAAAAAAATGCAACGCAGGTGCAATGATCTTAATAAGAACGATGCTCACAATGCATTTAACCTAAAAAAATAAAAATAAATACATACATGTCATCCCTTACCTTGAGATTTGGAAAAGCATACTTGGGTACGAAACTTGCAAAACATCCGAAAATCTAGAATTCTCATCAGATTTCAAAAGAGATTAAGCTCTTGGAAATCATGTCCGATATTTATGGGTTCAAATATCTGAAATTCACATCAGACATTTGAAAAAAAAATTCATTAAACACCTGAAAATCACATCAGGTATTTAAAAGTTCAAGTATAAGGAATTCTCACCGAATACTTTTAGGACACTGGAATTTTCGCCTGAAATTCTCATTAGGAATTTGAATTGACTTGAGAACCAATACCTGGAATCCTCATTAGGTACTTTGAATTATCTTGAGAACAGATACCTGGAATTCTCATTAGGTATTTTGAAGATTTAACAATATTTGGACAAATTCATGGCTCCAAAGAGGAGCTCTTTGGTCTCCGAAGAAACCCACCTGTCAAACATGATTAGAGCAAATGTGCATTCAACAATAAAGTGAAGAATTAAAGCCATTCTTGGATATTAAAACTCAAGGAGACCCATGCATATTTTTTCGTGTTTTTATCCTCACATTCCACCAGTTAGAATCATCATCAAGACAATTTTCACTCATAGTGTGGACTTCTTGAAAATGCTAGATGAGAGACTTTTAGTCTGAAAGGACTTTTCACTCACTCTCATTTAAGAATGCTACTTGTCCTGATTAATGCGGGAATATCTGAATCACTCGATCTTACCATCAAGTCAACAAGGATTCAAGCTTTCTCGCAAGCGGTATAATTTTACCAATCTGAGAGGTCTTTACTAGGATTATAATGTGATCTTGGTCAATGGCCTAACAAGGGGACTCTTTGAGTCAAAGTTATTGAAAGAACAATTCTGCAATCATCTCCAAGTGACAAGTTAAGAACCCTGCAAAATGAGATAGAAATAATCTTGCTCACACTTCTTTGAGCAATGCTTAAGACATGTGAACACGTACATTAATTCAAGTGCCCTAATCTGAAGAGACTTTATGAGGGACGTAATGTAGGTTAGATTCACAGGTTGAGAAATGAAAGGATTATCTAGCTCAAAATGTGTGTAAATGGGTGAGAGTTGGTGATCATCTTGACATTACCACCAGTCATCATCTTCACCATCAAGGATTATTTCCAAAATGTGTTCGGTTGACCGCAAAAGTTTTGCATTTGACAACTTTTCACAATCGATAGTTATTTATCTCGACTCTTTTTCATTTTCGCTTATGGGCATTGGCATTACTTTTACCAGGCACACTGCTTTCTTGTCCCTCTTTTTTCTTATGTCTATGAGCATTGGCCTTGATTTTACCAGGCACGCTGTTTTTCTTGCCCCTCTTTTTTCTTATGTCTGTGGACATTGGTATTTCTTTTACCAGGCACACTGTTTTTTCACGCCCCTAATTCTATTTTACCATTGACACACTGTTTACAATGTATCAATTTTTCGTTTGGACTTTTGAAGGTCTTCACATTTTGTTGGCACTTTGGACCTTGCTGCTTCTTGAATAATTACTTTTTGCTTGCCCTATTGTGGGGGATGATCACCAACTAGGTTCAAAGAAATGAATTTGTAGGCTCAAAGGGCTATGCAATGGATATACGTGTGTAGAATAGAGAAAAAAAATGCTCTTCGTCATCCCAAGGCACTTGGATTATTGTTTGAGTTCATCTGCAATAAGATACCCAAAGATTGATGCAAGTGAGAGCAAGAGAATTTCCATCTATTTTTCTCGCCACGTGATGTCAACTTACCTCCAATTTGCCCCGTTATGGGGTGGTTTTTTGACAGGGGTAATTTGAGAGAAATCTCCACAAGTGTATGAGGCTCAAAGGGGTTAAGCAATGGTCTACTTGTAATGTTTAGGATAGAGAAATAAATTGTCTCTCATCATTTTAGTTGCCGTCCCTTTCACGAGAAAACCTTTCACCTTGCCGACATGGATTTTTTCAGAATCATCTCACAATGTATATACAAGGGATTGTGTATAGGATAAGGCTTGCCTTTCATCATTCTAGCAAATTCAAACATTTCTACACCATTCGTTGAATTGTCCATTTTGACAAATCTCAAGTGAAATTGGTGAATTAAACAAGCAAACTATCATGTGAAAATGCTTCATGATGATAAAGCAACTGGCTCTATTCTTGCATGCAACAGACATCGAATCCTAAAGTCAGAGCTAAGAGTTGTTTGTGTCTTGCCCCTCTTTGTAAGGGAGCCTGATGACACCATCCATCTTTTGCCCCTGCAAAAGTAAAACATGTATGATTATACACTCGAGGCTTCGCCTTCATTAAAGCAGATGGTGTAGGATCATGCTTGAGACATAAAGTAAACAATTAGAGAGACAAACGGGGTGAACAAGATGCATGCTGAAAAAAAAACTTTTTATTTTGGAAAATTTTGAGAGAACATGAAGAAGCCCAGCCTTCAGAATTAGCTCCATGCCTTTTTCTTTTTGGTAGGATTTCATCACAAGGCTAGTTTGGTGTACTTCAACATGCCCTCAAAATATGAAAATCTTCATGTATTTTATTAGATGAAAAAAGCAAATTACATTATTAGAATGAAAGAAATCCTAACATGCAAACTAGGAAAGCAATAAAGACTCCTGCATAGAGGAGTATGCAGACAATTAAAATTCTCCTATTCTCGAGCTTCATCAATGGCGAACACTAAATTCTCCTCAAACAATTTGATCATTCTTTCAACCTCGTCATCTTCTGCATTGGATTTTAATAATCTTCCCTTGGACCACAAACTTTACCTTCTGGTGAAGGCTTGAAGGAACTGCACCTGCTGCATGTATCTATGGATGACCCAACAAGAAGTTGAACGCGGTGGGTATATCCAAAACTTGGAAAACCACATTGAATAGCACGGCCCTATTTGCACATCTAATTCAATTACCCCAACTTCTTCTTTCCTAGTCCCATCAAATGCTCGAACAGAGGTCCTAGCTACATGAATTTTCTCCAAATCATACCTAAGGCATTTCAGGGTTGCTAGAGGGCATATGTTCAAAGCTGATCCATTATCAATGAGTACATGGGCCACTAAAGTATTCCGACACTTGACTGAGATATAAAGGGCCTTGTTATGTCCTCTTTCTTCACCTAGGAACTCCTCTTCCAGATCAATAACAATTGGAGTGATGGTTGAAACTATGCCAGTATGGTCCGCATATGCAATCAAGCCTTGGTTGGACATTGCCTCAACTCTTTGTTTCTTCTGAGACATGGTAGGTTTTTCTGTCTCCGAATAATACCCGGCATGAACCAAACTATCATAAATGTCATCCACATGTACTTTCAAGTTCTTCTTCCTGCCAGCATCAAAACTGAAAATGGCATTTATACCTTCCGCGTGGTCAGGAAGCGGGTTATTCTAGACGTTCGGTTGTGTATCGCGGAAGGAGACCACCTTAGTGTCCAAAAGATTATGGACCTTGTGTCTTAGCGTATAGCAATCATCAACCGAATGCCCTACTTCCCCCATATGATAATCGCATGTCTTGGATGAGTCGTAGTTAGGGAAATGCTCAAGATTGGTCCGCTTAGGCTCTTTGGCTAGTAACCCTTTCTTTTGGAGGATCGGCAAAATCTTGGATAAAGGTTTAGGAAGCGGCGTGAACTGACGTCTAGAAGAGTTCCTCATTTGGCCATAAAATGGTCGCACTTCTCCTTGTTGGGTGTTTTGGGTGGAGCGAGGTAGTTGGACATAAGCCGCATTAACTTCCGCTACGGGTTTTTTTATCTTTCTTGGCTGAGAATCTCTTATACGAGTTGGTTTGATCGGATGCCCATCTATCACACAAGGCCATTTCAATTCGTTCACCAACATGGATTAGCTGATTGAATGACTTAATAGTCAAACCGAGCATTCGGCTCCGATATTCAGGCGGAAGTGTCTTCATAAACAAATCCATCAATTCTTTCTCCATCGGTTCAAGACCGATTTGAGAAGCCATGACTCGCCACCTCGTGACATATGCCTTGAAAGATTCTGTCCTCTTCTTTTCTATACAAATCAAATCCTCCTGGGATGGAGTAACATTGATATTATACTTATATTGCTTGAAGAAAGAATCAGTCAAATCCTCCCAAGTCTCTAAAAGATTAATTCTCTTCATGATGTACCATTGCAATGTCGGCCCTGTCAAACTCGCTTGGAACAACTGAATCATGAGGGGTAAATTGTCAACATATTGGGTCATCCTAACCATATAAGTCTGTAGATGGATCTTTGGGCAAGAGGTGCTATCATACTTTTCAAAGTCAGGCATTTTGAACTTCTTTGGCACTTTGACTTTTGCATAAAGAGACAAATCTGTCGAGCTTTGGCATTTTGAACCTTATAGCTGCTTAAGCTTTTCCTCGATTTTCGCCAAGCGTTTTTCTTGCTTCGTTTTTGGCATGACTGGATGCATCATTTGTACCTCATCATCAACAACAATTTGAGGCATGTTAGTAATTTTGATTGTAGAAGCATCGCTAGAGTTTGACGGGCCAGTTACAGTCGTATTCTTGCCTTTATCTCTCGAATCACCAATAGGAGGTTGTTGAGGTAACACCACTTCAACTTGCGGAGCTGATGGGACAATGCTCGATTTGATGGAATCCATTTGTTTAGATAGTTGCTCAAGGACATTCGGGACTTGCTTCATTTCCGTTTCAAGGACAGCGACACAAGTTTGTTCAGTAGCACGCGCTTGTTCAGTGTTATTGGCTATTGCTACTCTAGAACGAGTAAAAATAGGTGATCTCAAGTGAGCCGTGTTGTATCAATGTCACATGATGTAAAAAGGAAAAAGCACAATAAGCATCATGACAAATGAAATTGGACCATGACAAGGATCAATCGCACATTTTATTAAGTGAAATTGAATTCCAAAGACATTAATCTAAGAAATGAAAGTGACTCCCTAGGGAATTAAATTCCTAAAACATCAGTTTAAGAAATTTGAAATAACACTCTAAAATTGAAATTGAACTCCTAGACATGAACATAAAAACAATCTAGTGACTCTTCTCTATATACAATTGACCTTTTGTCATGGACCAAAAAAGAAAATGACAAAATAAATAGATTGCATAGTGTAAGGTAAGAATACTTACTTTATGAAGGAAAAATGACAATTACATAGACATACACAAGTGACGTGAGATTTGATACATAAATTATAGGGCTTAGCAAATTAGAGCCAAGATGAATGATCTGACTAGTCACAATTTTGCGTACAAAGGTCGGGTCCTCTTAACTCCGGCTTGGTCAAAGAAAATCCTATAGTCTGTGATTTTGCAGACAAGGATAAACATTTTGATACCGAGAACAAAATTCGGAGTTGAGAAAGGCAACCTCTACATCGCAGTCTTGCATTCAAGGTTGGATCATTTCTCAACACCATCCTAATATCCTTAATTGCGGTCCAGGTCCGACGGTAGGTAGTGTGTGCAAAGTGTAGTGCTAAAACCATTTAAAAATCATGCACATCAATTAATAATGCAAATATTACTTCATTATGAGCAAAAAACATTCAACCTCAGCACCTTCCTACAAAACAAAATGTTAGCAAACACTACACCCCTTATAACTCCTTTTTGCAAAAAACATTTAACACTTCATGTCAGAGCGTACCTAGTCTCTATGCTGCCAAAAAAAAAAAAAGAATTTCGAAAAGAGAAAAAACAGGCATATGTCCACTATGAGTTTTAACTCATGTCCCCAGTGGAGTCGCCAAGCTGTCATGACCTTTCCGAAGGTGAATCACTAAAGGAAGACTAATAGATTACTAAGTCCGAAAACTTAGTGCGGACTCTCCCAAGCCCTACTAACCACAACTTGGTACTCAAAATTTAACCTCGTTAAACATGCAATTTTATTCAATTAGGAGCCGCCACTAATCAATTACGGTTGATTAGAAACCCAAGTAAAGTATGGGAGAATACTTCTGCGAACCAGAGATTCAATAGATTCGGGGATATGGTTATGCTAAGTTGAACTAGTGCCATTTTGGTACCATTTCTCTTTAAGTTTCAAAAAAGATTTTTTTTTTTTTGCAAGCTATCTTGGTTAATTTTAACCTAGGCCACTAATATGGAAATGAGTGGTCATGCGGATCACAATCAATGACATTCAGCAGGTCTAGGAGAATAAACATAGAAATCATGATCAACCTTAAACTAAAACAAGCTATAAAAAATGCATGCCCTAAACATCAATTCTAAATGAGATGACATCTACTTTTTTTTTTTTGAATTTTTTTTGCAAAATTAATTATGTACGACTTTAATGTAGATTTAACATGCATGATTCTTATTCTAACAACATATGATATGCAATTCAAATGTCCTAGCTCTAATGACGTGTGTGCAATCTATATTATATGACACTAAATATGCATGTGCTATATGATATGGGATGGATAATGCATTTTGCCATATGCATATGCATGATCTTTTTTTTATCAAAATCCGAAACTAAGCTAATTCTAACTAGAAAATTTCATCTAAAAATATTATGTAAATCTAAGATGTAACATAGCTACCAAACTATCATGCAATCAAACTACCATGCGATGCAATGTAAATTTTTTGTATTTTTATTTTTATTATTGAGAAAATTAGCTAATGTAAAATCAACACAAGCAACAAACATAACCATATGATCATGCAATACATCACGACCCAAGACGGAAAATCACAATAATCAAAAATCTAATCCGACGTCTCTCGGATCAATATTTTTAATTGTTATGATCCTCGACATGACAATCTTCCTAATTGGATAATACCTAACAAATCACCAATCGTAATAAGAATCAAATAATTGTAAAACTAAATAAGAAAATGACCAAATTAATTTTAGTTAAAGAAAACTACCTGATTTAGTAGAGATTTATCTTGTAGGATGCGAACAATGCCAAGATCGCAATGATGAATTCACAATTTGTGGGAATTCGGCTATGAGAACAAGACCGCAAGGTAGACCTTCTCAAACACCAAGTGACCTGATTTGTATGATTTCTTCAATAGTGAGGCTTGCGGGTAGGCTAGCAAAGAGGCTTGCTTGGTTTTGATAGCTTCGACTAAAGAACGGTTTTGGACTCAGGAGGCTTGATGAAGCGGCTCGTCGATACAGCGGTGGCACGATGTTGGAGTAGAAATTTTCACGCAACAAGGATGGCCTGGGGGCAGTAGGCCACGACTAGGTGGGACTCGTGGCAGGAGCTCGACTTGGATCAACAAACAGCAACTCGTCACGTGCAAGACTCAGCTCGGGTCGCGACGATGATCAAAGCAGCGAGCTCGGTCGTGGCCAGCTCAAACAGTGGATCACGAACGGCAGTGACTCGGGCATGCCATGAGGGCTCACGGCCAACAAACCTGCAAGAAAAGAAACTTCGTGGGATCATCTCGGTTCGGACATGAGTGAGAACAGCGGCTCATGTTGAAGGTTCAGATGACAACGGCTCGTGTTGAAGGTTTGGACGGCAGGGGCTCGTCGGCAGCAGCTCGTTGAGGCGGCGTTGGACACGGTGTGGCTGAATTTGCAGATGCGGAAGGGGTAGTCCAAGAAGGCGGACACACTCTCTCTTTCTTGTGTTTCTTTCACTTTTTTTTTTTTTTTGCCAAGACCCCACTCTCACTTTTTCTCGAGTTCTTCCAGCCTTTTCCCTTCTATTTTTTTTTTCACTTCTTCAGACCTCCCATTTCACTCCCCTCTCTTACGATTTTTTTTGCCTCTCCGTCCCCCCTCTCTCTGGCCTCTATTTATAGAGGAAAAAGAAGATTTGTTATTCAGCAAATATTCCCCTCGATTATAGCATATATTCACTCAACAAATGATGATTTTCCAAAATAGTTCAACTGAAAAATGATTTTTTAATTCAGCAAATATTTCCCTCGATTGTAGCATATATTCACTCAACAAATGACGATTTTCCAAAACCGCTCAACTGAAAAATGGCTCAAAAATTTAAAAATCCTTTTCAAAGATCAAAATGAAATGCTTAATATATATATGTGATGAATAATCTAAATTTAGGTGTTAACAACTCTCATGAGAGTCAATTGACCCTCGTTGGCAAGTGATGGCACTAGCATTGAATGAGGGGAGTGTCAATATGAGTTGTAAATTGAAGCTAAGTTTGTAAGTTTTGTAAAATAATTTGTTACCTATTATGCTTCTTGATTTAAAGGGAATCTCAGGTTTTGCCTAAAATAGGATTTTCTTGTGTATATTTGTGTATTTTTTATCAGTAATAAATATACAAAAATATACCGGAAAAGAATTCTTCCTTCTCCAAAATCTTTCTTGTTCTTCATGTTATCAAAGCAGCATTATCAACCTGGTACATGAGCAACAACCATGGCAGACCAAATTGAATTGGCACGCCCACAATGGTGTAATGAAAGTCCCTTTGTAGTAGCAAAACTTGAGGATTTGACGACCAAGATGTAATAGATTCTAACCCAATGTAACATCTTGAGAATCGACCCCATTTTGGGATTTTATAAAATGGCAATGTTAGTCGAAGGCTTGGTTAGTACAAATTTTTTGAACTGTGTGTTCGTGGGATAACGGATTACAGAGAGGCGCCATTAGGAAACGATACGCATACAACTCGCAATTTCGATCAGGAACAAACCCTTCGACCATGAGAACCTGGGAGGGAATGATATCCTCTAAGCACTAGACTGTTAAGGAAACAAAAATAAATCGATTTGTCAGAAGTGTGAAGTCAATCCGTGGGTGATTTCCGCACGACTTCGATATGAACTACGAACGACGGTAAACTAAATCTTTCTCATCTGGTACTCGAGATTATCAATTGAGCCCCTGGGATCACATGATAATCAAGGGACAACCCTGACTCGAGAATTGACATTAACGTGGATCAAAAAATGATTGACCACGGGTCAAAACTGAGGAAAGTCCTAAAAGGGTGCCCGATAATCCAAATTGTACTACGGTCACAATCAATTCAATTTAACCCTGATTTTAATCCAATTTTAGGAATCGACTTCTCAGTGATATTAAGACTAAATATTTGGAAGTTGCCTAATTTATTTTGGAATTTTCCGTTGGACATGGAAGTGTTGGAAAAAGGAAAAATTGGACCGGGTTTCGAGCCCGTAGGTGAGTCGGCCCAAGGCCAGGGGCCCAATGAGCCTTGCGCCCATCTAGCCCAGCCCAAAGGGGGCCCAAGCTAGTCTAAGTTCCTCTCCCTCCTTAGTTCATAGGCTTCTCTCTTTTGGCCTTTTCCTTTTGTGCCCAAGTGGGCATTATTTTTGTTTGTTTCTTGCTTTGTTTTGATTGGTGTTTGAGCAAGTGGCAAGCCCACTTGCCTTGGCTTCTCCTTCAAGTTTTCAGCAACTTTCTCTCTCCTCCTTTCTCCCCAAATTCATGCACCAGCCCAGCCCCTCTCTCTCCCTTTTTCTCTTCCTTTTCTCTTCCATTTCTGTTGTTTCTTGCTGTCTTTATTATTTTCCAGCCGAAAATAGCCTTGTTGTTGTCATCGGAGTCGCCGCCATTGCCCAAAGTGTAGCCACGAAAGTTAGGAAGCTAGCCACACACCCCTGGTCACCCTTGGTCGTCCCGAACCACTCGTTTCGGCCTTTTTGCCCAGCTGGTCAGTTCTGCATGAATAATAACAAGCAATGTTTTTGGCCCATTTTGGCCACCATTTGTCATCCATTGTCATCCTCGAGGTTACCCCTTGTAGCCCTCATTCCTCTCTACATGCCGGTGTCACCGGATTTCCAATCCAAGTAAGTTAACTCCCTAATCCTTGTTTATGGGTTAATTTTGCTTAGGGGTAATTAATGTATTTGTATGTTTGTGTTTAATTAGAGTTAATTAGTGGATTAGTCTAGTTTATTAGGCTGATTGAGATTAGTATTTTGACCATAGTTAGTGTTAGATTAACTATAGTTAATTAATTAAAGTAACTATAGTTATTTTTAAAAGTAATCAAGGTTAAAAGTTAATCATGGTTAGGTTAGATTAACTAGGGTTAAGTTAATTGATTAACCATGGTTAGATTTTTTTTTTTATTGTTTAATTAATTAAATTTGAAATTTTTACTGTTCACGCAATGTTCATGCAGAAACTAAAAATTGTTAGAAATTAATGTGTTATTGGTTGCATTGTTATATATACTCGTGTAATATGAAAAAATGCATGATCAAAGACTGATTGATATTAAAATAGCTTGGTTTATTGAATTTCTCCGTGATTAATTGGATTGTATCGTGTATGTGAAGGACATTGGTTACCATGTTTCATTATAAGTGTGCAATTGTAACTGCATATCGCGTGAGCACGAAGTTTGTTGCATTCATGACCAAGCTAAAGCAAAGACAAGAATGAATTGTTTGTGGATGTGTTGCATGGTTAGATTAAAATTGGTAGCTCGGTATAGCCGGATGACTACCAATCCTTCGAGGTTGTACCATGGCCATTGGGTCACCAAATAGTAGTTAGATGCGGAGTCATGGTTGAGGCCGGACCCATGCTCCTTAGGGAATGTTGTTGGTAGGGGAAAGCCCATGACGTCGCCATGCCTCAAGGGGGAGGACGATCCCTGGTCTATGACCATATTGACTGCCAACCATAAGGTTGTACCGTGGCCTTAAGGGTCGTAATAATTGGAGCATGTGTGGGCATTAAAATATGAGAATAATTGTGCAATGCTTTGATTATTTGCATGTTTCCTACTACTATGGTGAGGTAATTGACAATTTCTGTAGGTCGCGTGTGCCAAGGCTAGGTAAGGTCGCTTATGATTGCACATGTTTATTAAACTATCATTTGTTGTCATTTTCTCTGAGGTAGTGTTGGTTAATTTGATGAATTAGGTTATATGTTAAACTCTCGAGGCAAGCGAAGTTCCTAACTGGGGCTTAGGGCTTTAACTTGCTGAGTTTATCTCAATCCATCATGGTTAACCTTTTCAGGCCCTAAATGATGCAGTACTCGAGGATCGAAGAGAACGATCCCTTTGAGGCCAATGAGTAGGCTGCTGTGGTTTATTCTCTTTTTTTGGTAAGCCCTCCTCGACTTGTACAATGTTAGGTTAGCTAAGCCGGTCCCTTTTTGAGTAGACCTCAGCTTTTCGCTGTAGTAAGGCATGTTTATATGTACTGTAGTTCGGGCTAACTTTCATATATATAAGATGATGTCTTTCCTCTACTGCTGTTGTTGCTATCCTTGTTGTTTGGTTTGGGAGTTGTTCATTTCTGCATGTGCTTAATTACAAGATAAAATGAATTGGTCAATGACAGTACCTGGGATGTCATACAACTATACCTCAAGTGAAATGGGGTGCCACGAACTCGAGAGTCGAGACGTAACACCTAGAATCAAACCCAGATTTAGACATCGTACCATAAGTCTTCCACAGCTTAGATCGCCATCAAGTTGTACGACATTAACTATGGCCTTTGGTCCCAAGTTGTCGAGATATACATATCTGGCAAAGATAACATGGTATATTTGAATGTAGACTTTCCTCAACCCTAATTGACAAACCCAGACTTTCGAACGTAGAAAATCAAGGATTCAAAAGTGAAAGGATGGTTATTAATTTCATGGATTTGACCTTGATAGGTAACTTTATCCATTTCCCAATTGCAAAGATAGTATGGGATTTGATTGCTATTACTTTTTTTTTATGGAATCGACACTTTTCAAATTTATGATTTGAAGAGATGTATGACTAGAATGAGATAGGTTGGAGGACCCATTGAAACTTACCACAATTGTCTTCAAGGCTTGTGGAGGGAGATTGATTTTTGCTTTCCAAATCCGTTGGTATGTCCCACTGATATAGAGAGATACAATTCAACTATGTAGGAAGATAGAGTGTATATTTTCCTTGATGGATTGGATGATCGCCTGGATAAATTCCAAGCTGATATGCTCTAGATGCAATAATTCCCTACAATTAAACAAGCTTACACTCATGTTCAATGGGAAGATGTATGGCAAGCGGTGATGTTAGCAAGCATAGACACTACACATGCGATTGTCATGGTGTTAAAGGGGATTAAGATGGGATCCAAAGATAGGACCCAAGAGGTGCTAATGTTGTGTATGTATAAGATGGGCATCTCTGCGAGTGCTGAAAAGAAGGCAGAACCCAACTTGTTGGTGGATGCATGCATTATGGAAATATGAAACATACTCGTGAGATGTGCTTTAGGTTACAAGGGTATCTAGATTGGTGGAAAGAACTCAAAGCATGAATATAGGCTGAAGGTGAGGTGAATAGCAAAAAAGTGCAAGCTTCATTGGTAATTGGAGAACTTTATTTGTCATTGGTTTCTCAGGTAGAACCAATCAGTGATTCAACTACGACATGAAGGTAATCATAATTGTGCTTTATTAAATTCTAATCAAGATGAACACAATGGATAGATTATTGATTTTGGGGCTGCAGATCACATGACCTTCAACCCAAACAACTTTGTTAGGGTTATACAACCAATGTATTGTAGTATTTCCAATACTAGAATCACCTATCTATAACATGAGCTAAGACTATTGTTCTTTCACCCTCACTCTCTTTATCTAGTACCTTACTATTTCCATCATTGTAAAATAAATTGATATCAACTGGCCAAGCCACTGAAGAGCTCAATTATGTTGCTATAATGTACCCAAATCTTTTCCTTTTTCAGGATATTCTCAAGAAAGAGATCATTGTGCATGGTACTAAGAGAGGGGGATTGTATTGCATGGACGATCTTAATTTCAAGAGTGTGAACCATATGTGGCATTCTTCCAGTAGCAAAGAGAGACAAATTTGGCTATGGCATCATCGTTTGGGGCATCCATCCTTTGGTTATATGAAATATTTATTTCTTGAGTTGTTTTCTAATGAACAAGACTTGGTTTTTCGATGTGAAACTTGCATTTTGGCTAAAAGTCATCATGTTCCTTTTCCTATAAGTCAAAATAAGAGTGAAGTTCCTTTTTCTTTGATTCATTTTGATGTTTAGGGTCCTTCTCCCATTACTACTTTTCCAAGAATCAAATGGTTTGTGACCATTGTTAATGATTGCACTCAAAGACTTAGCTATATTTGATGAAACATAAAGATGAAGTGTCGAATGTGTTTCGTGGGTTTCTTATTATCGGACATATACAATTTGACACTAAAGTTCAAGTTCGTCATTCTGATAATGGTGGATAAGATGTCAATCAATACCTTCAAATATATTTTCAGTAGCATGGTCTTCTTTATAAGACATCTTGTATGTAGACACCATAGCAGAATGGTAGTTGAATGGAAGAACAGACACAATCTACAAATAGATCGTGCACTGCTAATTGGTGGTCATGTTTCGAACAGTTTTTGGGATAATATGGTTGTCACAGTGGTCCATTTCCTTGAATATGATGCCTTCGAAGGTGCTGGCATTTCAAATTCCACTACAAGTTTTGTTAGCACATATTTCTACCTTCAGTCTTGATGATTTCCCCCATAATTTTTGGATGTATTGCCTTTGTACATATCCATAAATATCATGATACTAAACTTGATCTTTATGCAGTGTATTGTATTTTTTGGGGGTTTATTACACAACTAAAGGGTTATCTTTACTATAATCTTTCTACTAGGAAAACTTGTGTTACTATGGATGTGATCTTTGTGGAGTCTAAACTTTTTTTTATCGTTATCCAATTCTACCTTTCAAGTGGAGATACAAGAAGAAATGAAGAATTGGTGGGAGTTTGGTGGCCCCATCATGGTGGGGGTTGGATCGATGGCTGAATAAGCCTTGATAATATCAACATTGGTTGGGTAGGTGGTGCCATTGGGTTGTCCCGATAGTACCAATAGAGGCTGGGCATGTGGTATTGAAGGATGGGCAGTTCCCAATGGGGGATGGGTAGCTAATATAGGAGCATGATGTAGAAGAACAGTTTCCCCCTCTCTAATACTCAACTCATCTCCTAAGGATATTCTTGAAGTAATTTCTCCTATCACATCATATAATCTCGATGATACAAGTATATTTGTTTTATATAAGTTATCTATCAAGCATAATTGCGGCAAGCCTCCAAATTGATACTCATTAGATATGGAGGAAATGAGATGAAAATATCTCATTGCAAGCTTTCTGTCAACTAGAAAATTGTTAGAGCCACTAAAGGCATTTGTGTCTAATGTATTTTCAGTTCATGTTTTTGATGGGATGTGAGAAGTCTTGGAAGACTTGTGGGAAATTGCGTCATTAAAAAAAGGAGGCCAAAACTTGGAGGCTTGCGGGATTGCCAAAAGGAAAAAAATTAATAGGGTGTAAATAGGTTTTCTCAATTAAATATAAGATGGATGGGTCAATCGAGAGGTACAAGGTAAGACTTGTAACAAAGGGATATACACAAACATATGGTGTGGATTATCAAGAGACATCTTGCCAGTTGCAAAACTTGACACTATCAGTGTTTTGTTGTCTCTTGCGGCCAACTTAGATTGCCCACTACACTAGTTTGATGTCAAGAATGCCTTCCTCCATGGTGACCTTGAAGAAGAAATTTGCATGGATATCTCACCTAGGCATGATATTCCTTTATAGCCAAGCATTGTGTATGAGTTGCAATGTTTCCTATAAGAATTAAAATAATCACCTCGTGCTTGGTTTGGTCATTTTAGCTTGGCTATAAAAAGACATGGGTACTTTGGAAGTGACTCAAACCATACATTATTTCTAAGGCGACGCCAAGAAAATGAAACAGCTTTGATAATTTATGTGGATGATATGATTATAATAGGGAATGATTTGGAGGAAAATGTTAAACTCTAAAAGAGATTAACAGTGGTGTTTGAAATGAAAAATCTTGGTGGACTCAAATATTTCTTAGGAATTGAAGTAGGTAGATCAAAAGGAGGCATATTTCTCTATCAAATAAAATATGTACTAGAATCATTGACAAATGTGGGAATGTAGATTGTAAGCCAGATAAAACTCAAATTGTTCAGAATCACAAATTTGGACAATATCCAAATTAGGTACTCACTAATAAGGAGAGATATCAAAGGTTATTGGACAAGTTAATCCATTGTCTTGTACTCGTCCAAATAATGCATATGTTGTGAGTATTATTAGTCAATTTATGATGCATGTAAGGAAGATCATATGGAGGTTGTTGTTCGAATCCTTCGCTACTTGAAGCTACTCTAAGCAAAAGACTTTTCTTTTCAAATCATCTTGAAATTGAAGGTTATACATATGTAGATTGGGCAAGGAGTGTTTCTAACATGAAATCAACATCGGGATACTTTACTTTTGTAGGAGGGATTTTACTTACTTGGAGAAACAAAACAAAAAAAGAAAAAGTGGTGGGGTTGTTGAGTGCATAGGCTCAATTCATGGGGATGGCTAAAGGACTTTGCAAACTTCTTTAACTTAATAGGTTGATGTCAGCAGCTTGGCTTCACTCTTGAGTTCGAGATAAATTTGTTTTGTGACAATAAGACAACCATTGATATTTCTCACAATCCAGTTCAACATGATCGTACTAAGCATATTGAGGTAGATTGGTGTTTTATCAAATCGAATCTAGATACCAAGATAGTTCAGTTTTCGTTTTCTAAATCTAAAGACCAATTGGCTAATATACTGACAAAGGCCATATCGAGCATGGTCTTCTATAGCTCACTTAACAAGTTGGGCATAAAGATACTTATGCACCAACTTGAGGGGAAGTGTTGGTGTGAGTTGTAATATGAGGCTAAATTAGGAGGTTTTGTAGAATAATTTGTTACATATTATGCTTCTTGATTTAAAGAGAATCTTAGATTTAGCCTAAAATAGTGTTTTCTTGTATATATATGTTTGTTTTATGTATTAGTAAGAGATATATGAAAACATATTGGAAAATAATTTTTTCTTCTTTGATATCTCTCCTGTTCTTTAGGCTCTTGCACACTATAGGGTTGTAGCTCTAGCGTAGCCACCAGTGAGGCCTAGGCACTCTCACTGAGGCCTAGACAAGGATTGTTGACCCTTATGGTGCAAGTGGGGTAGTAGAGATTCTTCTCTCGTCACATGCTTTCATTTATGCCAATAATGTTATAAAATGATCATTAGTGCCATAATTTATTATTTGCCAAAAAAGCTGTGTCAAAAGCAAAATACTAGAGACAAAGATTAAAAATTATGTGGACCATTATTGACTATATTTTAAAATATATGGGCATTTGGAACGGGCTATGTCATGTTCTATCTTTGGTTATATAGTAATCCCATGATTACTGAGTTACATATATCGATATCAACCGTATTTATTTGTCATAAAGCACATATGAGAGTATAATGCCTATATCTACATTAATTTATAACTCACCAATTGAATGACTAAAATACCATGTATTAACACTAAAAAATGGACAGCTTTTAGTTATACTTGACAAGTACCAGACTTAGTTGATAATAGTAGAATTTGATGACCACAAATGTTATTGATGAAAAGAGCAATCGACAACTCGCAAAGAAGTTATTTCTAGCGAACATGAATTATCTATGAAAACCTCATTGGGGAAGAAGTCATCGATATTGAGATAAAATTGCCAAGTAGAGATATTTTTTGAAGATAAATGCTATTAGAAAATAGGAAACTAGTAAGTGGTAATGTTTATAGCCACTATTTTAGAATTTTGCAACTTATGGATAACTGTTGTTGCAACTTCTTGTAACCACAAATAAGGTTAGGAAGTTATCTTTTTAAATTCAATAATCGTTTATAACTGTCATTTGTGGGTTTTAAATAGCCATGTTGTACTCATTATATCACAAAACTCAATGTTCTTTGCAAATTTATCTTTGTCTTTACTTTCTGCAATTTAAATGGCTAGTTGCAATTGTCTCAAGTATTTGTACCATTAAATTTCTTGTCATTTATTTTCTTGTTCAAAATCAACAAAAGACCTTTCATTACCTTTGTCGATTCATTTATTGATCCATAGACTTCAAACGGTATTTAATCATCTATTCATTTTCAGTAAAGTCTCTTTTCGACATGCTTTTGTTAATTCGAGGAGACTACATTGAGAACCGTTAGTCAACAAGAGTTTGACCACGTTGTTGGCAACAACAATCTGATACCACAAATTGGTGACGAGGTTGCTACACTTTCTGAATCTTAGTCGCTGAGATAGCGATAGAAGGAAATTGACGTGACGAAGTTGATCTTCCAAGGTATCACAATGAAGAATAGTTAAGAGATGTTGCTCTAAATGCAACACGATTTCTACCATGAGAAGATTGCTTGAAGAATAGCAAAACAATATGGCTAATTACATCATGAGTCACATATCATATGTGATCAAGCTTGTATGATGCCTTATTGAGGCTAGGATTGTTCAACCAACTACTATAAACAAATCTAGTGGCAACAAGGTATGTTCCCAATCCCTCTCCACCTTTTGAGGCTAATGTGGATCGGAATAACAAAATTAGTAACAATAATTTGGTAAATGAGACTGGTCAACAAGCCGATTAATTACCAAATGTTGAAAATGGAAGGCTAGTGGCTCCATTGGTACCACCCAATGTGAATGTTCCTCTTAGACCTAACATGCCAATTAACGTAAATAATCTGGCAAGACTGGCATAACCAAATCTACAATTGAACCTAGCAAAACTTGACAAAGAAATTTAACAATAATTGGGGTTAAATAAGGGTGTTATCATAACTATGTATGGGAAACCATATCCCAAATGGCTCAATAATCAATCTTTTCTAAGAAGTTTCAAAATGCCCAACATTTTCATTTTTACTAGCATGGGCTGTCACAACCCTTGATCAAGAGTCAAACTGTGGATCATCTTTGTGACATCCCAGACTTGTCGCCGATCTGATTCCTTTTATCTTATTAATATGCACATGCAAAATGTTAACACATCAACCACGGTCCATATAATAGAGGGGAAATGTGGGATATTGGACTTTCAAATACACTACTCATATTACCAAGCTTGATCTTTCTTTTCAACTATTACATACAAAAACGCTGGGGTTTCCTTAGCTCCGCTACTTCCACGGCTATTCAAAATTGGAAACCCTTCTACTTGGGTTGATCTTAAGGGCTAGGGGATGTTCCATTGGATGTCGCCCCATCTGTTGCGTCGGTTGGTCAATCAAAACCTTGAAGAGGTTCGACCCAATCACCGTCAAACTATGCATACCATACCTCAAAGCGAAGAGGCACCAACTCATATACCCCTCATCGTTCCATAGAGTAGACTCGAGTTTATGATAGGTAATATCCTTCTCGACATCTACAATATCTATAGTAGACATCATTATTTTTACAGGTTAGCCAAAACGCTCGGCAGCCATACTTAATTACCTGTAAAAACAAAGAAGTATATACTTGGAATACTCAATAAGTAAAGCCTCTAATCTCGACTAGCAAGTTAGTCCTTCATAAAAACTAGCCAAAGATCATGAGCAAATAGTGTAAATGCAACTGTTGTGACTTTCCATAACTATGGTTGTCGGTAAGAGCAAAGTTCACATAATAGGCTCAAACATGACTGACACTTCATGCAACACACAACTCATTTACCATAGTTGAGGACTCAAACCCCAATCTCTCCGAAGCCATCTTGGGACTTTAACTTGATTCTATTCAAGCTTTTATTTGACTTTCAGGCACTTCAAACCTAGGCGTCTTGGGACTTGAAGCCAAGGCATCACGGAGCTAGCAAACTCGAGGCATCCAAAGGCTGTCATGGGACTCAAACTCATTTCAATTTGAGCTTGCATAGTTGGGCATTCGGGACTTGAACCTAGGCATCCCGTTCTTTCAACTAGGCATTGTCACCAATGCTATGTGGCGAAGGCACTATTCATCCATTTAAAATGCACACAGATATATTCAAACACATCATATGTGACTGATTATTATCTTCCAATTGACTCAATCATGCATAAAGGCCTCCAAAAGGTTGTGCACAAGTGTAGTGTGTGTGAATTCTATCATGCCAAAAATTAATCTTAACTAGAGGCTTAGCTTAATTGACAAATATTTGAGGTCCCCCGCACCAATTCGAGACATGAGCTCAATACACCTCAACATAGGTGAACGCTTTATGGCTTTAGTGAACCTCAACTTGTGATAGATGTATCAACAAATCTTGCTACCATTCTAGTCGTGCAACATATAAAGCATGGACATGAAACTTGACATAAACACTTCATGATTCAAGTTATTCACGGCTTGCACATGAGGTCATCTAGTCTTAAGAAAAGGGTTGACACTACTAGGGAGAGTTAGAAAACTCTACTTACATGGACAAACCTCAGAAAATTAAAGAAATAGCTTGACAGAGGCAAATGGGTGCACAAATGGAGGAGAGAAAGAGCGGGTGAGAGAATGCTTAAGGAGAGAGGAGGAGAGGAGGCCAAAATGGCAAGAAATGAGGAGAGTGTCCTCCTATTTATAGCTCCCGACCTCATGGTTATTGAGCCAAATGGTCAAATCCTCCTTTTCTAATTGGCACACTTAAGTTGTTTAGGTGGCAAGTCTATTTTATATGGTGTCTTGCCTAAAGAATGAGCTAGCAACCTATTGATCTTGTGTGGCAATCTAGAGCTGAAATATCTTCATTAGAGGCTTACTTGACATTCTTCCATAAGGCCAAGCAAGCGCTTCCTCGTTTAATGATATTTATGGCAATCTTGAGGGGGTGGTGCCTGTGGTGCCAAATTGACACCTAAACATTTTAGGCCTATGATGAAAGTCTTAAGTGTCCATTTCTAATTGGTCCAAGTGTGTGGCGACTCATCAACTTGGCCACTAAGAAAAATCTTCAAGTAATCATGACCGATCTTTTTTGTTTTTTGGACAGTCATAAGATGACTCACCCCATGCATTAAATGAGGCATTTTAGAGAGTTCTTCCCTTTTGTCCATATTTTCAAGAATGAAGTTGTCATGAGAAACTAATCACCTGAATTCATTCTAGGGTCGAGGGAAGGTTCATAAGGTACACTCCAAATAATCGATTCTCACGAGCCTGTGGTACCAGCCATTGTGCCCCTTGTATGCCCAAATCATTCCCTTTGGCAGTCAGTTGGCTTTTGAGAGTCGGCTCAATGGTTGGCTTAATGGCCAGCTTTTGGGTCAGCTCGTTCGAGTTCATAGCTGCCTCAAGTCTTTCACCAAGCTTAGTGTAAAGCATGCACGCGATCGATCCCTTATACGCGGTCTGTGGTTCGTTGGTTGACTTAAGGATGGTTCTAGGGTTATCCATAGTCTAGTACTAAGCCAAGACACAAATGGATTCTAGATTTAGTTATGGAACCGCTAGGTCAATTCCAAGGCTCGTTCCAATCGATCCCCAATCCATCGCATGGTTCCATGGTTGGCTTGTGACCAATCTATAATCGGGCATCATCAATTCATGATTCACTTCCAGTCACTAAGAATTAAATAGGTAATAATGCATATCCAGTTATAATACAATCGTATTGGGATGAGTTAAATCGTCCGTGTATTGAAGCATGGTTGGGCGGAATCACTCACGATTGAGTATAATCAATCAAGATTGATCCATGACCATTTGCCAATCCATGGTGGTCCATGATCATTCCATAATCAAATCTTGTGATCCAAAAATTATCTCATAAATAAATGATTCGATCCCACTTGTATGATTGGTAGCAAATTCACGGCCGATCCCTCAGCCAGTTCATGACCAATCGATTGTTCGGATCATGACCAATCCTTGATCCTTTCCCGATTGAACCAATCGATCCCATGACTAATGGTCCATGGTTGATCCATTTCAAACCTTGTGACCGTTCCTCAGGGGTTGGAATTGAGGACATTACAAAGGCAAGCAATATACCATTACACCCATTGTTTGATTTATGGCCCAAAGTGGGAAGTAGGAATAAATGAGTTTTTATGACTTACAACATTTCCTTTGTTTATGTCAAAAACTCATTTTACCTAGCACACTAATTTATTACCTAATTCAATGTGTAATTGGATAGAGATGGAAAGACAATTCCATCCTCAGTTTTGTAGAACTATACTTGAAGTATCAATTGTTGATTTGGCTATACTGTGTTATTATAATAATAAGTCAACTGATCAATTTGTTGTTTGATTTAAAAAGGCTAGGAGCAAATGCCTTACTTCACAAAAAAAGAAAAATCACTATTTGCTTTCGATGAATTGACATTCAATCTAATAGAAAAAAATTTGAAGGCTAAGATTTTGTTGATTTATTCTAATTAGCTATGAGAGTATCTAAGTATAAGCAACTTCTTAAAGATAGAGATAAAGGGTCACTTGAAAACTTTGCACAAAACATGACTTTAATGGAAAATTATGAGTCAGAGTATAAATTTATCCTGAATCAAAACATTAAAATAAATATGGCAAATATGATAAATGACAAGCCTTATGTTAATTGATCCTTATAGCCTGCCAAAATAAAAGGAAAACAACTTGGCTAAAGACACTCAAGTTTACTCGTTTGACATTGACAAATTAGACGAAATCTTCAATTTACTCTTAAAAGATGGTATGATAAAATTAAATAAATGCCAAATTATCCCAAGTAAAGAAATTTAGTAAACAAAAAATATTGCAAGTGGTATAACATAATTAATTGTGTTATTTTCAAGAGAATAATTCAAGAGGCAATGTGGTAAGAAAAAATCAAACCCAATGACAAAGGGGCATGTGACCTTTAATAATCTAGTGCAATGGGACAAGTATTGACAGCAAAAAATGAAAAACTTTTGGTTATAATTGACAATTGATAGATATAGTCCACAATAGCAAAATTTTGTGAACAACATAAGTCATCGATAAAATAAACAGCCTACAACTTAAATAGCATCAACAACTTGCCATGAAAATTATTGATAACAAACATTAGTTATTGATGAGAACCCTTACTAAGAATGAAGTCATTGACATCGATTGAGTAGCGATATTCTTAGATAAGTGTTACTAGAAAACTGCTACTATTTTAGGATTTTGCAACTTCTTGTGGATAAGTGTTGTTATAATTTTTTGTAACCATAGATAGGATTAGCAAGTAATTTTTCTAAATTTGTTAATGGTTTGTAATGTCGTTTGTGGGTTATAAACAGCCACTTCGTACTCTTTCTAAATGAACTTCTGATCAATCACAAAAATCAACGTTCTTTGCAAATTTATCTTTGTTTTTACTTTTCCGCAATTCAAATGGTTAATTGCGATTATCTAGTTGTCCTACCTTTGAATTCCTTGTTATATCTTTCTTGCCCAAAATCAACCATGGACTCTTTATATGCTTTATTGATTCACAAATTGTTTAATATATATTCGAAACGCATTTCATTGTTGATTCAATTTTAATGAAATATCTTTTTGGGTATATTGAAAGATATTTTCATTGTCAATTCAGTTTTGATGAAATACTGAGATAATTATAAATCAAGTGGGCAACCACAGTACAAATTGGTGACTCATGCTTAGTATGTACGAAGACATGGATCCAATCATAATGCGTTGCAACCGTGAGCTCAATGGACTAATTTCCGTATTTAGGTGATGTTCTTGAAATCTAAAAAGTATAGAACCAACCCAAATCCTCATTGGTTCTAATTATTTCTCGCTAATTTATATCAAGTTAAAAGTTTTAAGATAAAAATGTATAATTCATTTTTTTAGAGCAGAGAGTGCCAAAGCATCAAAAAAAAAAAGTAAAAAGAAAAAATGAAAAAATGAGAAGCGTCCGAGGAAAGGCGCATCAATGAAAGCCAAAGAAGAAACAAAGCCAAAGCAAAAATGTTGACGCTTCTGCTTTTGAAAAGTCCCATTGTAGGGTCCGAATGGCAAAGAGAAAAATGTACGGTCGCTGCAGTCTGGTCTTCAAGCAGAGAGCCTATGGGTGTGGAGGAAAAAAAGGATACACAAACCAACTTGGGGTGATAGATCTCACGGAAAGAAACTCCCTTGTGATGGGGGAGATACTTGAAAGAACCGGGAGCGAGCTTTCAAGTATCAATGAAACCCATCAATATAATCAATTAACCGCCCATTATTTTGGAAGAAATGAATGATTTCAAAAAATATTTTTAAAAATAAACATTCATGCTCCTCAAAAAATTAGTTAAAAATGTACTATTATTAATCATAATTTATATCTAAACATATTTACAAATGATAAAAATGTTTTTCGTCTATTCATCATCATAAGCGATGTCAATGATTATTTTTAGAAAAATATTTTTTATATTATTTATTTTTACAAAACAAACGAGATTTTAATGTGATTTCTTTTTATTTTTCTTATGATAAGTGATTGATTTTACCTGAATAACAAATTAATGGACCGAAAAAGACCAATGAAAATTGAAGTGAATAGTTTATAGAGCAATGAATTGAACAATAGTGAGGATACAATCATTTTGTCAACACAAGGATGGGCAACCAGTGACTAAGGGGTGTCAATGGGTCAGGCCGGGTCGGGTCTTGATGTTACCGACCCGACCCGAACAATAAGAGTCATGTCATTTGACCTAACCTGACTCGAAATGCATCAAACATGAAGCAAAAAAAAAGGGTCGGTTCGGATCGGGTTTCGGGTTTTTTATTTAAAAATATTACAATTTTTTAATAAAAAATATTATAAAGGGAATTATGACAAAGGGAATTTCCGCAGCACAGAAATGTTCTTGACGTGATGTTCTTACGTGATGCCTCGTCCAACCCATCCGTGAACATCTCCGCAAACAAATAATTTTTTAATAAAAAATTATGACAAAGGGAATTCGAAATGTTTTTATTTGATGTCGTGAGGTCTCATCCAACCCGTCCGTGAACATCTCCACAGACAGATAATTTTTTAATAAAAAAATATGACGAAGGGAATTTGAAATGCTTTTATGTGACGCCATGAGGCCTTATCTGACTCGTCCGTGAACATCTCTGCAGACAGATAATATTCCCTCCTCTAAAGTTCTACGTTGGTCACGAAAAAAAAGCAAATCATATGGAAGATGGGGAGAGAGAGGGGGAGAGGAAGAGAGATTGATGGGGGCTGACTTGAGGGGTGATGACGACGAACCCATGAGATGAGACGTGTTGGATGAGTTGCGAATATAAGGAGTTGTAGATGAGATATCTTGGGTGGGTGTGTTTGGGTTGAAGCTTTTAATGTGTTTAGGTCGGAACATTGTTTCGACCCTGACTTGATCTAAAACATGTATTCCATTTGTATTTATAATTGTTACCCAAATAATATTAAGACTCGAAACATGTACCATACTTATTTTGTATTCTAGTTGTGTTCGGGTTATGTTCGGGTTGGGTTGGATGGGATTTTTTTGACATCCCTACCGATGAGAGACCGGTCCTAATCATTTTTTTGTCTACGACTAACTTGGAGTAAATGTAGTACAGAAATTTGCATAAAATTTGCATTAAGCTGGCCATTAGGCCTGTTTGGAAGACTTGGAAATGGTTAGGGAGAGAATTAGAATTGAATGAGAATAGAGGTCGTGTGGAAATGGGCGGACACCAATTATACACACAACTCCATCATCGAGGGGTAAAAAATGTCTCGGTCAATGTTCTTTTCTTGCAATTAACAATTCTTGACCTTTTGTCCACCCTCAATTCATATTATATATACACTCTTCAAACCATTTCGAGAAAAATCTTTTCTTCACATATTCTTTCTTGACCTCATGTTTTTCTTCACGTAGAATTTCTCCACCTCCTCCATTATTTGAGGTTTATTTTTTCATTAATTTTTGTATTTTTTATTATTTCAATAACACCATTTGAATTTGTTTTCTAATGAAAATGTGATTTAATTTTTTAAAATGTCGGGCCTTGGCCAATCGTGCTTTGCATATAACCCGGTGGTCACCCGTACCACCAATGCTGGAATTGAGCACCACCCTATCGCTACCATCAACTCTGTGCCATGGCTGCCAAATTTGGCATTGCCACGGCCATGGCCACCACTAGACTCATTCACCGCCATCACCGCCACTAGAGTCCCTATACTTGGCCACCATGAATACTACTAATTACCACGCCCCAATTCAAATCACCTCCATTAAAAAAGCAAGAAGCACAATCTTGAGCCGAAAAAAAAAGGAGGCTCCTGATGCAAACAGTATGCCTCAAAACACAAGTTCTAGCCGAAAACTTCAGACCCAAAAGTCACTGTTTCAGTTTCTTTAAGGTTTAAGTTCTCTAGGGTCTAAAAGCTGGAGCATCACTAGGTTATTTGGCAAACTGTACTTAAAGTTCCCCACATTTGAAATCTAAGTTTACCCAATGATGTGACCTTGGTACAACAGAATTTTGTCCATTGGCGCATCGCTTCCCCACATTAAGTTCCCAACTTTTGTACCATCCACAACACTAAACCCCTTAATGAAGTCATCCCATTTTCCAACGCACGATAGAAGTCTAGTCACTACGTGATGAATTTATAAATTCACTGCTCATTTAGATTGAAATTATCACTTCACATCTTTGATTTCGCCTATCAAACTCCTCCAAAGCAAAAGGAAATTTCGAGAGGCTGCGAACAATGGCTGATGACCGGGCTCTCATCTGCCCTGAACCCAAACCCAAAGCCCCGTTGGTCGCCCATGTGCCGCCACTCTTCGCCTCCTACAATGACCGGATCCGCCCCCTGCTCGATGCAATCAACAGGATCCGAAACCTCATGGACATGGAGGAAAGCATCCATCTCCCCACCATTGTCGTCGTCGGCGACCAGTCCTCAGGCAAGTCGAGTGTCCTCAAGTCCCTTGCTGGCATCAACCTGCCGCAGGGGCAGGGCATTTGCACGCGCGTCCCTCTCATCATGCAACTCCAAAACAACCCTCAAGCTGATCGCCCCCAGCTCTACCTTGAGTTAAATGGCAAAGTCGTCCCCACCGAGGAGGACAACATCGCCAAGGCCATTAATGATGCCACTGACAAGATCGCGGGTTATGGGAAGGGTGTCTCGAACACGCCGCTGACTCTGGTCATCAAGAAATACGGCATCCCGGACTTGACCATGGTCGACTTGCCTGGAATCACGAGAGTCCCCGTGCACGGCCAACCTGAGAGCATCTACGAGCAGATTTCGGAGATGATCATGGAGTACATTAGGCCTGAGGATAGCATCATCCTCAATGTCTTGTCCGCTACCGTTGACTTCTCCACTTGTCAGTCCATAAGGATGTCGCAAGTAAGTACACTCTAGACAGGCTTGGCTCCCACATCAATTCAATACTCGAATAATTTATTTCAACTCAAGGAAATGAGTCTATACGATTATTCGTTTTTGTGTTTTAGATGGTGGACAAGAGAGGCAGGAGGACTCTGGCTGCAATCACAAAGGCCGATAAAGCTCCGGAGGGCCTGCTCAAGAAGGTGACAGCCGATGATGTCAATATAGGGCTTGGCTTTGTGTGTGTCCGGAACAGGATTGGTGATGAGACCTACGAAGAAGCGAGGCAGGAAGAGGCGAACCTGTTCGCAA
The DNA here is from genome assembly GCA_014182735.1 of Corymbia maculata. NCBI lineage: Eukaryota > Viridiplantae > Streptophyta > Magnoliopsida > Myrtales > Myrtaceae > Corymbia > Corymbia maculata. The sequence goes on along the minus strand of CM024683.1, from coordinate 18,514,262 downwards.
CGCACCCTCTTCTGTGCAAGATCAATAAGTCCATCGTCGGTGTGCCTGTCTTGGCACAAAAACTGACGCAGATTCAAGCCACCATCACTGCCAAGTACTTGCCCGAGATCGTCATGAAGATCAATAACAAGCTGGATGCAAATGTTGCTGAGCTTAAGACAATGCCCAAGAATCTGTCCTCTGTCGAGGATGCCATGATGGCCTTCGTGGAGATCATGGGGTCAGCGAAGGAATCGCTGAGGAGAGTCTTGCTGAGAGGCGAGATAGACGAGTACCTGGCCAAGGATGACATGTACTGCACTGCCAGGCTGGCGAAGATGCTGAATCAATACTACGATGAGCTCCAAAACGGCTCGGAGAACAACCTGAAGACTAACTTCTTGTTGGAGGAAATGGAGGTCTTGGAAGAGTTTGAAGGGATTGGCCTCCCAGACTTCCTCCCTCGCACCGCCTTTCTCATCCTTTTGCAGCAGAAGGTGAAGGGGATATCAAGCAATCTACTGAGTTTTGTGGCTCGCATTTGGGACTACATTGAGGGAGTTGTGATTCGGGCGTTAATGCAATACTCAAAGAATTATCCTCAGCTGCAGTCATCGGCCAGAAGAGCAGCGTCCAATCTGATCTATAAGATGAAGGGGAAGACGTTGAACAGGATGATGAAGATTGTTGAAATGGAGAAGCTCAATGACTACACTTGCAACCCTGAGTACCTGTTGGAGCGGAACAAGTTGATGGCCCGGCAGGACCATTTCTTTAGCTACTATAAAAGCTACGAACAGCGTTTCCCTCGAGGGGATCGGGGCTGTCAGAACGGTCCATCTGCGTTATCACAACCAGCAGCTGCTTCGGCAGGCGTTCGATCTGACAATGAGGATGATCCCGTACTGGAAGATTGTGCTGAGGAGGTTCGTGGATTCGGTGGCACTGCATCTGCGGTTCATCGTGAACCAGAACCTGGTGGACAAGGAGATGGAGAAGGAGATTAGGGGGGAGTGGACGGGGCGCGGCATCAAGAGGATGATGGAGGAAACGCCGGAGGTGGCGGAGAAGCGCGAGGAGCTGAACAGGAGCATCAAGCAGTTGAGGGAGTCGGCGGAGGTGGTGGTCAAGTTCATGGACTGGATCGCTACCGACGGCGACGGCAATGATTAATTACGCCGTTTTTCTGTTTTCTGTTTTCTTCTTTTTGGCTTGTGAGGGGTTATGTGAGGAAAAGATAATTATCAGCGTGCTCTTGCTTGGTTAGGTGGTTCTGTATGGGATTCTACTGGACTTCAATTAGCTTCCTATGGTTAGTTCTTGATGATGTACTAGTCAGTTAAAATTGGTTTTTGAAATCTTAGAAGCCATATAAAAATATGCGTTTTCGTTCTCTTTTACATGCACTAATTAAATTTTCTTAAAGCTATTTTCAACATTAATCGGAAGAGTAAGTTGTCTCGAGAGTCCTTTTTATTTTTAATTAATAGGTCGATTTGTAAGTAATAAATTTATGCATATGAATTCATCTTGGTTCTAAAATCTGTGGGGCTAAAGTTCACAACAATTGATGTACTTCTTTTAAACCTTAGTCTTCCGTTCACCCAAAACATGGTTGATTAACCATCGCTGCAATAATAAAGTGGGCCCTTACCCAACCTTTGAATCCAGCTTTTCCTTGCCATATGCTCCTTTTTATCATGTCCTTTAATTATGTACATGATGAATAATGTATTCCATGTTCCTCTCACTTTTTTATAAGCACATGAATCTGTGGGGCTAAAGTTCACAAGGACAAGCGGCCGATGAGAGACTGATGCCAATGTTGTATTACATTAGATAATTTGTATTACAAAGACGGAAGAAAAAAACAAATCCTCTAATAAACTGTAGTCATTTCGTTTTCTGTTCTTCGTCCATGCATGCACAAAATTTTGCAGGAAAAAGCAACATAGAAATTTTAGAACCGCCGGGTTGGATTGGATTGACAATGATCGGACCAAATTGACCGTTTATTTATCATTGATCCATATCTTACAATTTACATTGAGCTGACCCTTAAGCCTATGTTTGAAAGACTTTGAAAAAGGTGGGGGCATAGGATTAGAATTATAATACAGAGAATGGGCTGTGTGGAAATGGGCGGACGATAAATGCCCATTTTCTCCAACACAATTAGAGCACCAGGTTGTTGTCAAGTTACGAGGGCTGTTTATGATAGTCCCATCTTGCCAAGTTGTGGTCCTTATTTTAACGTCCTAGTACCCAGACGTGTCGCACTTCAAATTCCCTCCCAAGTTTTTGTTCTCGGGAGAATGGGAGTACAAAAGAAAGTAGGGAGTCCCATCTCTCGGGAATTTTTCCTCTGTTACTTCCATGAGAATTTTAAGAATCTGCTTAGGTCTAGAGAGGATTATAATTAGACTAGAAAGAAGGGTGGTGTGGAAATGGGCGGACCATAGAGCCGTTCCCACGCAACTCCACCATTGAAGGGAAAGGAATGACTTGGTCAATCTTTTTTCCTTTCAATTCTTTTTTAATCTTTTCAAACAACTCAATTATCAATTCTTCACCTTTTGTCCACCCTCAATTCATATTCTATATTTAAACTTCCAAACCATTCCAAGAAAAATAATTTCTTCACACACTCTGTCTTGATTTCATGTTTTTTCACATAGATTTTCTCCACCTCCTCGATTATTTGAGGTTTCTTTTTTCATTAATTTTTGTATTATTTTTAATGTTTCAAAATCAAAACTCAGAATTTTTTCTTACAAAATGCTAATTTAATTTTAAAAAAATATTGGGCCTTGGCCAATCACGCTTTGGATATAGCCCGGTCACTGGTGGCTAACCCAACTACCACCATCAACTCTGTGCCACCATCGCCAAGCTCGGTGCTGCCACAATCGTTGTCGCCACTAGAGCCCTATACTTGGCCACCATGAATGCTACTAATCACCAAGCCTCAACTCTGATCACCTCCATTTAGAAGCAAGAAGCACAATCTTGAGCCAATACTAAAAAGGAGGCTCTTAATGCAAACAATGAAGAGGTAATGGTCATTCCTCAGAAAAAAAAAAAAAAAAATCTAGCTTAGAACTTCAGGCCCAAAATTCACTGTTTCAGTTTCTTAAGGTTTAAATTCCCTCGGGTCTAAAAGCTGAAGCATTACGAGGTTATTAGGCAAACTGTACTTAAGAGTTCCCACCTTTAAGGTCCAAGTTTACACGATGATGCGACTCTTGTCCGACAGAATTTTGTCCATTGGTGCATCGCTTCCACAATTTTAAGTTCCCTACTTTTGTCCCATCCACAACGGCAACCCCCTCCATGAAGTCATCCCAATCGTCCAACTTGCGATAGAAGTCTCTTCTCTATATAATGAATTCATGACTTGGCAACTCCATAGAACGAAATCATCACTTCACATCTTTTATTTCATCGACCATACTCATCCGAAGTTAGAAGGAAATTTCGAGAGGCTGCAAACGATGGGTGACGACTGGTCTTCTGTCTGCTGTGAACTCGAACCCGAACCCAGACCCCCGTTTGTTGCCCGTAAGCCGCCGCTCGCCGCCTCCTACAATGACCGGATGCGCCCCCTGCTCAATGCAATCGACAGGCTGTGAAACCTCATGGTCATGGAGGAGGACATCCATCTGCCCACCATTGTTGTCATCGGCGACCAGTCCTCAGGCAAGTCAAGTGTCCTTGAGTCCCTCGCCGGTATCCACCTGCCGCGGGGGCAGGGCATTTGCACGCGCGTCCCTCTCATCATGCAACACCAAGACGATCCTCAAGCCGATCGCCCCGAGCTGTACCTCAAGTTCAATGGCAAAGTTGTCCCCACCGATGAGGACAACATCGCCAAGGCCATTAATGATGCCACTGACGAGATCGCGGGTCATGGGAAGGGTATCTCGAACACACCGCTGACTCTGGTCATAAAGAGATACGGCATCCCGGACCTGACCATGGTCGACTTGCCTGGAATCACGAGTCCCTCTGCACGGCCAGCCTGAGAACATCTACGAGCAGATCTCAAAGATGATAATGGAGTACATAAGTGTTAAATAAATTGGATGTGTGCGGAAGTGTGGTTTTGATATGATTGATAGTTTATATTTTGATGTGTGCAAGTGTATGTGCATAGTATGTATTTGGTAGAGGATGGACAAGGGACAAGGTAAGATAGTTCAAGGATATAGTGTTGGAAATTTTCCGATAACTGGCTTACATTAAATAATTAATTTTCTATTTTATATAATCGGGTTAATGGATATTTCAATATATTTTAAATCCTAAAGTGATCTTATTGAGTTGGGTTTTGGCATCTATTAATTACGGGCCTAGTTGAACAGCAAAGTGTAGGCAATTGTGTTTAACTGAAGCCCGTAATAGGAAGGAACCAGTTGACACACTGTTGATTAGGGTTTGCTAGGTCCCCTCTCTAGCCTATAAAATGGTAGGTTAATACCTATCAGTCGCTGAATCCCATTAAAGCTGCTAAACCGAAATAGGTCATAGAGAGGAAGAACCTGCATACCGACAGATCCCTGATTATATCAGGTTGATCTGTTTTGATCATATCAGGTTGATTCGTTTTGATCATATTAGGTTGATTTGTTTTCAGTCAAGTGAGGCCATGGCTCAAATATGTATGTGTTTAATTCCGCTGTATATATTTGGATTCTTGGTGTTTTACAATCATGTATGAATCGAATTCGTTCTTAATTTAGTGATTGTTTATATTAAGAAATTTTACATGTGGTATCAGAGCCTATTATATATGATTGTAGAACCCAAAATTTTTTTATGAACAAATTCGAAATTTTCTCCCTTTATCCTAATGTTGTCGTTATTTTCTCATGCGGACTCTTTCATAGATTGATTTTGAAACCTTAGGGTTTTTATTCTGCATGTCGAGATCTTTCCAACCATATATAATTTATAGATTTTCGTTGAGAATTGAGAGAGAATTTCGAATATGAAATTCTAGGGTTTGCAATTGAATGATTTATGTTATAAATTGATGCATGGGTATTGTTATAAATTATATGCATATATATATATATATATATATATTTTATAATTGTTTGGTTGCATGAAAGTGAGTTTTTCGGCCTTAAACTTGAGAAAATTGAATTTAGGCCATGGGTATAAGATCTGAAAATTTTGAAGCTTCAATATTGATGATTTGTTGGTTAGTTCTTCCTTTAATTCACTCTAATCCCTTTATAATGGGGTTATAATCAAAACCCATGAAAACCTAAAACAAATCAGGCATAATATATGATTTATTGAGCTTCGGGTTGAAACCGGGTCGTGTGACCCAGTTTGCAGACCTCGGGGCTCCGGCTGGAGGTTGAAGAAGACCTCCAGCCGGGCCATGAGCGAACTGGGCTGGTTTGGCCCAGATTTTGGGCGCAAGCCCAGAACCTGGGCCTCAAGAGTTCTCGGGCCTGCTGAAGATTCTGGGCTTCTGGAAAGAAGCCCAGCCGGCGCCCAGCTTCTGGGTTTCTGGGCATGAAGCCCATTTTCCGGGCTTCTGGAAGCCCAGGCGGTCTTCTGGGTTGCTGGCCCGCACGTTCCAGTCAATTTTCGGCTTGCTGAATATTCTGGGCTCCTGGAAAGAAGCCCAGGCGGGCCAAGCGGGCCTGTTTTCTAGCTTTCTGAGCCTAGAATCTGGGCTTATGGAAGAAGTCCATGCGGGCTGGGTCTCCAAAGAAGTTGGGGCGGATGGGCTTTTTTTTTTTTCTTTTGATTCTGGGCACAGGCCCAGATCTCAGGCTTCTAGAAGAAGCTGGGCGCAAGCCCAGCTTCTGGAGTCTGGGCAGAAGCTTAGAGTTTTTGGGCTTCTGGGGATTCTCGGCGCAAGCCCAGAATCCGGGCTTAAAAGCCCAAGCGCCAAGGCATTAGAGTTTCTGGGCGGAAGCCCAGAATCCGGAATAGGCCCACGTGGGCTGGTCGCCAGAAATCTCTGGCCGAGCCCGCCGAGCCATTATTATTATTATTATTATTTTTATTTTGCATTAATAAAAAAAAAAGGTGGCAAAAAATGTTGTTTAATGTAATATTATTTTGGGAAGCACATAATGTTAAGTGCTTCATATTGATGAATTTTGGGCATTGATTAAATGGAGCATTATAAAATTTTTTGGAGTTCCTATTAATAAAAATTAGTATATACAATTACCCGCCCAAAGGGGGTTATTGTGTATATTAATTTGAAAAATTGCATGAAGATAAATTCCCACTTTAATTGATGGGGATGTATAATTGGAAAAATATTTATCCGCCCAAAGGGGATAAATTTTTTGAAAATTATATGTAATTCCCCTCTATATTAATATAATAGAGATAATTGATGGGGATGTATAACTCAAAATTTTATCTTCCTAAAGGGGATAAATTTTAGAGTTATGTGTAATTCTCCTCTATGTCGAGATAATGGAGATGTATAATTTAAAAGGTCTTGTTTGCACAAAGTGAATAAGCCCTTGATAATTATATGTAATTCTCCTTATCGTCTTTATATATTGATATTATGGAGATGTATAATTTAAAGGATTTGTCTGCCCAAAGGAGATGGATTCTTGACAATTATATGTAATTCTTCTTGTTGTTGTTTTACAATCTTCATGCTGTGAAAATAATGGTGCATTATACGCTCTGCCCAAAAGGGAGTTTATAACGTACTAATTATTTTGTGGAATTACTTATTGCCCATAATTAATCATATTGCATTATGTGTGACAAACAGTTACTTTTGCTGTGAACAACAACAATGCCACGATTGAGATGTTAACTGGATATAATATTATATTATTAAGGACTTAGTAAAAAAAAAATGAGACATTGTGATTGAAAATATTATAATTAAGTCCATGTTAGCCTATCCTCTAACAAAAGGATTACGACCCATTATGTTTAAAGATCATGTGAGGAATATGGGTGTTTTAGAGTCTTTTGATCTATTTTGTTAGTGAGAGCTATATAGTTTGTATTTCTAGATATTATAGTTATATACAAACTAATAATGTTTTTATAATGTCTATTAAAGCATTTACTTTTGATGATCATCACTGTTGTTATAAAACAGTATCTTTAAACAAATTTTAGTTTAAAGACGACTGGATGTCACTGATTATGAAATCTCATGTTGGATTGTGACATAGTTGTGCAATTTCATGTTGTTTAGAAATTGCGCTAATGCAATTTCATGTCATTGAGAAATTGCATTGAGGACCGATGTCATTGAGAAATTGCAGAAAGAAATAGTGTATATTTTGATCACATGTTGGCACTATTTCTTACTACACTACTAGGCCCATATCCATGAAAATATAATGTTTATTATATGTGATTATGGAAGGTCATGTGTTGCGGTATTTTCTTAACACATTGATCGTCATAGTCCTATAATGAGGTTATATAGGATTGGATTGGTTTTGAGATGCCATTATTGGAATATTATTTTTCAAAATTGTGGCCACATAAAACAAATTTTCAGTTATTAACCCGAGTGTGTCGTTTTCAAAATTAAAATCATTTTCAAAAATAAAACAAATTAATTAATGTAGCCCAAGTGGGAGAATGTTGGAAATTTTCCGATAATGGGCTTACATTAATTAATTAATTTTCTATTTTATATAATCGGGTTAATGGATATTCCAATATATTTTAAACCTTAAAGTGATCTTATTGAGTTGGGTTTTGGCATCTATTAATTACGGGCCTAGTTGAGCAGCAAAGTGTAGGCAATTGTGTTTAACTGAAGCTCGTAATGGGAAGGGCCAAATTGACACACTGTTGATTAGGGTTTGCTAGGTCCCCTCTCTAGCTTATAAAAGGGTAGGTTAATACCTATCAGTCGCTGAATCCCATTAAAGCTGCTAAACTGAAATAGGTCATAGAGAGGATGAATCTGCATACCGACAGATCCCTGATCATATTAGGTTGATCCATTTTGATCATATCAGGTTGATCCATTTTCAGTTAAATGGGACTATGGTTCAAACAGGTATGTGTTTAATTCCGCTGTATATATTTGGATACTTGGTGTTTTACAATCATGTATGAATCGAATTCGTTCTTAATTTAGTGATTGTTTATATTAAGAAATTTTACATATAGGTCATGGGAAAAAGGGAAAATAGTTTCATTAGTTAAATAAAATAGTTTGATGGAGGTGTTGGTGGAGGAGACACCCCACATGTAGGTGGAGTTCTAAACCTCACACATAATCTACACGGTGAAGGTCTAAGCCTCGCACCCTACAAAGACGTCCACCAAGTCCTATTTATAGGCGTGGGACATTGCCTCTTCTTGACTGACTTAGATACCTAGATGACTCTAGACATTTCTTTACTTTTCAACTTTGACTTGGACTTGCTTTTTGTCTTGCATCCCATGCCCAGATTCTTCTTCATGCTTCAGCCCACTATTTTTGACTTTTTCAAAGGTTTCTTTTGTTGCTGTCTGCTTGCCAACTTGGACAAGTTGCCGCCAAGGCTTTTCTTTGTGTACTTTATTCCTAAGCATTTTAGTTGATTCCAGAGTTTTCCAAAATGGATCACCAATTTCCAACACTCCCCTTGATCCATTTTCGGGGTACTCCGGACATTGCATCATAAAGTCTTGGACGTACTTTGAAATTTTTGTGTAGTTTGTCCCATGCCTTTTATTCCGTCTTCATTCCATGATCCCTTGCATTTTTATTTTTAGAACACTTGCACCAATCTTGAATGTGCATGGCTTTTCTTCAACGATGTCCCGTATGTCTCGGGCCATTAAAATGCTCTTAGTTGTGGTTGTTAGCTCGGGCTCTAGCTCTGGCTCTCATAGGCTCTGGCTCTGGCTCCGGCTTTGGCTCTATTGGCTCTCGGTCAAGCTTTGGCCTTGACTTTAGTTGAGGATGGTGAGGACAAATGCCCAAATCTATCCGAATGTACCTAGCTTTGGCTTCATGTTTCCTTACGCCTGGCTCAATTATGAACCCGGGCGTATCTGGCTCTGATACCATGTTAAATAAATTGGATGTATGCGAAAGCGTGATTTTGATATGGTTGATAGTTTATGTTTTGATGTGTGCAAGTGTATGTGCATAGTATGTATTTGGTAGAAGATGGACAAGGGACAAGATAAGATAGTTCAAGGATATAGGTCATGGGATAAAGGGAAAATAGTTTCATTAGTTGAATAAAATAGTTTGATGGAGGTGTTGGTGGAGGAGACACCCCACACATAGGTGGAGGTCTAAACCTCACACATAATCTACACGGTGGAGGTCTAAGCCTCGCACCCTACAAAGACGTCCACCAAGTCCTATTTATAGGCGTGGGACACCGTCTCTTCTTGACCGACTTAGACACCTAGATGACTCTAGACACTTTTTTACTTTTCAACTTTGACTTGGACTTGCTTTTTGTCTTGCATCCCATGTCGAGATTCTTCTTCATTCTTTAGCCCACTATTTTTGACTTTTTCAAAGGTTTCTTTTGCTGCTACCTGCTTGCCAACTTGGACAAGTTACCGCTAAGGCTTTTGTTCATGTACTTCATTCCTAAGCAGTCTAGTTGATTATAGAGTTTTCCAAAATGGATCACCAATTTCCAACAATAAGGCCTGAGGAGAGCATCATCCTCAATGTCTTGTCTGCAACCGTTGACTTCTCCACTTGCGAGTCCATAAGGATGTCGCAAGTAAGTACCATGGTGACTAATTTATTTTACTCAAGGAAATGAGTCCATACGATTACTCATTTATTTATCATTGATCCATATCTTACAATTTACATTGAGCTGACCCTTAAGCCTATGTTTGAAAGACTTTGAAAAAGGTGGGGGCATAGGATTAGAATTATAATAGAGAGAATGGGTGGTGTGGAAATGGGCGGATGATAAATGCCCATTTTCTCCAACACAATTAGAGCACCAGGTTGTTGCCAAGTTATGAGAGCTGTTTGTGATAGTCCCATTTTGCCAAGTTGCGGTCCTTATTTTAACATCCTAGTACCTAGACGTGTCGCACTTCAAATTCCCTCCCAAGTTTTTGTTCTCGGGAGAATGGGAGTACGAAAGAAAGTAGGGAGTCCCATCTCTCGGGAATTTTTCCCTCTGTTACTTTCACCGTGAGAATTTTAAGAATCTGCTTAGGTCTAGAGAGGATTATAATTAGACTAGAAAGAAGGGTGGTGTGGAAATGGGCGGACTATAGAGCCGTTCCCACGCAACTCCACCATTGAAGGGTTAGGAATGACTTGGTCAATCTTTTTTCCTTTCAATTCTTTTTTAATCTTTTCAAACAACTCAATTATCAATTCTTCACCTTTTGTCCACCCTCAATTCATATTCTATATTTAAACTTCCAAACCATTCCAAGAAAAATAATTTCTTCACACACTCTATCTTGATTTCATGTTTTTTCACATAGATTTTCTCCACCTCCTCGATTATTTGAGGTTTCTTTTTTCATTAATTTTTGTATTATTTTTAATATTTCTAGCTTAGAACTTCAGGCCCAAAATTCACTGTTTCAGTTTCTTAAGGTTTAAATTCACTCGGGTCTAAAAGCCGAAGCATTACGAGGTTATTTGGCAAACTGTACTTAAGAGTTCCTACCTTTAAGGTCCAAGTTTACGCGATGATGCGACTCTTGTCCGACAGGATTTTGTCCATTGGTTGCATCGCTTCCACACTTTTGAGTTCCCTACTTTTGTCCCATCCACAACGCCAACCCCCTCCATGAAGTCATCTCAATCGTCCAACTTGCGATAGAAGTCTCTTCTCTATATAACGAATTTATGACTTGACTACTCCATAGAACGAAATCATCACTTCACATCTTTTATTTCACCGACCAGTCATCCGAAGTTAGAAGGAAATTTCGAGAGGCTGCAAAGAATGGGTGACGACCGGGCTTCTGTCCTCTGTGAACCTGAACCCAAACCCAAACCCCTCTTGGTTGCCCGTATGCCGCCACTCGCTGCCTCCTACGATGACCGGATGCGCCCCCTGCTCAATGCAATCGACAGGCTGCGAAACCTCATGGTCATTGAGGAGGGCATCCATCTGCCCGCCATTGTTGTAGTCGGCGACCAGTCCTCAGGCAAGTCGAGTGTCCTCAAGTCCCTTGCCGGCATCAACCTGCCGTGGGGGCGGGGCATTTGCACGCGCGTCCCTCTCATCATGCAACTCCAAGACAACCCTCAAGCCGATCACCCCAAGCTGTACCTCGAGTTCAACGGCAAAGTCATCCCCACCGAGGAGAACAACATCGCCAAGGCCATTAATGATGCCACTGACGAGATCGTGGGTCATGGGAAGGGTGTCTCGAACATGCCTCTGACCCTGGTCATCAAGAAGTATGGCATCCCGGACTTGACCATGATCGACTTGCCTGGAATCACAAGAGTCCCCGTGCACGGCCAGCCTGAGAACATCTATGAGCAGATCTCAGAGATGATAATGGAGTACACAAGGCCTGAGGAGAGCATCATCCTCAATGTCTTGTCCGCGACGGTTGACTTCTCCACTTGCGAGTCCATAAGGATGTCGCAAGTAAGTACCCTGGCGACTAATTTATTTTACTCAAGGAAATGAGTCTATACGATTACTCGTTTTTGTGTTGCAGATGGTGGACAAGACAGGCAGGAGGACTCTGGCGGTCATCACGAAGGCTGATAAAGCTCCGGAGGGCTTGCTGGAGAAGGTAAAGGCGGATGATGTTAATATAGGGCTTGGTTATGCGTGTGTGAGAAACAGGAGTGGTGCCGAGACCTGCGAAGAAGCGAGGCTGAAAGAGGTGAAGCTGTTCGACACACACCCTCTGCTGCGCAAGATCGACAAGTCCATCGTTGGTGTGCCTGTCTTGGCACAGAAGCTGATGCAGATTCAAGCCACCATCATTGCCAAGTATTTGCCTGAGATCGTCATGAAGATCGATGACAAGCTGGACGAAAACATGGCCGAGCTTAAGAGGATGCCCAAGAATCTGTCCTCGGTTGAGGATGCTATGATGGCCTTCATGGAGATCATGGGGTCAGCGAAGGAGTCGCTGAGGAAAGTCTTGCTGAGAGGTGAGTTAGACGAGTACCTGGACGAGAAGGACATGCACTGCCCTGCCAGGCTGGTGGAGATGCTGAACCAATACTTCGAAGAGCTCCAAAACTGCACCGAGAACAACCTGACAACTAACTTCTTGGTGGAGGAAATGGAGGTCTTGGAAGAGGCCAAAGGGATCGGCCTCACCGACGTTCTCTGTCACACCGCCTTCCCTTTTCTTTTGCAGCGGAAGATGAAGGAGATATCAAGCAAGCTGCCAAGTTTCGTGGTTCACGTTTGGGACTACATTGAGGGAGTTGTGATTCAGGCGTTGATGCGACACTCACAGAATTATCCTCAGCTGCAGTCGTCAACGAGAAGAGTGGCGTCCAGTCTGATCAAGAAGATGAAGGGAAAGACGATGAATAGGATGATGAAGATTGTTGAAATGGAGAAGCTCACTAACTATACTTGCAACCCTGAGTACCTGTTGGAGCGGAACAAGTTGATGACCCAGCAGGATCAATTTTTTAACTACTGTACAAGCCGGAACTGCGTTCACCTCGAGGCGTTTGGAATAGTTGGCGTGGCCCATCTGCGTAATCACAACCGGCAGCTGCTTCAGCAGGCGTTCGATCTGAAGATGAGGATGACCCCATACTGGAAGATTGTGCTGCAGAGGTTTGTCGACACGGTGGCCCTGCATCTGCGGTTCAGCGTGCAGAACTTGGTCAACAAGAAGATGGAAAAGGAGATTAGACGCGAGCTGACCGGGCCCGGCATCAAGAAGATGATGGAGGAAAAGCCTGAGATGGCGGAGAAGCGCGAGAAGCTGAACAGGAGCAACAAGCAGTTGAGGGAGTCTGCGGAGGTGGTGGCCAAGTTCATGAACCGGATTGCTACCGACGGCGATTACGATCGCTAATTAGCGTCGTTGCTCTGTTTTTCTTTCTTTCTTTTCGGATTGAGGGATTATGGGAGGAAAAGGTATTTATCAGCGTGTTCTTGTTTAATTAGGAGGTTTCTGAGTGGGATTCTACTGAGACTTCAATTAGCTTCCCATGATTAGTTATTAATGAGGTACTAGCTAAATTTGGTTTTTAAAATCCTAGAGGCCTTTTGGTTAAGTTTATATATATAGATAGTCATTATTTATTTTTGAAAGCGAAAATAAAAAAAATTTCACGCCAAAACATTGTATGGATGATTATGGATAGAATTGATTATTTCAAAATAAATGAAGGCCAACATAGTCTACTATCTTGAAAGCATAGAATTCTCGTCTTTTATTATTGGGCCATCTAAACTTGCCTCATTAAATGTCATTTAAGGCTTCTTGAAGAGGTGGCACTTACATAGTCCAAGGTAGTGCCCATTCTTGTAGGCTTTTAATAGAAGTCTCTAAAATCGCAGTATAATCGGTCCACTTGCGCCGACTCACCATCTTAGTGTCCAAGTAATCTCAAGCCCCAAATCTTCAAATGGGACACCTCACGAGATGACTCACCACGGTCATTTAATGAAGCTTCTTTGAAATCCTCTATTTTGTCCATTTCTTCACGAAGATGGCTAATTCAAGAAAGTACTTATTTGAGTCACTTCTGGGGCTGAAAGAGGGATCATAAGATGCACCTCGAATAATCAATTCTCACATGCCTGAGGTTCAAGCCATTGTGCCCCTTGTGAGCCAAAACCACTTAGTTGGCATAGAGGATTGGCACCAAGGTCAGCATGGTCAGGTTTGTCTAGGTCTAGGACTGGCCCTTAGGTTGGTCCCTCAGTTTGTCGTAAGGCCTACCCGCGACTGAATCCCCTACATGGTCCATAGTTCACCAATCATTTCAAGAATGGTTCTTAGGCTATCCATGGCCTAACATAGTTAAGACAATCATGGACTTTAGAATTTGTGATGGAATCACCGGGTCAATCTCGGGACTCATTCCGATTAGTCCTCGATCCACCGTATGGGTCCATGACCGATCCATGATCAAATTCATCTAATTTATAATTCCCCTCCGATCACTAAGAATTAAATAAGAATGATGCATATTTGGTCAAAACACGATCGCATCTAGCTGAGTTGGATCATCCATTATTGGAACATGGCCGGCATGATCGGTCGAGATCGATCCATGACGGTCTATGAACATCCCATGATCAATTCTTATGATCCAAAAGTCATCTTATGAACTAGGGATTCAATCCCACTTGTATGATCAGGGGTTGATTCACTATTGACGCATTGGCTAGTTCATGACCGGTTGATTGATCGAACCATGACCTATCCTTGATTCCTCACTAGTTGAATCGATCGATCCCATAACCAATGGTCCATGGTCATTCCATTCCGGACCTTACAACTGTTCCTCATGGGATTGAAATTGAGGATGTTACAGTTTCTCCCCCTTAAAAAAATATCGTCCCCGAAATTTCATAATGTACCTAAACATTCAAAAAGATGTAGGTACTTGTGCCTCATGATCTCTTCACTTTCCCAGGTAGGCTATTCCATTCTATGGTGTCGCTATAGGACCTTGACTAGGAGAATGACCTTACTTCTAATTACTTGCTCACGTTTATCCATGATCCATAATAGCTCTTCAATATTCGACCTTTGGTCATTTACTTCGATCTCTTCAAAGTTTAGCACATGTGCTAGATCTAACTCATACTTTCTTAACATAGATGCATGGAACACATCATGAATCTAAGTAAGTTTCGGTGGCAATGCCAATCAATAGGCCACATTCCTTAATCCTCTCTAGGATTTCAAATGGTCCTATGTATCGGGGGCTTAATTTGCCTTTTTCCCTAAAGCGAAATACGTCTTTTAGGGGAGACGCCTTAAGGAATATATGACCACCTACTTGGAACTCTAGAGGTTTCCATCGTTTCTCACTACATAACAATTCTAGCTACTTTGGGCAGTATTAGATTCTATTCCAACTTACTTGCACGGTATTTGTCGTAGGGCTCTGGACTAGTGACTTTCCTTTCTTCGATCCCATACCAACAGATTGGAGTTCTATAAGCTCGCCGATATAATGTCTCAAACATAGCCATACCATTGCTTTGCTGGCAACTATTGTTATAAGCAGTTTCGATGTGGTGTAAGTGTTCATCCCAACTTTCGCAAAAGTCAATCATATAAACTCGTAATAGATCATCTAATGCTTTGGATGATTCTTTTTTATCTAACCTTCTATCTACGGTAACGCTTAAATTTTTCTATAGCCATGCTGACTTGATCACAATCTTGTTATGCACTCTGATAATCACTCTTCTTTTATTATGATGTCAAAATCGTATACATTAAACATGACTGGGCTTATCATTTCAATTTACTCATATCATCCTACATTCCTTGTAATCTATGGCCACTGGTACTTCATTATATGATGATGGCCTTGGAATGCTTTCTCATGAGTAACTGCATATACTCTTCCTTGAGCCAAATGGCGGCTATCTTGCGGCAAAGCTCCATTCTGCAGAATCACTTATGGTTGTTGGGGCGGTATTATTTGCTGCCTTTATGGACAATTTCTTAGTATGTAACCTTGTTGACCATAGCCATAACAAGCTCCTATTCAAGCCAAGTAGGGAGCATTGCTGTGCTACTTCCCACAACAACGATGTATCTCATCCAAAGTGGATTGTAGTCTAAACTTCTTATTCTTCTTATACAGGTATTTTCCTTCCTGTATCAGTCTCTTGTGACGACATTGATTAACTTGAGAGGTTGAAATTTCCCTTGATAAGTTGCTGCAATAGCTTGTTTCAGAAAATCTTTCTCTACTAGCTGGGTTCATTCATACAGCCCATTATAATCCTTGAGATTCAACTGCACTAGCTAACTCCAAATCTCAAGCTTTAGGCTATCTCTAAATCTTTTGGCTCAATCTACCAGATCTTCAATTAGCCGAGGAGCGTACTTCAATAATTTAGCAAATTTTGCCTCATATTGGTCAACCGTCATATTTCATTGTTGAAGTTGCAGAAACTCAGCCATCTTTCTATCTTGAGCACACACAGAAAAATACTTGTTGAATGCTTAGATGAAGGCATCCCAAGTTATGGGAGTGTCATTAAGAAATACAATTCTTTTTGTCGCTTTCCACCAATGATTGGCATTACCTTGCAACTAGTACTCCGCCAATGTCACTTTGTCTTCATCTAAACACCTTAGTACCCTGAATATCTTTTCTATACCATCAATCTAGGATTTAGCCTCCTTGAGATTTCCGGTTCCAATAAACGACAGAGGTTTCAATTTCAAAAACTGCTCAACTAGTCCATGCTTTAGACGATCACCATTTCCATTTCCATTACCAACCATTAAGACATTGGCAGAAGTGAAGCCTAACTGCTATTGAGCCTCTGCTCCATTAGGCTTTTGATGGTCGTTAAAGCTTGTAGAATCCCATCCAGTCGGGGGTCCTTTTTCGACTTTCCCTTCGAACTTGATTAATCCTGATTTGATTTTTCTCTCGTGGTCCCCTAGTCCTGAGTACTCATATTGGTTGTTAAAGGGTACAACTATAGAATCCTAAGGAAAATTCTTTTACTAACACAACCAAAAGTTAGTGCTCACAATTATCATTAAAGGAAGAACCACTATGCAAGCAATCACATGCATACATATTCTTCCTAACTTACTATCCCACGACTCCCATAGCATCTTATGATTCCTGATAATAACCCTTGATAATAACCCTTACTCTGATACCAAAAACTGTCATTGATTAAGGGTCGAGCTATTGGTTATTTTGGGGACATCCTAGGCTTATCACCAACTTGATTCATTTTATCTTATTTATATATACATGCAGAAGTGTAAACACATCAACCCCAATTCGTATTAAAAGGGGAACGTAGGATGTAAGACATTCAAATACATTATTTGTATTATATTATCAGCTTCTAGTACAAGCTCGATGTTAATCTTGATTGTTACATATGGTACAAAAGGCTAAGTTTCCTTAGCTCCGCTACTACCACGGCTATTGAGATTATCTGGTTGTCCTACCTTTGAATTCCTTGTTAATTCATTTTTTCGAGAGCAGAGAGTGCCAAAGCATCAAACAAAAAAAGTAAAATGAAAAAATGAGAAGCGTCCGAGGAAAGGCGCGTCAATGAAAGCCAAAGAAGAAACAAAGCCAAAGCAAAAATGTTGACACTCCCTGCTTTTGAAAAGTCCCATTGTAGGGTCCGGATGGCGAAGAGAAAATTGTACGGTCGCTGCAGTCTGGTCTCCAAGCAGAGAGTCTATGGTTGTGGGGGGAAAAAAGAGGATACACAAACCAACTTGGGGTGTTAGATGACTGGTCTCGAGGCAAAATATCGGAAAATCCACGCAACCCGCTATCAAGTATGAATGAAACCCATCAATATAATCAATTAAGCCGCCCATTATTTTGGAAGAAATGAATGATTTCAAAAAATATTTTTAAAAAATAAACATTCATACTCCTCAAAAAATTAGTTAAAAATGTACTATTATTGATCATAATTTATATCTAAACATATTTACAAAGGATAAAAACATTTTTCGTCTATTCATCATCATAAGCGATGAAAGTGATTAATTTTAGGAAAATATTTCTCATATTATTTATTTTTTGCAAAACAAATGCATTTTAATGTGATTTCTTTTTTATTTTTCTTATGATAAGTGATTGATTTTACCCTATAAATAACAAATTAATGGACCGAAAAAGACCGATGAAAATTGAAGTGAATAGTTTTCAGAGCGATGAATTGAATAATAGTGAGGATAAAATCATTTTGTCAACGACAAGGATGGGCAACCGGTGAGAGACCGGTCCTATAATCATTTTTTTTGTCTACGATGAACTTTGGAGTAAATGCAGTACGAAATTTGCATAAAATTTGCATTAAGCTGGCCCTTAGGCCTATGTTTGGAAGACTTGGAAAAGGTTAGGGAGAGAATTAGAATTGAATGAGAATAGAGGTCGTGTGGAAATGGGCTAACACCAATTGTACACACAACTCCATCATCGAGGGGTAAAAGATGTCTCGGTCAATGTTCTTTTCTTGCAATTAACAATTCTTGACCTTTTGTCCACCCTCAATTCATATTATATATTCACACTCTTCAAACCATTTCGAGAAAAATCATTTCTTCACATATTCTTTCTTGACCTCATGTTTTACTTCACGTAGAATTTCTCCACCTCCTCCATTATTTGAGGTTTATTTTTTCATTAATTTTTGAATTTTTTATTATTGCAATAACACCATTTGAATTTTTTTTCTAATGAAAAGGCGATTTTTTTTTTTTGAAATGTCGGGCATTGGCCAATCGTGCTTTGCGTATAACCTGGTGGTCACCCGTACCACCAATGCTGGAATTGAGCACCACCCTATCGCTACCATCAACTTTGTGCCATCGCTGCCAAATTCGGCGTTGCCACGGCCATGGCCACCATGAATACTACTAATCACCACGCCCCAATTCAAATCACCTCCATTAAAAAAGCAAGAAGCACAATCTTGAGCCGAAAAAAAAAGGAGGCTCCTGATGCAAACAGTATGCCTCAAATCACAAGTTCTAGCCGAAAAATCCAGACCCAAAAGTCACTGTTTCAGTTTCTTAAGGTTTAAGTTCTCTGGGGTCTAAAAGCTGGAGCATCACGAGGTTATTTGGCAAACTGTACTTGAAGTTCCCCACATTTGAAGTCTAAGTTTACCCAATGATGAGACCTTGGTACGACAGCATTTTGTCCATTGGCGCATCGCTTCCCCACTTTTAAGTTCCTGACTTTTGTCCCATCCACAACGCTAACCCCCTTGATGAAGTCATCCCATTTTCCAACGCATGATAGAAGTCTAGTCACTACGTGATGAATTTATAGATTCACTGCTTAGTTAGAACGAAATTATCACTTCACATCTTTGATTTCGCCTATCAAACTCCTCCAAAGCAAAAGGAAATCTCGAGAGGCTGCGAACAATGGCTGACCACCGGGCTCTCATCCGCCCTGAACCCGAACCCAAAGCCCCGTTGGTTGCCCATGTGCCGCCACTCTTCGCCTCCTACAATGACCGGATCCACCCCCTGCTCGATGCAATCAACAGGATCCGAAAACTCATGGACATGGAGGAAAGCATCCATCTCCCCACCATTGTCGTCGTCGGTGACCAGTACTCAGGCAAGTCGAGTGTCCTCAAGTCCCTTGCTGGCATCAACCTGCCGCAGGGGCAGGGCATTTGCACGCGCGTCCCTCTCATCATGCTACTCCAAAACAACCCTCAAGCTGATCGCCCCCAGCTGTACCTTGAGTTCAATGGCAAAGTCGTCCCCACCGAGGAGGACAACATCGCCAAGGCCATTAATGATGCCACTGACGAGATCGCGGGTCATGGGAAGGGTGTCTCGAACACGCCGCTGAGTCTGGTCATCAAGAAATACGGCATCCCGGACTTGACCATGGTCGACTTGCCTGGAATCACGAGAGTCCCCATAAACGGCCAACCCGAGAGCATCTACGAGCAGATTTCAGAGATGATCATGGAATACATTAGGCCTGAGGAGAGCATCATCCTCAATGTCTTGTCCGCGACCGTTGACTTCTCCACTTGTGAGTCCATAAGGATGTCGCAAGTAAGTACGCTCTAGACACGCTTGGCTCCCACATCAATTCAATACTCGAATAATTTATTTCAACTCAAGGAAATGAGTCCATACGATTATTCGTTTTTGTGTTTTAGATGGTGGACAAGAGAGGCAGGAGGACTCTGGCTGTCGTCACAAAGGCCGACAAAGCTCCGGAGGGCCTGCTCGAGAAGGTGACAGCCGATGATGTCAATATAGGGCTTGGCTTTGTGTGTGTCCGGAACAGGATTGGTGATGAGACCTACGAAGAAGCGAGGCAGGAAGAGGCGAACCTGTTTGCCACGCACCCTCTGCTGAGCAAGATCGATAAGTCCTTCGTCGGTGTGCCTGTCTTGGCACAAAAGCTGACGCAGATTCAAGCCACCATCACTGCCAAGTACTTGCCCGATATTGTCATGAAGATCAATAACAAGCTGGATGCAAATGTTGCCGAGCTTAAGACAATGCCCAAGAATCTGTCCTCTGTCGAGGATGCCATGATGGCCTTCGTGGAGATCATGGGGTCAGCGAAGGAATCGCTGAGGAGAGTCTTGCTGAGAGGCGAGATAGACGAGTACCTGGACGAGGATGACATGTACTTCACTGCCAGGCTGGCGAAGATGCTGAATCAATACTACGATGAGCTCCAAAACGGCTCGGAGAACAACCTGACGACTAACTTCTTGTTGGAGGAAATGGAGGTCTTGGAAGAGTTTGAAGGGATTGACCTCCCAGACTTCCTCCCCCGCACCGCCTTTCTCATCCTTTTGCAGCGGAAGGTGAAGGGGATATCAAGCAAGCCACTGAGTTTCATGGGTCGCGTTTGGGACTACATTGAGGGAATTGTGATTCGGGCGTTGATGCGACACTCAAAGAATTATCCTCAGCTGCAGTCATCGGCCAGAAGAGCAGCGTCCAATCTGATCAATAAGATGAAGGGGAAGACGTTGAATAGGATGATGAAGATTGTTGAAATGGAGAAGCTCACTGACTACACTTGCAACCCTGAGTACCTGTTGGAGCGGAACAAGTTGATGGCCCAGCAGGACTATTTCTTTAGGTGCTATAAAAGCTACGACAGCATTTCCCTCGAGGGGATCGGGTTTGTCAAAACGGTCCATCTGCGTAATCACAACCAGCAGCTGCTTCGGCAGGCGTTCGATCTGAAAAGGAGGATGATCCCGTACTGGAAGATTGTGCTGAGGAGGTTCGTGGATTCGGTGGCACTGCATCTGAGGTTCAGCATGCAGAACCTGGTGAACAAGGAGATGGAGAAGGAGATTAGGGGGGAGCGGACAGGGCGTGGCATCAAGAGGATGATGGAGGAAACGCCGGAGGTGGGGGAGAAGCGCGAGGAGCTGAACAGGAGCATCAAGCAGTTGAGGGAGTCGGCAGAGGTGGTGGCCAAGTTCATGGACTGGATCGCTACCGACGGCGACGGCAATGATTAATTAGCGCCGTTTTTCCGTTTTCTCTTTTTCTTCTTTTTGAATTGTGATGGGTTTTGTGAGGAAAAGATAATTATCAGCGTGCTCTTGCTTGGTTAGGTGGTTCTGTATGGGATTCTAATGGACTTCAATTAGCTACCTATGGTTAGTTCTTGATGATGTACTAGTCAGTTAAAATTGGTTTTTGAAATCTTAGAAGCCATATAAAAATATGCATTTTCGTTCTCTTTCGCATGCACTAATTAAAATTTCTTAAAGCTATTTTCAACATTAATCAGAAGAGTAAGTTGTCTCGAGAGTCCTTTTATTTTTTATTTTTAATTAATAGGTCGATTTGTAAGTAATAAATTTATGCGTATGAATTCATCTTGGTTCTAAAATCTGTGGGGCTAAAGTTCACAACAACTGATGTACTTCTTTTAAACCTTAGTCTTCCGTTCTCACAGAACATGGTTGATTAACCATCGCTGCAATAATAAAGTGGGCCCTTACCCAACCTTTGAATCAAGCTTTTCCTTGCCATATGCTCCTTTTTATCATGTCCTTTAATTATGTACATGATGAATATGCATTCCATGTTCCCCTCACTTTTTTTATATGTACATGAATCTGTGGGGCTAAAAGTTCCCAAGGACAAGTGGCCAATGAGAGACTGATGCCAATGTTGTATTACATTAGATAATTTGTGTTACAAAGACGGGAGAAAAAAACACATCCCCTAATAAACTGTAGTCATTTCGTTTTCTGTTCTTCATCCATGCATGCACAAAATTTTGCAGGAAAATGCAACATAGAAATTTTAGAACTGCCGGGTTGGATTGGATTGACAATGATCGGACCCAAATTGACTGTTTATTTATCATTGATCCATATACAATTTACATTGAGCTGATCCCTAAGCCTATGTTTGAAAGACTTTGAAAAAGGTGGGGGCATAGGATTAGAATTATAATAGAGAGAATGGGTGGTGTGGAAATGGGCGGACAATAAATGCCCATTTTCTCCGACACAACTAAAGCACTAGGTTGTTGCCAAGTTATGAGGACTGTGTGTGATAGTCCCATCTTGTCAAGTTGTAGTCCTTATTTTAACGTCCTAGTACCTAGACGTGTCGCATTTTAAATTCCCTCCCAAGTTTTTGTTCTCGGGAGAATGCGAGTACAAAAGAAAGTTGGGAGTCCCATCTCTCGGGATTTCTTCCCTCTGTTACTACCATGAGAATTTTCAAAATCTGTTGAGGTCTAGAGAGGATTATAATTAGAATAGAAAGAAGGGTGGTGTGGAAACGGGCGGACTATAGAGCCGTTCCCACGCAACTCCACCATTGAAGGGTAAGGAATGACTTGGTCAATCTTTTTTCCCTTCAATTCTTTTTTAATCTTTTGAAACAACTCAATTATCAATTCTTTACCTTTTGTCCTACCTCAATTCATATTCTATATTTAAAATTGCAAACCATTCCAAGAAAAATAATTTCTGCACACACTCTGTCCTTTTTTTTTTGTTTGAAATGTAAGTATCATTTATAACATGACGTACAAGAGTTTAGGACCATTCCCCATTACAAATATAACTAAGAATGCAAAAGAATGGAGTGAGGCAGTCTCCATATAGAAGCCAAAATTACATTTGTTTTGGAATGTTTAAAATTTTTGTAAAATGATGCTCAACCTCTGATAAGCTTACAAATTTTAGCCACAATGATGGGGGCTTTGACTTGTTTTGGAAATGTCTACAGTTACGTTCCATCCAAATACAGTATATGGTTGTTAAAAAAGTTACTTTGAGAAGCTTTGCTGCCAAATCCTTGCCTTTGGTGGCCTTAATCATCCATTGGATTTCATCATTTCATCCTCCTAAGTTATGGCATATTCATATTGTGACGTCCTAAAATTCGAGTCCTTTTAGGGATAAGTGAACGTGAATTTCGCCAATGCATTGTTGGTTGATTCTGCTTGGACCCAATCATTTCCGAGATACTGACCTTGAGAGGAAAGGCTATTGAGGACAGAACTCGTACGACTAAAGAACTTGACCTGGGAAAACGACTCGACCTTGAGACTTGCGTAAGGACGATCCTATAGTCATGCAGGCCGATTTCAAGGACGAATAGAAGTCGATTCGCGGATAGAAATAATGGGACGACGGGTGATTCCGTCTACTGTTATCGAACCCGCGAACGGCCCTATGTCGATCCTTGATAATCGTGTACTTTGAAATAAGAATCGATCCTTCGCAATTTCATGTCGTTAAGGACGTCCATGTGTCAAGAAGTCTTGAACGTGGTTTGGCACGAGTCGGTTACGCGTGAATCCTCGAAGCCCCCTGTCAGTCTGAATTATACCAAAATGAAATTTGGGCGAAATTGACAAGGCATGAGAATCCAATATTGGACTTCGAATTTTCGGGAACGTCCGGGACGGACTTTTGGATGATGCTTCTGCGACAGTTGACAGTGCCGGTGGAGCCGAGTTTTTGGGAAAGGGGTTTATGGACCGAGGAATCGAGCCTACGAGAATGTGGACCAGGAAAAATTAGTGTGGGCCTCACGCCCAAAGTGGGATGACCATCGTGGAAGACCGAGACAAACGGGTGAGCCCATTGGGCCAAACCGATCATTAACCCTCCCGAGCCCATTGCCTAAACGTGAGCCAATTCGAGCCCAACAAATTCCCGAGCCCGTTCCTATTCATTTTCAAGCCCGTTTCCTAGGCCCGCCTTTCACTTTCAGCCCAAGGGCACATTGGGAAATGTGCAAGGTGGAAATGACCATTTTGCCCTTGGATATTTTGAAGAAAAGTCAAAAAGGAAGAGAGAGAAGATGATGTCATGTTTTTGGGACTTGAGCCAAGCAATTAATGGCCTTAATTGAGGCCTATCTTCAGCCTCACTTCACTCTCTCTCTCCTCTTCATCTTCTCCAAAATCGCAGCCCCTCTCTTCCCTAGTTTTCCTTCCTTCCTTCAGTTTTTCAGTTCTGACCTTTCACCGAAAATCGAGTTGTTCATTGCCTTCCCGTTGGAATCTCGAGCTGTGCCACCCACCGTTGCGCTCGGGAGATAGAATCCGTACGGATAGCGTCGGCCGTTCATCGAACGGAGCCTCCATCCGATCCGTACGGCGGCCGGAAGCCGCCTGCTCGCCGGACCGTCACTATAGCGACCAGTTCTGCTGTATTCCGCCTTTTGACCTGTTTTCCTCCATTTTCGACCTAACCACCGCCCACACCAGCCACAAGTGGTTCCCCCTCGACCCCCAAGTGCCGTTGATCACTGGCCCGCCGCTCGCCGGAGCTCTGGGCAGCCTGTTCAACTCTGATTAGCTTCTTCCTCCTCCAGCAGTGCAGTTTTTCAAAGTTGCAGTGGGGATTCCGAGTTGTTGCTGCTGTGTTGAGCTCGGGACCACTTTGGATCGTCGTGGTAGAGGTCCCCGGGTGTTGGCTTCGTTACCGCCGCTGCGTCCGTGTCGCCGGCCCGCTTAACGGGTGAGTTTAGCTCCTAAACCCTATTTAGTGCCTAAACTAGCTTGAGGTTGGGTTAATTAGTGCTAAGGGCTGATTAAGGTGTTTAATTAAGTGTATTAGCCCTAAGATAGGTGGTTATACAGTGGATTAAGATTAGCTTAGCTTAATCTTTCTTATTTATGCTTAATTGTGCTTAATTAAGCCTAATTGTGTGTTTAGTGCTAATTAATCATGTTTTTCCTTAATTGCTTGATTAATGTGATTAATTTTTTAATTTATTGATTACATTAATTTCTGCATTTAATTAAATAATTATTTAATTATTTAATTTTCGGAATTTATTTATTTAATTATTTTTAATTTCTGAATTTAATTATTTAATTATTAAATTCTGAAATTACTGTTCATCCGAAAATTAAATTGTGTAATTTCATGTGTATTGATTTTATGGAGTAAATCGAATGTGTAATTGTATGAGCATCCGCATGAATTGTGTGATTTTCATAAAAATGGGAAAAAGATGAATTGCTTGAGAGACACCGGAAATGGACCACCTTTATGAGAAAGAAAAATGGTTTGTCCGATAGACACCGGAAATGGACCGCCTTTATGAGAAAGAAAGTGATTTGTCCGAGGGACACTGGAAATGGACCGCTTTTATGAGAAATGTGGGAAAAATGGTTTGTCCAAGGGACATTGGAAATTGACTGCTTTTATGAGGAAGGACTTGAGATTTTAAATGCAAGTGTATGTGCAAGTATGTGTGCATTGGCTACAATAGTTCGAATCATCGAAGGAAGGGCACGGTTGCGCCTCTACGGAGGAAGGGCGCCGTAGCGCCGTGGCACCTCGGAGGGCACAGAAGGGCACGGTTGCGCCTCTGCGGAGGAAGGGCGTCGTAGCGCCGTTGTGCCTCGGAGGGTACGGAAGGGCACGGTTGCGTCTCTGCAGAGGAAGGGCATCGTAGCGCCTCGCAGGGTACGGAAGGGCACGGTTGCGCCTCTACAGAGGAAGGGCGCCGTAGCGTCGTAGCGCCTCGGCCTGCACGGAAGGGCATGGTTGCGCCTCTACGGAGGAAGGGCGCCGTAGCGCCGTAGCAATAACACGGAAGGGCACGGTTGCACCTCTACAGAGGAAGGGCGCCGTAGCGCCGTTACACCTCGGCCCAGTGGAACACGTGTGGATACCAAAGTGTACGAGAAACATTACATCATCAATTTCAATTATGCATGAGGTGATCACATCATGATTTATGGCATGCACGCATGAATTGATAACGTGCAAGGAGTGGCAATGGCTAGGTGAGATCGCTTGTGACGCGACTCGCATGTGATTGACGAACTGCATCATCTAACGGCCATGTGCATTGCGTGTATTATGCTGACTTATAACGTGCAGGGTATGGCATACCGGGTAAGGTTGCATGCGAACCGACTTTTGATTATTGGTTGACCCTGCTTGTTATTTTATTGCTGATTGCTGGCTGTTGTGGTTGGGTTGTGTAAGGGGTTGTTCTGGAGAGATGCCCGGGTTTAGTTGGTGTACTAACCGGGCCTTAAGGGAAGAACTCGCTGAGATTTTATCTCAACCCATCGTGGTTAACAATTTTCAGGCCTCTAGAATGACGCACCCGTAGTGAAGAATCCTGCCCCTGCTTCTCCAGTGATTGACCTGACGGAGTCGAGTCCGATGGGTCCGAGTGACCGTGGTGCTGAACCCGAGGGTTCATTTTGTACAGCTGGATTAGCCTAGCCTAGTTTATTTTTTTGGTTTGGCTTAGAGGATGGATTGGCCCCTGTTGTCGGGCTTGTGAATCAGAAAACAATCCTCCGTTGGTTAATCTAGTAAATTGTGTAAATGAGTAGTGATGGTTATTCTTGTTGTTCATCCCTCTATCCCTAATTGAATGATTGATTGTTTGTTGGATTGGGGATGGTTCGTCTTCCGCTTGCGCATAACGAAAGATTAAAATGAATGGTCGTCGACGAGTCCTGGGACGTCACTTTCAATCGACCAAGGGAAGGGGTTGTCGCGTGCTCGGGGTTCGGGGCGTGACATCCTCGTAGGTTTTGGTGTCAGAGCGAGGTCGAGACTTGGAGTGATAAAGTGCGTGGGATTTTGGGATAGTGAGATAGGGATGGCTTTTAATTATGTGCCTGTGATTGCTTTTGTGGCCTTGTGTGGCTTTGTGTGGTGGCGGGTTGCTCATAGTCCAGAGTGATGAGCAATCCTGAGCAAAGAGAGCCCTTAGGCATAGGGTAGCGTTTGGTTAGACTAGTGCTAGAGGTAGCGTGCAGGCATATCATAGGTTAGATGGGATCCTGCTGACGCTAGAGACCTTGATAGGCAGCAAGCTGAGTGCTTCTACTGTGGTTCTTATGGTTCCCCTAGTGAGAGGAGAGGTCTGTAAGAGACCGATGCCTAGGCTGGTAGAGCAGTTTCTAAGACTAAAGCCACCAAGGTTAGTGGCGTGGGCGACCCTAAAGCTGGGACCCTTTGGATAAGGGATAGTGAGAGGACTGTTATAGTGCTGAGGTGTTCAGAATAAGACAGAGTGGTTCTGGCGACTTATCAGCTTCAAGGTAATGTCATTAATTAGTGGGAAGTCACTCAAGGAAGAGTGTTCCCTGAAGGCACGGATCAGACATGGGGTGCCTTTTGCGAAGCTTTCAATGGGAAGTGCTTCTTGGACAATGTGAGAGAGTCAAAGATGGCAGAGTTCCAACAGTTTTGTCAGAATTGGATGTCAGTGGATCAGTATGAGGCGAAGTTCGCCGAGTTGGCCAAGTATGCGTCGAGATTGGTAAAGGACCTTGTGGATAGGGTGAGACATTTTAGAGATGGCTTGAATCCACAATTGAAAGCCCGGCTGGTACCCTTGAACTTGAGAAGAGCTTTGATGAGATGTACGAAAGGGCCTAAATGATAGAGAAGAATATGATCGAGAGGGCGACCGCATTTGGCTCGCGGTTCGTGCCTAATAGAGACAATCGTCGATTCGAGAAGGAACCGATGATGGGGCGAAGGAATCCTATCCCACCAGACAGAAAGAATTGCGTGGGAAATCCGACCGCTTGAAACTAGGTCTCGAGGAAGTCATTGCATACGATAGATTGTCATGGAAAGACAATTCAGTTTAACCCAGTAGTGGGTGGTCATTTTGAGAGTGTGGGAAATCGAGGAGAATCCTCCGTTCTTCTGATTTTGTCACTTGAGGTGACTTGGTTGTGGGAATCTGGGTGTCAAGAGTATTTGGCATTGGTGGCAAATACGCTGGTAGAAGGATCAAATGTGGAGGATATTACAATAATACAAGAGTACATGGACGGGTTTCCCGAAAAATTGCTGGGATTGTCTCTAGAGAGAGAAATTGAGTTTGTGATTGAGTTGGCCCCTGGGATTGAATTGACTTCCAAGGCGCCTTATAGGATGGCCTTGTCAGAATTGAAAGAACTAAAGGTTCAGACACACTAGGACAAGCGTCTCCTTGGGGAGTGCCGCTACTGTTTGTAAGGAAAAAAGGACGGTTCGTTGAGATTTTGCATTGATTATCGGCAGCTTAATCAAGTGACGATTAAGAACAAGTATCCATTGCCAATGATTGATGATTGTGTTCATTGACGATATCTTGGTATACTTGAGGAGTCTAGAGGATCATGAGAGACTTGAGATCAGTACTGCAGACCTTGAGGAAGCATGAACTTTATGCTAAGTTAGCAAATGTGAGTTTTGGCTATCTCACGTGGCATTTTTAGCACATGTAATTTCAGGTGAAGGGATCGTCGTTGACCCAACTAAGATCGAGGCAGTCATGAATTGGCCGAGACCTATGACGGTAATTGAGATTCGAAGTTTCTTGGCATTGGCGGGATATTACAGATGTTTCATGGAGAAGTTTCTTTGCGATAGCCATGCCATTGATGAGGTTGTTAAAGAAAGAGGAGAGGCTTGATTGGACAGACAAGTGCGAGTGTAGTTTCCAAGAGCTCAAGAGTAAATTGACTACCGCACCTGTTCTGACAATACTGTCTGGTCCTAGTGGGTATGAAATCTACAGTGACGCATGATTTGGAATTAGGAGCGATTATCTTTGCCTCATGTTCAACGACAATGGATGGAACTTCTTAAGGACTATGATTGTGAAATTTTATATCATCCGGGGAAAGCGAATAAAGTGACAAATGCACTTAGTTGAAAGTCGACAATTGCTCAAATGATGGTACAAGAATGGATTCTTTTGAAAGAAGTCAGGGACTCAGATTTTAAAATTGAGGTTGGCCATCTTGCTAGTCTAATGGCCACTCTCAAGGTGGAACCCGAGATGCAAAGTAGGATTAAGAGTGCCCAAGCGATGGATTCTGAAATTCTTAAGATCCTGCAGATGGATCAAGCAAAGAGAAAAGTAGACTTTCAAGTGTTCGAGGATGGGACATTAAGGTTTTGAGGGCGATTGTGCGTTTCAAAAGATGCAGAACTTAAGGAGTGGTACGGTATGAAGTTGGACATTGCAAAGCATGTGGCTAAGTGTTTGACCTGCCAGCAAATAAAGGCTTAGCATTGTAAGCTTGGTGGACTGCTGCAACCTCTTGAGATTCCCAAGTGGAAGTGGGAACACATTACTATGGATTTGTGATGGGACTGCTAATGAGTCAGCAAGGCAATGACTTGATTTGGGTAGCAGTTGACAGATTGACGAAGTCAGCTTACTTCGTTGCGGTAAGAAAAGATTTTACGTTGGATAGGTATGCAGAGTTGTACGTACATCAGATTGTGCGCATACATGGAGTTCCAGTGACGATCACATTTGACCATGATCCTAAGTTTGTGGCAACTTTCTGGAAAATTTTGCAGTCAGCCTTGGGATGAAATTGCAGTATAGTACGGCGTACCATCTGCAAACGGACGGTTAATCAGAAAGGATTTGAAGAAGTATTCGAAAGCCTTTAGTGCGATAAATGACATTTGGTTTGCACTAATTTTCATGTGGTTGAGGCGAATCCTTGGTTTGGTTATTAAATGGACGTGAAAGGAATATTGAAAGAAAATTCGATGGTTTGTGGAATTTGGATAGTGGTTCGATGGAAATTCAGCGAATCAGATTTCAAGTGTCAATAAATGACCCCGTGGAAACGAACTCATGGGTTGATGAGCTAGAGAAAGTTTTGCACTTTGAGGTTCTCAGACAAGGTTAAAACCGTGAGGCTTGGTATGGGACAGGCCAAAGCGGATAATACCTTTAGTGCATGTCTAAAAGGGACTAGTAGTGGTGCAGTTCGAAGATGCCCATAACGACTGATCCGACGAGGGCGGGGAGTGGTCGCTGGGGCCAGAGTGCCTAAGCAAGGAGCGACTCTTGGTAGACTTCTAGGATGTCGAAAGAGACAGAAATGAACTAAACTACGCACTGTGCAAAAAGAGAGTGCTTGTGGGATAAGATTTTATCGGAATGGTATAGCTGTAATATGATCAACTTTGTGGAATTTCAGTTTATAGAACGAGGTCAAAGAACGTGGGATCGCTGGTTCAAAACTTGGTTTAGCAGTTATTGAATGCAGTTCAGATTATCAGAGACAAACTAAAGACAGCTCAAAGTCGTCAGAAGAGTTATACAGATAAGCGTCGTAGATCGTTGGAGTTCAAGGTGGGCAATCATGTGTTTCTAAAAGTATCGTCGATGAGGGGTACTTCCAGATTTGGCAAGAAAGGAAAGTTAAGTATGAGGTACATGTTTTAGCGTATCGTCTTGCATTGCCACCGAAACTTGCTCAAGTACCTGATGTTTTCCACGTGTCTATGTTAAGAAAGTATGAACCGGACCCGAATCATGTGTTGAATTTTGAGAAAACTGGACGTAGACGACAGAGTGTCGTACGTGGAGAGGCCGACACGAATAGAGGATCGTAAAGAGCAAGTACTCCAAAACAAGACTATTGCCTTGGTTAAGGTGATCGGCAACATCACGGAACAGAGAGAGCTGTATGGGGAAAGTGAGGAAGTGATGAAGCATCGGTACGCCCATCTTTTTGAGGATTTGTTAGTGATTGCAAATTTCGAGGACGAAATTTTTATAAGGGGGAAAGAATTGTGACGTTCTGAAATTCGAGCCCTTTTAGGGATGAGTGAACGTGAATTTCGCCAATGCATTGTTGGTTGATTCTGCTCGGACCCAATCATTTCCGAGATATTGACCTTGAGGGGAAAGGCTACTGAGGACAGAACTCGTGCGACTAAAGAACTTGACCTGGGAAAACGACTCGACCGTGAGACTTGCGTAAGGACGATCCTGTAGTCATGCAGGCCGATTTCAAGAACGAATAGAAGTCGATTTGCGGACAAAAATAATGGGACGACGGGTGATTCCGTCTACTGTTATCGAACCCGCGAACGGCCCTATGTCGATCCTTGATAATCGTGTACTTTGAAATAAGAATCAATCCTTCGCAATTTCATGTCGTTAAGGACGTCCATGTGTCAAGAAGTCTTGAATGTGGTTTGGTACAAGTCGGTTACGCGTGAATCCTTGAAGCCCCCTATCAGTTTGAATTATACCAAAATGAAATTTGGGCGAAATTGACAAGGCATGAGAATCCAATATTGGACTTCGAATTTTCGGGAACGTCCAGGACGGACTTTTGGATGATGCTTCTGCGACAGTTGATAGTGCCGGTGGAGCCAAGTTTTTGGGAAAGGGGTTTACGGACCGAGGAATCGAGCCTACGAGAACGTGGGCCAGGAAAAATCAGTGTGGGCCTCACGCCCAAGGTGGGATGACCATCGTGGAAGACCGAGACAAACGAGTGAGCCTGTTGGGCCAAACCGATCATTAACCCTCTCGAGCCCATTGCCTAAACGTGAGCCAATTCGAGCCCAACAAATTCCCGAGCCCATTCCTATTCATTTTCAAGCCCGTTTCCTAGGCCCGCCTTTCATTTTCAGCCCAAGGGCACATTGGGAAATGTGCAAGGTGGAAATGACCATTTTGCCCCTAGATATTTTGAAGAAAAGTAAAAAGGAAGAGAGAGAAGATGATGTCATGTTTTTGGGACTTGAGCCAAGCAATTAATGGCCTTAATTGAGGCCTATCTTCAGCCTCACTTCACTCTCTCTCTCCTCTTCATCTTCTCCAAAATCGCAGCCCCTCTCTTCCCTAGTTTTCCTTCCTTCCTTTAGTTTTTTAGTTCTGACCTTTCACCGAAAATCGAGTTGTTCATTGCCTTCCCCTTTGAATCTCGAGCCATGTCACCCACCGTTGCACTCGGGAGATAGAATCCGTACGGATAGTGTCGGCGGTCGGAAGCTGCCAGTTCCTATCCGTACGGATTCTATCTCCGTATTGACCTGTTTTCCTCCATTTTCGACCTAACCACCGCCCACACCAGCCACAAGTGGTTCCCCCTCGACCCCCAAGTGCCGTTGATCACTGGCCCGCCGCTCGTCGGAGCTCCGGGTAGCCTGTTCAACTCCGATCAGCTTCTTCCTCCTCCAGCAGTGCAATTTTTCAAAGTTGCAGTGGGGATTCCGAGTTGTTGCTGCTGTGTTGAGCTCGGGACCGCTTTGGATCGTCGTGGTAGAGGTCCCCGGGTGTTGGCTTCGTTGCTGCCGCCGCGTCCGTGTCGCCGGCCCGCTTAACGGGTGAGTTTAGCTCCTAAACCCTATTTAGTGCCTAAACTAGCTTAGGGTTGGGTTAATTAGTGCTAAGGGCTGATTAAGGTGTTTAATTAAGTGTATTAACCCTAAGATAGGTGGTTATACAGTGGATTAAGATTAGCTTAGCTTAATCTTGCTTATTTATGCTTAATTGTGCTTAATTAAGCCTAATTGTGTGTTTGGTGCTAATTAATCATGTTTTTCCTTAATTGCTTGATTAATGTGATTAATTTTTTAATTTATTGATTAAATTAATTTCTGCATTTAATTAAATAATTATTTAATTATTTAATTTTCGGAATTTATTTATTTAATTATTTTTAATTTCTGAATTTAATTATTTAATTATTAAATTCTGAAATTACTGTTCATCCGAAAATTAAATTGTGTAATTTCATGTGTATTGATTTTATGGAGTAAATCGAATGTGTAATTGTATGAGCATCCGCATGAATTGTGTGATTTTCATAAAAATGGGAAAAAGATGAATTGCTTGAGAGACACCGGAAATGGACTGCCTTTATGAGAAAGAAAAATGGTTTGTCCGATGGACACCGGAAATGGACCGCCTTTATGAGAAAGAAAGTGATTTGTCCGAGGGACACTAGAAATGAACCGCTTTTATGAGAAATGTGGGAAAAATGGTTTGTCCAAGGGACATTGGAAATTGACCGCTTTTATGAGGAAGGACTTGAGATTTTAAATGCAAGTGTATGTGCAAGTATGTGTACATTGGCTACAATAGTCCGAATCACCGAAGGGAGGGCACGGAAGGGCACAGTTGCGCCTCTGCGAAGGAAGAGCGCCGTAGCGCCGTGGCGCCTCAGAAGGCACGGAAGGGCACAGTTGCGCCTCTACGGAGGAAGGGCGTCGTAGCGCCGTTGCGCCTCGGAGGGTACGGAAGGGCACGGTTGCGTCTGCAGAGGAAGGGCGCTGTAGCGCCTCGGAGGGCACGGAAGGGCACGGTTGCGCCTCTACAGAGGAAGGGCGCCATAGCGCTGTAGTGCCTCGGCCTGCACGAAAGGGCACGGTTGCACCTCTGCGGAGGAAGGGCGCTGTAGCAATAGCACGGAAGGGTACGGTTGCGCCTCTACGGAGGAAGGGCGCCGTAGCGCCGTTGCACCTCGGCCCAATGGAACACGTGTGGATACCAAAGTGTACGAGAAACATTGCATCATCAATTTCGATTATGCATGAGGTGATCACATCATGATTTATGGCACGCATGCATGAATTGATAACGTGCAAAGAGTGGCAATGGCTAGGTGAGATCGCTTGTGACTCGACTCGCATGTGATTGACAAACTGCATCATCTAACGGCCATGTGCATTGCGTGTATTATGCTGACTTATAACATGTAGGGTATGGCATATCGGGTAAGGTTGCATGCGAACCGACTTTTGATTGTTGGTTAACCCTGCTTGTTATTTTATTGCTGATTGCTGGCTGTTGTGGTTGGGTTGTGTGAGGGGTTGTTCTGGAGAGATGCTCGGGTTTAGTTGGTGTACTAACCGGGGCTTAGGGGAAGAACTCGCTGAGATTTTATCTCAACCCGTCGTGGTTAACAATTTTCAGGCCTCTAGAATGGCGCACCCGCAGTGGAGAATCCTGCTCCTACTTCTCCAGTGATCAACCTGACGGAGTCGAGTCCGATGGGTTCGAGTGACCGTGGTGCTGAACCCGAGGGTTCATTTTGTACAGCTGGATTAGCCTAGCCTAGTTCATTTTTTTGGTTTGGCTTAGAGGATGGATCGGCCCCTGTTGTCGGGCTTGTGAATCAGAAAATGATCCTCCGTTGGTTAATCTAGTAAATTGTGTAAATGAGTAGTGATGGTTATTCTTGTTGTTCATCCCTCTATCCCTAATTGAATGATTGATTGTTTGTTGGATTAGGGATGGTTCGTCTTCCGTTTGCGCATAACGAAAGATTAAAATGAATGGTCGTCGACGAGTCCTGGGACGTCACTTTCAATCGACCAAGGAAATGGGTTGTCGCGTGCTCGGGGTTCGGGGCGTGACACGTATTGTGCAAGAATAATACACCATATGCTTCCCGTCCACATTCATTGAAAGAATAGATGATCTCGATTTTTCAAATTATTCAAACAAAAATTACAATGTATTGCTACTGTAGGCATCCAACGTTATATGATATCTACTGTTGGGAGTTTGTCTCTACAAACTAGCCATCCAATAAAATTGTGTTTGCTAACCCACCTATCCATATCAATTGGTACCATCCCACAACCGGTCCCACATTCCTAAGTTCATCGTATAACTCTTTGCAACAATATCTTTGTCTAGATATGGTTGGCCTTAGTTTAAGAATACCATGCCAACTCCATACTATACTACCTCTAATTTCAAGCTGCATAATTGGAATGCTTCTACATTTGGTATTATGAACCCACTTACTCCATAAGGAAGACGATGGACAATTTATGAAGCTTCATAACATGCGGCCTAGTAAAACTTTGTTTCATAGATTTAGATTGAGCAACCCTAGTCCTCCCTCCCTTTTTGGCAAGCAAAAATTTCCCAAGCAACTTTATGCAATCGATGGCCTTCCATATTTCCACTTCATATGGATGTCTATGAGCATTTAGAAACATAAGTGCTTGGACACAATTATGGGAACATATTAGCCACTTATGGGCTACAAACATAGGGAGTCCTAAAGAAATCTCGTAACAAGCTATAAACAATGATTTTGCGCCTTGTGCTACTGTGAATAGCTAGCTAGGTGAATAGTGAATAATGAATAATGAATAGTGAATAGTGAACAGTAACCGTTGCTATAGTGATTTCGTAGCAGTTTCATTTTTCTCTTCTGTCTCTAGCATTGTAGTTATAGTTTGAATCATCAAAACTATGAGCTAGCTGTGCTTTAAGCATTATTGCATCTTCATCTATATCTGATGGACTGGAGCTTCCATGTTTTTCTCTTTTGAAAGTGCGAATGAGATTCTCAATCTCTTCTGCCGATAGGTTAGGTTGACGGGAGGAGCTAGCACCGAAAGGATCGGAGAAAGGGCCATGATTTTGGGTGAATGATCCTCCCCAAGGGTCTTGAGAGAGCGGTCCCCCCCCAAGAGTCATAGGGGATGGAGGAATTTGGATTGTTTTTTGTCAGAAGACAATGAGAGCTTCTTGAATTTCATCCCTCACAGGATCCCAAGCTTCGAGGTGCTTCCAAGACACAGGAGCATGTGCGGTAGGCTATGCTTCTAGTGGGATGATTCGATTTTTTTGACATAGGATTCTTTGTTCTCAAGATGCAGGCTCACTAGTGGTGATGGAATATGAAAATGTCTAGTAAATTCATGCCATTTCTTGAAAGACTTGGGGCCTGTAAGATGAAATTCCTACAAAAGAAGGTTCATCAAAAATCCATTCAGTGGGATGGCAAAATGTTCATGATCGGTGGAACAAGACAATAATATGTTTTTTTGGTTTAGGCCTTCCTTGACGATTCTGAATTTTGAAGAGTTCCTTCCAATAAGCAAGCAGTTTAAACCATGTGAGGACATCCAGGAGATATTACTGGTTGTGTTCTTGACCAGCTTGGTCTTTTGTAAGAGCTTACTAAATTTTGTCAGTGGGAAATTCAATGGCTATGGTATGCAGGTTGAACATGTACCGAAATAACCATTCCATGTCTTCTGGAAATTCATCATTAGGAGACCATTTGAGAGGATGAATAAATTGATATTCTAGATGGAGTCCTTCGGGTCTGAGCATTAATCCACCATAATCTCGAAAGATTCGGAAATGATATTCCTATATAAATTCTTGAAGTTTTTTCTATTAGAAGATTATCTCTGATTGCAAGTGGGATATCAGGAGGATACTTGAGACTTGGCCAGCCACCCTGTATGTTGGTAGTGCGGTATGTCTCTAGGAAATGTTCCTTTTTAACATACATGTTGATTGCTTCCAACAGTTTTATTAGTCTGGACAGGAAGTCGGTAAGGACATTCTTAGTTCCTAGAATATGTTTAACATCAAATGAGTATTTTGAAAACCATTCAACCTATCGGAGCAACTATGGGTGAGGAACTTGCTTTCGTTTGAATTTTAATATATGAGGAAAAGAAGACATATCCATTTCGACGAGGAAATGGTGTCCAATGAGGTGGAATTCGATCTTTTCGATACCATACTTGACCGCAAATATCTCTTTGAAAGTGGAATGGTAATGGATTTCTATTTGAGAGAATCGACCACTTTTGTAGGCACAAATATGTCTGGTTCCGTCAATTTCTTCAAAAAGAATGGTTGCCCAGTATTTCTCACTAGCATCAGTTTGAAGAATCTGTTTTCCAATGGAGGGGATTTTTAAAGGAGGAAGGTGTTGTAGTGTTTGTTTTAGTTGAGCAACAGCTTGGGTCTGCTTTTGTCCCTATGGGAGAGCATCTTTCTTGAGCATTCTTTGGAGTGGTTTGTGTCACGCCTCGACTCTCGAGCTCGCGACAACCCCATTACCTTGGTCGATTGAAAACAATGTCCCAAGACTCGTCCACGACCATTCATTTTATCTTTGATTATGCGCAAACGGAAGACGAACCATCCTCAGACAAACAAACAATCAAACAGGGATAGAGGGATGAATAACAATGACAACAACAACTATTCATTTATACATCTTTCTGGATTAACCAACGGAGGATCGTTTTCCGAATTACAAGCCCGACAAAAAGGGCCGATCCATCCTCTAAGCCAAACCAAAAAGAAACTAGGCTAATCTAACCGTACACAAAGAACCCTTAGGTTCAACACCACGGTCACTTGGACCCATCGGACTCAAGCTCCGTCGGGTCGATCACTGGAAAAGCGGGGGCAGAATTCTCCACTGCGGGTATGCCATTCTAAAGACTTGAAAATGTTTAACCACGATGGGTTGAGATAAAATCTCAGCGAGTTCTTCTCCCTAAGCCCCGGTTAGTACGCCAACTCAACCCGGGGTATCTCTCCAGAACCACCCCTCACTCAACCCACAACAAACAACCAAAACCAAACAATAGCCAACAACAGATAGGACAACCCACAATCAATATTCGGTTCACATGCAACCTTACCCGGTATGCCATACCCTACGCGTCCAATCTCATACAATGCAAGCAAGGCACATGGCCATTAGATGACACAATTCATCAATCACATGCGAGTCACGCCACAAGCGATCTCACTGGCCATTGCCACACCCTGCATGACTGTCAACTCATGTGTGCGTACCACAAATCATCACGACATTAAGAACATGCGAATAATCAGAGCATCTCACACAACTTTCTCATGCCTCACATCCACACATATGCTCTGATTATTATGACCACTAGGGCCATGGCACAACCTTATGGTTGGCGGTCTACCAGTCGAAGACCAGGCATCATCCTCCCCCATGAGGCACGGCGACGTCACGGGCTCTCTCCCATCAATGGCATTCCCTATGGAGCATGGGGCCTGCTCACTGCCGCAGCCCCGCATCTGACCACTGTCAAGCGACCCAATGGTCACGGCACAACCCCAATGGGGATTGGCGGTCATCCGGCTCAACCGGGCTATCAACTTTAATCTGACCATGCAACACATCAGCAAATAGTTCATTTTTGTCTTTGCTTTTGCTTGGTCGTGAATGCAACATTACTCATGCGCTCATGCTCATGCGACATGCCATTTCAAATCATCCACGTAATATGTCATACGGTACCACTCACCAATTCCAAAATTCAAATCCAACCAACACTCGATCATGCATTTCATCATTAATCACAAGTATAATTAATAATCGGTACTTCAATTAATCATAACAATCAATAGCACATCAAAATAAGACTAAATTTAGCATCCGCATGAACAGTGCTGTGAACAGTAATCGTGAACAGTAATTATGAATAGTGATTTCCTGAAATTCAATTAATTAAAATATTTAATCCAGAAATTAAACAAAATATTAATTAAAATAATTAATCAATCAATTAAAGCAAATCATGCTTAATTAATCACATAAACACAATTAATCCCAAATTAAGCACAATTAAGCTTAATAAGCAAAATTAAGCTAATCTAATCTTAATCATCTATCTAACCACTTATCTTAGGGCTAATACAATTTAATTAAACCCCTTAAACCAAAATTAACACTAACTAACCAACCCTAAGCAAGTTTAGGCACTAAATAGGGATTAGGAGCTAAACTCACCCGTTAAGCGGGCCAGCGACACGGACGCGGCGGCGCCAACGAACCCGACACCCGAGGACCTCTACCACAGCGATCCAAGGTGATCCCGGGCTCAACACAGTAGCAACAACCTCGGAATCTCTCTGCAACTCTGAAAATTGCACTGCACAGGAGGAAAGTGGCTGATCGGAGTTGAACAGGCTGCCCGGAGCTCCGGCGAGCGGCGGGCCAGTGATCGGCGGCACCTGGGGGTCGAGAGGGAACCACTCGTGGCTGGTATGGGTGGAGATTGGGTCGGAAAGGGAGGAAAATGGCCGAAACAGCAAAATAGAACAGCAGCAGGTGGTCAGAAAACGGTTCGGCAACAGCCGTCTTTCGGCTGGAATACGGGATGATCGGCAGCTCTTTCCTGTGATCGGCTGACACTGTCTGAACGGTTTTCATCTTCTGAACACAACGGCAGGTGGTATGGGATGAGATTCCAATGGGAAGGCAATGAACAACTCAATTTTCGGTGAAAGGTCAGAACTGAAAAACTGAAGGAAAGAAGGAAAACTAGGGAGAAAAGTGGTGTGGTTTTGGAGAAGATGAAGAGGAGAGAGAGAGTGAAGTGAAGGCTGAAGGATAAGCCTCTTCAAGGCCAATTAATGCTTGCCCCAACTTGTCAAGAAAATGACCTCTTCTTCTCTCTCTTCCTTTTGACTTTTCTTCAAAATATCCAAGGGCATTTTGGTCATTTCCACCTTGCACATTTCCCAATCTGTCTTTGGGCTGAAAATGGAGGGCGGGCCTAGGAAAAAGGCCGGAAAATAAATAGGAATGGGCTCGAAAATTTATTGGGTTTGAAACGATTCAAGTTTAGACAATGGGCTTGAGAGGGTAAATTGTCGGTTTGGCCCAACGGGCTCACTTGCTTGCCTTAGGCCTTCCATGGCAGCTGTCCCACCTTGGGCGTGAGGCCCACACTGTTCTTGCCCAACTCACGTCCTCGTAGGCTTGTTTCCTCGGTCCGAAAGTCCCTTTTCCAAAAACTCGACTCATCTGACACTGTCGACTGTCTAAGAAGCATCGTCCAAAAGTCCGTCCCGAACGTTCCCGAAAATTCGAAGTCCAATCTTGGATTCTCATGCCTTGTCAATTTTGCCCGACTGCCATTTTGGTACTACTCAGACTGACAGGCGGCTTTGAGGATTCATGCGTAACCGACTCGTGCCAATTCATGTTCAAGACTTTTCGACACATGGACGTTCTTGACTACATGAAATTGCGAAGGATCGATTCTTATTTCAAAGTACACGATTATCAAGGATCGACATAGGGCCGTTCGCGGGTTCGATAATAGTAGACGGAATCACCCGTCGTCCCATTATGTTCTGCCCACGAATCGACTTCTAGTCGTCCCTAAAATCGGCCTGCATATCTACAGGATCGTCCTTACGCAAGTCTCACGGTCTAGTCGTTTTCCCAGGTCAAGTTTTTTAGTCGCACGAGTTCTGTCCTCATTAGCCTTTCCTCTCAAGGTCAGTATCTCAGGAGTGATCAGTTCCGAGTGAGATCAGCCAACAATGCATTGATGAAATTCACATTCATTCATCCCTCAAAGGGCTCGAATTTCAAGATGTTACAGTTTGAGAGTTTTGGAAATTTGGGGAATAAAATCCCGTAGATAATTGACAATGCTAAGAAATTACTGGACTTGCTTAGTGGTGAAATCTCTTTCGGGAAATTTCTCAAGTTCATCAACAATATAAGGTTCAGGGCAATAGGTTCCTTCTTTCAAACGCATGCCAATGAATTCAATTTCCTTTTGGGCGAGAATCATTTTTTTTCTACGAAAGCATAATCCTATGCTTTTTGACGATATCAGCAAATTGTGTCAAGGGTCGACAATGAGATTGTTCATCAGGGTTAAAAAGAAAGATATCATCTGTATAGATCTAGGTGTTGGGAAGAATTGGCTCAAAAATTTTGCACATAGCCTTTCAGAAAAGGGAATGTACAGTTTTGAGGCCAAAATGGACAACTGTCCATTGAAAAAGTTGGTTTGGGATACAGAACTTGGTTTGGGTCTATCTGCTAAGTCAATACCCAATTGCTAAAATCTTGCCTTGAGGTCAAACTTTGAATAGATTTTTGCTTGGGCAAGACCAAAAAAGAGAGAATTTCGATGGGGCAATGATAATTTATCATCTTGGAGGAACTAATTCAAAGATTGATAGTTGATTACTAACCTCATTTTCCCACGGTTCTATTTAGCTCGTTTATTGACATAGAATGCTTCACATGCCCATTGAAAATTAGATGGTTCAATGAGACCTTGCGAGAGTAATTCTGCACATTCTTGTTGGGCAAGTGCAAGATGTTCTGGGCTCATCCTGGAATGACTGGCTTTTGTAGGGTTTATATCTTCATTTTTTTTTTTAAAGAAAGTTTGACATAAAAGAGAGTTTTTCCATAAGGGTTGGGTGCAAGTTTGGGAAAACTAGGAGTGGGTCTCAGCATAAGTGGAGAGTAAACTTTGGATGATTTGGTCCAGCATGGCTGGTTGAAGGACATAGAATCTCTTGATATCTACGAATTCACCGAATTGGTGAAACGGAGTCCATTCAAAAGAATTCTAAGCCTTAGGAGTTGGGTCAAAATGTTTTAACCAATGATGATATTTTTATCCGGAGATCTAGAACCAAGGACTTTAGTGGTAATGGAATATTGGGGAAATAATTGGATGGTGATGGGTTTGCTACGATATTTGGTACAAAAGTGTCGCTAGAAGCATAATTGAAATACCTAATATATGGTTTCCAAAATTCTTCTGAGAGAATCTTTGTGTCCAAGATGGGTGAGCTGGCTCTAGTATTTATGAGTGCCACAAGAAGGATTGGTTTGTGATATTTGGACAAGAGAATATGAATGGGAATGTATGGGTGATGGACTGGTTTAGTGATCTGAACTTTATCAGGAGAATCGAGGAAGAAGGTAAATACATCATTTTTAGAATCTAAGGCTGAGTCTGAGCTGTACGTCTAGATGGCACATAGAGTATCCTCTAAAAGTTGATCATCTAAGGAGAAGACAGACTTAATATCAGAGTCATCAAGCTGGATGCCAATACTTTTGGCAATTTTATAAATCAAGTAGCTTTCGCTCTTCTTCGCATTTGGAAAATTTTTGGCAAAATGTCCTTTTTTGTTACAGACATAACATTTGTCTTTGCTTCGCTTCTTAGAAGAATGATGACGGCGTTTACACAAAAATTTCCACTTTCCTTTACCTTTTCCTTTGCGTGTCTTTTTGAAAGAGAACCGTTTAAAGTGTCTCTTTTTTTTTGCAGCTTGTGCAGGAAGGATCTGAGCAATCCTTAGGACATTTGATTTTCAACTCTGGTTTCAAGCATGCCTTGTCAAGATGTCTATTTTTTTTTAGATAGCTTTGAAAAGCTTCTCTTCGTAGGCAAAGTTCTTTTATGGCAATATGGATGACTTGCTGAATTTCACCAAGCGTGGCCTTGGTTAGGTTTTTCTGCCTTTGTTGGAGGGTTTTCTCTGCAGCTTGGCTAACTTCTTTTGGGATGGATGCCAAAAAGATTGGCTTGAGATTCTAATTTGCTCCAAGCAAATTAAGTAGCTTGATCATAGCTTGGAAGTGTCAGTCAAGATTTTTGTGTCATAATGAGCAACACTTTCGCTCGAAGAACTCTTTTCATTTGAGCTCCTTCGAATCTTCTAGCTTTCCTATGAAGTACATGTGGATAATCTGGATAGCATTATTCAGTGGCTGAGTTAAGGGGTACAGCTAGTCTTGTTCTGAGGCAGTATGCCACCAATTTTTGAGGGCTCTGGTAAAACGGCTAGTGAATTCCAAAAGGATATCATAAGTGCTGGGTTCAACACCTAGTGGTGAGCTAGGCATGGAATTCTTGAAGCCTTTCAGGCTACTTATAGTAAGGTATATCATCCAGGGTAAAGTAAACTTTGGAGGATGATGCAGTAAAGGTCTGAGTGGCATTTGGTTGGTCCTAGTAGGGTACTTCTGGTTCGGAAAACATTTCTTCTTCTTTGACATTGTCTGCCATGAACAATGTTTCTTCTAAAGAAGATGATCCGATAAGAATATCAGAATCATAATCGGAAGAGGTTTCAACTTGAATGGCTTGATGGCAGCAATTGAAGGAATCTGGTGTTGGATGAAAGTTTCAAGTGGATTAGAAATAGTTAGGGTGCCTGGTAGTTGATTATCGAGAGGGTGTTTTAGTGTACCAGGAGGGGACACTGAAGACTCAGTAGGAGTCGTTGATTTCTTTTGCTTTTACTTAAGCTTTCTAAGCTTTTAACGAAGAACCAAGAAATTATTTTGAGGAGGAGGGGTAGTTGAGCTTAAGACAGCAACAAATGAGGATGATGATCTAAGGGGAGAACATTCAGGTTTTGATGGTAAGGAATCAGAGGGGAAAAAGGTTTAGTCTGCAAGGGTAAATGACTATTGGCTTTTGAGAATCTGGATTTGTCTCTTGAGCTTTTTGATTTCTGGTCGTTGGTCTTCCAAGTAATGGCTAGGGGATGTCTACTTAGTTTCTAGCAAATAAAGCCTCTTTTGGAAGTCTTTCAACATTTTGCAGGATAAATCAATATTTTGATGTACACATTCAAGTTGTGTTGCAATAGTACCAAGAATCCCGTTTTGGGCCAAAGCATTCTCAATTTACCAATTCAAGACAATTTCTATAGCAGACGGCTGCTTGTGTTGTCTTTGTGTATCAAGACCAGTAGGGTTGGGTACTTTGGGAGAGTGCTGATACCTTTGGTGTGGGTTAGAGAACCTTTCCAATGGAGAGAACTTCCGTGTACTGGAGTTAAGTTCTTTGGCTTCAAGTAGAGGGAAGTCATCATGTGAAAACATGCATATGCTAGGTAGAACAGGAGGAGGTTTGGACTTAGGTAAACGGATGCCTGGTCTGGGTAAGTTTATGGGACACGAGGGGTGTTTTTTTACCCATTTCTAGATCAGTTTATAAAAAAGGTGAAGTAGTCATGGGTTTGGCTGATGGTGGTACATGGGGATTTTCTGGCTTGCATGGTGATGGAGGGCATAAAATCTTGAGAGGTTTGGGTGGTTCATAAGAGATGATGAACTGATATTTTCCACTGTCTTCTCCAATGGGTCCAACAGTTTAATCTCCATCAAGATACCTTTGGTAAAGGGAATTTTTCTTTTTCTTCTTTGTGGAGGAAGGCCGGTCATCTTCGTCCTCAAATTTTGTGCATGAAGAGCAAGCACAATTAGGATCCCAGAAATAGTGTCCAATGGGATCTTTGAAAAGATGGATCAGCTGTCCTTGTGAACCAAAAGAGTGGACAAATCGTTTGTCGTCTGATTCACATGAAATTGGATTAGTAGGACAAGGTGTGAAATAAATAATATTATGGAAAATAGAGGAGGCTTCCTCTTTGGCCTTACTAAACTTAATGGAAACAGTGCCATCTTTTTTTCATGTGAACTGAGGTTCACTGGATTGGACTAGTCTGCAAATCTGGTGGAGTTTTTCATAGTTAGTGACCCAACTATCAGGGAGGAGCTTAACAAGCTCACTTCGTGGGATCTGGCGAGAAACATGGATACAGGAGGTCTGATCATGGTCGACTGAGATAACAAGAGCATCTTCGAAGTTGGGAATGTTGAGATCAATGGCATGGTCCTGGACATGATAGATCATTTGGTAATGTATGATGGTAGCAATTGATCCAGGAATCTAAGGGGCTCCAGTGATCTGTAGCCGGACCTTAAGAGCAGTAAGCAAGTTGGGATCTGCAAGAGTAATATTAAAATTTGGGAAAAGTGTAATAAAGACAGTTCTCACATTTATGGTTGTCTGGATGGTGCCAATAGAAGCTTGCTGCTATTTCAAAAATCTAGTGTCTAAAAGGGCAATCCTAGCAGCAATAGGTAGACCTTTACAGCCATGGAAGGTTAGAGCCAAGCAAATGGTTCCAAAATGGAGGTGTGTGTATCCCTGATGGATCCATTGAGTAGGAAACTTGGGTGGTATTTGAAGAGTGACAAATTGTTCTTGTTCAGTTGCCTAGATGGGGTGTTGATCAAACCGTGAAGGGTATGTTTGATCAAGTGTTTGATGGATCGAAATGGAGAGAAAGAGGATGGTTTGGCGAAAGTAGTATAAGGATTCATCATTAGAAGCTGAGTCTCTGAGATCTTGCTATCTTCTGTGAGGTAGGCAACCTCATATAAATAGTCTATTTTTGAATATGAAGATTTTCGAAGTTCTGAGGGAGGTTGTAATGAAAGATTAGAGATAAGGGAAATGGGAAGAGGAGTGGAGGATGGAGAATTTGATGTTTCCATGAGAAGAGAAATACTCTTTTAGTATCAAAACGTAGTTTTGGACAAACTAAGATGATTCAAAGAATGTGCAGAATTACTCTCGTAAGGTCTCATTGAACCATCTAATCTCTACTTTGTATATGGTTTGCTTTGGAAGTAAGAACATTTGTATCCAATAAGTACAGATGGAAGTAAG
The DNA here is from genome assembly GCA_014182735.1 of Corymbia maculata. Classification (NCBI taxonomy): domain Eukaryota; kingdom Viridiplantae; phylum Streptophyta; class Magnoliopsida; order Myrtales; family Myrtaceae; genus Corymbia; species Corymbia maculata. The sequence continues at coordinate 18,469,350 of CM024683.1, read as the reverse complement.
TATAGATTTGGCCAATTGAAGACGACCGGTATAGTTGATATGTTGCATTATGCACACATTTTGTCTTGATTTCATGTTTTTTCACATAGATCTTCTCCACCTCCTCGATTATTTGAGGTTTCTTTTTTCATTAATTTTTGTAATATTTTTAATATTTCAAAATTAAAACCCTGAATTTTTTCTTACAAAATGCTAATTTAATTTTTTAAAAATATTGGGCCTTGGCCAATCACGCTTTGGATATAGCCTGGTCACTGGTGGCTAACCCTAGGGGTAATCGGTTCCCGGTCCGGTCCGGTTCCAAGGTGGAATTGGGAATCGGACCGGAAAGACCGGTTCCTAAATTTTGGGACCGTGGACCAAGACCGGCCAATCTTGGAATCGGGAACCGGATCAACCGATCGGTCCGGTGCGATTCGTTGGGACCGGTAACTTTGCAATCGCCAAATCTTTTACAAGATATAAACTTTCAAAAGGAAAAATTTAACAAAAGATGTATTGATAGGCCACACAAAAGTTTCCTATGATAATGAAGTTGAGATTAGGGAACTTAGGGGTTGTAGGAATAGGAAGTTAGGAATTTGAGATGGAAATTGAAGGGGCGTGGCATGCACTGCAGAGAGGGGTGTATTTAGAATTTGAAATTGAAAAGAATAATTTTTTTTTTTTTAATTCTTAAGAATTTTTTAAAATATATATATTTTCAAAAACTACCGTTCGGTCCGATTGGTCCAGTCCGATCGGTCCGGTTCCCATCTTGGAATCAAGAACCGGACCGACCGATCACCGGTTCCAAGAATGGGAACCGAGAACCAGACCACCAGCTATGGGAACCACCCAAAAACGATTGGTCCGGTCTGGGTTGGACGGTTCTCATTGCATACCCCTAGCTAACCCTACTGCCGATGCTAGAATTCAACACCACCCCACTACCACCATCAACTCTATGCCACCATCGCCAAGCCCGGCACTGCCACAATCATTGCCGCCACTAGAGCCCTATCCTCGGCCACCATGAATACTACTAATCACCAAGCCTCAACTCTGATCACCTCCATTTAGAAGCAAGAAGCACAATCTTGAGCCAAAACCAAAAAGGAGGCTCTTGATGCAAACAATGAAGAGGTAATGGCCATTCCTCGGAAAACAAATTCTAGCTTAGAACTCCAGACCCAAAATTCACTGTTTGAATTTCTTAAGGTTTAAGTTCTCTTAGGGTCTAAAAAGCTGGAGCATTACGTGATTATTTGGCATAACTGTACTTAAAGTTCCTACCTTTAAGGTCGGTCTAAGTTTACACAACGATGTGTCTTTGGTACAACAGAATTTTGTCCATTGGTGCATCGCTTCCACGTTAAAAGTTCCAAACTTTTGTCCCATCCCCAGCACCAACCCCCTCCATTCAGGAAGTCATCTTTCAATCGTCCAACTAGCGACGGTATCAGCGCTATGCAAAGGGGATTCTGTCGTACGCTTCTTCGAATCGGCATACTTAGAAAATTGAAGATTGAAAATGTGAGTGTTTTTCGCTTCTTTGGAACGAAGATTTAAGATTTTGAAGTCTATTTATAGAGTTTTTAAATTCATGTATAGAAACAGTTCGTGAACTATGAATTAAATAGATACAAGAATTTAAAAGGTATATAAATTAAGAATTAACTAGATACACGAATCAAAGAGATACATGAACTCAACAAATACATGAATTAATGAAATACATGAATGGAAATAACATATCTGATCCGGCTCGCTTCATTGATCCATGAACCAAGGTAAAACCAACATAAAATCCTACCTTCTGTCCCATCCACAGCACCAACCCATCATGGAGTTATCTCCAATCGTCCAACTTGCGATAGAAGTCTCTTCTCTATATAACAAATTCATGACTTGGCTGTTGGAAATTTCCTATAATGGGCTTACATTAATTAATCAATTTACTATTTTAAATAATCGGGTTAATGGATATTTCAATATATTTTAAACCCTCAAGTGATCCTATTGAATTGGATTTTGGCATCTATTAATAACGGGTCTAGTTAAGTAGTAAAGTGTAGGCAATTGTGTTTAACTGAAGCTCGTAATGAGAGGGGTCCAATTAACACACTATTGATTAGGGTTTGCTAAATCCCCTCTCTAGCCTATGAAAGGTAAATTATACCCATCAGTCACTGAATCTCATTAAAGTTGCTATATTGAAATAGGTCATAAAAAGGAAGATCTGACATTCCGATAGATCACTAACACCATTAGTTTGATCTATTTTTATCAAGTGAAATTATGGCTCAAACATGTACGCTTTAAATTACGCCTCAAATAGGTACGCTTTAAATTCTGCTGTATATACATATAAATTTGGTGTTTTACAGTCATATATGGATCTAATTATTTTTGATTAGTTAGTTGTTTATGTAGAGAAATTTCTACATGTGGTATCAAAGCATGTCATATATGATTGTAGAACCCAATTTTTTTTTTAACAAATCCGGTATATTATTTACTGTGTTTGTTCCTTTTGGTTTTAAGCTTCTATCAGTTTGTGATTTACAAGTTTTTATGCGATTTTGGTCAATCAAAGTGTTTTTTTTTTTTTTTTTTGGGTCAAATTAAATCAATGTACTTATTAAATAGATAAAAATAATGCATTAGAATGCAAGAGATAAGCTATGATGATGATATGTTTGATTTCTTGGACGATCATTATTTTGCAATTTCGGATCTATGATGGACCTCTCTGTGCATATGTCTAAAAACAAGCTAGTAAACAAGCTTTTTAGTGTTTGATGTCTTCATAACATTTGAATTCAACTTAAAGAGCTTTCCAAAAAGCCATAGATTGCCCCGATCCGGCATCGGTTGCTATCCGAAATTGTCGTATAAAGTCAGTTTAGTAATCTGTATTATTGTTCTGTTAAGTTTTGATATGTATGTTGTCCGCCTATTGATTTTGTCAATTTTTTTTTAAAATTTTTGTGTTGAAATCTAGAGGTCGACTCCTCATGAAAAATGTTCATATAGGTCTTAACTTTGACATATAATTTTTTTGAATTTTTTGAATTTTTTGGAGCATAATTAGTGGATGAAAACCTTATGCATAGATCAATCGATTTTAAAACTTTAGAGCTTTTGTTCTACATGTTCCCACCATATATAATTTGTATAATTTCATTGAGTATATATTGAGAAATTCGAAATTCTTGAATTCATAATTTTGAAAGGGTTCTAAAAATTTTGAAATTTTTTCTAATTGAATGATGTATGTTAGTAATTATTATATGGGTATTGTTATATTGCGATTCTCGAGTCTCGATATGTTCCCTTTCAATTGTTGCCCATGAACCCATGTTGTTTCTTGAGCAAATTGTTTTTAGTCCGATTTTGTTTGGTTTTGGACTTTACCTGTTGGTTTTCTTGGCTTTTGCGAGTGCCTATGTTGCCGCCTATCTACGGGTTTTTAGCCGTCTATTCGAGTGAATTGAGGCTCGGCTCTATGGTTGATGACGAATCTCTTTGCTTCCCATGCGTGATCGAGTGCACTAATTGATTAGGTTTGGTTCTTGTATTTCTCAAACTATATGGGTTGTTTGATTCTTGGTTCCATCTTGTGGTGGTTTGCTTTGGCTGGAGTTTTGGGATAGTTTCCATTTTTTTTTCGTTTGATTATATGGAATGATTACCAGAAAGTAGTATGGATTTTATTAGATTGAATAATAGGCTCTATTTGATTATATATATGCAAAAGAAAATGTGGTAATCTAGCTTGTTCTTCCTTTCTTTCCCATGATCTCCTCACTTGTGGTTAATTGCAATGTCATGGCTGGGACATTGAGTCCATCATTATTTTAAATATTAGTTGTTGAACCCAACGATGCAAATGCAGAGCCTCTAGATGGGGTGAAATTAGAGATACTGCTTTTCGATTGTATCTAATTTTTTGAGGTTTAGAGATTCTAGTATTATGTATTATTGTTTGAGTTTTTGAAGATGAGTAGTAATAGATTGAAGCTACAAGACAAGAACAATAATTTTTTGAAGCTTGAATATGGACAATTTAGTTTGGTTATTCTTCAATTAATTCATCTTGGATTTTGATTGGATGCAAGATTGTCTTAATTATATGTGAATTCACTTTCTTGATTTTGTTGAACTTACTATCAAGAAAAAGGAAAGTCCAAGTTAGACTTATTAACCAAATTATATGGTTTCCTACTCCAAGTTGAAGTAGCAAATTCGAGTAAAGATGGGATTATTAATTCGACTATGAAAAGAATATTAATCTAAAATAGGACCTTCATAGGGACTATGGAGAAATATGGTGCTCGATTTTCACGAAGGATTTTGTGTTGTAATTGGGACTTATTCATTTAGTCTCACAGTTGATGTTTTGTGATGAGCTTGTAGCAGGATTGTTGACTTACTTTGTGGTTTTGCTGTGATTAAAATATAAACTATTTGATAAAAATGATAGTCTTCATGAAGGATTAGTAACATTATCGCTATTTGAACAAATATCGACTTCATTAATTTCTTGGGTTGCATCAGTGGGGAGGGCTTACTTTTCACTTGGCTTTTGTCTATGCCTAATATAAAACCATGTATTAGAAGTGGTCAATTGCCTACTACTTCCTGAAACATCGGTATTACATAATATTGTAGATAAAATAGTGTTATGTAGTGCTAATAAGTGTTATATTGTATCGGTATATTTATTCATGTGCATTGACAAGTTCCCTTTATCTTCCATTGTTATTGTCATCTCTTTGTTAGGCTATCAAATAGTTTGGTTTTGAGTCTCTCTACTGATTGGTGTTAATGAGATTCAACTAATTTGAACAAGCACCTAAGATAATGGATTTTGAGTTATCCTTGCTTTTCTTTTGGACATTGTAAATTTCAGTTGTCATGCTCATGTGCCTATAGCTAGTGCAGGATTGCGTTCCTCCATGTGTTTGCCTTCATCATGTGCAAAGTGTGAGGTCTTAAATGAATTATAACATTCTCTAATAGATTGCCTTGATATCGACAAAGCTTATTGATGCAGTTCAACCAAGCTATTAGCCCGACGTGCACGGAATGACATGTAGGGCAAGTGTAGGGTCCTCCAAGGCCCGTTTTAATTTTTTTTAATATGCCTAATTTTTAATTTATATTTTTTTTTGGTATGGTAAATTTTAATTTTGGCATATTTAAATATTTATTATTGATATCCATATTTAATTCCATAAAAAAATTATGCCTATTTTTTCAATTTTTAATTTATGGAAATTTATTATAGTGTATGAGGGATCGGATGACAATATTCACTTTGCCTAATTTAGTGTAGATTATCTATGCTTTCTTGCTTTAGTTTGACTAGATAATCCTACATGCTTAATTGTAGAAATAGGCACATAAAATTGTGGCAAAAATTATTGATTGATAAATGCAATATGATCTTGGGAAGCACATGTCGTAAAGTGATTCATATTGTTTGATGAATTTTTGGGCATTGATTAAATGGAACATTATTTACAAATTGTTAAAGTTTGTAAATTATTGAAGTTCCTTATTTATAAAATTAGTATATACAATTACCTGCCCAAATGGGATTATTATGTATATTAATTTGAAAATTGCATGAAGATAAATTTTGAAATTAAAAGATGGGGATGTATGACTTAAAAGAATTTATCTACCCAAAGGGGATAAATTTTTTAAAGTTGTGTGTAATTCCCCTCTATATTGATATATTAGAGATGATTGATGGGGATATGTGACTCAAAAGGTTAATCTGCCTGAAGGGAATAAGTTTTGAGAGTTATGTGTAATTACCTTTTATGTTGAGATAATGGAGATGTATAATTTAAATGATTTGTTTGTCCAAAGGGGATGGATCATTGAAGATTATATGTAATTCTCCTTATCGTCTCTATATATATTGATATTATGAAGATGTATAATTTAAATAATTTGTCTACCCAAAGGGGATGGATCTTTGACAATTATATGTAATTCTCATTGTTGTTGTTTTACAAACTTCATGCTCTAGAAAATAATGATACATTATACGCTCTACCCAAAAAGGAGTTTGTAATGTACTAATTATTTTGTGGAATTACTTATTGTCCATAATTGATTATATTGCATTATGTGTCTCAAATAGTTACTTTTGTTGTGAACAATAACAATGCCACAGTTGATATGTTAAAATTGTGGCAAAAATTATTGATTGATAAATGCAATATGATCTTGGGAAACACATGTCGTAAAGTGATTCATATTGTTTGATGAATTTTTGGGCATTGATTAAATGGAACATTATTTACAAATTGTTAAAGTTTGTAAATTATTGAAGTTCCTTATTTATAAAATTAGTATATACAATTACCTGCCCAAAGGGGGTTATTGTGTATATTAATTTGAAAATTGTATGAAGATAAATTTTGAAATTAAAATATGGGGATGTATGACTTAAAAGAATTTATCTACCCAAATGGGATAAATTTTTTAAAGTTATGTGTAATTCCCCTCTATATTGATATATTAGAGATGATTGATGGGGATGTGTGACTCAAAAGGTTAATCTGCCTAAAGGGAATAAATTTTGAGAGTTATGTGTAATTTCCCTCTATGTTGAGATAATGGAGATGTATAATTTAAATGATTTGTCTGCCCAAAGGGGATAGATCATTGAAGATTATATGTAATTCTCCTTATCATCTATATATATATTGATATTATGGAGATGTATAATTTAAATGATTTGTTTGCCAAAGGGGATGGATCTTTGACAATTATATGTAATTCTCATTGTTATTGTTTTACAAACTTCATGCTGTAGAAAATAATGATGCATTATACGCTCTGCCCAAAGGGGAGTTTATAATGTACTAATTATTTTGTGGAATTACTTATTGCCCATAATTGATTATATTGCATTATGTGTCTCAAATAGTTACTTTTGTTGTGAACAATAACAATGCCACAGTTAATATGTTAATTAGATCAAATATTATACCGTTAAGAACTTAGTCAAAAAGGGAGACATTGTGATCGAGAATATTAGAATTGAGTCCATGTTGGCTGATCCTCTAACAAAAGGTTTATGACCCATTTTATTTAAAGATCATGTAAGGAATATGAGTGTTTTAAAATCTTTTGATCTCTTTTGTTAGTGGGAGCTATATAGTTTGTTTTTCTAGTTATTATAGTTATATGGAAACTTATAATGCTTTTATAATTTTATTAAAGCATTTACTTTTGATGATCATTACTATTGATTTTATTGTTATCATTTCTCTTGTTGACTGAGAAATAGAAATATGAAACAGTATCTTTAAACAAATTTTAGTTTAAAGACGATTGGATATCACTAATTTTGAGATCTCATGTTGGATTGTGACATAATTGTGCAATTTCATGTTGTTTAGAAATTGCATTAATACAGTTTCATGTCGTTGAGAAATTGCATTGAGGACCGATAAGAAAGAGTGTATATTTTGATCACATGTTGGCATTATTTCTTACTACACTAGTAGGCTATGATCCATGAAAATATAATGCTTATTATATGTGATTATAGAAGGTCATGTGTTATGGTATTTTCTTAACACGTTGATTGCCATAATCCTATACTGAGGTTATATAGGATTTGATTGGTTTTGAGATACCATTATTAGAATATTATTTTTCAAAATTGTGGCCACATAAAACAAATTTTTAGTTATTAACCCGAGAGTGTCGTTTTCAAAATAAAATCATTTTAAAAAATAAAACAAATTAATTAATGTAGCCCAAGTGGGAGAATGTTGGAAATTTCCTATAATGGGCTTACATTAATTAATCAATTTTCAATTTTAAATAATCGGGTTAATGGATATTTCAATATATTTTAAATATTCAAGTGATCCTATTGAATTGGGTTTTGGCATCTATTAATAACGGGCCTAGTTAAGTAACAAAATGTAGGCAATTGTGTTTAACTGAAGCTCATAATGGGAGGGGTCCAGTTAACACGCTATTAATTAGGGTTTGCTAAGTCTCTTCTCTAGCCTATAAAAGGTATATTATACCTATCAGTCGCTGAATCTCATTAAAGCTGTTATACCGAAATATGTTATAGAGAGGAAGATCGGGCATTCCGATAGATCACTGATACCGTCAGTTTGATTTGTTTTTCATCAAGTGAAATTATGGCTTAAACAGGTACGCTTTAAATTATAGCTCAAATAGGTACGCTTTAAATTCCGCTGTATATACATATAAATTTGGTGTTTTACAGTCATATATGGATCTAATTATTCTTGATTAGTTAGTTGTTTATATAGAGAAATTTCTACATTGGCAACTCCATAGAACAAAATCATCACTTCACATCTTTTATTTCACCGACCATATTCATCCGAAGTAAAACAGAAATTTCGAGAGGCTGCAAACGATGGGTGACGACCAGCCTTCTGTCCGCTGTGAACCCGAACCCAAACCTGTTTGTCGCCCATAAGCCGCCGATCGCCTCCTCCTACAATGACCGGATGCGCCCCCTGGTCAATGCAATCAACAGGCTGTGAAACCTCATGGTCATGGAGGAGGGCATTTATCTGCCCACCATTGTTGTCGTCGGCGACCAGTCCTCAGGCAAGTCAAGTGTCCTTGAGTCCCTCGCCGGCATCAACCTGCCGTGGGGGCGGGGCATTTGCACGCGCGTCCCTCTCATCATGCAACTCCAAGAAAACCCTCAAGCCGATCACCTCGAGCTGTACCTCGAGTTCAACGGCAAAGTCATCCCCACCGAGGAGGACAACATCGCCAAGGCCATTAATGATGCCACTGACGAGATCGCGGGTCATGGGAAGGGTGTCTCGAACACACCACTGACTCTGGTCGTAAAGAGATACGGCATCCCTGACCTGACCATGATCGACTTGCCTGGAATCACAAGAGTCCCCCTGCACGGCCAGCCTGAGAACATCTACGAGCAGATCTCAGAGGTGATAATGGAGTACATAAGGCCTGAGGAGAGAATCATCCTCAATGTCTTGTCCGCAACCGTTGACTTCTCCACTTGCGAGTCCATAAGGATGTCGCAAGTAAGTACCATGGCAACTAATTTATTTTACTCAAGGAAATGAGTCCACACAATTACTCGTTTTTGTGTTGCAGATGGTGGACAAGACAGGCAGGAGGACTCTGGCGGTCGTCACGAAGGCTGATAAAGCTCCGGAGGGCTTGCTGGAGAAGGTGACGGTGGATGATGTCAATATAGGGCTTGGTTATGTTTGTGTGAGAAACAGGATTGGTGCTGAGACCTGTGAAGAAGCGAGGCTGGAAGAGGCGAAGCTGTTCGACACACACCCTCTGCTGCGCAGGATCGACAAGTCCATCGTTGGTGTGCCTGTCTTGGCACAAAAACTGATGCAGATTCAAGCCACCATCATTGCCAAGTATTTGCCCGAGATCGTCATGAAGATCTATGACAAGCTGGACGAAAACATGGCCAAGCTTAAGAGGATGCCCAAGAATCTGTCCTCGGTCGAGGATGCAATGATGGCTTTCATGGAGATCATGGGGTCGGCAAAGGAGTTGTTGAGGAAAGTCTTCCTGAGAGGCGAGTTAGATGAGTACCTGGACGAGAAGGACATGCACTGCACTGCCAGGCTGGTGAAGATGCTGAACCAATACTACGATGACCTCCGAAACCGCAGCAAGAACAACCTGTCGACTAAGTTCTTGTTGGAGGAAATAGAGGTCTTGGAAGAGGTTAAAAGGATCGGCCTCCCGGACGTCCTCCCTCACACCGCCTTTCCTTCTCTTTTGCAGTGGAAGATGAAGGAGATATCGAGCAAGCTGCCGAGTCTCGTGGTTCACGTTTGGGACTCCATTGAGGGAGTTGTGATTCAGGCGCTGATGCAACACTCGGAGAAGTATCCTCAGCTGCAGTCGTCGACGAGAAGAGTGGCGTCCAGTCTGATCAAGAACATGAAGGGGAAGATGATGAATAAAATGATGAAGATTGTTGAAATGGAGAAGCTCACTGACTACACTTGCAATCCTGAGTACCTGTCGGAGCGGAACAGGTTGACACAACAGCAGGACTATTTCCTTCGCAACTATATCAACTGGAGCAGCTGTCACCTCGATGCGTCCGGGGAAGTCAATCTGGTCCATCTGCGTCATCGCGACAAGCAGCTGGTTCGGCAGGCGTTTGATCTGAAGACGAGAATGACCCCATACTGGAAGATTGTGTTGAGGAGGTTTGTCGACACGGTGGCACTGCATCTGCAGCTCAGCGTGCAGAACTTGGTGAACAAGAAGATGGAAAAGGAGATTAGGCGCGAGCTGAGCAGGCCCGGCATCAAGAGGATGATGGAGGAAAAGCCGGAGATGGTGGAGAAGCGCGAGAAGCTGAACAGGACCATCAAGCAGTTGAGGGAGTCTGCGGAGGTGGTGGCCAAGTTCATGGACCGGATTGCTACCGACGGGGATTACAATCCCTAATTACCGTCGTTGCTCTGTTTTACTTTCTTTCTTTTTGGCCTGCGAGGGATTATGGGAGGAAAAGATATTTATCAGCGTGTTCTTGTTTGGTTGGGGGGTTTCTGTGTGGGATTCTACTGAGACTTCAATTAGCTTCCTAAGATTAGTTCTTGATGATGTACTAGTTAAAGTTGGTTTTTTAAATCCTAGAGGCCTTTTGGTTAAGTTTATATATAGACAGTCTTTATTTATTTTTGAAAGCGAAAACAAACAATTTATCCGATTTCCTTGAGAAACTTAAAAGCAGAGAAGGAGTCGTCTCTTTTCCAAGAGAGATGGTACCATAATATAATCATCTGTTATTATGCATAATCGATATCACCAATCTTGATTAAATTATTGTAGAATCCTAGCAAAGCAACTAGATTTGATCAAAAAAATGAGAAGCCATTTGAACCTACAATGATTTAGTTATTAATCTCCAAGTCAACATTCAAAGTGTTTTTTTTTATCTTTAAAATTTATTAAATCTTTATCATGAAATTAACAACACGTTTTTTCTTGTGATAGTTTTTTTTCCATGATCACCTATGTTTTAATATTTAATTTGCTTTAGAATTATATGTTTCGTTATTTTGATTTTTCTTTATTCATATGTAAGAAATCTCACTTAGTGGAATTCGAGGAAATCCCGCCAAGCGAAATTTCTTCTGATTTTAATTTTTTTTAAGGAAACTGGTTAATCAAGACGGGTTTCCTCGAAAAATTTCGAGGTGGAAAAACCACCGTTTGATTATTCTTTTAAACAAATGTACTTCTTGCTTCAATAATCAAACTATGCCGGTGGATACCACCAACATTTCAAAGCAGCCTTATTAATCGAAACTTCCTCTTTTAAACAAATTTAATCCTGTATCGTAGGCCATACTAATTGGCAGCATATTCATTCTCATCAGGCAACGTAGAGTTTTCTTTATTAACCTCATCGTCACCCGCAAGTCAAGTCATAAGTTTGGGATCTTCTGTTATCATGACTTCTAATGACACCACTCCTGCTTCTGTCAGTGCTCCTGATCTTCTTCTAGCCTCAGCTCCCACTGGAGGACCATCTTCCCCTTCAGCAATGCCGTTGCCATCTTCTCCTTGGACTGAACAGTCAAATCAAAGCCGAAGCAGGAAGCCCTTCAAAAATGTCACAAAGCTTTTAAACTCAGTCAATAGTGGACTCCATGGACCCAACTTCCGAAGGTTCCTCTTCTTGGGAGGTCATTTTGATGAAATGGTGAAGGATGAACCGTTGGAATTTCTTGAACTCTCTCGAGTGGCGGTCTTATGATTCATTCATCGGTTGTTCCCAGACTCAAATCTCAACTCGTTGAGGGATGCAGCAGTCGTGTCTCTTCTACCATACCTTCGGAGCTCAGGCAAAAGTGTGAATATTTTCCTAAACGACTGTTCTGATGAGGTAGATGTTCTGCCGACGCAGCCACGAGACAAGTCTCCCATTGACTGTTTCGGGAGGAGATCATGTTAGAAAAAATACACGTAATTCTTTGATGTGGAAAATTCGAAAACCAATGATCTTTGATCTTCATGATTTTTACAAATAAATAAGAACGTACTTTTATTCATAGCGTTACCCCTTTGTTGTGGAAAACTGAAGAACTTGAATCAAAATGAAGAAATCCGATTTCTCTCCCTTAACCCACTATTCTTTAATGTATTCTATCGATGGAGGAGAGAATACTGAATTCTTTTCAGTTATTATTGTTCATTTTGGTGGAGAGAGGACCGGACTCTATTTATACATTCTATCAACAGGTGCCTTCCATCAAAGCGCCTTTTAACTTTCATAAGAGTCGCACCTCTTCAGAAAAACAATAACTTTCCTTGAGGATTATACATTTTCGTTTTATTAGAATCGCAACTTCTCGTAACCAATATTTATTTTATAGCATTTCAATAATTATTAAACCATATAATAAATCACATCATGTGGGCCACAATAATTCTTACATTCTCCCACTTGGCCCATATGATCTTCCTTTCATGGTTTAATAAAGATTGTAATGTGCACAATAATATTATGCTATAAAATTTTCATTAAATTGGCAATCATATAATAATCACAATTAAGTAAAGAAAACTAATGTGAGTCATAGCGGTTGGATGTCATTAATTGACATAGTCCCTTCTATGTACTACAACTATAGCTCTCTACTTAACATGATCCATAAATGAGAAATATAGTAATAGTCCAACTATAATGTCTCTTTAGAGACTATCCTATTTAACATTCATCTATTTCCATAATGTATACTAAATAGAAAATAGGAAATGTTAGAAATACATAAATGAGCTTAGAGTGTCAAATACATAAACTTAATACAATCATAATACAAACATCAATGACGTCCAATAATGCCCATCTTTTCAACATGCTCATTAAATGTTTTGGGCGGCAGCCCTTTTGTTAAAGGATCTGCAATCATAAGATTGGTACTAATGTGCTCAATCGACACTCTTTGTTTTTGAACTTCTTCTTTAACAAACAAATATTTGATCTCCATATGCTTAGCACCCTTAGAATACTTGTCGTTCTTAGAGAAGAAAACTGCTGTAGAGTTATCACAATAAATTTTCAGCGGCTTGGCAATACTGTCGACGATCACAAGCCCTGAAATAAAATTCCGCAACCATAATCCATGAATAGTGGCCTCAAAGCATGCCACAAATTCAGCCTCCATAGTGGATGCAGCAATAACTGACTACTTTGCACTCTTCCATGAAATTGCCCCTCCAGCTAGAAGAAACAAATAACCAAATGTTGATTTTCTTGTATCAACACATCCGGCTAAGTTTGAATCTGAATATCCAATCACCTCAAGATGATTGGATCTTTTATAAGTGAGTATATGATTCTGCGTTCCTTGCAAGTATCTAAGAACTTTCTTTGCAGCTTTCCAACGATCCATTCCAAGATTACTTTAATACCTGCCCAGCATTCCGACAGCAAAACTGATGTCTGGTCTGGTGCAAGTTTGTGCATACATCAAGCTCCCCACAATAGATGCATAAGGAATATTTTTCATTTGTTCTCGTTCCAATTCACTTTGCGGACACTGCATAAGGCTAAATTTGTCACATTTTTTAATTGGAACTATTCCTGCTGAACATTTACTCATATTGAATCTCTCTAAAATTTTCTCAATGTAGGCTTTTTGAGACAACCCTAACAATCCTCGCGATCTATTACGGAATATTTTTATTCCTATCACATACGTTGCCTCTCCCATATCCTTCATTTCAAAATTCTTAAAGAGAAACTTCTTGGTTTCATGTAACAAATCAAGATCATTAGTAGCAAGCAAAATGTCATTAACATACAACACTAGAAAAATAAACTTGCTCCCACTGATCTTCATATATATACACCGATTAACGGTATTTTCCTTAAATCCAAATGAAGTTATGGTATCATTAAACTTAAGATACCATTATCGGGAAGCTTGTTTAAGTCCATATATTGACTTCTTATATTTACATACTATGTGTTCCTTTCCTTTAACTGAAAAGCCTTCGGGTTGGTCCATATAAACTTTTTCTTCTAAATTCCCATTAAGAAATGCGGTTTTTACATCCATTTGGTGTAACTCCAAATCATAATGAGCCACCAAAACCATAATGATTCTAAGTGAGTCCTTCTTAGAGACTAGTGAAAATGTCTCTTTATAGTCAATGCCTTATTTTTGTGTAAAACCCTTTGCAACAAGTCTGGCTTTATGTTGTTCAATATTGCCTTTTAAGTCGCGCTTGGTCTTAAAGACCCATTTACACCCGACCTTCTACATCCTTTAGGCAATTCAACAAGATCCCAGACTTGATTTTGATGCATGGATTTTAATTCTTCTTCCATGGCATTAAACCATTCATTAGAATCTTCACATTCCATGGCTTGGGAAAATGAACCTGGATTATTTTCAATTCCTAAGTCAATTTCTGACTCTTGTAGATAAACCATATAGTCATCAGAAATAGCTAACCTCCTTTCTCTTTGAGATCTTCTTAATGCTATTTCTTGGGACTCAGTTATTGGAGGTTCAATATTGACATCTCTATTATGGAGTGTTTGTTCATTAATTTGTTGTTCTCGATTATTGTAAGGTTGAACTATAATATCAAGAACAACAACTTTAGAAGTTTTGGGTATATGAACTTCTACCCTTACTTCTTGAATGCAAGCATCACGCATTCTTTCACTCCCACTGATGTCACCATTCTCAATGAACCTAACATTTCCAAATTCAACAATTCTTGTACTATGATTAGGACAGTAAAATTTATACCCCTTGGATTTCTCTGCATAACCAATGAAATAATCACTGGTCGTTCTTGAATCCAATTTCCTTTCATGTGGATTGTAAATTCTTACTTCTGCTTGACAACCCCAAATATGCAGGTGTCGTAAACTAGGTTTCCTTCTCATCCACAGTTCAAAGGGAGTCTTTGGAACTGCCTTACTAGGAACCCTGTTTAATAAATACATAGAAGTCTTTAAAGCATATATCCACAAAGACAAGGGTAAAGATAAATGGCTCATCATACTCCTAACCATTTCCATTAAAGTACGATTACGCCTTTCTGCTACACCATTTTGTTGTGGTGTACCCGGCATTGTGTATTGAGCACAAATGCCATGTCTTTCAAGGAATTTAGCAAATGGACTTGGACATTGTCCCGATTCATCATACTTTCCATAATATTCACTACCTCTATTGGACCTTACTACTTTCACATTTTTATCTAATTGCCTCTCAACCTCTTTAATATACACTTCAAGTGCATTCACTGATTGAGACTTGTCATGCAATAGATAAATGTAACCATAATGTGAAAAATCATCAATAAAGGTGATAAAATAACTTTCCTTACCAAAAGATGGAACATCGAAGGGACCACATATGTCAGTATGTATAATTTCAAGAAGCTCTATACTTCTTGTGGCACCTTTCTTAGTATGCTTTATTTGTTTACCTTTAATACAATCAATACACCCTCCAAGGTCAGTAAAATCCAAATTTGGAAGAATTTCATTCTTTACTAATCTTTGCGTTCTTTCTTTGGATATATGACCCAAACGTTTATGCCATAAGTAAGCAAAATTCTCATTCACCAAACTTCGTTTAGTGCCAACATTATGATGCAAGGTCATTAATGTCTCAACAAAAGAATTATCAAGTCTAAATTTGTAGAGACCATCACATAAAGTTCCAGTTCCAATAAGAGTATTACTCTTAAATAAACTAAAAGATCCAAAACCAAACTTACAATAAAATCCCGCTACATCAAGCCTTGGCAAAGAAACTAAATTGCGATAAAATGTAGGTACATAAAGGGTTCAAAACAAATCCAAATAATGCCCAGTATCTAAGATCAAACGGTAAGTGTCAATGCCTTCAACTAGAGCTTTATTTCTGTTCCCCGTAATCACATAACTTTCATTTGGCTTTATGGTTTGGATCATAAGAAATCCCTGCGTCGTATTTGACACATGAGTGGTGGCACCAGAATCAATCCACCAAGTATTATGAGGAACTTCAGTAAAGTTTGATTCAAAACATATTAAAGCACAAGGCTTACCTTTCTTTTCGAACCAAGCCTTACGTTTCAGACAATCTTTCTTCAAGTGTCCAATTTTGTTGCAAAAATGACATTTAATAAGATTGTGTTCTTCTTGTAGATTTGAGAAGCTTTTGAAGAATCATTCAGGACGTATAATCCTTTCTTCTTGCTCTTTCCACCTTTCCTTTTGGAATTCCTTTGAACTTCTTGATGACTTAAGAGATGAACCGAATGAGCCTTTTGATTCTTAATCCTTGTTTCCTCTTGAACAAGCATATTGGCCAATTCATTCACATTCCACTTATCCTTTATAGTGTTGTAATTCATTTGAAATGGCCCATATTGCTCATGAGGCAAGGAATTAAGTATAAACTGTACTAAAAAGTACTCATCCACGTTCATTCCTAAAGTCCTTAACTTTGTTGCTAAATTCGTCATCTCAAGTACATGCTCATGCATGGTACGTGAACCATCATACTTCATGGTGGTTAGTGTGCTCATTAATGTACCAGCAGTTTGAGAACGCTCTTCCACAAATTTCATAAATTCCTTAGCATTGTCAGTCTTGGGAAGAGAAGTCTTTAAGTTGTTTGCAACTGTCATTTGCATGAACATTAAGCTTAATCTGTTCGATCTTTCCCAAGCTTTATGGAAAGACTTTTCATCATTGCTACTTTCATCAGTAATAGCAGCTGGTTTCTCAACTTGAAGCGCTAAATCAAGATCTAAGACACCTAAGTGAAACTGGACTTGTTCACTCTAATCAGGAAAATTCATCCCATTGAATAAGGGAATAGACGAAGCATGCGAATGAAGTGAAACAGGTACAGATACTGCAAATATGCAAGAAAATACTTATACATTAATGCCTTGAGAATATCACCTAATCAGATTCAAACTAAACTACACATGCACATCATAGTTCTCCTTTGGGCGATCCTATGATATACAAATATACATAAATCATAATGATGTTAATGACTTTTATTTTGGTAATTGTAAATATATCTTATTAAAATTTATTTGCTATCTTTGGATATACAAACAAATTTAATAAGTCATAATAATTACCAACTATCATGTTCATGAATTATAAGAAAATAATTAACCTTTGGGTTAATGCCTAAATTCTTATAATAAATGAACTTCAATATACCCATGACACCAATAATGATATGAAACATATCAATTTCATATATAGCATCAATTAATCATGGGTAATTGAATAAAATAATTTACAATATCAAAAATTCAAAAAACTTCAAGGTTTGGCCACTTTGGTGACTAACAAACCATTCATAATATGAATTTTCAATATTGTAAAATACAAATATTTACCAAATTGCACGCAAGGACAAAACCGTAATCAAAGCATAAGGGCAAAATCATAAAATCATAATTCCACAAGGACATAATCATAAATATATAAATCCAGGGGCAAAATGATAAATAATCAGCAAAGGCAGAATCGTAATTATAAATAAATCAGGGGCAGAACAGTAAATAAATAGCACAGGGACGAAACTGTAATTTTTATTTTCATGCGGCAAGGGCATAACCGTAAATAACCATCAAGAGGAGAGGGCAAAACTGTAATTAGGGAAATTCGGAGGGCAACGCGTGAAGAGCAAAGCAGGCGCGTGCACTGCATGCGCCTCTACTGCTGCGTGGGCAGTTGCCCTCTGGCGCGTGCAGTGCCAGACGCTGGCTGTAGCGATCCACGCGCTTGCAAATGCAGCGCCCGCGTGGCCTCCACGCGCCTTCCTTGTTCCGCCAATCGGTTTTTTTTTTTTTTTTGCCCTGTTTCCCAAAATTCTTCCATTTTCATCCTTTCTTCATGAAAATATTCCATCATTTGAATTTGTTCCAACAAAACCCTCTGAAAAATTTCAACATCAACAAATAATACAAACAGAATCGTTCAACGAATCATTATATATAAATCATAATATTTCTATAAATGGAAAAATCATGAGATCATAAACCACGCTTTGATACCAACTGTTAGAAAAAATACACGTAATTCTTTGATGCGGAAAATTCGAAAACCAGTGATCTTTGATCTTCATGATTTTTACAAATAAATAAGAACGTACATTTATCCATAGTGTTACCCTTTTGTTGTGGAAAATCGAAGAACTTGAATCAAAATGAAGAAATCCGATTTCTCTCCCTTAACCCACTATTCTTTAATGTATTCTATCGATGGAGGAGAGAATACTGAATTCTTTTCAGTTATTGTTGTTCATTTTGGTGGAGAGAGGACTGGATTTTATTTATATGTTCTATCAACAGGTGCCTTCTATTAAAGCGCATTTTAACTTCCATAAGAGTCGCACCTCTTTAGAAAAACAGTAATTTCCCTTGAGGATTATATCTTTTCATTTTATTAGAGTCGCAACTTCTCGTAACCAATATTTATTTTATAGCATTTCAATAATTATTAAACCATATAATAAATCACATCATGTGGGCCACAATAATTCTTACAGATCATGCCATCAAAGAGGCCACCCAGTGTTTGAAAGTCAATCAGACTGCTTTGCAAGTCATAGTAGATGAGTCGGCCAATCTAAATGCGAAA
The DNA here is from genome assembly GCA_014182735.1 of Corymbia maculata. NCBI lineage: Eukaryota > Viridiplantae > Streptophyta > Magnoliopsida > Myrtales > Myrtaceae > Corymbia > Corymbia maculata. The sequence continues at coordinate 18,450,692 of CM024683.1, read as the reverse complement.
GAAGATTTAGTTGAAGTGCGTGGCTGGCAAAAACTCGAGCACGCTCAACGAGCCCAAGCAAAGCAAATTTCAAACCAGAGCATGACCTCCCTCGCGGTGGGGCCGTAGGTTGAAAAGAGACTAACCAAGAACCCGATACCTCAATGAAAACATTGCTCGGACGATCTGTCACTTTTGTAAGGCTTTCGATGATCCATAACGACAGCCAATAATGAAGTAGCCCCGTTTGGTACGGTTTTGAATAAATATCTTTAGAAAAATACAAATATCTTTAAGTTAAAGAGTTTTTTGAAATGCAAATAAAGTTTGATAAATTGTAATTTTAAATTGTATTGCAAAACAATTTTGGCCTAAATATCATTTGAAAAATACTACATTTTTATATAAAAAAGTTTTAAATATTTTTTTTAATTTACTCATGGACAGCCAGAGGTCGGGCATTCCATTTAGACGATCACCTGGGTTCGTGCGTCCCTAGGTGACCATCGCCTGAGGTCGCCGAACCTCAAGTGACAATTGGGTTGCATGACCTCAAGCGATGGTTGCTAGGGTTGGGTGACCTCTCAGGTGGCGATCGTCGACATCGGGGACCTCTTGGCCGATAGTTGTTGGCTTATGAGCAATACCGCCCGCATGAATAGTACCAACTTGCAATTAAAGATATAACTTCCCAAAATAATTTTGAACCTACTTTGGGTTAAGAGGCTTTTAGAGCCCTTTAGAGATGTGACTGCATCTGGCCAAACTCCCCAAAAAAAATCGAACAAGCGGGTTTGTATTTGACTAAGGTCCTTTAGGAGCCCAAAGTTCCTTCGCATAGCCGAATCAAACGGGTCGTGATGAATTTGAATGACTGCTTCATAAATCTAGATCCAGGAACAATCATCATTACTATTTCTAAACAGGAGAACTCGGCGATTCAACAAAAGTACCTTTCCGATTCCTAATAACTAAGAATGCTCCTCAAGAATTTTTCCAATATCCATGTTTCCTTCTGGTATGTAATTCTTTCCGTGGAACATTAAATTTGTTTATGGTGTTCAACATTGACTAGACAATGAAATCATAATTTTTTAAGCTAAATGTATTATATAGGATAATTAGCAAAAGATTTAAAATTGCATTGATTAAATTGAAAAGTTTAATGCTAAATTAGCAATTGTATAATATGTATAGGATTGATTGAGTAATTATTCGCATATATATGCCATCATATGTCTCTCTTTTTTGTCCTTATATATACCTAGGAAAAGTTAACATCCCTAGGTCAAAAGCATACAAACATTTACGACCGGCCCCAAACATGTGCAATTGAGCTTGTTAATTGTGTGTGAGCAATTGAATCAATTGGCTAATCCCATAGAGTTTTATCCGAACTATATATAGGGAACTTTTGAATTTGATGCCCTCATTAATTTATTGATATGCTAATAGTAAAATCTAAATTGGTCATCTTGAGCATTTGAGTATGCAGTTTTACTGGTAGTGGTTACTACCACCAATGCTAAAATTACCCCTTCTTAGTCACGCACATAGCGCATGTGTAACAACTTGTTTAACACCCTGTGTCTTGGCAATTATCTTATTTTGGGAAAAATCTCTTGAAAATTATCTACTCCTGCTCGAATTGAATATTTACCTCTAACTATGACCTGAGAATTAAATGATCTCCTACCAGGAAAATGTCCAAAATTGTAAAAAGTGAAATGAATTCATTTCCATAATCGTGTGATTAAAATGCGTAAGTAAACATGAGGCACGCGTGGGTGTTGAGGATTAGTATTGCTAAATGAAAAGTATGTGTAGGACTTGCCCACATTAGGCACATGTAATGTAATGTTACCATTGCATGTTTAAAAGGTAGAATTAGCATAGAGATGACCAAAATACTAGCTAGAAGGGAAAATTGTCCAAATAATTTTACATATATTGCATTTATGCTAATTTAATCCTAAATTTTTTAATTTTGCCAACCGAGTCTTAAAACTTTTGACAATTTACCAATTGAGTCAATATAAACAATTTTGGCTGGAAGTCATTGATATTTATGCTAGTTTTTCCATGTGGCATCATTGATGTTGATGTGGAAATTTTACATTTATTTAATTTTTTTAAATTGTTCATTAATTTATTTTCCTTTTATTAACAACTCTTGCCCATGGTTACAATGGTCTAGGCAAGGGCTAGAAGCCCTTGTTGGCTACGAGCAAGTGTCGTGGCCCTCGCCTAGTGGCCGGCAAAGGCCCAACAACTTTCACCGGCCATGGTAAAAAAAAAAAAAAAAAAAAAAAAAGGAAGAAAAGGAAAAAATAAAATAAAAAAATAAAATAATTCAAAAAATATTACAGCATTATTAAAAATTATCCATGTCAGTGTTGACTGTACCACGTAGGAATACTAATATCCATATCAATGATTTTCAACCAAAATTGATTATATGGACTCAATTAACAAAACTTGAATAGGTTTAGAACTCAATTAGCAAAATTACAATAATTTTATGACTTTTTAGATGATTTTCCCATGAGTGAGAGAGAGAGAGAGAGAGAGAGAGAGTAGGAACATAGAGTAATGATAGAAGCTAAACAAAAGTATAGAGTAAAAAAGTACATAGAATCGATCTGATGTATAAAAGCAAATTTGACTCAAGACATGTCACGTTTTTTAACATATCATCAAGAAATTGTAAACAACATCATGCTCTTGAATTCCTCAAAATCAAGTTTCCCATCGTTATTAGTATCATATGCACGAATCATACTGTTACAGTCTCCCCCACTTCTCTTGTCCCATAACTCTAGTTTTGAGAGGACACTTTGGAGCTCGTCCCATGAAATGAAGCCATCGTCGTTCAAATCGAACACTTTGAACGCCTCAACAAGGTCAGTCTCTTGATCGGCATCTCCTTCATTGCTCTCTCGGGATTCTAATCCACTGCTCCTCACGGTTTCTTCTGATGATATAGAATCGTAAAAATACAAAAACTCGTCAAAGTCGAGGCTCAATTTACCTATAGATGATTCCAGCTCGTCCATGCTATAATTGATACCGATTTTCTTGAGTAGCCAATTGAGCTCCTCGAGGCTCACCTGGCCATCCCTGTTCTTGTCGAGGTTCTTGAAAATGCGACACAAGTCTCCAGTTCCGAGGGGAGACATAGTTGTACAATGAATTGATGCTTGATGTGCACGTGCAGATTGGGGGAACTAATGAAGAAATATGTAGAAATGCTTATGGCGCTGCGAGAGGAGGGCAAGTCGAATTCAAGGACTCCAAAGGGGAGTTGCGGTCTATTTATGCACGCATCGAGGGGGAGTTGTATGATTGTGTACGTATGTGCACAGCATGAATTTGGAAGGATATCTATGGCTTTAAGGGTTTCTTGGAAGTTACCTAGAAGCTTCGCCGAAGAAACTACCTTAGAAAGCTGAACTGATTTTTTTCTTGTTTTGGAATGTTTTTAATTTTTGGTAAAGTTTCTTGTTTTGGAATGTTATTATTCTCTAATTTCAAAAATCATGCCATTGATCTTCCGAGATGATTATTGTAAAGAAGACTGGTCCTTGGTAAGCCACGCTTTTGACGCGGAGAAACGTGATCCAAGAAGCCATGGGTCTGATCTGGAACGAATCCGACTCAACTTTGGCATGCTCCTTCTCGTTTATTTTTTTAATTTATTTATTGGTCTGACGGATCTCACCAGCTTCTTGGTTGGGTTCGTTCACTAATTGGAATATTAATTAGCACACTAATTAGGACGAAGCCTGAATCAAATTATGTAGTGATTGATGGAGATTCTTGGGACTTGTTATGTACGAATATTGAAGGGGGGTTTATGGGGGGAATTTCTGTGTATTCTTTTTTTTTTTTTTTTTTTGTTACATATGGCGCACGTATTGGAGATGTGGAGAGACGAGATTTGCACACCCAAATCTTGGACCTATTTATTTGGGGGAGATTAATCGCGTTAAAATTCCAAACTTTAGTGATCCTTCACATTTTGTTGTTTTGAAATCACAATCAGTTTTCTTTGTGGCAATTTAGAACACCGTGATACCGAACTTTAGCAATCCAATTTGGTCGCAAATTTCTTTCAATTTAGTTTAAATCAAGTAATCATTATTTAATTTGTGTTAATTGGGACTCTCAAATTATCTTGTATACTAATTTATTAAATTTCCTACTTTTTCTTCTAAAAAGTGAAATTAATGCAAGTCATTGAAAAGTTTTGATCACAACAACGAATCATGTCTAGAGGACCCCGGTAACATACAGGAATTGATAAGGAAATGAAAATGCAATGCAAATAAGAAGATCACAATTAAATTGTTTCTTTCTCTTTAATTTTCATTTAAGTTAACTTTTCTATTTATCTATTTTTCTTTAGATTCTTTTCCATTTTTGAAAATTAAACGGTTTCATTATTTAAATTTACTATATTAGTCATCTTCAATTATGATAATTACCCCCGTTAGCCACTACGCCTTTAATTTTAGTGCCATATGCAATATGTCTATTGCTCATTGCTTGCCCTCTAATTATTTCCTTGTCGACCATGAGCAAGTGCTAGCAGCCCTTGTCAGCCACTAGGCAAGGGCCGCAATTCTTGCCCGCATGCCATCCTACGTGGCACCATGGTAAGTGATCAAGGGGCCGCCACACTAAGACAATTTGGGTTGAAAAAATGAATACTATAAAAGATTATTGTTGTTTTTTGAAGATTAGCTTTCAAGTGGGAGATTGATGGAATTGTGAAGTCTGATAGAGAAAAATATTATTGTGGGTAGGTACATTCCAGTAGGTCACTCATCCTCAGATATTAAAGGAAATAGAGTTTATATTACTACTAATGACATATATGTAATTTCCATCTTTAATTATGTATGCCCTAGACTCCTGTTATAAATAAGGCAATTTTTTTTATAGTTGTAACGCTGAAATTTTGTAACCCTGAGCTTGTAATGCTGATATTGATAGTGAAGAGATTGCCTAGTGCGGCATCGTGGTTTTTCCCTTTTTGATTTTGGAAGGGTTTTCCACATAAAAATTATTGCTTGCCCTCTTTTTTCTTCCCTACTTTTATTTTTCGCATATTCACGTCCCCAACACGGCCAACACTAATGTGAATAGTTAATAAACACTTTCAAATGTTTAGGAATTATTCTCGGGAACAAAATAAAAAAAATTATTTTTGAAAAGTAATTGTTCCCGAGAACATAATAGTTACAATTCGCACCCCAAGTGTGAAGTGTCATTAGCTGCATCAATTCACTTTGGGGTTGTCCTTTTCTTTTGGGTTTTCTATGTCTTCCAGAAGTTATTCTGGTTGAAGATTGATATGTTCTTATCCTATGGCTACTGAGATTGCTGTTGTGTTGTACTGTTCCTAATCGCTTTTCACTAAAAGGTTTGCATCTTGTAACTATCTCAAGTTAAGAAGAGAGCTAGGTGGACAAAAACGAAATATTACTGAATATAACTAGCTTTGATAGTCTTTCAGATGATGCGGAGGGATATATATGCGTGATTGTTAGTTTCTCGGAAAAGAACATTAGTTTCTTCCCGTGTTAACATTAGTCATTCGGAATCACAAACAAATACTTACTTGGAGAGATGTGAAATTGTCACCGGGCTTGGTCCCATGACTTCCCAAGATCGCCCAAGGCAGATCAACATGGCGTATTGACCTTTTATCTAGCACACCAACATGAACATCAAAAGGATGTGTTCCAATGTGGGGAGAAGAGGAAGGATTTGGGAAGAGTAGTCCTTTCACTCTGGGTCATGAAATGATAAAATATCTTTGAGGCTGTCGCTTGATGCCACATCCATAACGGCCAACACTATGGTTAATCCTCTTTCCGTTTAGAGCAAATTGACAGAGCAAATTCTTCTGCGAAACCTCTTCACTTCTTTTTCTCGTACTCGAATCGTATGCAAGTAAATACATGTAAAAAGGAAAGGAATATATAATCATAATTTGGGAAATAATATTTGCCTAGCTAAAAGGATTCTCTATATTTTATATGATTAATTTATCTATAAAACTCATCCACAATGAAGGCAAAAATACCCTTTTGACAAATTGAATATGCTATCAAAAAAGTACAAATTTACTTTTGTTCCTTTCTTTCTTCCATGCTATCCTTTTTCATTCCAAGTATCTAATTCTCTTTATTCTCAGGCATGCATATACCGAACAACTTGTATATGTATTTAAGACAAACTTCTTCACTTTCATATTCAAGTTAATTGTTCCCTTGAATACCAACGGGAAAATGTTTCAAAGTGTGGAATGCACAAATCAATTGCTCTTTTGGCTAACAAAAAGGTAATCGTAATCGGAAAAAGGTAAAAAAGAAAAGCAGGCAACGACACGATATTGATTATAAGAAGCTTTGCTGCATAAGGCCATCACATTCATTTCCCTGTACACTATTCATGCATGCGATATATAGAGAATGCATATCTTTTGGTTATTTTGGACAGGGCAAATACATGGAGAACTTCTAAATGATGAGAGTCACGCTTTTCTCACCCAAGATGGTATTGCCATTTGAAATAATGCAAAGATAGACTACATGGATGAAGTTCTGGATCTCATTGGTGCTGTCATTTGAGATAATCATCAAAATTATCTCTACATGGTCTGATACGCCACCGATTCACTTGATTCTATATCTATCAAAAGGCAGGGCATGGATTTGCGCAACACTGCCAAGTACTTAGATAAAGAATCGTTTGTTCATTTGGAATAGAACTTGTGTATTGTGTAATATCATGAAAAAGAAAGGGGAGACAGACGGGGGAAGAAAGTAGCATACATGATCTTTGCCATTGTGCAGCTCGAGATATCATGTGCAGCGCTGCCCTAACGAAGAGGTGAAATACTGTCCTCGATGCAGACTTCTCTCCACCATCTTCCACCTTTTGTGTTTTGCTCCTCGGAAAAGTTCCTTGTGCCACTTCTCGTCATAGGGCATTTTAAGTACCCCGCCAGTTTCTTTTTGAATGACGTAACACTGCTGCTTCCAAGAACGTCAACACAGTGCTTACCGTCAATGCTTATCTTTGGCTCTCTTTCTTTTTGTTGGGAACAGACAAAATTTAGGAAACATATGAAACTAATTACATAATAGCAGAATAAGAGTTGCTACACACGGATCTTTCCATAATTTCATAGCTACAAATTTCTTCACATTTAGCAATATCCTTCCCAGCTAGCATTCCACGTCACCTAAACTTTCCTCATCATCCTCCTCTTATCCAATTTGCTTACAATTATCAGATATAAATTCAAGAAACTTACCATCCTCTTTTGCACAATGCAGAAAGGCTATGTAGTTTTCATCCTATGTCTGGTCCTCGTGCTCAGGTGCATGTCAAACTTCTAAAGGCATTACCCCGTGGGACCGTCTAATTTGATTGAGACCAAGATTTGCAGGTTGGGCTTTTACATATCTTTTATCCATGTTGCAGTTTCCTTTCTGCTTTGGAAGTTTGTTTACCATTATCTGATATAAATTCAAGAATGTTACCGTCCTGTTTTCCATGATGCAGAAAGGCTAGGTAGCCTTCATCACATGTCTCCTCCTCATGCTCAGGGTGCTTGTCGAACCTCTGAATGCAATCCCTTAGGGAACCATCTAATTTTTCCCGATTAGAATCGAGATTTGTTCCATTGGTGTTTATTGCTTGGATAGAAGCTCGGCTGTTTTATAGGCTCTCCTTTTCTATTCTAGAAACACTTCGGGGATAGACCGCTCGGCGTATATTAGTTCCATTGTCTTCTCGTACCTCAAGCTTGTATGACTTGCCGATTACTCTTGGATAGTAATTGAATACACATTGCTAAATTATAAAGTTAACAATTTGACGGTAATATTTATTTTGTTGCAGCTGAGTAAATTTTAAAATTGATAAACTCATCATTTATTGGAAAAAGGAATCATTTATGAGCAGAAATTGTTATCGGGAATAGAAGCGTTACCATACGCACCACCAAACAGGCCCTTAATCACGTCTTTCATATGACCATTTATGCTCATGCCAAAAGTATGTTCCTTTCTGAATTAAGTTACTTTACTTATTTTGGGGTGTAAACGTGTGTTTAAATTATAAACGTGGTTGGGTATTTAACAATTTGACTTGAATTGTTGGTTGTTCCCAAGAGTTAGGGAATGATTTATTGAATTTTGAATTCTCTTTTAAAATTGAATTGAAAGGATCATTTTTTGAATTCTTTTAAACAAATGTGGCCAAAACTTGTATTTCCCTTTTGAATGTGTTCTTGTTGGGTTTTCCTGCTATCCCTATTTTTGTAATTGACCGGGGTTTGTATTTCGCTTCCGCATGCGTTTAATCTTCAATTGTCAAACTTTCGGTGTAAACATATGCCTCTTATTAAAAGAATTGAAAGGATTTTGAATTCTTTTAAACTATGCTAGTGGATACCACCGACGCTTCAAAGCAGCCCATTTAATCGAAACTTCCTCTTTCACTTTGTTGACACCTGAAATTTTATTTATTTTATCTTAAATGCCCATTTACTTTGCTTATATAAATACATATTAATTTCTAAAATAAATAAATAAATAATTAATTAATTTAAAAAAAAGTGGGTCCGGGCCAAGGCTAGGCCTGGTCGACCCCTTTCTCTTCTTCTTTCCCTTCCTCGCGCGGGCCTGGCCCACTTTTCTTTTTCCCTTTTCGGCCCAACCCACGCCTTTCTCTTTCTCTTCCTTAGGGGTGAGCGGTTCCAAATTCCTTACAGGTTCCGCTTGGAACCTGAAACCTACCCTTGGGTATAGGTTCCTCATTTTTTGGAACTTAGAACCTACCCGTCAAAATCTAAAACCTAGAACCTACCCTCTCACAGGTTTCGGTTCCAAGGTCCAACAGGTTCTTTTTTTCTCATTTAAGTGGAACCAGTTCCGGTTTCAAAAAAAGAGGAATCGGGAATCGGAACCTCTCTTCCTAGAACCAGGAACCATGCTTACCCTTGCCAACATAATCTTTATATTGATAAAAATCACAAAAAAGATTGTTTTACTTCTGTTAAATGGAGTATACAAAAGACAAATGGGTGGCCAATATGATGAAAAATACACATAAGAAAGAAGTATATTAGCCATTGTTTGTATAAGCTTCGAGGGAGAAGATTTCACTAAAAAGGATTGAGCTCTTAAGATAGAGCAAGCTTACCAAGGCGAGCTTGCTCAGTTGCCAAGCATTTTTGGCTCTTTCAACACATTCCGCAACCTTTAATAAGCTGGTCAGCATCTTCAGTGAAGGTAAAAAGACAACTTTGAAGTGCTCAGCTTCTGCTATTGACACTCACCGCTTGCATTTCTTGTGCATATCTACTAGTCATCTCTGTAAATTGTGCCAGCACCTGTCAATAGCCTTCATGAGAGTCATGACACAACATTATCCCAAAGGGAGGTCGAAGCAACAATCATGGGGTGTTGTTTGGAAGCTGGATGCTGGCTCGGAGATGCAACCCCTGTTCTCAATTCGGCTGGCATTGCAATACTCGAGAGAGACCATAGTGGCCAAGAACACGATTCCAAAATAGACTAGTTATACTTTGACTGATATGAGGAAGGGAGTACAAAAAACAAGATTGAGTAATAGGCAAAAATCATGCCTTATAGTTTAGCATAGACTTTTAGGCAATAAATTTCTGCGAGAATAGAAACACACAAGTCCAATATTTGGGCAGAGTGTCGATTGGACAGAATGAAGGCAAAAAGCCAGCATTAGTTTGAAGTGGTGCTTAATGGCATGCATATTGGGAACTAAAATCGTGCGTCCCCTCACCTTAAATTTTTCTCTATAGAGCTCAATAGCAGTTCCATATGCAAGCAAATGAGCGCAACAGCGATTCCATAATAAATCATGTGATTGATTGACATGAACTCACATTTTCAAGACATGTATATTTAAGATTGAACAAATACTGATATACTAGTTTTCATATATTAATCATGTTGAAAGGGGTATTCACATGTTGAGCAGAAGAGGCAACGCCAAACAAGAGGCAATGGATGAATAACACTTGGAAGTTTATGCAGCAGGAAAGTGCTTACGTAAGCTTCACTAGATCATCATTTCTGTGTGTTGCAGTCAAAGTAACCCTTAGCCTGAGAAAGCAATGAACTTATCTGAGCAACCGAGAGTAATGCAATATGTCCATGAACACAAGGCAAAGGGTTTTAATGGTTTAAGCAATTTGGAACCCTTCAAGGACTTCCCTTTCCCTTCCTGATCCCTCTCCGCCTCTAATTTCCCTCAAACTCTCCAGGAGAACACAGAACACAGAACACTGCTTGGACACCCTAAAGCCCACGTGTTCAAGGCGGATCTCCCTAAGCTCAAAAAGGAGAAAGTCAAGGTGGAGATCAAAGACGATCAGGTGGTACAAACAAACATATACATCATAACAATTAACAACATATCATAACATATACATACACCCGCTACAAACAAAACAAACAGATAAACAAAAAGCCTCAAGCGAAATGCATGAATCGCCTCCATCATCACGCATCTGTTCTTTCAAAAGTTTAACCTAAAGAGAGAAGAGGGTGAGCGTTCGCTCCTTATGTGGTCCTCCAAGATCTCCACAGCAAACCTATCAACAATGGGAGGCTATTGTACGAGCGGCAGACAGCTCAGCGAGGAGCCAGGAGTGTGGAGAGGGCGACAAGCGGCTGGCCACAAGGAGCCAAGAGCGTGGAGGGCAACAGCCGACGAGCAGCGGGCAGGGAGGATCCATGAGCATCGAGGGCGACGATCGACGAGTGGCGGGGAGCCACAAGCGTCTAGGTCGACGAGCGGGTTGACAACCAATGAGTGGCGAGTGGCGAGCGACAAGCGGGTCAAGGGCAGCAAGAAGTGAGGTGCGTTGGGGAGAGGGAAGAGAGAAATGTGTGGGAAGAAAAATTAGGGTTAGAATTTGGATTTTTGGGAAGGAGGCTGGACTTGCGTCTGGTCCAGTTCTGGTTTCGGTTTAGGGTTCCGGTTCTGGTTCTATTAGGAACTGGGAACCAGAACCGGCCTCCTTGAAATCGGGAACCGAACCGAACCCTTCGATTCTCCGGTTCCTGGATCTATCCGGGAACTGTGCTCACCCCTCTTCCCTACTTCTCGTGCGGCAACGGCCACCTGCAAAAGGGAAATAAAAAATGGAAGCAAGTTGAAGCATGGGAGCTCGGGAGGGAGCGATCTGCAGGTCAGAAGAGCGAGGTTAGGTCGGCAAATACAGAAGAAAAAACAAAGAGCGATCAGCAGGAAATCGGGGGTAGGTCGGCAAAACCAGAAAAAAAGAAAGGACGGAGGGAGAGCTTCGAGGGGGAGACGGACGGAGAGCAGACCGAGAGGGAGAGGAGAAAAATCCAGAGCAGAACGAGAGGGAGCCGGGGGAGGAAAACCAGGACACAACAGAAAAAACGAAAAAAGACGGGGAATTCAAGCGAAAAAAAAAGGAGAGAAGAAAGAAACTGAGAGAGAAAAAAGAAGAAGAGAGAACTCGGGGAGAAAAAGAGAGAAACCGAGAGAGAGTTGGAGCGTGACCGAGCGAACCAGAGGGAGGAGGCGAGCTCGAGGGAGCGGCTAGCCGTCGCCGGAGGCCCGTCCGCTGCCACTGCCCACCGCAACTCTTCCCCGAACAAGGTAGATTCCCTGAACTTCGAGTGCTCCATTTTCTGGAAAAGGCTGGGCCGGGGCTCGCGCACGAGCTTCAGCCCCGGTGATCCCCCACCGATGTTACCGTGTGCTCCGACACGCTGTGTTTGAGTCCGCAGCCCCCCTTCGGTAATGTCCTTTAGATGTTCGATGAAATGTCCCACTGAAAAACCGAACTCAACTCTCGACGAGAGCTCGGCTTTTGCCTTTTTCGCATTGCTAGGAGTTAAGCTCTCATGCCTTCGACGTTTCTCGGGTGGTTCAATGGGTTACCCTGTGCTGCGTGCGTCGGTTTAGGCGTTCGTAGCTCGCTGGGGTCAATCCGGCGACCTCTCGGAATGCCGGCCAGCTAGTGGCCGGCGGAGCTCGGCGTCGGTCGAACGGAACGACCAACGCCGGAAAATGACACGGCGTTTTCCTTAGGGTGCTCAAGACTCGCAGCAGTGTCGGCGTCAGTCCAGCGAAGGAGCTGCAGGAGCTTCGGGCGTGAGGGGGGCTGCATGAAGGGAAGCATGCAGAAGAAGAAATAAAGAAGAAGACCAAAAACAATAAAAAATAAGGAAAAAGAGAAAAAGAAAAAGAAAAATTGGAAAAAAAAAGAATAAAAAGAAAAGACAAAAAGGAGAAGAAGTATGGGGAGAAAACGTGCATGGGCGTGCATGGGGGAAGAAATCTGCAGGGGCAGAAGACAAAAAAAAAAAGAAAGAAAAGAAAAATAAAAAGGGGGCCGGGCCGAGAGTTTGAATAGGAGTGGGGCTGGGCTGATTTCCAGTGGGCCGATTGTTTGATGTGGGCTGAAAATAGAAATAGGAAATGGGCTATCTTTTTAATTTCTTTCATTATTGGGCCACTTTTAAAAAATTTCGACCGGGCCGTTCGGCCAGCCCGGTCGATAGTCCAGCCCGGCCCGATAGGGGCCGGGTCGGTTTAGTAGGGCCGGGTCACCCGACCCGGTCCGAATCACTTCTTTTAATTAATTAAAAATCTAAAAAAATATACGAAAATTTCAGAAAATTCAAAAAAATATATATTAAAAAATATTTTAAAAAAATTCGAAAAATCATCAAAAAATTAAAAAAAGTTTTTTTTAATTTCAGAAAGGTTTTAAAATTTTATTTTAATGTTATTTTTCTTTATTTTTTCGAATATGCAAAAATTCCAAAAAAAAAAAAAATCAGAAAAAAATTAGAAAATTCCGAAAAGCAGTAATAAATGTTTTTATTAAATTTTCAGAAAATTCAGAAAATAAAAAAAAAATCTTGAAATCTTGTTTTCTTTAATTTCGGAAAATTTGAAAATTTGAAAATATTAAAAAATATAAAAATATAAAACAATTCAGAAAAATTCCGAAAATTCAGTAAAAAACTGAAAAAATTCAGAAAACCCTTTAAAAAAGAAAAAAGACCAAAATTGAATAACCCTTTAGGGCTCTACAATAGGTTTTTATTTTATGTTATATTCCTGCACCTTATTTTGTTGCAATTTTTAGACATTATTTCCTTACCTTTGAACGGTTAAGACAGACCTTAGATTTCTCGAATAGATTGCCATGGCCTTGTCAACACACAATTAATTTAGGTATTGAAAGGGCACTAGTCGCATGATTAGCGTAATCAAGTCCCCGATCATAGACCCTCCGATTGCGTAAAAGGTGATACACGCTCTTATGTCTCACTCGGTTCCTAGTTGACCTCAATAGACTAGTGGCGACATTTGAAATTTTTATGAATATCCCAATGTCGCGCAAGGTATGGGCTTGGGAGAGTCCGAGTTAATTAAGGGCCGTCGACCCAAAATTAATAATACCCTAAACCTATATTTAGAAAAAATTAGGTCACGACACACTTCTTCCAGCACTAGAACAAGGTATGCATCTGTCATTTCCTTCCCGTATTTAATCCTGTAAAGTAGGCCAAACTAATTGGCAGCATATTTGTTCTCATCAGGCAACGTAGAGTTTTCTTTATTAACCTTTTTTGAACGACTCTTGCCCATGGCTACAACGGTCTAGGCAAGGGCTAGAAGCCCTTGTTGGGTACGAGCTAGTGTCGTGGTTGTTGCCTAATGGCTGGCAAGGGCCCAACAACTTTCACCGGCCTTGGTAAAAAAAACAAAGAAAATAGATGAAAAGGAAAAGAATAATAATTAATAAATAAAATAATTTATTATTAAAAATTATCCATGTCAATACCGACTGTACCACATAGAAGTGCTAATATCTATATCAGTGATTTTCAGCCAAAATTAATTATGTGGACTCAATTAACAAAACTTGAATAGGTTTAGGATCAACTTAATGCAAATTTTGATGCCAAAAGACTGCAAATCACTTGTGTAGAAAGAATATGCACTTCTTGTTCTTCTTCACAAGTATTGATGGGGATTTCTTAAAGCTATCTTCAACATCAATTAGAAGAATTAGTTGTCTCGAATTTCCTTTTATTTTTAATTTGAAACTTGTCTCGTTTCATCTTGGTTCTAATATCTTTGAGGGTAAAGTCCACAACAATTGTAGTACTTCCTCTAAACCTTTTGTCTTCCATCGCCCAGAACTTGGCTGATCAACCATCACTGCAATAGAAAAATGGGCCCTTTCTCAGGGCCTTTGAATCAAGCTTTTCCTTGCCATATGCTCCTTTTTATCATGTTTTCTGTATTCTAAATGTGCACATGATGAATAATGTATTATATATTCCTCACACTTTTTTATATGTAAGTGTTAATGTCGAAATGTGTTTCTTTTGTTTGTTTTAATTGGTTGATATTTAGTTTATGAGTGCGACGTATTATGGAATAAAAAAAAATAGTGAGCAGTTAAACATGGTAAATATTATTTAAATGAAAATTATGTTAAATTAGCATTTATTATCAAGCGTAACCAAACGTTACTTTTTTAATTAAGAAACATTTAAATAAACTAAAACAAGTTAAATGGCTTCATATTATAAATAAAAACAAAAATAAACGTATCTAAATGGCACCTTAGGCAATGTTCAATTTCGACATCAATTTTATTTTGCCAAATCAATCATTGTCTTATTTGATTAGAAACAATTTGATCCTTTTAGCTCAATAACAATCTAATCTAATCAATACACATTTTGTTAATTGGCCATTGATTTGTATAGCCGGATTGAGATTGGGATAACGCCTCTCCCCCATTAGCATCAGGAGAGTGGTTGGCCTTAGCATACGAGGGCTTGTTTGCTCTCATTTAGATATGGGTGACAGGCAAGAGCCCTTGCACTTCGTGGGGGCACAACCACATGCCACCATTGAGCCATGGTCAATTGACTCTCATGAGAGCCAACTGACCCTCGTTGGCAAGCGATGGCACTAGCAATGAATGAGGGGAGTGTCGGTATGAGTTGTAAATTGAAGCTAAGTTTGTAAGTTTTGTAAAATAATTTGTTACCTATTATGCTTCTTGATTTAAAGGGAATCTTAGGTTTTGCCTAAAATAGGATTTTCTTGTGTATATTTGTGTATTTTTTTATCAGTAATAAATATACAAAAATATACTAGAAAAGAATTCTTCCTTCTCCAAAATCTTTCCAGTTCTTCATGTTATCAACTTGGTACATGAGCAACAACCATGGCAGACCAAATTGAATTGGCACGCCCACAACGGTGTAATGAAAGTCCTTTTGCAGTAGCAAAACTTGAGGATTTGACGACCAAGATGCAATAGATTCTAACCCAGTGTAACATCCTGAGAATTGGCCCCATTTTGGGATTTTATAAAATGGCAATGTTAGTCGAAGGCTTGGTTAGTACAAATTTTCTAAACTATGTGTTCGTGAGATAACAGATTATAGAGAGGCGCAATTAGGAAACGATACGCGTATGATTCGCAATTTCAATCAGAAACGAATCCTTTGATCATGAGGATCTGGGAGGGAACGATATCTTTTAAGTACTAGACTATTAAGGAAATAGAAATAAATCGATTCAGTAGAAGTACGAAGTTGATCTGCGGGTGATTTCCGCACGACTTCGATACAAACTATGAACGACGGTAAAGCAAATCCTTCTCATTTGGTACTCGAGATTATCAATTGAGCCCCCGGGATCACACGATAATCGAGGGACAGCCCTGACTCGAGAATTGACGTTAATGTGGATCAAAAAATGATTGACCACGGGTCAAAAGTGAGAAAAGTCCTAAAAGGGCGCCCAATAATCCAAATTGTACTACGGTTGCAATCGACTCAATTTAACCCTGATTTTTAATCCGATTTTAGGAACCGACTTCTCATTGATATCAAGACTAAATATTTGGAAGTCGCCTCATTTATTTTGGAATTTTCCGTTGGACATGGAAGTGTCGGAAAAAGGAAAAATTGGACCGAGTTTCGGGCCCACGAGTAGGCCGGCCCAAGACCAGCGACCCAATGGGCCTTGCGCCCATCTAGCCCAGCCCAAAAGGGGCCCAAGCTAGCCCAAGTTCTTCTCCCTCCTCAGCCCATAGGCTTCTCTCTTTTGGCATTTTCCTTTTGTGCCCAAGTGGGCATTGTTTTTGTTTGTTTCTTGCTTTGTTTTGATTGGTGTTTGAGCAAGTGGCAAGCCCACTTGTCTTAGCTTCTCTTTCAAGTTTTCAACAGCTTTCTCTCTCCTCCTTTCTCCCCAAATTCGTGCACCAGCCCAGCCTGTCACGCCCCGACTCTCGAGCTCGCGGCAACCCCATTTCACTTGAGGTCTATTTGTACGACGTCCCAGGTATTGTCGTCGACCAATTCATTTTATCTTGTAATTAAGCACATGCGGAAACAAACAACTCCCAAACCAAACAACAAGGATAGTAACAATGGCAGTAGAGGAAAGACAACCAGTATTTTATATATCTGAAGGTTAGCTGGCATACCAGCAAATACATACACGCCTTACTACAGGCGACAAACTAAGGCCTACTAAAAAAGGGACCGGCCTAGCTAACCTAACCCTGTACAAGTGGGGAAGGCTCATCAAAAAGGAAATAGGCTACAGCTACCTACTCACGGGCCTCGGAGGGATCACTCTCTTCGATCCTCAGTACTGCATCATCTAGGGCCTGAAAATGTTAACCACGACGGGTTGAGAAAAACTCAGCAAGTTAAAGTCCTAAGCCCCGGTTAAGAACTTCGCTCGCCTCGGGAGTTTAACATACAACCTAATCCAACAGTCAACAGAATGCAAAGAGAAACAAAAGCATAGGACAGTTCAATAAGCAGACACAACCACAGGCGATCCTACTTGGCCTTGGCACACGTGACCTGCAGAAACTGTCATTTAATTCATCACGACATTAAGAGCATGCGAATAATCAGAGCATCTCATACAGCTTTCTCATGTCTCACACTCACACATGCTCCGATTATTACGCCCCCTCCTGGGCCACGGCACAACCTTATGGTTGGCGGTTTCTGGCTAAACCAGCTTTGTCCTCTTTATCTTGAGGCACGGCGACATCAAGGGCTCACTCCCAAGACGGCATTCTCGAAGGAGCATAGGACCCGCCCACTTCCACAGCCCCACAATTGACAGAGGCCCGGGACCCGCCCCTATACCGCAGTCCCACATAGAACCCCTCCCTGTCAGGCATCCGACCGAAGTCAGGCGACCCACTGGCTACGGCACAACCCCATAAGGATTGGCGGTCTTCCGGCAACGCCGGGTTCTCCTCTTAATGTGACCATGCAACACATCATCAATCAATTCATTCTTTTCTTTGCTCTGTCGTGAATGCACATCACTCATGCTCATGCGACATGCCATTTCTGATAAGCCACGCAATATGTCATGCAATCTCACTCGACAATTCAAAAATCCAATTTTCAATCAGCATTCGATCACGCATTTCATCAATATTCACAAGTATAATTAACAATCGACACTTCAATAACTCATAACAACCAAGAACATATCAAAATAAGCTAAAAATTAGCTTTTGCATGAACAATAATCCGTGAACAGTAAAATCGTCCGAAATTAAATAAATAAATAAAAATAAATAAACTTAACCATGGTTAACAAATTAACCTAACCATGGTCAAATTAACCTAACCATAGTTAAATTCTAACCTTGGTTACTTTAAAACTAACCTTAGTTACTTTAATTAATTAACCTTAGTTACTTTAATACTAACTATGGTCAATTAACTAACCCTAGTCAGAATTAATTAACCAGATTAATTAACCAATCAACATTAATTAATCACAAACACACAAATACACTAATTAACCCCTAAGCAAGATTAACCCCTAAACAAAGATTAAGAAGTTAACTTACTTGGATCGGAAATCTAGCGACACTGGCGCGTAGAGGGGAATGAGGGCTACGAGGGGTAAGCTCAGGGATGGCAACGGATGACAAACGATGGATGAAATGGGCCAAAAACAGTGCTGGTTACTGTTCACACAGAACTGGTACAGCTGAGCGGAAAAGGCCGAAACGGGCGGCTAACGGCGACTGGGGTGACCAGGGGTGCACAGCTAGCTTCCTAACTTCCAGGACTACACTTTGGGCGATGGTGAAGGCTCCGGTGACTGCGGCAAGGCTGTTTTCTGGCTGGAAAACAGCAAGGACAGCAGGAAACAGCAGAAATGGAAGAGAAAAGGAAGAGAAAAAGGGAGAGAGAGGGGAGCTGGGCTGGTGCACGAATTTTGGGGGAGAAAGAGGAGAGAGAAGGAGCTGCTAGAGACTAGGATAAGGCCAAGGCAAGTGGGCAAGCCACTTGCTTCAAGAACCAATCAAAAACAAGCAAAAACAAAGCAAAAACAATGCCCACTTGAGCACAAAAGCAAAAGGCCTAAGAGAGAAGCCCATGGGCTGGAAAATGGAGGGGAACTTGGGCCAACTTGGGCCCCTCTTGGGTTGGGCTGAATGGGTGCAAGGCCCATTGGGCTGCCGGTCTTGGGCCGGCTCACTTGCAGGCCCGAAACCCGGTCCAATTCTTCCTTTTTCCAACGCTTCTGTGTCCAACGGAAAATCCCAAAATAAATGAGGCGATGTTCAAGTATTTAGTCCTGATGTTATTGAGAAATCGGTTCCAAAATCGGATTAAAAATTGGGCTAAATTGAGTCAATTTTCAGGATGTTACAACTCTTCCCCTCTTATAGAAATTTCGTCCTCGAAATTTGAACTGACACGCTAATCCTCAAAAAGATAGGGGTGCTGACGCCTCATGATTTCTTTGCTTTCCCACGTAGCTCCCTCCGTACCATGATGCTCCCAAATGACTTTGACCAAGGAGACCGTCTTGCTTCTCAGCACTTGTTCTTTCCGGTCCTCAATCCGAATCGGTCTCTCCACATACAACACCCTGTCGTCCACCTCTATTTCTTCAAAATTCAACACGTGCATCAGGTCTAGCTCATATTTCCTTAACATTGACACGTGGAATACGTCATGCACTTGAGTAAGTCGAGGCGGTAGTGCAAGACGATAGGCTAAATTTTCGATCCTTTCTAGAATTTCGAACGGTCCGATGTACCTTGGGCTCAGTTTTCCTTTCTTTCCAAATCGCGATGTACCTCGCATCAACGATACTTTAAGAAACACATGATCGCCCACTTGAAATTCCAATGGCCTACGTCGCCTATCCCCATAACTCTTTTGTCTGCTCTGAGCCGTCTTTAACCTTTCTCGAATCATCTTGACGGCGTCTAAAGATTGCCGCACTAACTCTGGCCCTGTAATTTTCCACTCGCCGACTTCGTCCCAACAAATAGGAGTCCTACACGGTCTGCCATACAAAGCTTCGAACGGTGCCATTCTGATACTCTGCTGATAACTGTTATTATACGCGAACTCCACAAGATGAAGTTATTCCTCCCAACTTCCTTTGAAATCCAATACACAGGCTCTCAGCATATCTTCCAAGGTCTGAATCATTCTCTCTGATTGATCGTCTGTCTAAGGATGGTAGGCTATACTGAACTGCAGCTTTGTCCCCATCGAAGTTTGTAGACTCTTCCAAAATGTAGCCGTAAATCTAAGGTCTCAATCTGAAGTAATTGTCACTGGCACCCCATGCAAATGAATAATCTGTCGCACGTACAATTCTGCATACTTTTCCAAAGCAAAATCCTTGCGTACGACAATGAAATGAGTTGACTTCGTCAATCGGTCTACTATAAACCAAATTGCATCATTACCTCGCTGACTTCTTGGTAATCCCGTCACGAAGTCCATCGTGATGTGCTCCCATTTCCATTCGGGGATTTCAAGAGGTTGCAGTAACCCTCCTGGCTTGCAATGCTACGCTTTCACTTGTTGACAAGTTAAACACTTCGCCACGTGCTTGGCGATGTCTAGCTTCATGCCGTTCCACCAATAATACTATCGCAGATTCTAATACATCTTCATACTGCTTGGGTGCACACTGTAGTCACTGCGATGCGCTTCAAATAACAATCTCTCCTTAATTTCGGCATCACTTGGTACACATAATCGTCCACGGAATTTCAAGATCCCATCCTCGGATACTTGAAAATCCGACTTTCTCTTAGTCGCGTCCATTTGCAGAATCTTTTGGATCTCAACGTCCAAAGGTTGCATTGCCTTAATCTTGGCTTGAATTTTAGGTTCGATCATAAGGGTAGCCATTAGACTGGAAAGATGGCATACCTCGAGCCGGAATTCTAAATCGCGGATTCCCTCCAACAGAATCCATTCCTGAACCATCATACTAGCAACCGATGACTTGCGACTCAAAGCGTCTGCCACTTTGTTTGCCTTACCTGGATGGTATAGAATATCGCAGTCATAATCCTTAAGAAGTTCCATCCATCACGTTGCCTCATATTCAGTTCCTTTTGAGAGAACAGATACTTCAAGCTTTGATGGTCCGTGAAAATCTGAAATCTCTCTCCACAGAGATAGTGTCTCCATATCTTCAACGCAAAAATGATGGCTGCCAACTTTAAGTCGTGCGTTGGATAATTCAGCTCATGAGGCCTCAACTGCCTAGAAGCATATGCTATCACTTTACCATATTGCATCAAAATGCAACCGAGTCCCTTGTATGACGCGTCGCTAAAAATTTCATACCCTCCTGAGCTTGACGAAATAGTCAAAACTGGTGCAGTAGTCAGCTTATGTTTAAGCTCTTGGAAACTACGCTCGCACTTATTTGTCCACTCATATTTCTTGTCCTTTTTCAGCAACTGCGTCATTGGCATAGCTATTGAAGAGAATCTTTCCACAAACCATCTGTAATAACTAGCCAATCCCAAAAAACTACGAACCTCGATTACTGAAATTGGTCTCGGCCAATCTATGACCGCTTCAATCTTGGTCGGGTCCAACAGAAATCCCTTCGCCTGAGATCACGTGACCTAGAAAAGCCACTCCAACCAACCAAAATTCACACTTGCTAAATTTCGCATACAGCTTGTGATTTCTTAGGGTTTGCAACATGGTCCTTAAGTGTTGTTCGTGTTCATCCGGACTCTTCGAATACACCAAAATGTCGTTGATAAACACGATCACAAACCGATCCAAATACTCCTTAAACACCCGGTTCATCAAATCCATGAAAGCAACAGGGGCATTTGTTAATCCAAAAGGCATTACCGTAAATTCGTAATGACCATAACGAGTACGGAAAGCTGTTTTCGGTATGTCCTCCTTTCGGATCCTCAATTGATGATAGCTCGTCCTTAGGTCTATCTTAGAGAATATTGACGCTCCTTGGAGTTGGTCAAACAGGTCGTCAATCCTCGATAGCGGGTACTTATTCTTAATTGTCACTTGATTGAGCTGTCTATAGTCAATACATAACCGCAACGAACCATCCTTTTTCTTGACAAGTAGGACTGGCGCTCCCCAAGGCAATGCACTTGGGCGAATAAAGCCCTTGTCCAATAATTCTTGCATCTGCACCTTCAATTCCTTCAACTCTGACAACGCCATCCTGTACGGTGCCTTTGAGATTGGTTCCGTCCCAGGAGCCAACTCGATTACGTACTTTGTCTCTCTAGCTGGGGGTAGTCCTGGCAATTCCTTTGGAAAGACATTAGGATAATCTCATACTACCGCGATGTCCCCTAGGTTCGGTCCTTCTTTTGACATATCACTCACCGATGCCAAATAGCCTCGACATCCTGACCACAACAACCCGGTTGCTCCCAAAGAAAAAATCAAGGGAATCGAGGACCCTCCTCGGCTCCCTACAAACTGGAAACTACTAGCTCCAGTCGGATTAAATCAGATTCTCTTCTCCCGACAATCCATAGTAGCTCCTTGCTTAGTCAACCAATCCATACCAATAATGACATCAAAGTTATACATCGCCAAAACAATCAAATCAATTATTCCTTCCCGACCATCTATAATCAGTTTACAGCTAGCACATCCTACTGTAGATAAAACTGAATCCTCTAACGGAGTAGAAATAACAAAGACCGTTTCCAACGGTTTTGGTCTTAATCCCACTAATTCTACAAACCGTTTAGCAATAAAGGAGTGCGAAGCTCCCGGATCAAACAACGCATAAGCAACATGGTCGTGTAGAGATATCGTACTTGTAATCACGGCAGGCGTGTCCTCCGCCTCTTTCCTCGTGACTGCATACACCCGTCCTTGAGCAGGGGGTCTATATTGATTGCCTTGTTGAACATTCCCCACTGGTGGTCCGGCTGGCGGTCGTGGCTTGAATGGTATCATGGGCCTGTGTGGGCAGTCCCTCACTTGGTGGCCCACCTAACCACATCCGTAGCAGACTCCCCTTAGTGGGGGACACGGGGTATTTCCATGCCTTCTTCCACACCTTCGACATCCCCCGAAGAAGCTCGGCGACGGTTTTCCCACACCTTCCCTTCTATTAGGCGGGAGAGGATACCTTCCTCCCGCCATCAGTTTCTTTCCAAACCGATGGTCGTCCCTACTAGGCACAAACCGCCATACAGATGCAGTTGCCTTCTCAGCAAGGTGCCTCTTGATCATCTGAGCTCTCTCATACAGCTCATTGTAATCATTCAGGTTCACCGACACCAAGTGGTCTCGTATTTCTATTTTCAGTCCATCCCGAAACCTCCTAGCCTTGTCCAATGGATGCTCAACCATCACGATGCATACTTTGACAGCTTTGCAAACTTGGCCTCGTACTGATCCACTGTCATCTGATTCTGACGTAGCCTCTGAAATTCTGCCAGTTTCTGCTCTCTTGCACAGTCTGAGAAGTACTTGCTTAGAAAAGCCTCTCTAAAGGTATCCCATACCCTGGCTGTACCCTTGGGAAATACCCATCCTTGGGTAGCTTCCCACCAAGTGCCAGCATTACCCTGTAGTTGGTAAGCCGCCATGATCACCTTTTCCTCCTCAGAGCACTGCAGCAAGGTGAACATCTTTTCCAGCTCCCTTACCTAGAGGGTCACTGTCTCAGGGTCGCCAACCCCAGAAAACTTGGGTGGCTTCAGTTTCATGAATTGCTCCACCAGCGATGCATAGGCTAGTTACCAGTCCTGGGCCTAGTTGCAGGAGCAGCTACGACAGCAGGGACAGCGGCCTGGGTCTGAGCCTACTGACCTATCAGAGCCTCAATGGCATGCATAATCCCATCCATCCTCGGGTCTTCCGGTGCTACCTCCCTTGCACCGGTCGGCACCTGTGCCGTCCTCTTCCTCTAACTCCTTTGACCTGGGGTCCTCAAACCAGGAGTACTCGGATCTGGATTGCTCATCTTGCAGGACTCTCCTAACCTGCGTTCCAATTCCCCCCACAAGGAATTAGAAAATGAGACAACCCTACAACAAAGGACCACGAAGGATCCTACAGTCAATCACATACAAGCAAAGAAATTGTCTTTCCTACTAACTATCTCCACGCACCAACACAAGACTTATCGCACCTTATCACTCCATCAGCCAACCAAGCTCTGATACCAAAATCGACGGGGTTGTCACGCCCTGACTCTCAAGCTCGTGGTAACCCCATTTCACTTGAGGTCGAGCTCGTCGTCGACCAATTCATTTTATCTTGTAATTAAGCACATGCAGAAACGAACAACTCCCAAACTAAACAACAGGGATAGTAACAACTGCAGTAGAGGAAAGACAACCAGTATTTTATATATCTGAAGGTTAGCCGGCACACCAGCAAATACATACATGCCTTACTACAAGCGACAAGCTAAGGCCTACTCAAAAAGGGACCGGCCTAGCTAACCTAACCCTGTTCAAGTGGGGGAAGGCTCATCAAAAAGGAAATAGGCTACAACTGCCTACTCACAGGCCTCAGAGGGATCGCTCTCTTCGATCCTCAGTATTGCATCATCTAAGGCCTGAAAATGTTAACCACGACGGGTTGAGATAAACTCAGCAAGTTAAAGTCCTAAGCCCTGGTTAGGAACTTTGCTCGCCTCGGGAGTTTAACATACAACCTAATCCAATAGTCAACACAATGCAAAGAGAAACAAAAGCATAGGACAGTTCAATAAGCAGACACAACCACAGGTGATCCTACCTGGCCTTGGTACACGTGACCTGCAGAAACTGTCATTTAATTCATCACGACATTAAGAGCATGCGAATAATCAGAGCATCTCACACAACTTTCTCATGTCTCACACTCACACATGCTCCGATTATTACGCCCTCTCTGGGCCATGGCACAACCTTATAGTTGGCGGTTCCTGGCTAAACTAGTTTCGTCCTCTTTACCTTGAGGCACGATGACGTCAAGGGCTCACTCCCAAGACGGCATTCCCAAAGGAGCATAGGACCCACCCACTTCCGCAGCCCCGCAACTGACAGAGGCCTAGGGCCCGCCCCCATATCGCAGTCCCACATAGAACCCCTCCCTGTCAGGCATCCGACCGAAGTCAGGCGATCTACTGGCCACGGCACAACCTCATAAAGATTGGCGGTCTTCCGGCAACGCCGGGTTCTCCTCTTAATGTGACCATGCAACACATCATCAATCAATTCGTTCTTTTCTTTGCTCTGTCGTGAATGCACATCGCTCATGCTCATGCGACATGCCATTTCTGATAACCCACCCAATATGTTATGCAATCTCACTCGACAATTCCAAAATCCAATTTCCAATCAGCATTCGATCACGCATTTCATCAATATTCACAAGTATAATTAACAATCGGCACTTCAATAAATCATAACAACCAAGAACACATCAAAATAAGCCAAAAATTAGCTTCTGCATGAACAGTGCTGTGAACAGTAATATGTGAACAGTAAATTCGTCCGAAATTAAATAAATAAATAAAAATAAATAAACTTAACCATGGTCAAATTAACCTAACCATAGTTAAATTCTAACCTTGGTTACTTTAAAATTAACCTTAGTTACTTTAATTAATTAACCTTAGTTACTTTAATTAATTAACCTTAGTTACTTTAATACTAACTATGGTCAATTAACTAACCCTAGTCAGAATTAATTAACCAGACTAATTAACCAATCAACATTAATTAATCACAAACACACAAATATACTAATTAACCCCTAAGCAATATTAACCCCTAAACAAGGATTAGGAAGTTAACTTACTTGGATCGGAAATCCGGCAACACCGGCATGTAGAGGGGAACGAGTGCTACGAGGGGTAAGCTCGGGGATGGCAACGGATGACAAATGATGGCTGAAACGGGCCAAAAAAAGTGCTGGTTACTGTTCACGCGGAATCGGTGTAACTGAGCGGAAAAGGCCAAAACAGGCGGCTAACGGCGACTGGGGTGACCAGGGGTGCATGGCTAGCTTCCTAACTTCCAGAACTACACTTTGGGCGGTGGTGGCAGCTTCGGTGACTGCGGCAAGGCCGTTTTCCGGCTGGAAAACAGCAAGGACAAGGAAAAACGAGAAATGGAAGAGAAAAGGGGAGAGAGAGGGGGTGGGCTGGTGCACAAATTTTGGGGGAGAAAGAGGAGAGAGAAGGAGTTGTTGGAGACTAGGATAAGGCCAAGGCAAGTGGGCAAGCCACTTGCTTCAAGAACCAATCAAAACAAGCAAAAACAAAGCAAAAACAATGCCCACTTGGGCACAAAAGCAAAAGGCCTAAGAGAGAAGCCCATGGGCTGGAAAATGGAGGGGAACTTAGGCCAACTTGGGCCCATCTTGGGCTGGGCTGAATGGGTGCAAGGCCCATTGGGCCACCAGTCTTGGGCCGGCCCACTTGCGGGCCCGAAACCCGGTCCAATTCTTCCTTTTTCCAACGTTTCCGTGTCCAATGGAAAATCTCAAAATAAATGAGGCGACGTTCAAGTATTTAGTCCTGATATTATCGAGAAATCAGTTCCAAAATCGGATTAAAAATCGGGCTAAATTGAGTCAATTTTTAGGATGTTACACAGCCTCTCTCTCTCTCTCCCTTTTTCTCTTCATTTTCTCTTCCATTTCTGTTGTTTATTGTTGTTCTTACTATTTTCCAGCCGGAAAATAGCCTTGCTGCCGTCACTGGAGCCATTCCCATTGTCCAAAGTGTAGCCACGGAAGTTAGGAAGCTAGCCACACACCCCTGGTCACTCCTGGTCACCCCGGACCACCCGTTTCGGCCTTTTTCTGCCCGGCTGGTCAGTTTTGCATGAACAATAACCAGCACTATTTTTGGCTAGTTTCAGCCATCGTTCATCGTCCGTTGTCATCCCCGAGCTTACCCCTTGTAGCTCCCATTCCCCTCTACACGCCGATGTCGTTGGATTTCTAATCCAAGTAAGTTAACTCCCTAATCCTTATTTATGGGTTAATTTTGCATAGGGGTAATTAGTGTATTTGTATGTTTGTGTTTAATTAGAGTTAATTAGTGGATTAGTCTAGTTAATTTGGCTGATTGAGATTAGTATTTTGACCAGAGTTAGTGTTAGATTAACTATAGTTAATTAATTAAAGTAACTATAGTTAGTTTTAAAAGCAATCAATGTTAAAAGTTAATCATGGTTAGGTTAGATTAACTAGGGTTAAGTTAATTGATTAACCATGGTTAGATTTAATTTTTTTATTGTTTAATTAATTAAATTCGAAATTTTTACTGTTCATGCACTATTCATGCAAAAACTAAAAATTGTTAGAAATTAATGTGTTCTTGGTTGCATTGTTTACTTAACATGTTGATTGTTATATATACTCGCGTAATATGAAAAATGCGTGATCAAAGACCGATAGATATTAAAATAGCTTGGTTTGTTGAATTTTTCCGTGATTAATTGGATTGTACTGTGTATGTGAAGCACATTAGTTACCATGTTTCATTATACGTGTGCAATTGTAACTGCATATTGCATGAGCACGAAGTATGTTGCATTAATGACCAAGCTAAAGCAAAGACAAGAATGAACTGTTTGCGGATATATTGCATGGTCAGATTAAAGTTGATAGCCTGGTATAGTCAGATGACCACCAATCATTCAGGGTTATGTCGTGGCCATTAGGTCGCCAGACAGTAATCAAATGCGAAGTTGTGGTTGAGGTCGGGCCCATGCTCCTTAGGGAATGCCGTCGGTGGGGGAAAGCCCAAGACATCGCCGTGCCTCAAGGGGGAGGACGATGCCTAGTCTATGACTAGTTAACTACCAACCATAAGGTTATACCGTGGCCTTGAGGGTCGTAATAATTGGAGCACATGTGGGCATTGAGATATGAGAATAATTGTGCAATGCTCTAATTATTTGCATGTTTCCTACTACTATGGTGAGGTAATTGACAATTTCTGTAGGTCGCGTGTGCCTAAGCCAGGTAGAGTCACTTGTGATTGCACCTGTTTATTAAACTATCATCTACTGTCATTTTCTCTGAGGTAGTGTTGGTTGATTTGATGAACTAGGTTGTATGTTAAACTCTTAAGGCTAGCGAAGTTCCTAACTAGGGCTTAAGGTTTTAACTTGCTGAGTTTATCTCAACCCGTCGTAGTTAACCTTTTCAGGCCCTAGATGATGTAGTACCCGAGGATTGAAGAGAACAATCCCTTTGAGGCCAACGAGTAGGTTGTTGTGGTATATTCCCTTTTTTGGTAAGCCCTCCCTGACCTGTACAATGTTAGGTTAGCTAGGTCGGTCCCTTTTTAAGTAGGCCTCAGCTTTTCGCCGTAGTAAAGCTTGTTTATATGTGCTGTAGTTTGAGCTAACTTTCAGATATATAATATGATGTCTTTCCTCTACTGTTGTTGTTGCTATCTTTGTTGTTTGGTTTGGGAGTTGTTCGTTTTTGCATGTGCTTAATTACAAGATAAAATGAATTTGATCAACGACAGTACCTAGGACATCGTACAATTAGACCTCAAGTGAAATGGGGTCGTCACGAGCTTGAGAGTTGGGGTGTGACACCTAGAATCAAACCCAGATTTAGACATCGTACCATGAGTCTTCCACAGCTCAAATCGCCATCAAGTTGGACGGCATTAACTATGGCCTTTGGTCCCAAGTTGTCGAGATGTATATATTTGGCAAAGATAAAATGGTATATATGAATGTAGACTTTCCTCAACCCTAACTGACAAACCCAAAATTTCGAAAGTAGAAAATCGAGGATTCAAAAGTGAAAGGATGGTTAATTAATTTCATGGATCTGACCTTGATAGGTAACTTTATCCATTTCCCAATTGCAAAAACAATATGAGATTTGATTGCTATTACTTTTTTTATTTATTTATGGAACCAACACTTTTCAAATTTATGATTTGAAGAGATGTATGACTAGAATGAGATAGGTTGGAGGACCCACTGAAACTTACCACAATAGTCTTTAAGGCTTGTGGAGGGAGATTGATTTTTGTTGTCCAAATCCGTTGGTATGTCCCACTGATATAGAGAGATACAATTTAGCTATGCAAGAAGATAGAGTGTATATTTTCCTTGATGGATTGGATGATCGCCTAGATAAATTCCAAGTTGATATGCTCTAGATGCAACAATTCCCTATAGTTAAACAAGTTTACGCTTATGTTCAATGGGAAGATGTATGGCAAGCGGTGATGTTAGCAAGCATAGACAGCACACATGCAATTGTCATGGTGTTAAAGGGGATTAAGATGGGACCTAAGGTTGCTGATAGGACCCAAGAGGTGCCAATGTTGCGTATGTATAAGATGGGTGTCTCTGTGAGTGCTAAAAAGAACAGTACTATCCTAAGGCAGAACCCAACTCGTTGAATGCATGTATTGTGGAAATATGAAACATACTCGTGAGACGTGCTTTAGGTTACATGGGTATCTAGATTGGTGGAAAGTACTCAAAGCATGAATATAGGCTGAAGGTGAGGCAAATAGCAAAAAAGTGAAAGCTTCATTGGTAATTGAAGAACCTTATTTGTCATTGGTTTCTTAGGTAGAACCAATCAGTAATTCAACTACGACATGTGAAGGTAATCATAATTGTGCTTTATTAAATTCTAATCAAGATAAACACAATGATAGATTATTGATTTTGGGGCTGCAGATCACATGACCTTCAACCCAAACAACTTCATTAGGGTTATACAACCAATGTGTTGTAGTATTTCCAATACTAGAATCACCTATCCTCTCACTCTCTTTATCTAATACCTTACTAGTTCCATCATTGTAAAATAAATTGATATCAACTGACCAAGCCACTGAAGACCTCAATTATGTTGCTATAATGTACCCAAATCTTTTCCTTTTTCAGGAAATTCTCAAGAAAGAAATCATTGTGCATGGTACTAAGAGAGGGGGATTGTATTGCATGGACGATCTTAATTTCAGGAGTGTGAACCATATATGGCATTCTTCCAGTAGCAAAGAGAGACAAATTTGGCTATGGCATCGTCGTTTGGGGCATCCATCCTTTGGTTATATGAAATATTTATTTCCTGAGTTGTTTTCTAATGAACAAGACTAAGTTTTTTAGTGTGAAACTTGCATTTTGGCTAAAAGTCATCATGTTCCTTTTCCTATAAGTCAAAATAAGAGTGAACTTCCTTTTTCTTTGATTCATTATGATGTTTAGGGTCCTTCTCCCATTACT
The DNA here is from genome assembly GCA_014182735.1 of Corymbia maculata. Classification (NCBI taxonomy): domain Eukaryota; kingdom Viridiplantae; phylum Streptophyta; class Magnoliopsida; order Myrtales; family Myrtaceae; genus Corymbia; species Corymbia maculata. The sequence goes on along the minus strand of CM024683.1, from coordinate 18,421,087 downwards.
ACTTTTCCAAGAATCAAATGGTTTGTGACCATTGTAAATGATTGCACTCAAATGACTTAGCTATATTTGATGAAACATAAAGATGAAGTGTTGAATGTGTTTTGTGGGTTTCTTACTATCAGACAGATACAATTTGGCACTAAAGTTCAAGTTCTTCATTTTGATAATGGTGGATAATATGTCAATCAATACCTTCAAATATATTTTAAGTAGCATGGTCTTCTTTATAAGACATCTTGTATGTAGACACCATAGCAGAATGGGTAGTTGAATGGAAGAACATACACATTCTACAAATAGATCGTGCATTGTTAATTGGTGGTCATGTTTTGAATAGTTTTTGGGATAATATAGTCATCACAGTGGTCCATTTCCTTGAATATGATGCCTTCGAAGGTGCTGGCATTTCAAATTCCACTACAAGTTTTGTTAGCACATATTTCTACCTTCGGTCTTGATGATTTCCCCCAGAATTTTTGGATGTATTGCCTTTGTACATATCCATAAATATCATGATACTAAACTTGATCTTTATGCAGTGCATTGTATTTTTTTGGGGTTTATTACACAACTAAAAGGTTATCGTTACTATAATCTTTCTACTAGGAAATCTTGTGTTACTATGGATGTGATCTTTGTGGAGTCTGAACTTTTTTTATTGGTATCCAATTCTACCTTTCAAGGGGAGATACAAGAAGAAATGAAGAATTGGTGGGAGTGTGGTGGCCCCATCGTGGTGGGGATTAGATCGATGTTGAATAAGCCTTGATAATACTGACTTAGGTTGGGTAGGTGGTGTTGTTGGGCAGGTCTCGATAGTACCAATAGAGGTTGGGTAGGTGGTATTGAAGGATGGGTAGTTCCCAACGGGGGATGGGTAGCTAATATAGGAGCATGATGTAGAAGAATAGTTCCACTCTCTCCAATACTCAACTCATCTCCTAAGGATATTCTCGAAGTAATTTCTCCTATCACATCATATAATCTCAATGATACAAGTATCTTTGTTTGATATAAGTTATCTATCAAGCATAATTGTGGCAAGCCTCCAAATCGATACTCATTAGATGTGAAGGAAATGAGATGAAAATATCTCATTGCAAGCTTTGCGTCAACTAGAAAATTGTTAGAGCCACTAAAGGCATTTGTGTCTAATGTATTTTCAGTTCATGTTCTTAATGGGATGCAAGAAGTCTTGGAAGACCCAAAGTGGGTTCATGCGATGAAAGTGGAAATGGAGGCATCATTAAAAAAAAGAGGCCAAAACTTGGAGGCTTATGGGATTGCCGGAAGGAAAAAAAATTAATAGGGTGTAAATAGGTTTTCTCAATTAAATATAAGGTGGATGGGTCAATCGAGAGATACAAGGTAAGACTTGTAACAAAGGGATATATGCAAAGATATGGTGTGGATTATTAAGAGACATCTTGCCAGTTGCAAAACTTGACACTATAAGTGTTTTGTTGTCTCTTGCGGCCAACTTAGATTGCCCACTACACCAGTTTGATGTCAAGAATGCCTTCCTCCATGGTGACCTTGAAGAAGAAATTTGCATGGATATGTCACCTAGGCATGATATTCCTTTATAGCCAAGCATTGTGTATAAGTTGCAACATTTCCTATAAGGATTAAAATAATCACCTTGTGCTTGGTTTGATCGTTTTAGCTTGGCTATAAAATGACATGGGTACTTTGAAAGTAACTCAAACCATACATTGTTTCTAAGGCGATGCCAAGAAAATGAAATAGCTTTGACAATTTATGTGGATGATATGATTATAATAGGGAATGATTTGGAGGAAAATGTTAAACTCTAAAAGAGGTTAACAATGGTGTTTGAAATGAAAAATCTTGGTGGACTCAAATATTTCTTAGGAATTGAAGTAGGTAGATCAAAAGGAGGCATATTTTTCTCTCAAATAAAATATGTACTAAAATCATTGACAAAGGTCGGAATGTAGATTGTAAGCTCAAAATCACAAATTTGGACAATTTCCAAATTAGGTACCCACTAATAAAGAGAGATATCAAAGGTTACTGGGCAAGTTAATCCATTGTCTTGTAATCATCCAACTATTGCATATGTTGTGAGCATTATTAGTCAATTTATGATGCACCTAAGGAAGATCATATGGAGGTTGTTGTTCAAATCCTTCGCTACTTGAAGCTACTCTAAGCAAAAGACTTTTCTTTTCAAATCATCTTGAAATTGAAGGTTATACATATGTAGATTGGGCAAAGAGTGTTTCTAACATGAAATCGACATCGGGATACTTTACTTTTGTAGGAGAGATTTTACTTACTTGGAGAAACAAAACAAAAAAACAAAAAAAGTGGTGGGGTTGTTGAGTGCGGAGGCTCAATTCATGGGGATGGCTAAAGGACTTTGCAAACTTCTTTAGCTTAAGAGGTTGATGTCAGAGCTTGGCTTCACTCTTGAGTTCGAGATAAATTTGTTTTGTGACAATAAGACAACCACTGATATTTCTCATAATCCAGTTCAACATGATCGTACTAAGCATATTGAGGTAGATTGGCGTTTTATCAAATCGAATCTAGATACCAAGATAGTTTGGTTTTGTTTGTTAAATCTAAAGACCAATTGGCTAATATACTGACAAAGGCCATATCGAGCATGGTCTTCTATAGCTCACTTAACAAGTTGGGCATCAAAGATACTTATTCACCAACTTGAGGGGAAGTGTTGGTATGAATAGTAATATGAGGCTAAATTAGGAGGTTTTGTTGAATAATTTGTTACATATTATGCTTCTTGATTTAAAGAGAATCTTAGATTTAGCCTAAAATAGTATTTTCTTGTGTATATATGTTTGTTTTATGTATTAGTAAGAGATATATGAAAATATATTAGAAAAGAATTTTTTCTTCTTTGATATCTCTCATGTTCTTTAGGCTCTTGCTCACTATGAGGGTTGCAGCTCTAGCGTAGCCACTAGTGAGGCCTAGGCACTCTCACTGAGGCCTTGACAAGGATTGTTGACCCTCATGGCACAAGTGGGGTAGCAGAGATTCTTCTCTCATCACGTACTTTCATTTATGCCAATAATGTTATAAAATGATCATTAGTGCCATAATTTATTATTTGCCAAAAAAGCTGTGTCAAAAGCAAAATACCAGAGACAAAGATTAAAATTTATGAGGGCCATTATTGACTATATTTTAAAATATATGGGCATTTGGAACGGGCTATGTCATGTTCTATCTTTGGTTGGATAGTAATCCCATGATTACTGAGTTACATATATCGATATCAATCGTATTTATTTGTCATAAAGCACATATGAGAGTATAATGCCTATATCTACATTAATTTATAACTCACCAATCGAATGACTAAAATACCATGTATTAACACTAAAAAATGGACAGCTTTTAGTTATACTTGACAAGTAATAGTAGAATTTGATGACCACAAATGTTATTGATGAAAAGAACAATCGACAACTCGCAAAGAAGTTATTTCTAGCGAACATGAATTATCTATGAAAACCTCATTGGGGAAGAAGTCATCGATATTGAGATAAAATTGCCAAGTAGAAATATTTTTTTAAGATAAATGCTAATAGAAAATAGGAAACTATTAAGTGGTAATATTTATAGCCACTATTTTAGAATTTTGCAACTTATGGATAACTGTTGTTGCAACTTCTTGTAACCACAAATAAGGTTAGGAAGTTATCTTTTAAATTCAATAATCGTTTATAACCATCGTTTGTGGATTTTAAATAGCCATGCCGTACTCATTATATCACAAAACTCAATGTTCTTTGCGAATTTATCTTTGTCTTTACTTTCTACAATTTAAATGGCTAGTTGCAATTGTCTCAAGTATTTGTACCATTAAATTTCTTGTCATTTATTTTCTTGTTCAAAATCAACAAAAGACCTTTCATTACCTTTGTCGATTCATTTATTGATCCATAGACTCGAACGGTATTTAATCATCTATTCAATTTCGGTAAAGTCTCTTTTCGGCATGCTTTTGTTAATTCGAGGAGACTACATTGAGAACTGTAAGTCAAAAAGAGTCTGACCATGTTGTTGGCAACAACAATTCGATACCACAAATTAGTGACTAGGTTGCTACACTTTCTGAATCTTAGTTGCTGAGATAGCGATAGAAGGAAATTGACGTGACGAAGTTGATCTTCCAAGGTATCACAATGAAGAATAGTTAAGAGATGTTGCTCTAAATGCAACATGATTTCTACCATGAGAAGATTACTTGAAGAATAGCAAAACAATATAGCTAATTACATCATGAGTCACATATCATATGTGATCAAGCTTGTATGATGCCTTATTGAGGCTAGGATTGTTCAACCAACTATTATAAACAAATCTAGTGGCAACAAGGTATGTTCCCAATCCCTCTCCACTTTTTGAGGCTAATGTGGATCAGAATAACAAAATTAGTAACAATAATTTGGTAAATGAGACTGGTCAACAAGTCGATTAATTACCAAATGTTGAAAATGGAAGGCTAGTGGCTCCATTGGTACCACCCAATGTGAATGTTCCTCTTAGGCCTAACATGCCAATTAACGTAGATAATCTGGCAAGATTGGCATAACCAAATCTACAATTGAACATAGCATAACTTAACAAAGAAATTTAACAATAATTGGGGTTAAACAAGGGTGTTATCATAACTATGTATGGGAAACCATATCCCAGATGGCTCAATAATCAATCTTTTCTAAGAGGTTTCAAAATGCCCAACCTTTTCATTTTTACTAGCATGGGTTGTCACAACCCTTGATCAAGAGTCGAACTGTGGATTATCTTTGTGACATCCTAGACTTGTCGCCAATTTGATTCCTTTTATCTTATTAATATGCACATGCAAAAGTGTTAACACATCAACCATGGTCCATATAAAAGAGGGGAAACGTGTTGGACTTTCAAACACACTACTTATATTACCAAGCTTGATCTTTCTTTTTCAACTATTACATACAAAAAGGCTGGAGTTTCCTTAGCTCTACTACTACCACGGCTATTCAAAATTGGAAACCCTTCTACTTGGGTTGATCTTAAGGGCTAGGGGATATCCCATTGGATGTCGCCCCATCTGTTGCGTCGGTTGGTCAATCAAAACCTTGAAGAGGTTCGACCCAATCACCGTCAAACTATGCGTACCATACCTCGAAGTGGAGAGGCACCAACTCACATACCCCTCATCAATCCATAGGGTAAACTCAAGTTTATGATAGGTAATATCCTTCTCGACATCTACAACATCTATAGTAGACATCGTTATTTTTACAGGTTAGCCAAAACGCTCGGCAGCCATACTTAATTACCTGTAAAAACAAAAAAGTAAATACTTGGAATACTCAATAAGTAAAGCCTCTAATCTCGACTAGCAAGTTAGTCCTTCATAAAAACTAGCCAAAGATCATGAGCAAATAGTGTAAATGCAACTATTGTGACTTTCCATAACTATGGTTGTTGGTAAGAGCAAAGTTCACATAATAGGCTCAAACATGACTAACACTTCATGCAACACGCAACTCGTTTACCATAGTTGAGGACTCAAACCCCAATCTCTCCAGAGCCATCTTGGGACTTTAACTTGATTCTATTTGAGCTTTTATTTGACTTTCGGGCACTTCAAACCTGGGCATCTTGGGACTTGAAGCCAAGGCATCACGGAGCTAGCAAACTCGAGGCATCCAAAGGCTGTCATGGGACTCGAACTCATTTCAATTTGAGCTTGCATAGTTGGGCATTCAGGACTTGAACCTAGACATCCTGTTCTTTCAACTAGGCATTGTCACCAATGCTATGTGGCGAAGGCGCTATTCATCCATTTAAAATGCACATAGATATATTCAAACACATCATATGTGATCGATTATTATCTTCCAATTGACTCAATCATGCATAAAGGCCTCCATAAGGCTGTGCACATGCGTAGTGCGTGTGATGAGTCCTAAAATTTGATTCTATCATGCCAAAAATTAATCTTAACTAGAGGCTTAGCTTAATTGACAAATATTTGAGGTCCCCCGCACCAATCCAAGACATGAGCTTAATACGCCTCAACATAGGTCAATACTTTATGGCTTTAGTGAACCTCAACTTGCGATAGATGTATCAACAAATCTTGCTACCATTCTAGTCGTGCAACATATAAGCATGGACATGAAACTCGACATAAACACTTCATGATTCAAGTTATCCACGGCTTGCACATTAGGTCATCTAGTCTTAAGAAAATGAGTGACACTACTAGGGAGAGTTAGAAAACTCTATTTACATGGACAAACCTTAGAAAATTAAAGAAATAGCTTGATAGAGGTAAATGGGTGCACAAATGGAGGAGAGAGAGAGCAGGCGAGAGAATGCTTAAGGAGAGAGGAGGAGGAGAGGAGGCCAAAATGGCAAGAAATGAGGAGAGTGTCCTCCTATTTATAGCTCCTGACCTCATGGTTATCAAGCCAAATGGTCAAATCCTCCTTTTCTAATTAGCACACTTAAGTCGTTTAGGTGGCAAGTCTATTTTATATGGTGTCTTGCCTAAAGAATGAGCTGGCATACCTATTGTCACGCCCCGACCCTCGAGCACGTAGCAACCCCTGTTCTCTCGCGGTCATTTGATTTGCGACTCCCCAGGATCCGTCGCCGACCATTATTTTTATCTTGTAATTATGCACATGCGAAAGTGAATCACAAACCCCGGTCAATTACAAAAGCAGGGATAGCAGGAAAATCCAACAAGAACACATTCCAAAGTACTGCTTTATTTATCTACTAATTAACCCTAGGAAGTTTACAAGTACAAGCCCTTACCATGGGCATCTTCCGAACGAGCCAATGAAATTGACAAGCCAGGGTTAATCTACTCCCTTCAAAGACGGCCACGAACCGAAACACGCGTCGATTCTCCATCCTACGACCCTGAAAATTGTTAACCACGACGGGTTGAGATAAACTCAGCAAGTTAAAGTCCTAAGCCCCGGTTAGGAACTTCGCTCACCTCGGGAGTTTAACATACAACCTAATCCATCAAATCAAGCAACACCACCTCAGAGAAAATGACAGCACAAGACAGTTTAATAAACAGGTGCAATCACAGGCGACCCTACCTGGCCTTGCCACACGCAATCTGCAGAACTGTCACTTAAATCATCACGACATTAAGAGCATGCGAATAATCAGAGTATCTCACACAACTTTCCCATGTCTCACGCTCACACATGCTTCGATTATTAACGCCCCCTCCTAGGCCAACGGCACAACCTTATGGTTGGCGGTTCCTGGCTAAACCAGCTTCGTCCTCTTTACCTCGAGGCACGGTGACGTCAAGGGCTCACTCCCAAGATGGCATTCCCGAAGGAGCATAGGACTCGCCCACTACTGTAGTCCCACAAAGTTAACCCCTCCCTGTTAGGCATCCGGCCGAAGTCAGGCGACCCACTGGCCACGGCACAACCCCATAGGGATTGGCGGTCTTTCGGCAACACCGGGTTCCCTCATTTAATGTGATCATGCAACACATCATCAAGCAATCCATTTATATATTTGCTCTGTCGTGAATGCAACATCGCTCATGCTCATGCGACATACCATTTCAGATAACCCACGTAATATGTCATGCGGTATCACTCGACAATTCCAAAATTCCAAATTCAACCAATCAACAATCACGTACATTCCCTCATTCTTGGGAATAACTCAATAAGTCAAATACTTTCACTTCCACTCGGTCTTTGATCATGCGTTTCATCATTATTCACGCATATGATTAACAATCGGCACTTCATGAAAGCATAACAACCAAGAACACATCAATTTGAAACCAAAATTTGTTTCTGTATGAACAATGCCGTAAACAGTAATTGTGAATAGTAATCGTGAACAGTAATCATGAACAGTAACTAATCCGAAATTAATAAAATAATATTAAACTTAACCATGGTTACTAAATTTAACCTAACTAGGGTTAATTAACTCAACCATGATTAATAATTAATCATAGTTACTTTAGAAACTAACCCTAGTTACTTTAATTAATTAACCTAGGTTACTTTAACACTAACCATGGTCAATTAACTAATCCTCATCAGTCTTAATTAACCAACATAATCAACCTTAATTAATCACAAATACACAAATACACTAATTAACCCCTAAGCAAGATTAACCCCTAAACAAGGATTAGGAAATTAACTTACTTGGATCGGAAATCCGGCGACACCAGCGCGTAGAGGGGGACGAGGGCTACGAGAGGTAAGCTCGGGGACGACAACGGACGACAAACGGTGGCCGAAACGGGCCAAAACAGCCCTCGGATTACTGTTCACGCGGAATGGAGTTTCTGGGCGAAAATGGCCGAAACGGGCGGCTAACGGCGACCAGGGGTGGCCGGCGATGTGCGGCTGGCTCCCTGACTTCCGTGGCTACACTTTGGGTGGTGGTGGCGGCTCCGGCAAAGCCGGCAAGGCTGGATTCCAGCGGGAAAACAGAAAACGCAGCAAGAAAAGGAAGAAAAAGGAAGAGAAAAGAGAGAGGAAAGGGGGTAGCGGTCCGGTGATGGTTTAGTGGCTTCTCGACGACGGCAAGGCAGCAAGGACAGCAGCCGATGGTGGCTGGTTCGGGGAAACACAGCAGCACAGCTGCTGTTTTTAGAGGAAAACCAGAAAAGAACAAAAGAGAAAGAGAGAAAGAAGGAAACATGGGAGAGTGGGGAGGAAGAGAAAGCAACGTGGGGAAGGGGCTGCTGAAATTGAGGAGAGAGAGAGAGAGAGAGAGAGAGAGAGAGAGAGAGAAAGAAAGCAACAAGCCAAGCAAGAGACCAAGTCAAACTTCCCTTCCATCAACTTGCCCCAAAAATCATTTCCTTGACTTTTCTTCCCTTTTGTCCTCCAAGAATAAATACATCTTCTAGAAAGGGCAATTTGGTAATTCCTCAAAGTATAGTATACCTTACTATACGCGTACATGAGCCAAGAATTTATACGGGCTAGAAGAAAATCGGCTCGGGCTCAAATCGAAGAGAAACGGGCTTGAAAAATCTAACGGGCTCAAAGGCTTGAAGTTGGGCTTCCTTGGGCCCACTTGGTTAGCTTGGCCCACGTGGCCGACTCCTCAAATGCGCAAGGCCCATTGGGCCTCCAATTGGTCCAATTCCTCTTGGTTCCAACTTTTCGACCCATTAAACCCTTTTTTTGATAATTCTCTGCTTACCGAAATTCAGGATGTTACACCTATTGATCTTGTGTGGCAATCTAGAGCTGAAATATCTTCATTAGAGGCTTACTTGACATTCTTCCATTAGGCCAAGCAAGTGCTTCCTTGTTTAATGACATTTATGGCAATCTTGAGGAGGTGGTGCCTGTGGTGCCAAATTGACACCTAAACATTTTAGGCCCATGATGAAAGTCTTGAGTGTCCATTTCTAATTGGTCCAAGTGTGTGGTGACTCATCAACTTGGCCACTAAGAAAGATCTTCAAGTAATCATGACTAATCTTTTTTGTTTTTTGGACACTCATAAGATGGCTCACCCCATGCATTAAATGAGGCATTTTAGAGAGTTCTTCCCTTTTGTCCATATTTTCAAGAATGAAGTCATTATGAGAAACTAATCACCCGAATTCATTCCAGGGCCGAGGGAAGGTTCATAAGGTACACTCCAAATAACCGATTTTCACAAGCCTGTGGTACTAGCCATTGTGCCCCTTGTATGCCCAAATCATTCCCTTTGGCAGTCGGTTGGTTTTTGAGAGTCGGCTCAATGGTTGGCTTAATGGCCAGCCTTTGGGTAAGCTCATTCGAGTTCATAACTGCCTCAAGTCTTTCACTAGGCTTGGCGTAAAGCCTGCACGCGATCGATCCCTTATACGTAGTCTGTGGTTCATTGGTTGACTTAAGGATGGTTCTAGGGTTATCCATAGTCTAGTACTAAGCCAAGACACAAATGAATTCTAGATTAAGTTATGGAACTGCTAGGTCAATTCCAAGGCTCATTCCAATCGATCCCCAATCCATCGCATGGTTCCATGTTTGGCTTGTGACCAATCTATGATCGGGCATCATCAATTCATGATTCACTTCTAGTCACTAAGAATTAAATAGGTAATAATCCATATTTAGTTAGAATATGATCGTATCTAGTTGAGTTAGATCGTCTGTGTATTGGAGCATGGTCAGGCGAAATCACTCACGATTGAGTATAATCAATCAAAATTGATCCATGACCATCTGCCAATTTGTGGTGGTCCATGATCATTCCATAATCAAATCTTGTGATCCAAAAACTATCTCATAAATAAATGATTTGATCCCACTTGTATGATTGGTAGCAAATTCACGGTCGATCCCTTAGCCAGTTCATGACCAATCGATTGTTTGGATCATGACCGATCATTGATCCTTTCCCGATCGAACCAATCGATCCCATGACTAATGGTCCATGGTCGATCCATTTCAAACCTTGTGACCGTTCCTTAGGGGTCGGAATTGAGGATATTACAAAGGCAAGCAATAGACCATTGCACCCATTGTTTGATTTATAGCCCAAAGTGGGAAGTAGGAATAAATGAGTTTTTATGACTTACAATATTTCCTTTGTTTATGTCAAAAACTCATTTTACCTAGCACACTAATTTATTACCTAATTCAATGTGTAATTGGATAGAGATGGAAAGACAATTCCATTCTCAATTTTATAGAACGATACCTGAAATATCAATTGTTGATTTGGCTATACTTTGTTATTATAATAATAAGTTGGTCAATCAATTTTTTGTTTGATTTAAAAAGGCTAGGAAAAAATGCCTTAATTCACACAAAAAAAAAAATCACTAATTTGGCTTTTGATGAATTGACATTCAATCTAACAGAAATTTTTTTTGAAGGCTAAGATTTTGTTGATTTATTCTAATTAGCTACAAGAGTATCTAAGTATAAGCAACTTCTTAAAGATAGAGATAAAGGGTCACCTGAAAAATTTGCACAAAACGTGACTTTAATGGAAAATTATGAGTTGGAGTATAAATTTATCCTGAATCAAAATCTTAAAATATATATGGCAAATATGATAAATGACAAGCCTTATGTTTATTGATCCTTATAGCCTGCCAAAATAAAAGGAAAAATAACTTGGCTAAAGACACTCAAGTTTACTTGTTCGACATTGACAAATTAGACGAAATCTTCAATTTACTCTTAAAAGATGGTATGATAAAATTAAATAAATGCCAAATTATCCCAAGTAAAGAAATTAAGTAAACAAAATATATTGCAAGTGGTATAACATTATTAATTGTGTTGTTTTCAATAAAATAATTCGAGAGGCAATGTGTTAAGAAAAAATCAAACCCAATGACAAAGGGGCATGTGACCTTTAATAATCTAGTGCAAGGGGACAAGTGCTGACACCAAAAAATGACAAACCTTTGGTTATAATTGACAATTGATAGATATAGTCCACTATAGAAAAATTTTGTGAACAACATAAGTCATCGATAAAATAAACAGCCTACAACTTAAATAGCATCAACAGCTTGGCATGAAAATTATTGATAACAAACATTAGCTAATGATGAGAACCCTTACTAAGAATGAAGTCATTGACATCGACCGAGTTGCAAGATTCTTAGATAAGTGTTACAAGAAAATTGGTCATTGCGCAGTGGTTATGTTTACTACTACTATTTTAGGATTTTACAACTTCTTGTGGATAAGTGTTGTTATAATTTTTTGTAACCGTAGATAGGATTAGCATGTAATTTTTCTAAATTCATTAATGGTTTGTAATGTCAGTTGTGGGTTATAATAGCCACTTCTTACTCTTTCTAAATGACCTTCCCATCAATCACAAAAATCAGCATTCTTTGCAAATTTATCTTTGTTTTTACTTTCCTGCAATTCATATGGTTGGTTGCTATTATCTGGCTGTCCTACCTTTGAATTCCTTGTTATATCTTTCTTGCCCAAAATCAACCATGGACTCTTTATATGCTTTATTGATTCACAAATTGTTTAATATATATTCAAAACGCATTTCATTGTCGATTCAATTATAATGAAATATCTTTTTAGGTATATTGAAAGATATTTCATAGTCAATTTAGTTTTGATGAAATACCGAGACAATTCTAAATCAAGTGGGCAACCACAGTACAAATTGGTGACTCATGCTTAGTATGTACAAAGACATGGATTCAATCATAATGCTTTGCAACCGTGAGCTCAATGTACTAATTTCCGTATTTAGGTGATGTTCTTGAAATCTAAAAAGTATAGAACCAACCCAAATCCTCATTGGTTCTAATTATTTCTCATTCTTACATTTTTCAAAAGCTCTACTTTATATCAAGTTAAAAGTTTTAAGACAAAAATGTATAATTCATTTTTTTCAAGAGCAGAGAGTGCCAGCCAAAGCATCAAACAAAAAAAAGTAAAAAGAAAAAATGAAAAAATGAGAAGCGTCCGAGGAAAGGCGCGTCAATGAAAGCCAATGAAGAAACAAAGCCAAAGCCAAAATGTTGACGCTCCCTGCTTTTGAAAAGTCCCATTGTACGGTCCGGACGGCAAAGAGAAAAATATACGGTCGCTGCAGTCTGATCTCCAAGCAGAGAGCCTATGGTTGTGGGGGAAAAAAAGAGGATGCACAAACCAACTTGGGGTGTGAGATGCCTGGTCTCGAGGCAAAATATCGAGAAATCCATGCAGACCGCTACCGTTGCAATGCAAACGGACAAGTGGTGATAGATCTCACGGAAAGGAACTTCCTTGTGATGGGGAGATAACTTGAAAGAACCGGGAGCGAGCTTTCAAGTATCAATGAAACCCATCAATATAATCAATTAAGCCACTCATTATTTTGGAAGAAATGAATGATTTCAAAAAATATTTTTTTAAAATAAACACTCCTGCTCCTCAGAATATTAGTTAAAAATGTACTATTATCAATCATAATTTATATCTAAACATATTTACAAATGATAAAAATATTTTTTGTCTATTCATCATCATAAGCGATGTAAGTGATTATTTTTCATATTATTTATTTTTTGCAAAACAAATGCATTTTAATGTGATTTCTTTTTTATTTTTCTTATGATAAGTGATTGATTTTACCCGATAAATAACAAATTAATGGACCGAAAAAGACAGATCAAAATTGAAGTGAATAGTTTTCAGAGCGATGAATTGAATAATAGTGAGGATAAAATCATTTTGTCAACGACAAGGATGGGCAACCGGTGAGAGACCGGTCCTATAATCATTTTTTTGTCTAGGATGAACTTTGGAGTAAATGCGGTACAGAAATTTGCATAAAATTTACATTAAGCTGGCCCTTAGGCCTATGTTTGGAAGACTTGGAAAAGGTTAGGGAGAGAATTAGAATTGAATGAGAATAGAGGGCGTGTGGAAATGGGCTAACACCAATTGTACACACAACTCCATCATCGAGGGGTAAAAGATGTCTCGGTCAATGTTCTTTTCTTGCAATTAACAATTCTTGACCTTTTGTCCACCCTCGATTCATATTATACATACACACTCTTCAAACCATTTCGAGAAAAATCATTTCTTCACTTATTCTTTCTTGACCTCATGTTTTTCTTCACGTAGAATTTCTCCACCTCCTCCATTATTTGAGGTTTATTTTTTCATTAATTTTTGAATTTTTTCTTATTTCAATAACACCATTTGAATTTTTTTTATAATGAAAAGGCGATTTAATTTTTTAAAAATTGTCGGGCCTTGGCCAATCGTGCTTTGCATATAACCTGGTGGTCACCCATACCACCAATGCTGGAATTGAGCACCATCAACTCTGTGCCATCGCTGCCAAATTTGGCGTTGCCACGGCCATGGCCACCACTAGACTCAATCACCGCCATCACCGCCACTAGAGTCCCTATACTCGGCCACCATGAATACTACTAATCACCACGCCCCATTTCAAATCACCTCCATTAAAAAAAGCAAGAAGCACAATCTTAAGCCAAAAAAAAAAAGAAGAAGAAGGCTCCTGATGCAAACAGTATGCCTCAAAACACAAGTTCTAGCCAAAAACTTCAGACCCAAAAGTCACTGTATCAGTTTCTTAAGGTTTACGTTCTCTAGGGTCTAAAAGCTAGAGCATCACTAGGTTATTTGGCAAACGAGGTACGGATCCCTGGAGTGCCAAAACTTGGTTAGGGGAACACTTAAATGCCAAAAGTTACAAAATATACACTTAAGTGTCAAAATCATAGTAAAATGGATCAGTTAAGTGCCAATGGCAAAACATTCCGACCAAACTGCCACATGTCCAATTTCCGGCGATTTTCATTTGCTGACGAAGCATTTTTTTTCAAAATAAAAAATTCACGTGGTAATTTTAACCAAAAAAAAATGCCAAGTTAGACTAAATTTTTTTTGTTCAAATCGATTTTATTAAAAAAAAACAAGAGGGGGGAAGGGGGATTCGGCGAGGGCTGTGTAGCCTCGCCGCCGCCGCCCCACCATCGCCAGGAAGGGCTAGCGATGGTGGACGAGGGTCGACTAAGGTCACTAGGCCCCGACCAATGGCTAGTGACCTCGACTAACCTGCCCCAAATCCGGCGAGGGTCGCCGACCCTCGTCCAACTGAGCCAAGGGCCGCCGGCCGCCCAGACTAGGCAATGGTGGGGCGGCGAGGGCTGCATAGCCCTTGCCAAATCCCCCTCCCCCTCCCCTCTATTAAATTAATAAATTTTATAATAATAATATATATTTTTAATTATTTTTAATTATTTAATTAATAATTTAAAAAATCCACATCAGTTCAAAACGACATCGGTTTGGTTGATTTTTCGCTGACTCAATTTTTGGCGAGCCACGTAGACAAGAAAATTAATAAAAAATTACCACATAGGATTTCCGGTAGAGTTCCGATGACTTGGCATTGAAGTGATCCATTTATTTTGAAAAATGACACTTAAGTGTACCTTTTGATACTTTAAGTGTCCCTTCGTGCCAAGTTTTGATACTCAGACTGTACTTATGCCTTTGGCAAACTGTACTTAAAGTTCCCCACATTTGAAGTCTAAGTTTACACAATGATGTGACCTTGGTACAACAGAATTTGGGGTTAGGACACTAGGAGTGCCATAACTTTTGTACAGCGCTCACTTTGGTGCCAAAACTTTTTTTTTGCTCACTTGAGTGCCATAAGTGTATTTACCCCACAGAATTTTGTCCATTGGCGCATCGCTTCCCCACTTTAAGTTCCTAACTTTTGTACCATCCACAACGCTAAACCCCTTAATGAAGTCATCCCATTTTCCAAGGCATGATAGCAGTCTAGTCACTACGTGATGAATTTATAAATTCACTGCTCAATTAGATCGAAATTATCACTTCACATCTTTGATTTCGCCTATCAAACTCCTCCAAAGCAAAAGGAAATTTCGAGAGGCTGCGAACAATGGCTGACGACCGGGCTCTCGTCTGCCCTGAACCCGAACCCAAAGCCCCGTCGGTTGCCCATGTGCCGCCACTCTTCGCCTCCTACAACGACCGGATCCGCCCCCTGCTCGATGCAATCAACAGTATCCGAAACCTCATGGACATGGAGGAAAGCATCTATCTTCCCACCATTGTCGTCGTCGGCGACCAGTCCTCAGGCAAGTCGAGTGTCCTCAAGTCCCTTGCTGGCATCAACCTGCCGCAGGGGCAGGGCATTTGCACGCGCGTCCCTCTCATCATGCAACTCCAAAACAACCCTCAAGCTGATCGCCCCCAGCTCTACCTTGAGTTCAACGGCAAAGTCATCCCCACGGAGGAGAACAACATCGCTAAGGCCATTAATGATGCCACTGACGAGATCGTGGGTCATGGAAAGGGTGTCTCGAACACGCCTCTGACCCTGGTCATCAAGAAATATGGCATCCCAGACTTGACCATGATCGACTTGCCTGGAATCACGAGAGTCCCCGTGCACGGCCAGCCTGAGAACATCTATGAGCAGATCTCAGAGATGATAATGGAGTACACAAGGCCTGAGGAGAGCATCATCCTCAATGTCTTGTCCGCGACGGTTGACTTCTCCACTTGCGAGTCCATAAGGATGTCGCAAGTAAGTACCCTGGCGACTAATTTATTTTACTCAAGGAAATGAGTCTATACGATTACTCGTTTTTGTGTTGCAGATGGTGGACAAGAGAGGCAGGAGGACTCTGGCGGTCATCACGAAGGCTGATAAAGCTCCGGAGCGCTTGCTGGAGAAGGTAAAGGCGGATGATGTTAATATAGGGCTTGGTTATGTATGTGTGAGAAACAGGAGTGGTGCCGAGACCTGCGAAGAAGCGAGGCTGAAAGAGGTGAAGCTGTTCGACACACACCCTCTGCTGCGCAAGATTGACAAGTCCATCGTTGGTGTGCCTGTCTTGGCACAAAAGCTGATGCAGATTCAAGCCACCATCATTGCCAAGTATTTGCCCGAGATCGTCATGAAGATCAATGAAAAGCTGGACGAAAACATGGCTGAGCTTAAGAGGATGCCCAAGAAACTGTCCTCGGTTGAGGATGCTATGATGGCCTTCATGGAGATCATGGGGTCAGCGAAGGAGTCGCTGAGGAAAGTCTTGCTGAGAGGTGAGTTAGACGAGTACCTGGACGAGAAGGACATGCACTGCCCTTCCAGGCTGGTGGAGATGCTGAACCAATACTTCGATGAGCTCCAAAACTGCACCGAGAAAAACCTGACAGCTAACTTCTTGGTGGAGGAAATGGAGGTCTTGGAAGAGGCCATAGGGATCGGCCTCACCGACGTTCTCCCTCACACCGCCTTTCCTTTTCTTTTGCAGCGGAAGATGAAGGAAAGTTTGAGCAAGCTGCCAAGTCTCGTGGTTCGCGTTTGGGACTACATTGAGGGAGTTGTGATTCAGGTGTTGATGCGACACTCACAGAATTATCCTCAGCTGCAGTCGTCAACGAGAAGAGTGACGTCCAGTCTGATCAAGAAGATGAAGGGAAAGACGATGAAATGGATGATGAAGACTGTTGAAATGGAGAAGCTCACTAACTATACTTGCAACCCTGAGTACCTGTTGGAGCGGAACAAGTTGATGACCCAGAAGGATCAATTCTTTAACCACTGTACAAGCCAGAACAGCGTTGACCTCGAGGCGTTTGGGACAGTTGGCGTGGCCCATCTGCGTAATCACAACCAGCAACTGCTTCAGCAGGCGTTCGATCTGAAGATGAGGATGACCCCATACTGGAAGATTGTGCTGCGGAGGTTTATCGACACGGTGGGCCTGCATCTGCCGTTCAGCGTGCAGAACTTGGTCAACAAGAAGATGGAAAAGGAGATTAGGCGCGAGCTGACCGGGCCCGGCATCAAGAAGATGATGGAGGAAAAGCCTGAGATGGCGGAGAAGCGCGAGAAGCTGAACAGGAGCAACAAGCAGTTGAGGGAGTCTGCGGAGGTGGTGGCCAAGTTCATGAACCGGATTGCTACCGACGGCGATTACAATCGCTAATTAGCGTCGTTGCTCTGTTTTTCTTTCTTTCTTTTCGGATTGAGGGATTATGGGAGGAAAAGGTATTTATCAGCGTGTTCTTGTTTGGTTAGGGGGTTTCTGTGTGGGATTCTACTGAGACTTCAGTTAGCTTCCCATGATTAGTTATTAATGAGGTACTAGCTAAATTTGGTTTTTAAAATCCTAGAGGCCTTTTGGTTAAGTTTATATATATAGATAGTCATTATTTATTTTTGAAAGCGAAAATAATAAAAAATTTCACGTCAAAACATTGTATGGATGATTATGGATAGAATCGATTATTTCAAAATAAATGAAGGCCAACATAGTCTACTATCTTGAAAGCATAGAATTCTCGTCTTTTATTATTGGGCCATCTAAACTTGCCTCATTAAATGTCATTTAAGGCTTCTTGAAGAGGTGGCACTTACATAGACCAAGGTAGTGCCCATTCTTGTAGGCTTTTAATAGAAGTCTCTAAAATTGCACTATAATCGGTCCACTTGTGCGCCGACTCACCATCTTAGTGCCCAAGTAATCTCAAGCCCCAAATCTTCAAATGGGACACCTCACGAGACGACTCACCACGGTCATTTAACGAAGCTTCTTTGAAATCCTCTATTTTGTCCATTTCTTCACGAAGATGGCTAATTCAAGAAAGTACTTATTTGAGTCACTTTCAGGGCTGAAAGAGGGATCATAAGATGCACCTCGAATAACCAATTCTCACATGCCTGAGGTTTAGGCCATTGTGCCCCTTGTGAGCCAAAACTGCTTAGTTGGCATTGAGGATTGGCACCAAGGTCAGCATGGTCGGGTTTGTCTAGGTCTAGGACTGGCCTTTAGGTTGGTCCCTCGGTTTGTCGTAAGGCCTACCCGCGACCGAATCCCCTACACGGTCCATAGTTCACCAATCATTTCAAGAATGTTTCTTAGGCTATCCTTGGCCTAACATAGTTAAGACAATCATGGACTTTAGAATTTGTGATGGAATCACTGGGTCAATCTCGGGACTCATTCCGATTAGTCCTCGATCCACCGTATGGGTCCATGACCGATCCATGATCAAATTCATCTAATTTATAATTCCCCTCCGATCACTAAGAATTAAATAAGAAATTATGCATATTTGGTCAAAACATGATTGCATCTAGCCGAGTTGGATCGTCCATTATCGGAACATGGCCAGGCAAAATCACCCACGGCCGGCATGATCGGTCGAGATCGATCCATGACCATCTGTTGATCCATGACAATCTATGGACATCCCGTAATCAATTCTCATGATCCAAAAGTCATCTTATGAACTAGTGATTTGATCCCACTTGTATGATCAGGGGTTGATTCACTATTGATGCCTTGGCTAGTTCATGGCCGGTTGATTGATCGAACCATGACCTATCCTTGATTCCTCACTGGTTGAATCGATTGATCCCATAACCAATGGTCCATGGTGTAACATCCTGAAAATCGACCCCATTTTAGGATTTTATAAAAGGGCAATATTAGTCGAAGGCCTGGTCAGTACAAATTTTCCGAACTGTGTGTTCTTTAGATAATGGATTACAAAGAGGCGTCGATAAGAAATGATTCGCGTACGACTCGCAATTTCGATCAGGAACGAACCCTTCGACCATGAGGACCTAGGCGGGAACGATATCCTCTAAGTACTAGACTATTAAGGAAATGGAAATAAATCGATTCGGCAGAAGTACAAAGTCGAACTACGGGTGATTTCCGCACGACTTCAATACGAACTACGAACGACGTTAAACCGAATCATTTTCATCTGGTACTCGGGATTATCAATTGAGCTCCCGGGATCACACGACAATCGAGGGACGTCTCTGACTCGAGAATTGGCATAAACGTGGTTCAAAGAATGGTAGACCATGGGTCAAATGTGAGGAAAGTCCAAAAAAGGCGCCCGATAATCCAAATTGTACTACGGTCGCAATCGACTCAATTTGGCCCCGATTTTTAATCCAATTTTGGGAACCGACTTCTCAATGATGTCAGGACTATATATTTGGACATCGCCTCATTTATTTTGGAATTTTCCGTTGGACACGGAAGTGTCGGAAAAATGATAAATTGGACCGGGTTTCGGGTCCGCGGGTGGGCCGGCCCAAGACCGGCGGCCCAATGGGCCATGCGCCCATCCAGCCCAGCCCAAAGGGGGCCTAAGCTGGCCCATTCTCCTCTCCCTCCTCAGCCCATGGGCTTCTCTCTTTTGGCCTTTTTGCTTTTGTGCCCAAGTGAGCTTTGTTTATGCTTTGGTTGTGCTTGTTTTTGATTGGCCCTTCAAGCAAGTGGCTTGCCCACTTGCCTTGGCTTTATCCAAGTCTTCAGCAGCCTCTTTTCTCTCCTCTTTCTCCCCCAAAATTCGTGCAGCAGCCAGCCCTCCCTCTCTCTCCCTTTTTCTCTTCCTTTTCTCTTCCATTTCTGCTGTTTCTTGCTGTCCATGCTGTTTTCCAGCCCAAAAACAGCCTTGCCGCCATCACCCAAGCCGCCACCACCACCCAAAGTGTAGTCCTGGAAGTTAGGAAGCCAGCCGCACACCCCCGGTCACCCCTGGTCGCCCCGGACCGCCCGTTTCGGCCTTTTCCCCTCTGTTGGTCAGTTCCGCGTGAACAGTGATTCCGGGCTGCTTTGGCCCGTTTCGGTCACCGTTTGTCGTCCGTTGCCATCCCTGAGCTTACCCCTGGTAGCCCTTGTTCCCCTCTACGCGCCGGTGTCACCGGATTTCCGATCCAAGTAAGTTAACTTCCTAATCCTTGTTTAGGGGTTAATCTTGCTTAGGGGTTAATTAGTGTATTTGTGTGTTTGTGATTAATTAAGGTTGATTGGTTAATTAGTCTAGTTAATTAATTCTGACTAGGGTTAGTTAATTGACCATAGTTAGTATTAAAGTAACCTAGGTTAATTAATTAAAGTAACTAGGGTTAGTTTCTAAAGTAACTATGGTTAATTATTAATCATGGTTGAGTTAATTAACCCTAGTTAGGTTAAATTTAGTAACCATGGTTAAGTTTAATATTATTTTATTAATTTCGGATTAGTACTGTTCATGATTCTTTTGTTCACAATCACTTTGTTCACGACATCGTTCACGGACTTTGTTCATACAGAAATAAATTTTGGTTTCAAATTGATATGTTATTGGTTGTTATGCTTTCTTGAAGTGCCGATTGTTAATTATATGCGTGAATGATGATGAAATGCACGATCGAAGACCGAGTGGAAGTGAACGTGTTTGATTTATTGAGTTATTCTCGAGAATTAGGGAATGTACGTGATTGTTGATTGGTGGAATTTGGAATTTTGGAATTGTGGAGTGATACCGCATGACATATTACGTGGATTATCTGAAATGGCATGTCACATGAGCATGAGTGCATGAGCGATGTTGCATTCACGACCAAGCAAAAGCAAAGACAAGAATGAACTGTTTGCTGATGTGTTGCATGGTCAGATTAAAGTTGATAGCCCGGTTGAGCCGGATGACCGTCAATCCTTCGGGGTTGTGCCGTGACCATTGGGTCCCCGACGGTGGTCGATGCGGAGTCGCGGTTGAGGCCGGGCCCATACTCCTTATGGAATGCCGTCGGTGGGGGAAAGCCCATGACGTCGCCGTGCCTCACGAGGGAGGACAATGCCTAGTTTACGACCAGTTGACTGCCAACCATAAGGTTGTGCCGTGGCCTAGAGGGTCGTAATAATCGGAGCATATGCGTGGATTTTGAGATATGAGAAAGTTTGGTGCAATGCTCTGATTATTTGCATGCCTCTTATTGTTGTTGTGAGGCGATTGACAGTTTCTACAGGTAGTGTGTGCCAAGGCCAAGTAGGGTCGCTTGTGATTGCACATGTTTATTAAACTGTCTTCTGTTGTCTTTCTCTCTGAGGTGGTATTGCATTGATTGCTGTATTAGGTTGTATGTTAAACTCTCGAGGTAAGCGAAGTTCCTAACCGAGGCTTAGGACTTTAACTTGCTGAGTTTATCTCAACCCGTCGTGGTTAACATTTTCAAGCCCTAGATGATGCAGTACCCGAGGATCGAAGAGAGCGATTCCTCCGAGGCCAGCGAGTAGACACTTGTACAGTGTTAGGTTAGCCAGGCCGATCCCTTTTTGAGTAGGCCTTAGCTTGTCGCCTATAGTAAGGCGTGTTTGTATTTGTTGGTGTACTGGCTAACCTTCAGATATATAAAATGGTGTTTGTCTTTCCTCTGCTACTATTGTTGCTATCCCTGTTGTTTGGTTTGGGAGTTGTTCGTTTCCACATGTGCTTAATTACAAAATAAAATGAATTGGTAGACGACAGTACCTGGGACATCGTATTTTAAGACCTCAAGTGAAATAGGGTTGCCGCGAGCTCAAGAGTCAGGGTGTGACACATGGTCGTTCCATTCTGGACCTTACGACTGTTCTTCATGGGATTGAAATCGAGGATGTTACAGTTTCTCCCCCTTAAAAAAATATCGTCCCTGAAATTTCATAATGTACCTAAACATTCAAAAAGATGTAGGTACTTGTGCCTCATGATCTCTTCACTTTCCTAGGTAGGCTATTCCATTCTATGGTGTCACTATAGGACCTTGACTAAGAGAATGACCTTACTTCTAATTACTTGTTCACGTTTATCCACGATCCATAATAGCTCTTCAATATTCGACCTTTGGTCATTTACTTTGATCTCTTCAAAGTTCAGCACATGTGCTAGATCTAACTCATACTTTCTTAACATATACGCATGGAACACATCATGAATCTGAGTAAGTTTTGGTGGCAACGCCAATCAATAGGCCACATTCCTTAATCCTCTCTAGGATTTCAAATGGTCCTATGTATCGGGGGCTTAATTTGCCTTTTTCCCTAAAGCGAAATACGTCTTTTAGGGAGATGCCTTAAGGAATATATGACCACCTACTTGGAACTCCAGAGGTTTTCATCGTTTTTCACTACATAACAATTCTGGCTACTTTGGGCAGTATTAGATTCTATTCCAACTTACTTGCACGGTATTTGTCGTAGGGCTCTGGACTAGTGACTTTCCTTTCTTCGATCCCATACCAACAGATTAGAGTTCTATAAGCTCGCCGATATAATGTCTCAAACATAGCCATACCATTGCTCTGCTGGCCACTATTGTTATAAGCAGTTTCGATGTGGTGTAAGTGTTCATCCCAACTTTCGCAAAAGTCAATCATATAAACTCATAATACATCATCTAATGCTTTGGATGATTCTTTTTATCTAACCTTCTATCTACGGTAACGCTTAAATTTTTCTATAGCCATGCTGACTTGATCACAATCTTGTTATGCACTCTGATAATCACTCTTCTTTTATTATGATGTCAAAATCGTATACATCAAACATGACTGGGTTTATCATTTCAGTTTACTCATATCATCCTATATTCCTTGTAATCTATGGCCACTAGTACTTCATTATATGATGATGGCCTTGGAATGCTTTCTCCTAAGTAACTGCATATACTCTTCCTTGAGCCAAAGGGCGGCTATCTTGTGCCAAAGCTCCATTCTGCAGCATCACTTGTGGTTGTTGGGGCGGTATTATTTGCTGCCTTTGTGGACAATTTCTTAGTATGTAACCTTGTTGACCATAGCCATAACAAGCTCCTGTTCAAGCCAAGTAGGGAGCATTGCCATGCTACTTCCCACAACAACGATGTATCTCATCCAAAGTGGATTGTAGTCTAAACTTCTTATTCTTCTTATATAGGTATTTTCCTTCCTATATCAGTCTCTTGTCATGACATTGATTAACTTGAGAGGTTGAAATTTCCCTTGATAAGTTGCCGCAATAGCTTGTTTCAGAAAATCTTTCTCTACTAGCTGGGTTCATTCATACAGCTCATTATAATCCTTGAGATTCAATGGCACTAGCTAACTCCGAATCTCAAGCTTTAGGCTATCTCTAAATCTTTTGGCTCAATCTACCGGATCTTCAATTAGTCGAGGAGCGTACTTCAATAATTTAGCAAATTTTGACTCATATCGGTCAACCATCATATTTCGGTGTTGAAGTTGTAGAAACTCAGCCATCTTTCTATCTTGAGCACACACAGAAAAATACTTGTTGAATGCTTAGATGAAGGCATCCTAAGTTATGGGAGTGTCATTAAGAAATACAATTCTTTTTGTCGCTTTCCACCAATGACTGGCATTACCTTGCAACTAGTACTCCACCAATGTCACTTTGTCTTCATCTAAACACCTTAGTACCCCGAATATCTTTTCTATTCCATCAGTCTAGGATTTAGCCTCCTTGAGATTTCCGGTTCCAATAAACGACAGAGGTTTCAATTTCAAAAACTGCTCAACTAGTCCATGCTTTAGACGATCACCATTTCCATTTCCGTTACCGACCATTAAGACATTGGCAGAAGTGAAGCCTAACTACTATTGAGCCTCTGCTCCATTAGGCTTTTGATGGTCGTTAAAGCTTGTAGAATCCCATCCAGTCGGGGGTCCTTTTTCGACTTTCCCTTTGAACTTGATTAATCCTGATTTGATTTTTCTCTCGTGGTCCCCTAGTCCTGAGTACTCATATTGGTTGTTAAAGGGTACAACTATAGAATCCTAAGGAAAATTCTTTTACTAACACAACCAAAAGTTAGTGCTCACAATTATCATTAAAGGAAGAACCACTATGCAAGCAATCGCATGCATACATATTCTTCCTAACTTACTATCCCACGACTCCCATTGCATCTTATGACTCCTGATAATAACCCTTGATAATAACCCTTACTCTGATACCAAAAACTGTCACAACTCTTATTAAGGGTCGAGCTACTAGTTATTTTGGGGACATCCTAGGCTTATCGCCAACTTGATTCATTTTATCTTATTTATATACACATGCAGAAGTGTAAACACATCAACCCCAATTCGTATTAAAAGGGGAACGTAGGATGTAAGACATTCAAATACATTATTTGTATTATATTATCAGCTTCTAGTACAAGCTCGATGTTAATATTGATTGTTACATATGGTACAAAAGGCTAAGTTTCCTTAGCTCCACTACTACCACGGCTATTGCGATTATCGGGTTGCCCTACCTTTGAATTCCTTGTTAATTCATTTTTTCGAGAGCAGAGAGTGCCAAAGCATCAAACAAAAAAAGTAAAAAGAAAAAATGAAAAAATGAGAAGCGTCCGAGGAAAGGCGCGTCAATGAAAGCCAAAGAAGAAACAAAGCCAAAGCAAAAATGTTGACACTCCCTGCTTTTGAAAAGTCCCATTGTAGGGTCCGGATGGCGAAGGAAAATTGTACGGTCGCTGCAGTCTGGTCTCCAAGCAGAGAGTCTATGGTTGTGGGGGAAAAAGAGGATACACAAACCAACTTGGGGTGTTAGATGACTGGTCTCGAGGCAAAATATCGGAAAATCCACGCAACCCGCTATCAAGTATGAATGAAACCCATCAATATAATCAATTAAGCCGCCCATTATTTTGGAAGAAATGAATGATTTCAAAAAATATTTTTAAAAATAAACATTCATACTCCTCAAAAAATTAGTTAAAAATGTACTATTATTGATCATAATTTATATCCAAACATATTTACAAATGATAAAAACATTTTTCGTCTATTCATCATCATAAGCGATGAAAGTGATTAATTTTAGGAAAATATTTCTCATATTATTTATTTTTTGCAAAACAAATGCATTTTAATGTGATTTCTTTTTTATTTTTCTTATGATAAGTGATTGATTTTACCCGATAAATAACAAATTAATGGACCGAAAAAGACCGATGAAAATTGAAGTGAATAGTTTTCAGAGCGATGAATTGAACAATAGTGAGGATAAAATCATTTTGTCAACGACAAGGATGGGCAACCGGTGAGAGACCGGTCCTATAATCATTTTTTTGTCTACGATGAACTTTGGAGTAAATGCAGTACGAAATTTGCATAAAATATGCATTAAGCTGGCCCTTAGGCCTATGTTTGGAAGACTTGGAAAAGGTTAGGGAGAGAATTAGAATTGAATGAGAATAGAGGTCGTGTGGAAATGGGCGGACACCAATTGTACACACAACTCCATCATCGAGGGGTAAAAGATGACTCGGTCAATGTTCTTTTCTTGCAATTAACAATTCTTGACCTTTTGTCCACCCTCAATTCATATTATATATACACACTCTTCAAACCATTTCGAGAAAAATCATTTCTTCACATATTCTTTCTTGACCTCATGTTTTTCTTCACGTAGAATTTCTCCACCTCCTCCATTATTTGAGGTTTATTTTTTCATTAATTTTTGAATTTTTTTCTAATGAAAAGGCGATTTAATTTTTTTTAAAATGTCGGGCATTGGCCAATCGTGCTTTGCATATAATCTGGTGGTCACCCGTACCACCAATGCTGGAATTGAGCACCACCCTATCGCTACCATCAACTCTGTGCCATCGCTGCCAAATTCGGCGTTGCCGCGGCCATGGCCACCATGGATACTACTAATCACCACGCCCCAACAAATCACCTCCATTAAAAAAGCAAGAAGCACAATCTTGAGCCGAAAAAAAAAAGGAGGCTCCTGATGCAAACAGTATGCCTCAAAACACAAGTTCTAGCCGAAAACTTCAGACCCAAAAGTCACTGTTTTCAGTTTCTTTAAGGTTTAAGTTCTCTAGGGTCTAAAAGCTGGAGCATCACTTGGTTATTTGGCAAACCGTACTTAAAGTTCCCCACATTTGAAATCTAAGTTTACCCAATGATGTGACCTTGGTACAACAGAATTTTGTCCATTGGCGCATCGCTTCCCCACTTTAAGTTCCTAACTTTTGTACCATCCACGACGCTAAACCCCTTAATGAAGTCATCCCATTTTCCAACGCATGATAGAAGTCTAGTCACTACGTGATGAATTTATAAATTCACTGCTCAATTAGATCGAAATTATCACTTCACATCTTTGATTTCGCCTATCAAACTCCTCCAAAGCCAAAAGGAAATTTCAAGAGGCTGCGAACAATGGCTGATGACCGGGCTCTCGTCTGCCCTGAACCCGAACCCAAAGCACCGTCGGTTGCCCATGTACCGCCACTCTTCGCCTCCTACAATGACCGGATCCGCCCCCTGCTCGATGCAATCAACAGGATCCGAAACCTCATGGACATGGAGGAAAGCATCTATCTTCCCACCATTGTTGTCGTCGGCGACCAGTCCTCAGGCAAGTCGAGTGTCCTCAAGTCCCTTGCTGGCATCAACCTGCCGCAGGGGCAGGGCATTTGCACGCGCGTCCCTCTCATCATGCAACTCCAAAACAACCCTCAAGCTGATCGCCCCCAGCTCTACCTTGAGTTCAATGGCAAAGTCGTCCCCACCGAGGAGGATAACATCGCCAAGGCCATTAATGATGCCACTGACGAGATCGTCGGTCATGGAAAGGGTGTCTCGAACACGCCACTGACCCTGGTCATCAAGAAATATGGCATCCCGGACTTGACCATGGTCGACTTGCCTGGAATCACGAGAGTCCCCGTGCACGGCCAGCCTGAGAACATCTATGAGCAGATCTCAGAGATGATAATGGAGTACACAAGGCCTGAGGAGAGCATCATCCTCAATGTCTTGTCCGCGACGGTTCACTTCTCCACTTGCGAGTCCATAAGGATGTCGCAAGTAAGTACCCTGGCGACTAATTTATTTTACTCAAGGAAATGAGTCTATACGATTACTCGTTTTTGTGTTGCAGATGGTGGACAAGAGAGGCAGGAGGACTCTGGCGGTCATCACGAAGGCTGATAAAGCTCCAGAGGGCTTGCTGGAGAAGGTAAAGGCGGATGATGTTAATATAGGGCTTGGTTATGTATGTGTGAGAAACAGGAGTGGTGCCGAGACCTGCGAAGAAGCGAGGCTGAAAGAGGTGAAGCTGTTCGACACACACCCTCTGCTGCGCAAGATTGACAAGTCCATCGTTGGTGTGCCTGTCTTGGCACAAAAGCTGATGCAGATTCAAGCCACCATCATTGCCAAGTATTTGCCCGAGATCGTCATGAAGATCAATGAAAAGCTGGACGAAAACATGGCTGAGCTTAAGAGGATGCCCAAGAAACTGTCCTCGGTTGAGGATGCTATGATGGCCTTCATGGAGATCATGGGGTCAGCGAAGGAGTCGCTGAGGAAAGTCTTGCTGAGAGGTGAGTTAGACGAGTACCTGGACGAGAAGGACATGCACTGCCCTTCCAGGCTGGTGGAGATGCTGAACCAATACTTCGATGAGCTCCAAAACTGCACCGAGAAAAACCTGACAGCTAACTTCTTGGTGGAGGAAATGGAGGTCTTGGAAGAGGCCATAGGGATCGGCCTCACCGACGTTCTCCCTCACACCGCCTTTCCTTTTCTTTTGCAGCGGAAGATGAAGGAAATTTTGAGCAAGCTGCCAAGTCTCGTGGTTTGCGTTTGGGACTACATTGAGAGAGTTGTGATTCAGGTGTTGATGCGACACTCACAGAATTATCCTCAGCTGCAGTCGTCAACGAGAAGAGTGACGTCCAGTCTGATCAAGAAGATGAAGGGAAAGACGATGAAATGGATGATGAAGACTGTTGAAATGGAGAAGCTCACTAACTATACTTGCAACCCTGAGTACCTGTTGGAGCGGAACAAGTTGATGACCCAGAAGGATCAATTCTTTAACCACTGTACAAGCCAGAACAGCGTTGACCTCGAGGCGTTTGGGACAGTTGGCGTGGCCCATCTGCGTAATCACAACCAGCAACTGCTTCAGCAGGCGTTCGATCTGAAGATGAGGATGAACCCATACTGGAAGATTGTGCTGCGGAGGTTTATCGACACGGTGGGCCTGCATCTGCCGTTCAGCGTGCAGAACTTGGTCAACAAGAAGATGGAAAAGGAGATTAGGCGCGAGCTGACCGGGCCCGGCATCAAGAAGATGATGGAGGAAAAGCCTGAGATGGCGGAGAAGCGCGAGAAGCTGAACAGGAGCAACAAGCAGTTGAGGGAGTCTGCGGAGGTGGTGGCCAAGTTCATGAACCGAATTGCTACCGACGGCGATTACAATCGCTAATTAGCGTCGTTGCTCTGTTTTTCTTTCTTTCTTTTCGGATTGAGGGATTATGGGAGGAAAAGGTATTTATCAGCGTGTTCTTGTTTGGTTAGGGGGTTTCTGTGTGGGATTCTACTGAGACTTCAGTTAGCTTCCCATGATTAGTTATTAATGAGGTACTAGCTAAATTTGGTTTTTAAAATCCTAGAGGCCTTTTGGTTAAGTTTATATATATAGATAGTCATTAATTATTTTTGAAAGCGAAAATAAAAAAAAATTCACGTCAAAACATTGTATGGATGATTAAGGATAGAATCGATTATTTCAAAATAAATGAAGGCCAACATAGTCTACTATCTTGAAAGCACAGAATTCTCCTCTTTTATTATTGGGCCATCTAAACTTGCCTCATTAAATGTCATTTATGGCTTCTTGAAGAGGTGGCACTTACATAGACAAAGGTAGTGCCCATTCTTGTAGGCTTTTAATAGAAGTCTCTAGAATCGCACTATAATGGGTCCACTTGTGCGCCGACTCACCATCTTAGTGCCCAAGTAATCTCAAGCCCCAAATCTTCAAATGGGACACCTCATGAGACGACTCACCACGGTCATTTAATGAAGCTTCTTTGAAATCCTCTATTTTGTCCATTTCTTCATGAAGATGGCTAATTCAAGAAAGTACTTATTTGAGTCACTTCCGGGGCTGAAAGAGGGATCATAAGATGCATCTCGAAAAACCAATTCTCACATGCTTGAGGTTCGGGCCATCGTGCCCCTTGTGAGCCAAAACCGCTTAGTTGGCATAGAGGAGTGGCATCAAGGTCAGCATGGTCAGGTTTGTCTAGGTCTAGGATTGGCCCTTAGGTTGGTCCCTCGGTCTGTCGTAAGGCCTACTCGCGACTGAATCCCCTACACGATCCATAGTTCACCAATCATTTCAAGAATGGTTCTAAGGCTATCCATGGCCTAACATAGTTAAAACAATCATGGACCTTAGAATTTGTGATTGAATCACCAGGTCAATCTCGGGACTCATTCCGATTAGTCCTTGATCCACCGCAAGGGTCCATGACTGATCCATGATCAAATTCATCTAATTTATAATTCCCCACCGATCACTAAGAATTAAATAGGAAATGATGCATATTTGGTCAAAACATGATCACATCTAGCTAAGTTGGATCGTCCATTATCAGAACATGGCCGGGCAAAATCACCCACAGCCGGCATGACCGGTCGAGATCGATCCATGACCATCCGTTGATCCATGACGGTCTATGAACATCCCGTGATCAATTCTCGTGATCCAAAAGTCATTTTATGAACTAGTGATTCGATCCCACTTGTATGATCAGGGGTTGATTCACTATTAACGCCTTGGCTAGTTCAAGGCCAGTTGATTGATCGAACCATGACCTATCCTTGATTCCTCATCGGTTGAATCGATCAATCACATGACCAATGGTCCATGGTCGTTCCATTCCGGACCTTATGACTGTTTCTCATGGGATTGAAATCAAGGATGTTACAGTTTCTCCCCCTTAAAAAAATATTGTCCCCGAAATTTCATAATGTACCTAAACATTCAAAAAGATGTAGGTACTTGTGCCTCATGATCTCTTCACTTTCCCAAGTAGGCTATTCCGTTCTATGGTGTCGCTATAGGACCTTGACTAGGAGAATAACTTTACTTCTAATTACTTGCTCACATTTATCCACAATCTATACTAGCTCTTCAATATTCGACCTTTGGTCATTTACTTCGATCTCTTCAAAGTTCAACACATGTGCTAGATCTAACTCATACTTTCTTAACATAGATGCATTGAACACATCATGAATCTGAGTAAGTTTTGATGGCAACGCCAATCAATAGGCCACATTCCTTAATCCTCTCTAGGATTTCAAATGGTCCTATGTATCGGGGGCTTAATTTGCCTTTTTCCCTAAAGCGAAATACGTCTTTTAGGGGAGACGCCTTAGGGAATATATGACCACCTACTTGGAGAGGTTTCCATCGTTTCTCACTACATAACAATTCTAGCTACTTTGGGCAGTATTAGATTATATTCCAACTTACTTGCACGGTATTTGTTGTAGGGCTCTAGACTAGTGACTTTCCTTTCTTCGATCCCATACCAACAGATTGGAGTTCTATAAGCTCACCGATATAATGTCTCAAACATAGCCATACCATTGCTCTGCTGGCAACTATTGTTATAAGCAGTTTCGATGTGGTGTAGGTGTTCATCCCAACTTTCGCAAAATTCAATCATATAAACTCATAATACATCGTCTAATGCTTTGGATGATTCTTTTTATCTAACCTTCTATCTATGGTAACGCTTAAATTTTTCTATAGCCATGCTGACTTGATCACAATCTTGTTATGCATTCTGATAATCACTCTACTTTTATTATGATGTCAAAATTGTATACATCCAACATGACTAGGTTTATCATTTCAATTTACTCATATCATCCTACATTTCTTGTAATCTATGGCCATTGGTACTTCATTATATGATGATGGCCTTGGAATGCTTTCTCATGAGTAACTGCATATACTCTTCCTTGAGCCAAAGGGCGGCTATCTTGCGGCAAAGCTCTATTATGTAGCATCACTTATGGTTGTTGGGGCGGTATTATTTGCTGCCTTTGTGGACAATTTCTTAGTATGTAACCTTGTTGACCATAGCCATAACAAGCTCCTATTCAAGCCAAGTAGGGAGCATTGCCATGCTACTTCCCACAACAACGATGTATCTCATCCATAGTGGATTGTAGTCTAAACTTCTTATTCTTCTTATATAGGTATTTTCCTTCTTGTATCAGTCTCTTCTCACAACATTGATTAACTTGAGAGGTTGAAATTTCCCTTGATAAGTTGCCGCAATAGCTTGTTTCAAAAAATCTTTCTCTACTAGATGGGTTCATTCATACAGCTCATTATAATCCTTGAGATTCAACGGCACTGACTAACTCTGAATCTCAAGCTTTAGGCTATCTCTAAATCTTTTGGCTCAATCTACCGGATCTTCAATTAGTCGAGGAGCGTACTTCAATAATTTAGCAAATTTTGCCTCATATTGGTCAATTGTCATATTTCGTTGTTGAAGTTGCAAAAACTCAGCCATCTTTCTATCTCGAGCACACACAAAAAAATACTTGTTGAATGCTTAGTTGAAGGCATCCCAAGTTATGGGA
This sequence comes from Corymbia maculata, assembly GCA_014182735.1. Classification (NCBI taxonomy): domain Eukaryota; kingdom Viridiplantae; phylum Streptophyta; class Magnoliopsida; order Myrtales; family Myrtaceae; genus Corymbia; species Corymbia maculata. Next base: position 18,389,329 of record CM024683.1, on the reverse strand, counting down.
GTGTCATTAAGAAATACAATTCTTTTTGCCGCTTTCCACCAATGACTGGCGTTACCTTGCAACTAGTACTTCACCAATGTCACTTTGTCTTCATCTAAACACCTCAGTACCCCGAATATCTTTTCTATTCCATCAATCTAGGATTTAGCCTCCTTGAGATTTCCTGTTCCAATAAACCACGGAGGTTTCAATTTCAAAAACTTCTCAACTAGTCCATGCTTTAGACGATCACCATTTCCATTTCCGTTACCAACCATTAAGACATTGGCAGAAGTGAAGCCTAATTGCTATTAAGCCTCTACTCTCTTTTGATGGTCGTTAAAGCTTGCATAATCCCATCCAATCGGGGTCCTTTTTCAACTTTCCCTTTGAACTTGATTGATCCTTCGATTTTTCTCTCGTGGTCCCCTGGTCTTGAGTACTCATATTGGTTGCTAAAGGGTACAACTATAGAATCCTAAGGATAATTCTTTTACAAACACAACCAGAAGTTAGTGCTCACAATTATCATTAAAGGAAGAACCACTAAGCAAGCAATCACATGCATAAATATTCTTCCTAACTTATTATCCCATGACTCCCATTGCATCTTATGACTCCTGATAATAACCCTTGATAATAACCCTTACTCTGATACCAAAAATTGTCACAACTCTTGATTAAGGGTCAAGCTACGGGTCATTTTGGGGACATCCTAGGCTTATCACCAACTTGATTCATTTTATCTTATTTATATACACATGCGGAAGTGTAAACACATCAACCCCAATTCGTATTAAAAAGGGAAGATAGGATGTAAGACATTCAAATACATTATTTGTATTATATTATCAGCTTCTAGTACAAGCTCGATGTTAATCTTGACTGTTACATATGGTACAAAAGGCTAAGTTTCCTTAGCTCCACTACTACCACGGCTATTCAAAATTAGAAACCTTTTTGCTCAGGTCGATCTTAAGGGCTAAGAGCTATCCTATCGAACGCCACCTCATCGGACGCGTTGCATGATATGTCGAAGTCTTGAAGAGGTTCGATCGAATCACCATCGAACCACACTTACCACACCTTGAAACGGAGAGGCACCAACTCGTCAAGCCCTTCATCAATCCATATGATAGACTTAAGTTTACAATATTTAATATTGGTATCCACATCTATCACATCTATAGTAGAATTCGTTATTTTTACAAGGTAGCCAAAATGTTCGGCAACCATATTTATTCACCTACAAAACAAAGTGGTAAGTCTTGAGAACTCGGTAAGTAAAACTCCTAACTCTCGCCTAGTGAGACATTTCTTCATCAAAGACTAGTGAGAACAACTCATACAAATAGTGTTGGTGATAGATCAATAGCAATTTCACATGCTACGCCTTGACTATATGCAAGAACCTTACTTACTCAACCTTCAGCTAATGCAAGAACACATGCAACCCAAGCTCAAGCACAACTGACAATCATGTAATTCACTTAACATTGTCCTAGCTCAACCAAATTATCTTGACTCAACCAAGACTTCCAACTTTATGCTAGGCTTCCTAGCTTAACCAAGACATCTGGCTCAATTGGGGCTTCTTAGGGCTAGTTTCTCGAGGGTTTCGGGCTTAACTTAGACATCCCATTGACATGGGGGCATCGTCATCCACCTCAACTAGTAACGATTCTTACCTTTCATTAAGTGATTGCATGTATACTATACTGGTCAGTTCTTATCTTTTCATATGATCGACACTTCCATGGCCCAACAACAGTGTGCTCATGCACAATTGTGCATGCCATGCTTTTTATAACTCAATTCTAATGATGTGGTGAATGACCCTAAGCTTGAGGCTTAGCTCAATCATCAAGTACCGAGGACCCCGCACCAATCCAAAATATGAGCTCGGCACAACTTGATGCCAATCAAGATCTTGTGGACTTAAGAAATCTTCATACCGAATGAAACTAGAACTCGACATGCCTCAATGTCGATCCAAGACCTCACAGCCTTGAGCTTGGGACATTTTATTATCAAATCACATCTTATGATTCTGGGCAAACCTTGACTTATGTTGAACATAAGCCACGGACAATGGCATTGTTTAGGTCATGAAAGACTTGAGCACAAGTATAAGACTCACATACAAGTAAACAAACACATAGTCTCTCCTACTAATCACGGTTTGTCAAGAGAGAACCGCTAAACTTAACGATAGAAATGACAATACCAAGGAAGAGTAGAAAACTCTACTTACTAGGACAACCCTCAAAAAGCCAAAAGAGACATACGGACCCTTAGAGTGCCAAAACTTGAAATAGGGGGATACTTAAGTGCAAAAGTTACAAAAGGTACACTTAAGTGGAGCAAAAAGGATCAGTTAAGTGCTAATGGCAAAAAAATCTGGCCAAAACACTGACATGGCACTTTTTTGACAAGTTGGGGTCAAAACAGCATCGTTTTAGGTGCTAACATAGCCAAATAAGCCCAAAACAATGTTGTTTTAGCCAAAGTTTAATTTTTAATATAAATATTAATTAAATAATATTAAAAGTGAAATTTAAAAAAAAAAAAAAAAAAAAGAGGTAGCGATCCTGCTTTTGTGGCCATTGCCCCATTGCGATAGGGCGGCGACGACGGACAGCGAGGGTCGCTGATGCTTGGGTACGGGTCGACGATCGAAGGTGAGGGCCGGGCGGCCCTCTCTAGACGTCGAGAGAGGGTGGCGACCCTCTCCTAGATTTGGGCGAGGGTCAACCACCCTCACCCAGGCCAGGGCGAAGGTGGCCGACCCTCGCCTAGATTTGGGCGAGGGTCGTCGCCCTCTCCTGGCGTCTAGCGAGGGCCATCCGACCCTTGCCATCCATCGCCACCACCCCACCGATAATGGGGCGGCGGTCATAGGTGCAGTTGCTGTCTCTTTTTCTTTTTTCTTTTTAAATGTCACTTTTAATATTATTTAATTAACATTTATATTAAAAAATAAACTTTAGTCGAAACGGCGTCGTTTTGGGCTAATCTAGCTACATCAGCATTCAAAACGACATCATTTTGGGCTTATTTGGCTATATCAACACCCAAAATGACACTGTTTCAACCTCAACTCGTCGGAAAAGTGCCACGTCAGCATTTTGATTGGATTTTCTCGTCATTGGCACTTAACTGATCTTTTTTGTTTCGATCTTGGCACTTAAGTGTACCTTTCATAACTTTTAGCACTTAAGTGTTCCATTATGCCAAGTTTTGGCACTTGGGTTGTACTTATGCCGACCAAAAGACTTTGCTTGGTGAGGGGTGACATTAGGAGAGAGGAAAGGGACGAGAGAGAGGAAAGGGCATCCAAAGAGAGTGAGAAGGAAGGTGAGCAAAATGGTGAGGAAGAAGGGGAGCTCTTCCTATTTACAGCTCACATTCTCATCATTACCTCACCAAGTGGATCAATCACACGCTTACCGTCCTTAGTAGGCAAGGCTATTCCTTGCAAGGTGGCATGCCAAATTATCTAAGAGGTGGTCTAGGGCTCAAATGAGTTCTCTAGAAAACCACTTGCTCCTTCTTTATTGGGCTATCTAAGTTAGCCTCATTAAATGTCATTTGAGGCTTTTTGAGGATACGGCACCTATTCTTATAGGCTTTTGATGGAAGTTTCTATTGGTCCACTAGTGCGCCGACTCACCGTCTTGGTGCCTAAGTAAAGTCTCAAGCCATCATGACCAAATCTTCAAATGGGACATCTCATAGGATGACTCACTATGATCATTTAGTGAAGCTTCTCTAGAATTCTCTATTTTGTCCATTTCTTCATGAAAATGGTTAATTCAAGAAAGTACTTGTTTGAGTCATTTTCGGGGCCAAGAGAAGGATCATAAGGTACACTCTGAATAATCGATTCTCACTATCGGAGTTTTGGGCCATTGTACCCCTTGTGAGCCAAAATCGTTTCCTTAGGCGGTTGGTCAGCCTGGAGGGTTGGCACCAAGGTCGGACGATGACCGGCCCTTGGGTTGGCATGGTCGGCAAGGCCTACCCACGATTGAATCCCCTACTTAGTCCATGGTTCACAAGTCAGTTCAAGGCTGGTTTCAAGGTTATTCATGGCCTAGCACCAAACCAAGGCACTCATGGACCTTAAAATTTGTGATAGAATTACTAGGTCAATCTCGGGACCCATTCTAATCAGTCCCTAATCCATCGACCAGTCCGTGATCAATCTATGATTGAACTCATCTAATTCATAATGCCCTTTCGATTACTAAAAATTAAATGGAAAATGATGCATTTTTGGTTGAAACACGATCACATTTGTCTAGTGGGATCATACATGTATCGGAGCATGGCCGGTCAGAATCACCCACAGCCAAGCATAAATTGTCGGGATCTATCCATGACCATCCGCTGATCCGTGACGGTCCATGATCATCTCGTGATCAATTCTCCTAATCCAAAAGCCATCTCATGAGCTAGCGATTCGATCCTACTTGTATGGTCAGGGGTTGATTCACAGTCGATGCCTCAGAGAGTTCAAGGCCGGTCGATTGGTCAAACCATAACCTATCCTTAATTCCTCACTAATTGAACTGATCAATCTCATGACCAATGGTCTATGATCAATCCATTCCGGACCTTATGATCGTTTTTCATGGGGTTGGAATCAAGAATGTTACAACTAGACTTTGCCATCGCCCTCACCGCCACTAGAGTCCCTTTACCCGGCCACCATGAATACTACTAATCACCATGCCCCAATTCAAATCACCTCCATTAAAGAAGCAAGAAGCACAATCTTGAGCGGAAAAAAAAAAGGAGGCTCTTGATGCAACAATATGCCTCAAAACACAAATTCTAGCCGAAAACTCCTGACCCAAAAGTCATTGTTTCAGTTTCTTCAGCTTTGAGTTCTCTAGGGTCTAAAAGCTCGGGCATCACAAGGTTATTTGGCAAACTGAACTTAAAGTTCCTACCTTTGAAGTCTAAGTATACACAATGATGTGACTTTGGTACAACAGAATTTTGCCTGCTGGCGCATTGCTTCCCCCACTTTAAATTCCTAACTTTTGTCCCATCTACAACGCTAACCCCCTCAATGAAGTCATCTCATTTTCCAACGTATGACAGAAGTCTAGTCTCTGCATAATGAATATATAAATTCACTGCTCAATTAGAACGAAATTATCACTTCACACCTTTGATTTCACCTGTCAAAACTCGTCCAAAGCAAAAGGAAATTTGGAGAGGCTGCGAACAATGGGTGATGACCGGGCTCTTGTCTGCACTGAACCTGAACCCAAAGCCCCGTTGGTTGCCCATGCGCCACCACTTGCCGCCTCCTACAACGACTGGATCCGCCTCCTGCTCGATGCAATCAATAGGCTCCGAAACCTCATGGTCATGGAGGGGGGCATCCATCTCCCCACCATTGTCATCGTGAGCAACTAGTCCTCGGGCAAGTCGAGTGTCCTCAAGTCCCTCGCTGGCATCAAACTGCCGCAGGGGCAGGGCATTTGCACGCGCGTCCCTCTTATCATGCAACTCCTAAACAACCCTCAAGCCGATCGCCCCCAGCTCTACCTTGAGTTCAATGGCAAAGTCATCCCCACCGAGGAGGACAACATCGCCAAGGCCATTAATGATGCCACTGCTGAGATCGTGGGTCATGGGAAGGGTGTCTCGAAAACGCCGCTGACTATGGTCATCAAGAAATACGGCATCCCGGGCTTGACATGGTCGACTTGCCTGGAATCACGAGAGTCCCCATGCACAGCGGACCTGAGAACATCTACAAGCAGATTTTGAAGATGATCATGGAGTACATAAGGCCTGAGGAGAGCATCATCCTCAATGTCTTGTCCGCAACCGTTGACTTCTCCACTTGTGAGTCCATGAGGATGTCGCAAGTAATACACTCTAGACACGCTTGGCTCCCATATCAATCAAATACTCAAGTAGTTTATTTTAACTCAAGGAAATGAGTCTATGCGATTTTTCGTTTTTGTGTTTTAGATGGTGGACAAGACCGGCAGGAGGACTCTGGTGGTCGTCACAAGGGCTGATAAAGCTCCAGAGGGCTTGCTCGAGAAGGTGACGGCCAATGATGTCAATATAGGACTTGGCTATGTGTGCGTGAGGAGCAGGATTGGTGCTGAGACCCATGAAGAAGCGAGGCTAGAAGTGGCGGAGCTATTCGACACACACCCTCTGCTGTGCAAGATCAACAAGTCATTCGTCGGTGTGCCTGTCTTGGCACAAAAGCTGACGCAGATTCAAGCCACCATCATTGCCAAGTACTTGCCCGAGATTGTCGTGAAGATCAATAACAAGCCGGATGCAAATGTTGCCGAGCTTAAGACAATGCCCAAGAATCTGTCCTCTGTCAAGGATGCCATGGTGGCCTTCATGGAGATCATGGGGTCAGCGAAGAAGTCGCTGAGGAAAGTCTTGCTGAGAGGCGAGATAGACGAGTACCTGGACGAGGATGACATGTACTGCACTGCCAGGCTGGCGAAGATGCTGAATCAATACTGCGATGAGCTCCAAAACGGCTCGGAGAACAACCTGACGACTAACTTCTTGTTGGAGGAAATAAAGGTCTTGAAAGAGGTTGAAGGGATTGGCCTCCCGGACTTCCTCCCTCGCACTGCCTTTCTCATCCTTTTGAAGCGGAAGGTGAAGGGGATATCAACCAAGCCAGCGAGTTTTGTGGCTCGTGTTTGGGACTACATTGAGGGAGTTGTGATTTGGGCATCAATGCGACACTCAGAGAATTATCCTCAGCTGTAGTCATCGGCCAGAAGAGCAGCGTCCAATCTGATCAATTAGATGAAGGGGAAGACGTTGAATAGGATGATGAAGACTGTTCAAAATGGAGAAGCTCATTGACTACACTTGCAACCCTGAATACCTGTTGGCGCGGAACAAGTTGATGGCCTGGGAGGACCATTTCTTTAGCCACTATAAAAGCCGCGACAGCATTTCCATCGAGGGGATCGGGGCTGTCAAAACGGTCCATCTGTGTAATCACAACCAGCAGCTGCTTCGGCAGGCATTCGATCTGAAAATGAGGATGATCCCATACCGGAAGATTGTGCTGAGGAGGTTCGTCAATTCAGTGGCACTGCATCTGCGGTTCAGCCTGCAGAACCTGGTGAACAAGGAGATGGAGAAGGAGATTAGGGGGGAGCGGACGGGGCACAGCATCAAGAGGATGATGGAGGAAACGCCGGAGGTGGCCGAGAAGCGAGAGGAGCTGAACAGGAGCATCAAGCAGTTGAGGGAGTCGGCGGAGGTAGTGGCCAAGTTCATGGACTAGATCGTTACCAATGGTGACTACAGTGATTAATTAGTGTTGCTGTTCTGTTCTTTTTTTCTTGTTTGGTTAGGTGGGTTCTTCGTGGGATTCTACCGGACTCCAATTAGCTTTCCTATAATTAGTTCTTGGTAGACCTGTCAAATGGGTGGGTTGGGTCGGGTTTGGGTCGGGTTGAAAATGGCCCGACCCATATTGACCCATTTAATCCGTTTTGCCAAATTCATGTAATGAAAATCTAGTGATCCATACCTGACCCGATCCACACCCGACTCATACCCAACTCGACCCATATTATTAAAAGCCATTATTATTGTAGATAAACCCAAACTCACTCTAAGCTCCATGTTAAATGACCCACTTAATCCATATTTGACATATATTTAACTTTTACTTAACCCATATTTGATCAATATTTAACTTTCACTTGATCCATATTTAACCCATATTTAATTTTCACTTAATCCATATTTGACCCATATTTAACCCATTTAACTAAAAATGAGTCATAATATGGGTTTGTGACCCATTTTGACACATCTAGTTCTTGATGATGTACTAGTTAAGTTAAAATTGGTTTTTGAAATCTTAGATGCCGTTTGGTTAAGTTCATATGTCGATATTGTTTATTTATTTTTTGAAAGCAAACACAAACAGCTTTTCATGTCAAAATACTCTTTGGATGGCTAAGAATAGGATCGGTTATTTCGAAAGAAAATAAAGCTGAGGTAACCTATTATCTTGAAAGCACAAAGCGTTTTGTCTTTTGTAATCGGAAAAGTGATTATATCTATACATACTTTCTACTTTATTTTTTTATCTGTATATAATTTTAGAGGCCAAAAACGTAGTTTATAAGTTTAACCGAGAGGCAAATTTTTATGACAAAAGACCACAAATCTTTTCTATATAAAAAAAGAAATAATTAGGCGACAATCTTTAATCTATTATGAAAATAATAGTTCATTCTGGACTAAAAAAATCAAATAAGAAACAATTATAAATCATTGTGAGGTTCACTTTGATAAGAATTCATGGCTCATAACAATTATTATTCTAAAAATAGCCTAAAAACTATTGTGCTAGTAAAACCCATATAAAAAAAATCTGCATTTTCACTTTTTTTGGGATGCACTGATCAAGATTTCTTAAAGCTATTTTCAGCATTAATTAGAAGAATAAGTTGTCTCAAAATTCCTTTTAATTTTTAATTAATAGCTCGATTTGCAAGGGATAGCTTTATGCATATGAATTCATCTTGGTTCTAAAATCTGTGGGGCCTAAAGTTCACAACAATTGAGGTACTTCTTTTGAGCCTTAGTCTTCCATTCACCCAGAACTTGGCTGGTTAATCATCACTACAATAGAAAAGTGGGTCCTTCCCCAAGGCCTTTGAATCAAGCTTTTCTTTGTCATATGCTCCTTTTTATCATGTCCTCTAAATATGAACATGATGAATAATGTATCATATATTCCTCACACTTTTTTTATATGTAAGTATTAACATTGAAATGTGTTTCTTCTGCTTAATTTAATTAGTTGATTATTTAGTTTATATATCTAGTTGAGCAAAACATACTATGAAATAATAAATTAAAAATATATATAACTAGCAGTTAGACATGATAAATATTATTTAAAATGAAAATCATGTTAAATTAGCATTTTTCAATACTGACGCCTAAATTTTGATGCCCCATTTAGTAATTAATTGTAAAAAAAATTGACCCCGACCTTTAAACAAAAATATTGGTTAAATTGCATATAGACATTAGGGAGATTTGCATTACGCCAACAATTGCATTTGTATTGGACTGATGGTGAATGAGTGCAAGTGAGTAGTTTCAAACTTAATTAACATGGTGGGAGGAAATTCGGCTAAGCCCATATTGCAAATGTTAAATAAAAAGAATAACAAATTCAAGAGGGAGATAATCTTGGTCAAAAAGGAGATGATCCATGAAGATTCGTAGCATCACGAAAGCGTAGAGGATCAAGAACAAAATTGAAAAGTCAAGATTAGACCTCTCTTTGATATAAAGATAAATCAGGGAAAGAAGAGATTGGCCAGAGGGAGTAAGTGGGGTTCTTGGCAAATCGAACGAAATTGACAAAAGAGGGAAAGAAATCGATGCGCAAGTTCTGCGGCCACACTCCGGCATAGCCCGGTTCGAGCAACACGGCAAATATCTCGCCGTTGTCAGTGCCCGGCCAAGTCACGCCCTTCTCCGAGGCGAAGCAGTTCAGTGAGGAGCAAGCTTCGAGTATAAAGCAGCCCGGTGAGACTTTCTGTTCGAATCCCCGACGGTTGCCGAGCCTCTATCGAAGCCAGCAGTCATTGGCGGAGTTCTTCAGGGACTTCCGTCGCGACCAGCAGCTATCCTAGCAGGCCTGAGCCCTCGCGTCTTCATCATTGCTGGTGGTCTTTTGCAGACGCCACTGTCCAGATCTTGTATCATGCCGGCCAGTGGTGACGGCGATTCTTTCGTGGGTTTTCTCTGGTGTTTCCGAGTTGCGCACGAGTTCATGGCCATCCGTTTCTGAAGCTGAGTCCTCCATCCCGAGGTCAGCCCTTGCTGCACTCTCAAGTCGAGGGAGTTTTTCCTTCTGTTCTTTATGCAGATTTTACCGTGACCAGCCTGTTGCAGACCCTTTTGCTGGGTTCAGTGAAGTCCCTCCGCGAGCCGTGCTCCCTAACGTCGGTCACCGCCGCTGGTTGAGCATCACCACCATCCGCGAGCACCACCGGCCACCCGCCACGTGATCCACTGTTCATCAATTCAAATTTGGCAATACAGTCCTCGAATTAGGTAAAAGTCTTATCAAAATTTGATTTTAGATAATTTGTTGTCTGACTCGAAAGGGTACTATCCGAAGTTTGCATATTTGAGTGATAGGCAATATTCATTAGGATTTATTTTTTAATTCGCAACTGTATATGATCTTTAATTCTACCATAAGGCTTGAGATGGAATTATTAATTCCTCGGGTATTCTTAAAATTGATATTTTGATTTTTAAGGTTTAAAAACGACTTAGGGAATTTATTCACCAAACTTCAAATCGATTAGACATTGTTCCGCATTTGAATCGATTGGATGGCACTTTAGTGGATTGAATGATTTGAATATTTTGATTGCTTGTCTTATCTTGAAAAAATCATTAGTGGTGCCTTCAAGATGAAAATTATTTGCAATGTTAAAAATATGAACCATAAGTCGCGAATTGATATGAACTTATAAAAGTCCGAATTAGCCAAACTCTTAATAGTTCAGCCAAGGTAAGATAGTGACAATTATCAAGCATATCTAAAACATGTCGAATGGTTAACGACACCTTAGTCATTGCTTAATTTGGACATCAAATTCCTTATGTCAAATCAGTCCCTGTCCTATTTGACTAGAAAACAATTTGGTCCTTGTGACTCACACGACAATCCAGCCCAATCAATGCACATTTACTGAAAGGCCACTAATTTGAAAGTCACTATAGCACTAATGAGTAAAACAGGGCTTCTAATTTTTCTAAAGCAATTAGAAAGAGATTCTTTTAACCTAACGCCACTAGCGCCACGAGGACAGCCAGCTCTCATCTTGAGTGGAGCTTATTGGGTCTTTGCTTGCTTGCCCTCATCTAATTCTAACCGAGGGACAATGACCCTTGCGTGTATGGTGGTGGCACAACGTCACGACCACATGTCACCATCGAGTAGTGGTCAATTGACCCCTCACAAGGTCTTGACCACATGTCAAGACCTTTGTCGAAGATCACCAGCCCTAACCGTGCAAGGGGTTGGTGGCAATTTCTTTCTAGTCTCTTGTTACATGCTCTCATTTATGCCAATAATGTTATTAAATGTCTATGAGTAGCGCAAATTGCAATTTATAGAATAAGCTAGATCAGAAGAGAAAATATTGGAGACAAAAGATGAAAATAAATATATTGTGAGGACATTGATTAACCATATTCTAAAGTACAAAGACATGTAGGAACGGGTTATGTTTTGCTCTATCTTTGGTTGGAGCACAATCCATTGATTAATGAATTCTAGATATAGACATCTCCCACATTTATTTTCAATAAAGTATAGATATGAGTAATTGCTACATTTGAAGATATTTGTAACGCATAAATCAAATGATTGACTAAAAAGCTAGAAAGGATTTTCTCCAAATTGAAAAGAAAAAAAATTCAACAGTCATATTCTCATTTGAAGTATTAGGATGGTGGAGCCAGCTTGTACAAGGAAAATCTTTGGATTAACCATATTCTTAGGCGACGGTGGACAAAAGATTCAAATTCGAAATATACGATAAGTCAAGCGTTTAGATGAAAAATTTCGCTTACAAATATTCACACTTTGAATTTTTTTTTTTTTTTTTTGGCATTGATTCTTTTGACGGAGAGGCTTGAATTCATGTTATGGAAATGATGGGACATTGGGATGTGCTATTGAATAGAATTTTCTTATTTCTTCTTTATGATTCTCAGAATTAAATATTTTCTTTAATAAAGTTTCCAAATGCGAAGGAAAAAAGTATATGCGCTTTAATTTCTTTAGATGACGCCAGATCGCCCATTCTTTCTCCCGACAAAAACCAAAAGCTAAAAAGAAAAACCTAAAAGACAAGATCCGAGATGATTCACTCCGTCATTGATTGATATTACGCAGTCTTCCGGTCTCTCTCTCTCTCTGTGTTGCAGCCATCAGCTTCGACCACCTCTCTCTCTCTCTCTCTCTCTCTCCATGTACATGTCGGGTTATGCAAGAATGTTAGCGGAGCGGTGCTGATTCGATCCCCCGCAGGTGGGAAAAGCTTTTGGTTGTTGACCGGGTGATGGGCCATCGCTCTTCCCTCCTCTTCCTCTTCCTCCTCCTCGTCTTCCTCCTCCTCCAATGGCGAAATCGTCTCTCCTACTGATCGATCCGATCCTGCCCATCACCGGCATCAACCTCCTCCTCATCCTCCTCCACTCCCTCTTATAACTCGTGCTCTCCCGCCGGTTCTTCCGGTACCCAGGTGTGATTTCCACTCGAGTTTCTTGGGTTCGATCCCATTTGTCCGGAGGGGCCAACCCTTTTGGGGAAAAGCGCCCTTTTCCCCCCACCCCCCGCCGTTTTCCTCGGCGACCCAGAAAACGCGGGAAGCTCGATCCGATAAAGTTCGAATCTTTTGGCTCCGTGGTCCGTACATCTCGCTGATTCGTTAATTCAGTTGGTTTGGTTCTGCACAGGTAGGTCCTATGGGGTTTCCATGATGCCACTCTGTTGTGAGTTTTTCTGGGGCATTCTGTTATTTCTTCAGCTTGATTTAGGGCGACAGATATCGGGATTGCATCTGAGCTTTCGTGTGCCATTTGTGGGTGTTCTTTAATTTCACATGATTTGAAATGGGACTGAGGAGATTAGGTGAATTTGTCTGTGTTTTAGATTGATTGATTGGGATGGCATCGGTGTTTATATACCATGTGGTTGGCGATTTGACTGTGGGGAAGCCTGAGCTGGTGGAGTTCGTCGAGACAGACACAGTTGAGTCGGCAATAGCAGCGATTGGGGAGTCAACGGAAGGAGGGATACCCGTGTGGAAGAGGAGATTGTTGCCCGGAAGCGTGGTTGAGAGCGCCGAGATGAGGCAGCAGAGGTTTGTGGGTATCTTGGATTCTCTTGACATTGTCACTTTTTTGGCGAGGAGTGAGTGTTTGCAAGATCAGGAGAGAGCCATGAAGACCCCTGTATCTGAGGTTGTCTTCCCCAATGGTTCTTTGCTGAGATTGGTTGATCCTGGAACAAGGTTAGATCTCCTTTTGGCTCACAATCTTCGTTCTTTTCCTGGATAGTCATAGCGATTGGTTCAATCATGTTATTTTATGCATTGTTTAGCTTCTTTTTGGGTTTGGCAGGGTTGATAATTCTGTTTTTATTTTTATTTTCTTTATCCTTGAATGATGGTGGCAAGCATCAAGAAAAATCGTGTGCTTCAATGCTCTCCTTGTTGCCTTTTATCAGCGTGAGAATCTAGCTGGTTTTGTTGCATTAGCTTATGATCAACACACTCTAGAATGAGTGCATTTTGTGTTGATGCCCTTTGGCTAGCATTCAAATTCCTGAGATTTGTGATCTGAACTTCTTCAAAAGAAAAGTCTCATATCCTTAATTAATTTGACTAGTTATACCTCATAGGAATATGTGTTCTTTGTACCATGAGATGGTGATATTTGGCTTAATATTGAGAATTGTGAATTAAGAATAAAGTTTTTATAATCTTAAGCTGCCTTAAACTAATGAGAATGGTCCACAGGATTATTGAGGAACAGTTATGTTTTTGGGAGCATGGTTTGTGGTAGTTCTACTTTAAAACGTGGATAAAAGGAATGTGTCATGCAACTAGATTAAGGTGTTGCTGTTGGGTGTGAGCATGAAAGAAAGATGGGACATATGCTTGCTAGAGCTGGTTTATGGAGATGCAATTGTACATCATCCAAAAGTAGTTATGGTTTTGATAAGCCTCGCCCAAAAGTAGGTAGGGTTTTGGTAAGCCTAAGATGATATGGGTAAACTATAAAGAAGAGTTTTGGAGGATACTGTACTAGATAAAGAGTGAATAGCTTCAGAGGCAACTTGGTTTTCTGGCTCTCAAGGTAGATATTGTGGGTGCTTGTCAACCTTGTCTCAGTATTTCTCATAGCCCAATAGGAGTATAGGTCATCCTGTTGACTCCTTTGTGATTTTCCCCATTTCAGGCCTAGCCAGGCCTAGCCAGGCCTGAAGTGAAGAAGCCCGGACATATATAGGGCGGGCTAAATCTGATCTTTTGGTGATCAGGCTTGAGATGTCCAGGCCTGCAATTTTTGGTCAGGCTAACTTAATGGTAAAAGAGGACCTCCCCACCCTCCCCTCCAAAAGAAAAAAAAATCACCCCTAGTGTTCCATTGGGTTTACAGATACTAACCCCTGAGGGAAAAGCTGTTCTTAATGGAGCTAATTGCAATAAGAGATCTCTTCCTTTCTAATTGTTCTGAGTTTTGACCTGTCTCGGAGAACAATGTAATGCAGTTTTAATTACTGTTTTGCGTGGAAAAGGATGGAGGAAAAGATAACTTTTGTTCATTGATGAGGACTTGCATATGTTCCCAGTGATTACTATACTTGAGGAGTCATCCGGTTCAGTTTTGAGAACATGCAGTAACCTTTGAGTGATCAGTTGCTTACTACTTCATATGCATTCTAGATATATACTTGTGGTAGGTGATGAGGTAGCCTGTTCCATTGAGGAATTCTTGACTTTTGTTCTTTTGGGTGGAAGACTGATAGATGCACTGGAGATGATGAAGCAGGGAGTGAAGCGTCTTCTTGTCCCAAAGAGCACTGTGTGGAGAGGCATGAGCAAAAGATTCTCAATTTTGTACAATGGCAAGTGGCTTAAGAACAACAGCAGCAACAATCTTGCTGTCAATACCAGCCGGCCTTCCTCATCTTCCACCACCTCTATCCGTGACAAGTTTTGTTGCCTTTCCAGGGAAGACATCCTCAGATTCCTCATTGGTTGCCTAGGTGCACTCGCACCATTGCCCCTTTCCTCCATCTCATCCCTTGGAGCTGTCAATCCTAACTACAGTTCTGTGGATGCCTCTTCACCTGCCATCGAAGTGACTGGGAAGCGACCTCAAGACCCCAGAGCGCTTGCTGTCGTGGAGAATTCACCAGATGGCGAACACAAGATAATTGGTGAGATTTCAGCCTCAAGACTGTGGAAATGTGACTATGTTGCCGCAGCATGGGCTTTAGCCAACCTCTCTGCCGGTCAGTTTGTGATGGGGGTTGAAGATAATGTTACTCCAAGGTCACTGCCTGAAATCCAAGTCAACAACTCAAAAGTTGGACCCAGTAACAGTATGGCAAATGGAGTTGGGTCGAACCGACAGAGGAAGTTCAGCAGTAGGAGCATTGGGTTCTTCAGCAACCCAACAAGCCCAAGTTTTGGCGCTAGTAGGAGCATGTACAGGGGAAGAAGTGCACCCTTGACATGTAAGGTCACAAGTTCATTAGCTGCAGTAATGGCTCAGATGTTGTCTCACAGGGCCACTCACGTGTGGGTGACTGAGTCTGAGAGCGAAGACATACTAGTTGGGGTGGTGGGTTATGGGGACATTCTGCTTGCTGTGACAAAGCAACCGCCGCCTAGTATTCCATTGAATCGATCCGTTGAAGGACTTGCATTGGCATCAGAGATTCAGAGCTGATGACATCTTTTGTGCCGTACCTTTTTTCGTGGATATAGACTGTGTACCAGTATGTTGTTAGTGTGATTCTTCTTTATGAACTCTTATTTTCAGTGTTGTTTATGGAGGGGAGACAAAAGGACCTCTAGGTTTTGGGGGCATAGGAGTTATGCTCGGAATAGAAGCTGTTAGGAGCTTAAGATTGGCTGGTTTGTCACCGAAGTGATTGAGACTGTTATAGCAAAATAAATTGGTGTTTACTTGACTGTTTTATTTGATTGAGAAATTTGTTTCCTTATTGCAATTTATGTAGTCTTTGGATTGCTTTCGGACTATTTGTGTTGTGTGCGTGATTGCGTTGCGATTTCAGTTGCATCGTGTGTATTCTGATCAGACACAATTGAGAATAACACGATAATCATTACGAAAATGAAAGCTGTAGGGACTAAATACCTCGATTAAGGACTCAAAAGTGGTATTGAAAAAGTTACACTCTTCACGAAGGATTGAATATTACACTGATATGATATACGTATACAATATCTTAAGAGAAACTGGAGATGTCAAAATGGATTTTAAACCCATTTATAATTCATTTAAATCATAAACATGTCATATATGAATTACTTACATTTTAAAGAGACTAGTTAAATAGATTTAAAAATTGAAAGGACTTAAAACTCATTTCCAGCTCAATCCTTGAACTCTTTCTTTCACCCTTTTAACTTTATAAAAATATTTTTTTATAAAAGTCGAAATTATAATCATTTTTTATATTTCATTTTTTCTTTCTTCTTCCTCCTTCCTTAGCCAGTGGTCGAAATAGCACCGGTTGGCGACCAGCCAAGCGAGGCTCGAGCTCACTAGCCTTAGGCGAGCTCAAGGTCTTGAGTCAAGTCAAGCCTCATCGACTTCTAGCGAGACTCGAGCTCACCAAATTTGGCAAAGCTTGAGCTTGCCAATTTGGCAAAGCTTGAACTCACTTGACACCAACGAGCTCAATCTCACCAATGACTGGCGAGACTCAAGCTTGCTCGAGCTCGCCTGTAGCCCGCTTTTTGTTGTCATGGTCGGTGGGTGGCCGAAGAAGAAGAAGAAGAAGAAAAAGAAACAAAAAAAAAAATTATAAATTCAATTTTTTTTTTTTTTAAAATAAAATATTAAAAGGAGTCAATGAGGAAAATTTAATCATATTTTTTTATACAAAACGGAAAAAAAATATTTTATAATTTATTTTCAAATTTTAGGCAAAAATCAAAATATATTATAATTTTCCTAAAAAAAAATACTTCTTGGAAAATATTTAAGAAACAAATGAAGTCTTATTTAAAATAAAATTTTAAAAAATTGTCCACTAGATTTGTATTTCATGAAAATGTCTTAATAAAACCATTTTTCTAAAAAAATCATAAGAAATAAGTTTTTTTTATATTTAGCTAACTAGATCGGGTATGAGTTGAGAATGGGCCATGGTTAGATATAGATAAAAAAATTTGCACTATGATAAATGAGTCATAAATAGATTAAATGAATAAGTTTGAGTTAGACCATTTATAACCTAACTCAATGGTTTGCACTTAATGTCGCTTGTTCTCGAAGTCATTTTGGATTTGTCTATTTGATGTGACTTAGTGCTCGTCTTATGTTTCATCCGTAAGAAATGGCTTTGAAGAGTCATATAGATGCAATTCACCCTATTTCTCATCGCGTTTTCAGCTGTTGAGTTCACTTTGTACTTAGGCCTACTATTCATATGGCCGGGCCTAGCCGAGTTGGGCTTAATTATGTTACCAATGTATATCCATTTATAAAGCTGGCGGGTTGCATATTACCATGCACTTTCATTTACTTTAAGGAAAATTTCAACATTCCACCTGAACTGGTGCCAATTTCTCAAAAATTTACACATAATAGACTTTGTCTCAAAGTACCGTGACAACTTTGTTGTCCCAATGAACCCCATGAGCATCACCATCCGCAAATATTATGGCTGGTCATGTGCCCGTCATGAGCATTTTTTGCACCTTTCCAAAGGGCATTTTGATCGGTTAAGACCTAAGCCCCCATGCTGATGACGAAGTTTGATGGAGGAATTTACCGTTAAAGGGTATACAGTAATTTCCACATATTTGTATGCTCTAAACTCCTACTATAAATTAAAACGATTACTCTTGTAATTGGAACTCCATACTAATCCTAATAGCAAAGAGATTGCCTAGTGTAACACCATTACTTTTTCCTTTCTAATTCTGAAAGGATATTTAGTGTAACAATTTGCATGTCTTCTTCTCTCGTTGCATTCCTAACACTTGATATTAAAGCCATGTTCCCCAGAATAGTGGAGTGGTGAAGATGGATGAAGAGAAGGTGAAGATTGATCAGTTTGATAGTAAGGACTTTGAATTCTAAAAGATGCAGATTAGGGATTTGTTGTATCAAAAGAACCTGAATTAGCATATGTCAAGAGAGAAGCCAAAATTGTTGAGCAAAAAGACTACTAATTATTAGACCAACAAGCCCTATATATGATTTGCCTCACGTTGGCGTGGAACTTTTCCTTCAACATTGCTAATAAGAAGACAACGATGGATTTGACGAGGACTTTATCCAGCATGTATGAGATTCCCTCTATGTCAAACAATGCATATCTAATGCATCATTTGTTCAATTTGAAGATAGTTTAAGATGCTTTTATGACACATCAAAGAATTCAACGTGATGACAACTTAACTAAGTTAGGTGGTAATCAAATTCAATGACGAGCAAAAAGTTTTGATTTTTTTATCTTCTCTATTTGAAAGTTGGAATGCAATTGTGACCAAGGTGAGCAGTTCATATGGTCAAGTGAATCTTGGGGCATTTCCTTGAATGTTGACGATAGAGTAAGAAGCAATCATAGAGGTCAATACCATCATGGTACATTGAAGTCTAGAGGGAGAAGCAAATTGAGATCTTGAGGTTGAAGTAATTTGCTAGAATTGCAAAAAGAAGGACTGCTTAAAATGAGACTATAAAGATCCAAAGAAGAAAAATCAGTATCAATGAGATAATTGGGTAAAAATACAACTCAAGTGTCAAAACTTGACACGATGGTGACATGATGGAATATTTAAGTGCCAAAAGTTACAAAATGTACACTTAAGTATAATTTAAAAAAAAAAAAAATTGGATCATTTAAGTGCCAACTCTAGTGAAGGCCGCCGGGAAATCTGATGTGACTTATTTTAATAATATAATTTGCTTACATGGCTCGCCGAAAGTTGAGTCAGCAAAAACTCAGCCAAAACATTATCATTTTTGTGTTGACATGGCATTTAAAAAATATATTAATTAATTAATATTAAATAACTTTAAAAATATATTATTATAAAATTGATTAATTTAAAAAAAAAAAAAAAAAAAAGGAAGGGAGGGTTCGGGCAAGGGCTGTGTAGCCCTCGCCCGAATCCTCCCTTCCCTTTTTTTTTTTTAAATCAATTTTAAAATATTTTTTTCAGGTATGACTTGGACTATTTTTTTTTTTTTAAATTGGCATGTGGATATTTTCTTTTTGAAAAAAATTGCCCCGTTAGCAAATAAAATCGTCGGAAAATGACATGTGGCAATTTAATAGGATTTTTCGCCGTTGGCACTTAATTATTCCCCGTGCCAAGTTTTGGCACTCAGGGGTCCACACGTCAAGATAATTGTGAATATGACCTTTGAAAAGATGTTTGTCTATGATGCTTAAATTTTGAGCATTGACAGTGAGATTGAGCTTTAAATTCTAAATCAAGGTGCATCCTTCCACTCAACTTTATGTAGAGAATTAATACACACTTTTGTTATTAGGAAGTTTGCAAAAGTTTATCTTACTATGATGCCTTAATTTTGAGAGCTGATAGGCCAATTGACTCTTAATCGATTCTTATTTCAAAGTACACATTCGCTTGGAATCAACTTATGGTTGTTTGCAGTTTTGATAATGATAAACAGAATCACCTGTCATCCAATTATATTCTTTCTACGAATTAACTTGCAATCATTCCTTGAATCGGCTTGTATAAGCATAGGATCATCCTTCGTCAAGTCCCATGGTCGAATCACTATTCCAGGTCAATTTCTCTAGTCGTACATACTTATTTCCTCATTAGTCTTTCCCTCACAATTAGTATCTCATGAATGATCGATTTTAAGTGAGATAAACTAATAATACATTGATGAAATTCACATTCACTATATTCCAAAATGGCTCGAAATCCAGGACATCACAATTTCACTCAACTTTATGTAGAGAATTAATACACAATTTTGTTGTTAGGAAATTTGTAAACATTTATCTTACTATGATGCCTTAATTTCAAGAGCTAATAGGCCAATTGAGTCTTAAATTCTAAATCAAGGTGCATCATTTCACTCAACTTTATGTGGAGAGTTAATATATAATTTTGTTGTTTGGAAGTTTGGAAAGGTTTATAGTACTAATGATGAACCTTTAGATATTATGGGGAAGGGTGACGTTCATATAGCAACTATCATTGAGTTTCAAAGGAAGTCACATTATGTCAAGTATGTTTATGGCCTTAGGAGAAATTTGATCTTTATAGGTCAATCAAACAACACGAGATATAGAATTATGTTAAGGGATGCGTTATGGAAGTTGGGATTATTGTATATGACTAAAAATAATAAAGGAATACTAGCAATTGCTAACTCGGAACTTGATTCCAAATTGTAGTTCCGTGGGGTCAAACACATGAGCAAAAAGGGATGAAGGTGTTAGCATCAAAGGGAAAATAATTTAATCTTAAGTCCATAGAGATTGGTCTATGCAAAGATTGAGTTATTGGTAATCAAAATAGGTACATTTTTCCAAGATTAGAAGGTTATCAAACAAAGAAAAGTTAGAGCTGGTGCATACAATGTCTGAGACTGGCCTTGAGCAGTCCCTTAGAGGCTCATGCTATTATGTCATGTTCATTGATGACTCCACTAGGAAGGTATAAGTTTATTTTCTGAAAAATAAATCTGATGTGTTTGTTACTTTTAAAAAATAGAAAGTTGAATGGGAGAATAAGACTTGTCTAAAGATTAAATGTCTAAGGTTTGACAATGGTGGCAAGTATGATAGCAATGAAATCAAAAAGTTTTGTGCAAAATATAAAATGAGAACGACAAGAATATTTCCCAACAAAGCATAACAAAATGGAGTTGCTAAAATGATGACTAGAACTTTGAATGACCATACAAGAAGTATGAGGATGCATATATTATTATCCAAGACATTTTGGGAAGAAGCATTTAACAAGACTTATACACATGAAGTGCCAAAACTTTGCACGGGAAGATACTTAAGTGCTAGAAAAGGAGAAACATAGCTTACTTAAGTGTCAGTGATGAGAAATTCCAATCACAATGCTAACATGACATTTTTGTGACGAGTTAAGGTCGAAACAACATCGTTTTGGGCACTAATGTGGCTAGACAAGCCTAAAATGATGTCATTTTAGGTGTTAACATAGTTAGATCAGCCCAAAACAATGCCATTTTAGCATAAATTCAATTTTATATAAATATTAGTTAAATTAAAAATGAAATTTTAAAAAAGGGGACACATAGGCCCGGGGGGCTTCCCTGCCTGTGGCCATCATCCTATCATTGGTGGGGCAATAGCGATGGCCATGAGAGTCATCAACGCTTAGGTGAGGGCCAAGGACCCTCATCGACCAAAGGCGAGGGTTGCCTAAGAGAGGGTGATAAAGGCATTGGGCAAGGGCTACCGGTACTTACTCAAGGGCTAGCGACCCTCATCCAGATCTAGGAGAGAATTGTCACCCTCTCTCGGCTTCTCAACCCTTACTAAGGCGCCGGCAACACTTGTGGCCATTGCCACCACCCCATTGGCGATGGGAAGTTAACCACAAGCAAGGGTACCCCTTCTCGCTTGTGCTATTATTTTTAATTTTAATATTATTTAATTAATATTTATATTAAAAATTGAATTCGGGCCACAATGATGTCGCTGTAGCTGAGTCTAAGCTAACTCAACTTTCTGGTGAGCTATGTAGATGGCTTATATTATTTATAAAAAAAAAAAAAGTTGTGTCGAATTTTCAATCATTTACTAGACTTGACGCTTAAATGTCCCAATTTTCTAAAAACATGGCATTTAAGTATATATTTCAGAATTTTTGGTATTTAAGTATACTCCCATATCAAATTTTGGCACTTGTGCTTTTTTTTGCCAACATTGAACATAGCAGCATACCCAATCAACAAAGGACTTTTAATTCCACTTGATTTCAAGCAATCAAAAGAAGAATAGCCTAGAAGTTAAATCTCTTGTATCTTAAAGTTTTTTGTTGAGTTTCATATGTACACATAAATTCTAAAAATAGAAACAAGCTTAATACATACACCATAATTTTTTTTCATTAGATATAATTCTAATGATTTTTAGCCATAAATTTTGGGATAAACAAAGTTTAAAATATATAAGTACTAAAGCTGTTACATTGAATGAAAATATTTTGTACAATGACAATTTAATGGTAAAATCTAGTGTGAGGAAAAAATAGAGGAGACTAGAGAGCTGAATCGAAGAAGGTTTCCAAGCATTTTTAGGTTAAGAATCTCTAAACTATTGTTGTAGACTCTAATCAAGAACCAAAACAAGAACCACCTACACTTGAACTTACTTTGAGAAGGTCTAGGAGAACATCTATACTTATACAAATGTATTCTTCATCATTGCACTAATTACTTATAATTGATGTTGGCCAACCATAACATTTTTCAAAAGCAATATATGATAAAGATTATATTAGGTGGAAGTTGGCAATGCAAGATGAGTTGGATTCTCTCGAGAAAATTGAAACTTATTTATCAAGTCAATTACGATATAGGAAGAAGGCATTATGGAACAAGCGGGCGTATATGGTCAAAGAAGAGCTTGATTGCAACATGAGGTACAAAACAAGACTAGTAGTGAAGTCGTGAAGTTAACTACAATAAGGCTAGTGTTGTATATTATTGCTCTTGAAATTTACATTTAGAGCAGTTGATGTAAAGATCGTATTTTTCCATAATGACCTAGAGGGGGATAACCCAAATGGTACAATTAGAACTTTTTTAGATACCTAGCAAAGAAAATTATGTCTTCAAATTGTGGGAAATATTGCATAGTATGGAACACGCTTGGTACAAAAGAATTTGACACATTTATATGACATTAGATGTGAAATGGATCATTTTTATTAATTCAAAAAATATGATAACTATTATATTATTTTACAATAGTTTGTGGAGAATATGCTCATTGTAAGATCTAACACGAGGGGGTTCAATAGATAAAGCAATAATTGTCAAAAGAGTTCAAAATGAAGGACTTTAGAGTAGCACATCAAATTCTTAGGATGAGGATTACGTGAGATAAATCTAGAAAAAAAAAATCTAAATATATCTCAAGAAAAATACAGTGAAAAGGTGCTGGACAAATTTAGAGTTTATAATGCAAAGCCTACTTCTTTAGGAAGTTACTTCAAGCTCTAGAAAAAGTAGTCATCAAAGACAAATGAGGAGTGGGAGTACTTGGCAAAGGTGTTTCAATTGTCGACAATTTGATCTATGATATGGTATGTACCAAACTAGGTATACCTTATATGGTGAGAGTTGTGAGTAGATTTATACATAATACAGTAATTGTAACATCCTGAAAATTGACGCATTTTAGCCCGATTTTTAATCCGATTTTGGGAACCGATTTCTCCGTGATATCAGGACTAAATACTTGGACGTCGCCTCATTTATTTTGGGATTTTCCGTTGGACACGGAAGCGTCGAAAAAGGGAAAATTGGACCGGGTTTCGGGCCGCGGGTGGGCCGGCCCAAGACCGGCGGCCCAATGGGCCTTGCACCCATTCAGCCCAGCCCAAGGGGGCCCAAGCTGGCCCATTCTCCTCTCCCTCCTCAGCCCATGGGCTTCTCTCTTAGGCCTCTTGCTTTTGTGCCCTAGTGGGCATTGTTTTTGCTTGTTTTTGCTTTGTTTTGATTGGTTCTTCAACAAGTGGCTTGCCCACTTGCCTTGGCCCTTATCCAAGTCTCCAGCAGCTCCTTCTCTCTCCTCTTTCTCCCCCAAAATTCGTACCAGCCCAGCCACCCTCTCTCTCCCTTTTTCTCTTCCTTTTCTCTTCCATTTCTGGTGTTCTTTGCTGTACATGCTGTTTTCCAGCCCAAAAACAGCCTTGCCGCCATCACCGGAGCCGCCACCACCACCCAAAGTGTAGTCTTGGAAGTTAGGAAGCCAGCCGCACACCCCGGTCACCCCTGGTCGCCCCGAACAGCCCGTTTCGGCCTTTTCCGCTCAGCTGCACCGGTTCCGCGTGAACAGTAACCAGCACTGTTTTTGGCCCGTTTCGACCATCGTTTGTCATCCGTTGCCATCCCCGAGCTTACCCCTCGTAGACCTCGTTCCCCTCTACGCGCCGGTGTCGCCGGATTTCCGATCCAAGTAAGTTAACTTCCTAATCCTTGTTTAGGGGTTAATCTTGCTTAGGGGTTAATTAGTGTATTTGTGTGTTTGTGATTAATTAAGGTTGATTGGTTAATTATTCTGGTTAATTAATTCTGACTAGGGTTAGTTAATTGACCATAGTTAGTATTAAAGTAACTAAGGTTAATGAATTAAAGTAACCATGGTTAGTTTTAAAAGTAACTAAGGTTAGAATTTAACTATGGTTAGGTTAGATTAACTAGGGTTGAGTTAATTTGTTAACCATGGTTAAGTTTTTTATTTTTATTTATTTATTTAATTTCGGACGAATTTACTATTCACAAATTACTGTTCACGGATTACTGTTCATGGATTACTGTTCACGGCACTGTTCATGCAGAAGCTAATTTTTGGTTTATTTTGATGTGTTCTTGGTTGTTATGATTTATTGAAGTGCCGATTGTTAATTATACTTGTGAATATTGATGAAATGCGTGATCAAATGCTGATTGGAAATTGGATTTTGAAATTGTCGAGTGATACCGTATAACATGTTGCGTGGGTTATTTGAAATGGCATGTCGCATGAGTAAAGTTGCATTCACGACCAAGCAAAAGCAAAGATAAGAATGACCTATTTGCTGATGTGTTGCATGGTCAGATTAAAGTTGATAGCCCGGTTGAGCCGGATGACCGCCAATCCTTCGGGGTTGTGCCGTGACCATTGGGTCGCCTGACAGTGGTCAGATGCGGAGTCGCGGTTGAGGCCGGGCCCATGCTCCTTATGGAATGCCGTCGGTGGGGGAGAGCCCATGACGTCGCCGTGCCTCACGGGGGAGGACGATGCCTGGTTTACGACCAATTGACCGCCAACCATAAGGTTGTGCCGTGGCCTAGAGGGTCGTAATAATCGGAGCATGTGTGGGCGGTGTGATATGAGAAATTTTTGTGTAATGCTCTGATTATTTGCATGCCTCTTACTGTTGTTGTGAGACGATTGACAGTTTCTACAGGTCGTGTGTGCCAAGGCCAGGTAGGGTCGCCTGTGATTGCACCTGTTTATTAAACTGTCTTCCGTGGTTATCTTTCTGAGGTGGTATTGCATTGATTGCTGTATTAGGTTGTATGTTAAACTCCCGAGGCGAGCGAAGTTCCTAACCGGGGCTTAGGACTTTAACTTGCTGAGTTTATCTCAACCCGTCGTGGTTAACATTTTCAGGCCCTAGATGATGCGCACCCGGTGCGCCGGCGCCCGGTGGGCATGAGCACCACCGCCCTTTGTGCGGCCCGCCCCGGGCCGCAATTTTCTGTTCGAGCACCATGTGACTACTGTGTGGGTGGATGAAGGGTCGAGGCACCATCGCGTGCCTCATGTCTTCAAGGCGTGGTTTATTCGACAGCATGGCATTCTGCACGGTCCCCTCCGAGGTTTCGATGGGCCGGCTCCTCCTGTGGGGCCGATCGAGGAGGTCTGGGATCCCATGGACCTGGATCCCCCTGACGGTGAGATCTGCGACCCGAGGATCGAGATGAGTGATCCCTCTGAGGAGGGTGATCCCTCTGAGGCTAGCGAGTAGGCTGCTGTGGCCTATTCTCCTTTTGACGAGCCCTCCCCCACCTGTACGGTGTTAGGTTAGCCAGGCCGGTCCCTTTTTGAGTAATATAAAATGGTGTTTACCGCCGTTGTTACTATAATAAAGCATTAAAAGTGGTAAAATGGCTATTGAGATACATTAAGAAGTGGTAAAATGGCTATTGAGATACTTAAGAGGTACCTTAGGTATGTCATCTTTGTTTTATAAAAATAGTGTGACTTTGTAAGGATTTGTCGATGTAGATCTTAATGGTGACATGGACAATAGAAATAGCATCTTGGGTTATATTTTTACCTTAAGTGGCACTATAGTCAGTTAGATGTCAAGACTTCAAAATGTGTGTTTCTTAACCATTGAAGAGAGTATATTGTTATCTCTAAAGCTGGCAAGTAGATGATCTAGTTAAAGAATTTTCTAAATGAGATAGGCAATGAGCAAGATGGCATTGTTTTTTCTAGTGATGGTCAAAGCACTATTTGTCTTGCAAAGACCACCGAATACTTTACTCAAGGACAAAGCACATTGAGTTTAAGTATCATTATATTCATTTGCTAATAGATGATGGGACACTATCATGAAGATCCTTAGTGTGAAGAATCTAGCAAATATGTAAATCAAGACAATCACTTAGGAAGCAATGACACTTTTTTAAAGCTTTTGTATTGTGTTGGACACTCCGACATGTGTTCAATACTTTTTGATACTCTTCGACACTTGGTAAATAAGTGTTGGGAAATCCAATATTTGATCAACTCTCCCAATATTCTCGTGTGAGTCTGGAATTCTAACACATGATTTTAACAGGCACTAGTCAATTTCAAAATTTTCAATAAATGAGGGGTTAAAATGTAAATATGTAAAAAAAAATTAAAAAGAAACAAAAAATAATAAAGGGGGAAAGAAGAAAAATCTAGTTTTCTCTTTTCTTCTTACTTTCATTTCCCATGATAATTCACTCCCAAGTTTATTTTTTCTTCTCTTTTGACATGCTTTAACACGTGAATCCAAAATGTGAATTGTTTGCTTTTTTTTATTCCAAGTTTTATGAATTATTGGAATTGAGTTGACTTTGTTAAATTAAAACAATAAATTATATTAATAAATGATGGAAATTTTTTTAGTGTAAATTAATTATATGCTCTTTTATTAATTAATTATTTGTGAATTTAAATCAAATTAATTTGATTGAAATAATTGTAAAAATGATAATTTATCATGTATATATACTTTTAATATGTGATCTGTCTCAACGTGTTGGAATTCTTTATTTTCTAAAAAATAACGTGTCAACATGTGTCGATGCTACATAGACTGTCACAACTAAGAACTTGTGTGTTACCTTATTTGGCCTTCATGGTTAGTGATAAGGAGGTGTCACCTCACTAAGGACAACTAGGATTACAATGACGAGTGAAGACTATTATGTTTTTGAAAATCAATCTCCAAATGGAGATTAATGGAGTTGTGAAAGGTTATCTAATATTTTATGGTAATTTTTCCCTTTTTAATTCTAATTTTTTTTTCATTATATGATTTCTTCTTTTTCAAATTTGACTTCTAAACATATGTGATTTGGATTTGAATAAGTTCTTAAATATATTAATCTAAATTCTGAATCGTAAAATTTGAGGATATTTTTTTCTAAATGGAGAAGAAAAAATTACATTCAAGAATTTGGGGACCTTTGGTGGAAGGGGGGAGGTAGACTCCCTATCTCTTTCTTCGGAATGGGGCTACCATCATATAGGCACGGGAATTTTCCCCTTTTTAATTTGAAAAAGTGTTTTTAGCTGTCTGAATTCTTCTTTTCTAAATTTGACTTCCAAACATATGTCACTCAGGTGCGCCTTTCCCAGGGCTTCAATAGGACGAGGTTGTCAAGTCAGAAGGTATATTCTCCACTTCCATGAGAATTTCAAGAAATTTACACTACTTTCAAGGGATGTTTCAGCTTTCCCTCCACTTTCTTATATTATTTTAGTCAAAATGTCATTGAAGAGGGGGAAATAAGAGGTGGAAAATCTAAGCAATACCCCGGAAGTGGAGCCCATAGTTTAATGTTATTCCAAATTTGATTTTGCTTTAAACTATCCTCCGAACTTGATCATTTTGACCTAATAACCTCATGAACTCATCACTAGTGAAAGCAAGTGCTTGCCAAAGAGCATATGCTTGTCACAAGCGTGTTTTGCATCTAGTTTGTATTTACATAGCCCTTCATCGACCTTACCCTAAACTTCTTCGTGCCTAAAAAAGTGCCTTGGTTTCGCTCCAATTTAAGGTGTTCTAATTACATCTTTTACCCTACATCTAAATGATGTTTCATCTTTATTTTTTTCGATTGGTTTCCTAGAGACTTCCAGAAAGAGAGACAGTGACCACTGAGGCAAAGCTGCCTCATCGCATCATAGGCCGTCA
The DNA here is from genome assembly GCA_014182735.1 of Corymbia maculata. Classification (NCBI taxonomy): domain Eukaryota; kingdom Viridiplantae; phylum Streptophyta; class Magnoliopsida; order Myrtales; family Myrtaceae; genus Corymbia; species Corymbia maculata. The sequence continues at coordinate 18,361,349 of CM024683.1, read as the reverse complement.
CCCAGTGTTTCTCCCCTACCACAAAGAAAATATTACTTAAGGACAATAAATTAATTTGACTAAAATATTTGGAAAAAAAAAAAATCAAAGATGATCAAGTGGTGTTCATTCTTCTTGCCGTACCTCAGCTACGGCGGCGCAGCCCACGATGCTTTTCACGACAACCTTTTTGGTTAGTGGTCGTCGTTGTCTTATGATGTCTTTATGTTTGTGGTCTATGCACACTCGCAATTGCTTCGAAATAGAGGTTTCTCTTCCACATCTTAGTGGATATCAAACTATGGACGGCATGTTCTGAGGTTGGAGATGTTGAATTGCCTTCCATTTATTGATACAAAGGTCGCACTTGTTAATTGTTTTTGCTTTTTCTCAATTTGGAGTCAGTTTGTAGATTACTTTCGAAAAATTATCTTTTAAATTTCGATATTTGAATGATAAAATATTAATTGATTTATGAAAGATGTTTTTTAGGAACTGAAAATAACAATCTTATATTAGGGAAAACTTCTTTTGCTGATAAGAAGGAGATCATTTTTCTCGAACCATTAAACAAATGAAAATCAACTATTTTCTTTGAAAATATATTTATGAAAAATATCTTCTTTTTTCATGACAATTTTCATTACAAGAAACACATCCCTATTTTACCTTCTTAAAGCTTGGAATTTGGATTTAGTTTAATACTAGACAATTAAATAAAAAATTAAACTATTGCAGGCATCGATATATGTAAGGTCATGTGAGAATAAATCGAAACTTTCATAACTTTTTGACTATTGAAGTTCTTTCGTTTCGATCAAAGAGTGAAGAGGTGTTTCTTTCTTCTTCTTCTTCTTTATTTTATTTTTTTCAACTATTTACTAAGCGGAACCAATTATAATAGTAGTTAGACCATGGCCAAATATACACCGAAAATCTTAAACTTGACAATTTTTTTTTATAAAAAAAAAAGAGTTATCATGTATAATAAAACAAATCAAGAATGATTCCTAAATTTGTTAATTCTGTAAAGATAATCTTCCTAGTGTCACCTTTAGTAGACCATTAAAATGACAATGTGGTGATGGTGACTGCTATGGCATGGCCATGCCAAAACTCAACCGACGCTTTGTGGGCCGCCCCCTCTCTTCTCCCTATGATGTACTTTTCTTCCACTTTTTAAATTTTTTTTTTCTAATTTTGAAACATTATCTGATTGTTTTCTTAAATTTAAGGATGACAAAGCGTCATCTCAGCCTTACTTAATTGCCACTATCATCCTTAATGTGACACCTTTGATGGCACGGTTTGTGTGAGAATTTAATCAATGGAGGATAATTTTGAAATATATAGATCCATTTGCAAGCAGGGATGCCGTCACTATATATGTTCGGTAGGGGCAAAAACCCCCCATTGAACTTCAAGATTCTTCCTCCTAATATGCATTTTTTTAGTGAATAATAATTTGATTCTCATATGTATCTAATATTCACTTGGAGTGGGTGTAATGAGTAATTCAATCTTGATATGATTTGAAGCAATGATGGTTCTAAAGGTTCAAGAAAGAAGATAGATAAACATCATTTTTTCCCATTAAAGTTTTAAATGAAAAAAAGTATGAATAAATATTTAGGAATGTTCAAACTCGTCTCTCTCCTAAATATTGAGAGTCCACATTTCTCAATTACTATGGAAATTAAGAGTGCGTTTGTTTCAATGAAAATAGTTTCTCAAAAAGTGTTTTTGGACTTTCCGTTATTTGTTTTTTCAAAAACGATTTGGTTAATGGAAAATACTTTTCATTCTACATAAATATTATGTATTATTTTAAGAAAATGAATTTTTTGGGAAGGGGAAAACAATTTTCCTATTTATCAAGTCTTTAGGTCATTCCCTTTTTATTAGGTTATCTTTGTCCTTTTTTTTACTCTCCAAAATCTCTTTTTTTTTTTACACTAGTGTAAATTGTTAGTTTAAATATTATTTAATCATTTTCCAAATGTGATACAAACGCCTAAAAATATTTTTAATCATATATCATCAAATATAAGAAAACTAAATCATTTTCCCTGAAAACCATTTTACAAAAATGATACAATTTCCGTAAAACAAACGTACCCTAAAAGTTAGCAAAAGCCAGAGAGCATATCTCTTGGCAAATCAAATCATGCCACTCTTCATGATTTTGATAGAGTCCACATCCCTTGAGATGGGAGTATGATCTTCGATATTAATATGGAAACTAAAGTCAGCAAAAACAAATTTCACCCAAATATACAGTGACTCGCAATAGCTGGACTACACAAAATACACATTGAGTTGCCGCTGTTGGTATTCAATTCGAGTTTCTCCTCCTCCCCTAGGAAAGTAGACGTGCCATGGAAAGCGTGGAAAAAGCTCGGTGCTTTGCTAATTTCATATACGATCAAGTACTTTCTCTTTGAAGTCAAATGTGGCATTATGTTGTCCAACAAATTAGAATGCATCAATGTGGATCTTGTGTAATATGTAGGGTTGGGATCAGATTCCTAGGATGGAGTTATAATTTATAGTAAAAGAGAAATACAAAGTTGCATCTGAAAGAGGACAAAATACTCTCCCCACTATGCACGGTGGAGACGAGCTCATTCTGTGCGTTCACTGGTTTTGAGTTTAGTATTATTACCATGCAACACGTGAAACTGCGCCTCTACTCGGTTTCGCGTCACTTTATCTCAGCAGTGAGTCATCTTACTTTAAAAGCAGCATATTCCATTGATGGCTGAAATGCTTTTCTGAATTCGGTCCTTGGACTTATAATTTATGCAATTAAGTCATTGAACTCGTGGGACTTTTCCAATCTAACTCCCCTCATCTCAAACGTTGGTAATTTGAAGTTAGTACTATTGTGAAAAACAAGTCATCAAACACAACATTAATTAGAATAAGTCAGTGGATTGAATAGAATAAGTCGCTCCATCTAAAATGTTAGTAAATTGAAGTTATCATTGTTGTGAAAAATAAGAGATTGAAAAATAACATGATATGATTGGTTGGACTTACTCCATGAGGAGAGCAACATAGGTCAAGTCATGCAAATACTCTGTGTTTTTCCATATACAATAACTCATTTAATGTTTAACTCTCATAATTCCTTGGGAAACAACCACTTAATCTCTGAATTTCACGAATGTTACAATAAGATATATTGGTTTTAAAACATTTACAATTTCTTTGAGATGTCATTTGTGAGCACACCATGTGATTGATTTATATAGCCCAAATACTCTTATGCTTATTATATATACCACTGAACCCTTATAGGGTCAAACTTGAGATGTATTTTCAAGTGCCATATAAAACCAAGCATAAAGTCCTAAGATATCTTCAAACTATGGTGCGACATGTCAATGGATATTACCATCATTCTTTTATGTTGCCATTCTTCCTTCTATCTAATTCAAACTGAATATTCTGAATTTCCACCATATCATAGCATCCTTTGCTAGTTGTGACATTGCTTTAATTGGTTGAAATTGAAAGTAGATGGACTTGATTGGAATTTTTTTTGTGAAGTCATAGATTTTCTAGCAAAATCACAAAATTCTAAGGATCAAATTGAAAGAATAACGCAAGTTCAAGGATTGGACCTCTCTGGTCCAATCTTTACTGGATTGCACTTTTCCGTTTTCCCCTATCTTTACTGGATTGGACCTCTCTGGTCTCTACGTTCATGAAAGGACAACATTCCTATCTGTCGGCCATTTTTGTTGATGGATCTTCGTCATTAACACCCACACGATATACTCCCTAAGCTAATAGAATGCATTCTTTATATTACTATCCATTCATTAGTCCATATCACCATGTGCGTCTACATCGTGTTTTATTGAGTGATATGAAAATAACTTTTTGTGTTTCCTATCGAGGCAATATCACAATCTGACAAAGTGTTTTCACTTATGAGATCTTCTGACGAAGCACTGAGAATGAGTCCAATTAGGGAAGTGATTATGCCCCGTGGTATGCACAATGTACGAAGGGATTTGTTGTGATAAGAAATTCGAGTTCGACGGCTCTCTAACTAAAGAAGTGACCAACTTTTCATCTCTTAATAAAAAAAGGAACGTAGTTTTAAAGTTTAGACGAGCCAAAATCAGACCCACTTATTGCGAGATCAAAGTGGAGAATTGCTGGACAGCATTAACGAATTCTCCTGAGATCTGTATTCGTGCCTGTGGGCGTGTAATCCTCAATCCCCACAACCACTTCCGGGAACATTCTTCGACATGGGAAAATAGGCAAGCAAGTCTAACTTGCTATCCATCGGAGACCATAAGAGATAAGCCATCCATGCTTTCATTGAACAAATTGTTCACGTGGTGCTCGAAATTGACTTTGTCTAAAGTATTAATACGATTTAGTGATAGGTTATCTCCAAAGAGGAGGGAAATTACAAAAAAAAATTAAATATATTATAATTGTGCAAATTCAGTTATAAACTTTTTTTTTCTCAATTCAGTCTTAATCTTTTGCATTTATACCAATTTAGTCCATCGGGCTAATTTTGGCTAATTAGCACTAATGCAAATGCTAGCCAATGTTAACGTGAATAATTATAAATAATATTTTTTTTGAATTTTGAATTTTCTTTTCCTTTCTCTTTTTTTTCCTCCTTCATTCTTCCTTAGGTTAATAAGGCCTCGCCAAATCAGGTGAGGCTTGACCTTGTTAGTGGCCCGGGGAGGGGGGGCGAGGCTGAACTTGCCAACCCTTACCTCTGGATAGCGGCAATTGGCTAGAGAAAGAAGGAGGAAAAAAAGAAAAAAAAAAAAAAGAAAAAGAAAAGAGAAATAAAAATTTGAAACAAGATAAAAATATTAATCAAAATTTGTTCACATTAGTGCTTGCCAACCAAAATTAGTTAGATATATTGAATTGGCATAAATGCAAAATATTTAAAACTGAATTGACAAAAAAAAAAGTTTAGGATTGAATTGGCACAATTGCAATAGGTTTATGACTTTTTTTGGTAATCATCATGGTAAAGAGATAGTTAATCGGACACATTATAATAGATTAAGTCAATCACATTTTATATAACAACTAGACTCAGACCCACATCCCCTAATCTGATCAGGGTTGTAGGTGTTCGCAAAATTGCCTTGAGTATATGTTCTCTATTCACTTGTACTTGGGTCAATTATGGGGGTCGACCAATTATGCTTAACATAAGGACAATGATCTGTACAATTTTATATGGTATCAGAATAGAAGAATTTGAGTTCAAAACTTTTAACCTCTTTATCTCTTTATTTACCTCTTTCCGTATATGTTTTCTTGTTAAGGTCCCAAGCCAAAGTCTACCTTATACATAATGAAGAGTGTTAGAACACTTAAGTACTTAAACAATATGTTCATTTAACAGTTTAAATTTAAGAACAACTAAGGAATCCTAGGAAAAGCTCAAATGACCTTCAACAAAAGGGTATGTGTACCCGAAGCCGACATTCAACAATAAGCAAATCAAATTATTAGAAAGCCCTAAACTTCACAAACAGTACAGGCCAGGAGTTAATTTAAAATATGAGGAGTGGTCTTGTGAATCAAATGCACAGCATACAGGTCGGTTCTCTGTAAGATCAGGAACAAACAATCTCATTATTGCACATTCAAACTTTGATTCATATCTTATTTTGTCGACAAGGTTTAGAGATGGGATTAAAACCAATACGAGGGGCATCCTACCTAAAGATTTTGGTACGTCACAACCAAGCGTGCCCAATGATGGCTGCACATGTTTGCTCTCCAACCACGACTCTACTTTTGTCCAACATCTCAGCTGAATAAAGTAACAAAAAGTATCGCAGAACTTCATGAAAAAAGACTTTGTAACATCTAGCACACCAATTAGAACTAGCTTGAT